>JARQAB010000034.1:0-600000 GCA_036172955.1 Meloidogyne arenaria | reverse complement strand
CCATTGGTTCGTGGTGATCACTTCGTTGAGTCGCCTGGTTGTCGTGAGGTTGTTCCCCAATTTTGATTGCTTTATCACTAGAAAGATCCTCTATTGCCATTCCAGTACGAGTAGTCGGTGCTTGCTTGATTGTTGACACCTCACAAGTTGATTGACACAATGGTTGTAAGTTCGCTTCTGTTGGTCGTCCAATATTCGTTGTAACCAGAGGTTGACTTTCATTTGTTGGTAAACCACTTCCACTAGACGGTTGAGAAGCCACAAAAGAACGTGATATTTGTAGAGGACGGTGTTGATAGTTTCGATATTGTGGTTGACTTGGTTGCCATTGGTCCTCGTCACAAGGTCCTTGTTCAGGCAAAGCAGGTCGCAAGTTCGTGATGGTTCTTTCCAAACGCTCTTTTCGTTGCACAATGCGTCCCAGGCCAGCACGGAGGTGAGCCAGAGTCCATTCCTCGTCGTCCTGCTCCCAATCAATCAAAGTCTCCAAGACTTCACGAGGCAGTTTAGATCTAATAATTCCACAAACTATTTCATCTTGCGTTGCATTAGACCCCTCAGGTGATTCGAGTTGTAGACAAATTCGCTCAACATGTTCTCGGAGATCGCGCATTGATAACAGTGAATTGTTGGCCAACGGCAGGTGTAAAAGCTCAGCAATTAGTCCTTCCCTCAAGGCTTTTCCATCGCCAAATTGACGGCGAAGAATGCTGACCACCATAGGGTAATTAACATCAGAGATCGGATATCCTTCAATCGCACGACGAGCCACAGAACCAGGTACCAGACTTTGAAGAAGACATAAATGTTTTTCAAATGGTGGAAGTGGTTGACTATTCACGGCACGATCGAAAGCCATCCAGAATGCAGTCCACTCCTTTGGGTCGCCAGCAAATTTCATCGGTTCAAGACGAAATGGCCTGAAGGTTGAAAATATTGGCACGCCATTATATGTTCCTTGTTGCTGGTATGGTGAAAACCCAGCTTGACTAGCAGAGTTGGTGTGTTGGGCACTTGTTCCATTTCCACACGCTTGTTGTTCATTAGTTCGGGTTTGAGTCGGACGACGTGTGAATCCATCAGGGTGTTCAGGTTCGCTTTGTTGACCATTAACTATGGTGTGATGAGCCTGGTGACGAATGTTATCAGCTTGTTCTTTACCAACGGTGGCGGACTTTTCAGTTCTTCGGGAGGAGACTGAACCACGATTGCCAGTTCTTCGTTGTTGCAGGCATACATTGACCAAATCCACCAATTCATAAGCATGTTCAATTTGTCCTAGGGCGGTCGGTTCATCATCCACTCTGACTTCGCCTCTCGGCGGCGGAAAGGCTTGAAGTATGTCCATCTCGTCTTGTTGTTCCGTTGGCATGAGTCGGGCAATGAAGTCGGACCATTTATCCACCAGTGCTTGGGCACGACCAGCAGCTTCTCTAAGTTGAACGGCATCTGCTTCCAAGCGATCATCGTCATCCACAGTGGTGTCCTGAGCATTTAATCCATTAAGAACAGCACGGCCCTTTACTTTAAGCGTTGCCAAAACGGTGGCCAGTTGTAACCGGATGACTGCTGACATTGACGGCTGTTGTTCAGCTCACTTCACAAAAAGTGGTTGTAGTTGTGGTGGCTGTTGTTCAGCTCAGCCAAAATAAGAACGAGTAGTTGAAGTTGTTGTGGCGGTGGTTCCGCTCACAAACAAGGTTGAAGTAGTTGAAGTAGTTGGTGTAGTGGTGGTGGCTGTAGTGCAGCTCACACACGAGAGTTGAAATAGTTGTAGTTGTTGTTGTAGTGTGGTGGCTGTTGCTCAGCTCAACCAAAAAAGTAGTGGTGGTAGTAGTGGTTGTTGTTGTAGTGGTGACTGTTGTTGTCGTTGGTGTAGTAGTGGTCGTTGTTGTTGTTAGTGGTGTAGTGTTGAGTGTTGTCGTTGTCCCCGTCTTCCCGGGTCGTGGCACCAGTTTGTCGGGAGTCGGGAGTTCCCGACAAATTGGTTTGAAGAAGAGGAGGAAGAGTCGTGGCACCAGCCAGTGTGTAGTGGCACTGGCACCGACTGTTGGTAGTGCCAACAGTCAAAGGAAGGGCAGTAGAGTGACTCGGAGCACGAGTCACTTTAGCCAAGGAGTAGAAGTGGTGAACGGTAGTGCCGTTCACCTTTTTTCCAACCAAAAACACAAAGAAAGGACCAGTTGACCACAAGCAAAATCCACCAAGAACGAGAATTCACACTGAGCACTGATTTAGAACAGTCGACTCAGTTGAACGAGTAGTGAACCAGAGCACGATTGGTTCACTCTTAAAAAACACCACAGAAGCTAAGCACCGTCCAAACACGTAAAATTTATTTCACAACAAAAAATTGAGCACAGTAAAAGCCAATGATGGGAGACCACGAACAAGCCCACAAATTAGCTGTTGATGATGGTTGATTGAGTTGGAATTGAGAACTGAGCTAATTTTAAGGACTTGTTCAGCGGCTTAAATAGAGATTAAAAAAGGGCGTGGTTTGACAAAAACTCAAAAAATTGCGAAATTGAAAATAATTCCTACAGAATTATAGAAAACAAAATGTGTAGAGAGAATAGGGCAGAGAAAACAAGCAGAAAAAACAATAGTTATGAGGTGACAGGAGTAGGCTGTCACTAAAAAAATAGAGAAAGGAATTTTGGCGGGAAAAAATTGAGTGGACAACACAAAAATAAGGGGTGAACGGCTAAAAAATTAACGAGAAGTGAACGGGGGACAATTAACTAAAAGACAATTTGATAAAAGGTCGCCATATTTGGCGACATGACTTTTCCGGAAAACACGTATTTAATTTTTTAAATTAAAAACACATCCCGGAAATGGAATGTAAAAAACACAAAAATTAAATTACGAAAAATTAATTCTGAAAAAATTCTGAAAAATCAATTCTGAAATTATTGACTACTAATATTAAATTATTTGTATTTCCCCACCTTCCAACCAGCACTGCTGTTTGAATCTCCCTTGTCCCGAAAGTACGCAACATTGTGTACCATCCACTCGTAGACTTGACTAAGTGTTAAACGTTGTTCTGGAGAAGCTAAAATTGCTTGGGTGATTAAATCTGCATAAGACATATTTCCCCAAGCATTTCGACGAGTAGAGGATTTTTTAGAAGCAATTGAAGCAGATGAGGAACAGGGGAGTGCTTGTCCGCCTACTAAAGGGGATTCTGCACGAGAGGAGTCGCCACCGAGAGCAGAGTCTGGGCGGTCTCTGAAAAAAATGAATTTAAAATTGTGTTTTAGTAAAATTATGAAAATAATCTAATTTTATTTAGCTTTGGAATCTATCCGGAAAATACAAAAAATACAATCCGGAAAATTCAAACATAAAAAAGTAATTGTATTTTTGTATTTTCTGTCTTAATTTAAGAAACAAATAAAAATGTATTTTCCGGAAATAAAATTCTGATTTTATTTTAATGTGTTTATTTATTTTTTTATTTTCCGGAAAAATACATATTAATTCTGAATTTTGTAAATGTATTTTTTAATTTTAATTTTTCCGGAAATAAAATTGTAGTGTTTATTATTTGAATAAACTTTTTCCGGAAAAATTGTTTCCGTAAAATTATGAAATTAATTTCTTATATGTATAATTTAGCGTGTATTTTTAATCAAATATATCAACTCCAATATATCAAAAACCCACTCAATATAACTCAATGGTTCCTCTGTAAATTCGTCAAATGTTGGACTCTGTTGATGAGATAATCCATCTAGTCGTATTCCACCAGATAATAGAGGGTCTGTTGTTATTCCCCTTTGGGGGATATTGGAAGAATAGGACTCAACAACACAATCGGCGTCTTCGTCGTAAATACTGCTGGAAAAAAAAATTTATTAAAAAATACAACAGAAACACAAGGAAAACACAAATATTAAAAAAACCCCTACCTTTCCTCCTCTGGAATTCTGTCGTGAATTAGCGGTGAAGTCTGCGCTTGTCCTTCTATACTCATTGCTCGACGCATTGGCCATGTATTACAGCGGTCCCTGGGCACCTAAAATCAATGAAAGATAAAAATAGAATAAATTAAATAGATAGAGAATCGATAATTTAAAAAATCGATGGATGCAAGGAAATTAAAGAAATTAAGAAGTTGGCAAATTTCCCATCATTTTTAGAGCTTCCGGAAAGAGAAAAAAAACTGCCTTTAAAGCGCTCGGCAACATTATAAAGAAAATTAACACATGTATTTTCCGGAAATAAGTTATAAAATAGACTTAAAGTTGCGTATTTTCCGGAAGAATTATATAGCTTCCGGAAAATAATTGAAAATACATGTATATTTCCGGATCTTGTATTTTCAGAAACCATATTTAATGTATTTTCCGGAAACCCATATATAATTAAATATGCATTTTCCGGAAAATAAATTATACGTAAACGATATATAATATAAATTTGTATTTTCTTTAGCATCCGGAAATTATCGATAAGTATATATTTGTATTTTTCTCATGTATATTTAATCACGTGTTTTCCGGAAAACAAATTCTCTACCATTAAATACAAAAATTTCTCACCGGTTCCAACTCTTCCAAATCCCCACGCACATCAGGCGAAAAATTGTGTGGATGCAACAAAATATTCGTTCCAGTTCCAAAACATCCACTTCCTCCAATTCCACTTAAAGAAGAAAGTCCAGAATCATTAGCCCCACCACCACCACCAACACCTCCCCCTCCACAAATACTTCCAGAAAGAGGTACTAAATGAGGTTGACTTCCACTTGAACTTGAAGGGGAACAACACATATTTGTTGTTGTAGTCATCATTAAATGTTGTTGTTGTTGTTGTGATTGTTGTTCAATTATATCACCTCCAAGTTGACACAAAGTAGAGCCAGAAGAGGTTTGATGAAAGAGGTAGGGAGTTGGTTGTTGTTGTTGTTGTTGTATTTTTGTTATTGTTGGGTCTTGAGGAGACATAAATGTTGAGGAGGAAATTGTTGAAGGAGATAAACCTGTTGTTCCTACCATTGATGTTGAGGCTTCTAAAAAGGAGAGAGAAATGTGTTTATTTTAGTTTATAGGTGTTTTTGACAAAAATTCTGGAATTCTGATTTTTCCGGAAAAGTATTTACATTTATTCAGAAATACAATAAAGTTTATATGTATAGTAAAAGATAAAATACAAAAATTGTATTTTCTCTTTCGGAAGGAATAACTATTGTGTGTTTTCCGGAAAAATAATTATATATTTTACTTTCCGGAAGGAAATGATGAAAGTAGGGGAATATGTATGCATTTTCCGGAAACAACTTCTAAATAAAATAAATTTAAGGTTGTATTTTCCGGAAGAATCTTAAAGATAAAATACATAAGTAATTTTTCCGGAAGCAAATCAGTTGTGTTTTCTTTAGTCAACTTTTCCGGAACACAAATGTATATTGTTCCGGAAAATAATTTTATTTTATTTTTCCGGAAACTAAACATCCGGAAACTTAAGTTTTTAATTAATACCTTGATGCATCCCATAAACTGGTTGTCTTCCAGTATTTCCAAAATTAATAATTGTATCCGGTAATTGTTGTTGCTGTAAATTCATTTTATTTACCACCATCCCTTCATTCCAATTTTGTTGTGGTTGTTCTTGTCTTCCAAAACCGTTAAAAGAATTTATTTGATTTTCAGTAGAGACTGCTGTTGAAGCAAGAAATGAAGCTGCAAATAATTGAGGAGAACCTGTTGGTGTTGATGAAGGATAAATTCCCCAACGACACAGAGGGGAAGGGGAATGTTGCTCGGTACTTATGGCTGAAATTGTTGTGTTTTCTTTTGCTGATGGCAAAATATTTTGCTCAGCAATTAATTGATTATTAAAGTTTTTTTGAGGGAATGTAGTAGAGAGAGATGAGGAAGTTGAAGAAGAAGAAGAATTTGAGGATGGTGAAGTCGTCGTGAATTTTTTTTAATAAAAAATAGGTCGACTAAATTGAAATGTTTTTTTGTAAATTAGAAAATAAGCGCTGTATTCACCGGTTTATAGAGCTTAATAATAATAAAAGTTTTGAGGACTAGGATCTGTAAAAATTAATTTAGAAAGAAAAAATAATTTTTTAAATTATTTTATTAAAGTGAAGCAAGAAAGTAGGCGAAACGACGTCTACTCAAAATTATGTAAAATTGCCAAAACAAAACTAAAACCCTAAACTTTTGCAAAGATGTTCACAATACCCTTCTCTAACTTGTAGAAAATTTTCAGAATTTTTGGTTTCATAATTTCAGAATTCTGGTCGAAAAAGTTGAAATTTCAATAAAAACGTCCATATTTTAAAGACTAAGTCTACTCAAAATTATGTAAAACGGCTAGAATATAACCGAAAAATTTGAAATTTTGCAAAAGTGTTCACAATACTCGTAGATAACTTATCTAAAATTTTCAGAATTTTTGGTTTCATAATTTTCGAGTTCTGGTCGAAAAAGTCAAAATTTCCACTAAAAACGTACAGGGAAAACTAGGCAAAAATTACTGCTACTCTAAAATATGTAAAATAACTAAAACATAACCAAAAAATCTGAAAATTTGCAAAGATATTCTCAATCCTTGTATCTAACTTGACTGAAATTTTCAGAATTTTTGGTTTTATAATTTTCGAGTTCTGGTCGAAAAAGCCGAAATTTCACTTAAATATCGCCTATTTAATGTACTATTAACGCCATAACTTTAAAAATATTAAACCTAAAATTCTAAAATTTTAAACTTAGTTAAATAACACTTTTAAGATTAGCCAAACAAAATTTTATAGTTAAAAAGTGCTCATCAATTTAAATAATAAACACGCGTCTGAACGTTACCGAAGCAACACAAGCGTTTTTACTCCCCCAAAACATTTTTAAATAATTAAGAGAGAAAAAAAATAAATAAAAAAGTTTGTGGAGATTAAACAAAAAAAAGCAAGTGTGAACTTAAAAAAAGTTTTTAAGTGTGAAAATAAGTTTCAAGTTTAATATAAGGTGTTTACATTTAAATAGGTATTATAGAAAAACTATTTATTCAACTTTTGCATTTATAGTGTATTAAAAAATTTTTTTTCTGAATTTTAAATTAAAGTGCATAATCAGAGAATGGGGAGAAATATATAAATTTCAGAAAAAAAATAAAATTTTTAGGGGTGGGAAGAAAAATAAAATAAAAAATATATAAAAACAGAGAGAAGTGTGTAAACAATTTTTGTGTGTTTCAATTTTTTGCACTTTTAATCTAGTTGTTAAGGCAGAAATTTGGCAAAAACATAAGTAGAGGGAAGGGGGAGATACTTTTAAATTTAAAAGAAAAATAAAAAAAAGAGGAGAAAGAGAAAAGAATTTTCGGTTTTTGAACAACAAAAAAGATGGGGAGTGTTATGATTCTTTTTTTTATTTTATTTTTTTTAAAGTCCAACCCTAATTTTATCAAATTATTAAATGGGTAATAAATCAAGAGTACAAAGTAGAAAACTCAATAAAAAATTTTTTAGAGAAAAATTTAAAGAAATTGGGGGAAATGTTATTGAAACAAGTTTAATTAAAAATTAATAGAGATTTTAATAGATTTTAGTTGAAGCAAAACTTTTAATAAACTTGAAACAAAAAAATTAAATAAACTTGAGTAAGCATATAGACTTTAAGCAAACATTTTATAATTAAGCCTGCAGCAAGTTTAACTAAAAACATGAACATAAACATTTAAATAAACAAGGACAAACAATTAAATAACAAAGACAAACAACAACAAACAAAGACAAACATCTATAAATAAAACAATAAGCAAACATGAACATTCGTAAATAAACTGATACAAACATTTATTAAATAAACTTGAAACAAACATCTATAAACTTAAGAATAAATTAAATAAACTTGAAACTTGAAAATAAACCTGAAAATGAACATTTTTAAATTAAACTTGAAGCAAGTTTAAATAAACTTTGCTTATTCTAAAAATAAACTTAATATGTAAAAGAGAAGAAAAATAAAAGTGAAGCAAAAACTTAAAAAAAAAATAAGCTAAAAATCAAGAATAAAAAAACAAAATTTAACAAAAAAAGAAACATTTAAAAAGAAACATAAAAGTTGATAAAAGAGATGTATCAATTGTTTAAAGTACAAAATATAACATAAGGTGACTGAAGGTAATACTAGTTTTACTTAAATTAAAATGACAGCTGACAAGATCGAAGATTCATTAAAAGGGTGAAAAAAATTTAATTAAAAGTTAATAAATTAAATTAGAAAATGAAGCGGAATTAAATTTGTTAAAATAAAAAAAAATAGAAGGAAGCAAAAATGAAGTAATTTTAGTGGAAATGAAGCAAAAAGAGAATAAAAAGGAAAATATGAAGCATAATAGAAAAATGAAGCAAATTTGAACAAGTTTTGTTTTATTAAAATGAAGCAAAAATATAAAATAATAAAACTTGAAGCAAATACAATTAAAAAAACATGAGGCAATTTCAAGTTGAAAAAAAACTTAAAACATTTACAAATTGTAAAAAAGTTTTAAAAATAAACTTGAAGCATTTACAATTAAACAAAAAGTTTAATTTCCAACTTGAAGCAATTACAATTCTATATTAAAACTTATTTCATTACAACCTAAAAATGCTTCTTCATTTCATTAACCCGAAATGAAATTTGAAACGCTTCTTTTCTTAAAACTTTTTTAAGTTTGTACTTTAAAAGTACAAGAATAAAAAATGCTTATAAATTTGTTTTAATAATGCGCGTGTTGGGGAGGGAAAGAAATGAAGCGTTTTAAAACAGTGATGGCACTAAAAAAAGTGGAGGTGTTTAAAAAGTTGTTTATCAAGTATTAGCGAGTAGATTATTAAAAAAAAATTTTTTTAACTAGACATAAAAACTCAAGGAATTTAAGGATTTAAAAGTTTTTAAAAAAATTTTTGAAAACAAGAAAAAAGTTTAAATTAAAAAGTAAGGGCAAAAAGCTGGTTTTAGAGAGAAATGTTAAAATAAAAAAAAATTGTCAAAAGTTGAGAGAAAATCATAAAAATTTTTATATATAATTTTGACAGTGTAAACTTGCTTCTGTAAAATTTTCATATTTTTTTATTCGCTAGATAAAAAGATATGGCTAAAAAAGTCCTAAAATAGCTAAAAACGCCTTGTTTTAGGTGTGGATTTTTGACCACAACCTTCTCAAAAATAGACGTAAAATCACGAAATTTTGTATTTATAATTTCAATAGTGTCAACTTGTTTCTCTAAAAATTTTGGAATTTTTGATTAACTAGATAAAAAGTTATAGCTAAAAAATGGTCTAAAATAGCTAAAAATGGCTTGTTTAATGTCTATTCCCGACCATAATTTTCTTCAGAAATAAATAAATCAAAATTCTTTTTAAAAATAATTAAAAACTAGAGATTCTGGGCTTCCGAATGATATATAAAAATTATTAAAATTGGATTCAGTTACACTTTTCAATTTTTAATTTTATTTAATGGCGTGCTAATAAGAAGGACAGAACACACACTTATAAAGTATTTAAACAGCTTATAAAATCCTTAACATTTTATCCGTTCGAAAAAAAGCAAGGGATTATATAAGCGGATTTAATAAAAAAATTGAAAATTATTTGGATAAATGTCACAGTCTGGGGAAAAAAATTAAAACATTTTTTTGCTAATAGAAAAAAATTTGTCTGCAACATAATCCCTCTGCTATATTTTTTTTAAATTTATTGCTATGTTTAAATAGAATCCGGAAAATTCCGGATTGAAAACAAAGAAAATTGCAAATAAATAGGTATATTTTCCGGGGTTTCCGGAAAGAAAAGCATATCATCAATATAATATTACATTAATAATAATATTCCGGAAAAAAGTAGTTTCCGGAAAATACAATAAAAATATTTCCGGAATAGTACAAAACAATATAGTGTATTACCGGAAAATGTGTTTTTCCGGAATAATAAATTATTAATAAATGTTTCCGGAAAATTTCAGGAAATAAGTAGTCTCCGGAAAATGTCTTAAATATTGTTTCCGGAAATATAATAATATTTCCTGAAAATCCGGAATAATATATTACCGAAAAATATATTCTCCGGAAATTTTGAGAAAAGAAGTATATTATCAATACGTATACATATAATGTTTCCGAAAAATATAATTTCCGGATTTTTACGAATTTCAGGTTAGACAGTGTTCTGGTTAGACATTCGAATTATGACGTTCTTAAGCATAAGATAGACAAAATTTATTTGCAAACATGCTTCAACTTTAATTTAAAAAGTGTATTGAATATTTACGTATTTAATAATTATATTCTATGAAAAACAGATTTAAAATTAAAAAAAAAATCGGAAGAAAATTAAACAAAAAAATTTAATCTTTTAATAACGTCATTAGCAGCAGAAAATTAAAGCGCGCAAAAAATATGTGACGAGATAAGTAGCAAGTAGAAAATGTTAGTGTGTGTGTGTGTGTGACTTTGGCACTGTTATTTAAAAAGTTTTTAAGGGAAAAATGTGTAAAAAGAGGTGGGGGGAATATTGAAAGACAATTGAGACATTGTGCCATATGATAATGAAAAAAAGGATATTTTTTAACTTTAATAAAGTGCAAAAAAAGTGTGGCATATTAATGTCTAGCCGAGTTAGACTTGAAAGGTATTTAGTTAAGTAAAAATGTAAGTGGGTGGGAAAAATAAAAAAAAATAAGAGAAAAGTTGAGAAAAAAGCGTGTATTAAATTTTAAGAAAAAATAATAATTAATTATAAAATTTTAAAAATTGTTTCTAAATATTTGCTACCGTTTATGATATTGTAGCACATAACGTAATAAACTTGAAACAATTAAAACATAAAAGTGCAGCAAGTTTTAGTAAAACATGTTTTAAAACAAGTTTAGCGCATAGAATAATAAACTTGAAATGATTTTAAAAGAGATAAAAAACATAAAAACACAACAAGTTTTGTTAAAACAAGTTTATTTAAAAACAAGTTTAAACTTGTTTTTAAACTTGTTTTTAAATAAACTTGAAACTTGTTGCGCT
Source organism: Meloidogyne arenaria (assembly GCA_036172955.1). NCBI lineage: Eukaryota > Metazoa > Nematoda > Chromadorea > Rhabditida > Meloidogynidae > Meloidogyne > Meloidogyne arenaria. The sequence continues at coordinate 588,977 of JARQAB010000034.1, read as the reverse complement.
TTTATATTTAATTAAAACTTGTTTTAAAACAATATATCCTACTTAAGCAAAACTTAAGTTTGTAAACTTAAAAGTTGGAAATTAAAACTTGACAGTAAAATACAATTCCGGAACGTTATAATATACTTTCCGGAAAACATAAAAATTTAATATAATGAATTAACTAGAAAAAGTTTTAATGTTTTGAAAAATTAGTAAATGTGGATATTAATAATTAAAAATTGAAAATACCCAAAAAAGGATTATATATGTATTAATGACGCAGGATAGAAAAATGTGAAAAACACACGTTTTCCTATTGATTTTAATTTTTGGCCCAAAACTTTTTTCCCCTTTATTTTCTCCTTTTAAACGTTGCCAAAAATGTATTGAAAAGAATTTTTTCTCTCAAAAAATTTTTAAAATAGAAAGTGATATAAGGGCCAAAAATGAAAGAAAAGTTAAAAGAAAAATTAGTAATACCTCTATTATTTTATTTATTCTTCGAATCCAATCACAGTAAAAATTTAAAAGAAAAATTAAATAAAAGAAGAAAATTCAGGCAAAAATAAATTTATAAGAGACAAAGGTAAAATATTTATATAAATGTCTTTGGCCTCCGATTAAAATAAAAAAAAAGTAAAGTAATCTTAAAAATGATATTTAATTAATATCAGGAAAAATCGAGAGAAAACGGGAGAAAATTTAAAAAAATAGAGAAAAAATTAGAGAAAATAAAGAAAGTTAATTAAATTAAAGAAAGAGAACAAAAAGATTATTTAATGAACAATAGAGACAATCTTTCCGGAAATATAAAATCTAAATGTATTTTCCGGATAATTATTGTATTTTCCGGAAACAAAAATCAGAATATTAAATAGACTTTCCGGAAAAGTTTGTATAAAATAAAGAATATAAAAATACTTTCCGGAAAACACATCAAAATAATATACCTTCCGGAAAACATGACAAAATAACATACTTTCCGGAAAATACACTTTCCGGAATAGTTTTTAATGAATAGAGTTAAAATTAAAAATACATTCCGGAAAACACATATATAATAACATAATCCTTTCCGGAAAAACACATACCTATTTAATAAACATAAACCTAAAATACAAATGAATCCAGTTATATTCAGTAAAAATATAAAGTGAATAAAGGAGACAAATAAAGAGAAAGAGGATAATTTAAAATGACAAATTTAAATAGAGATAAAAATTAAGGAAGTCAATTTCATTTAAAAGTGCTATTTAAAATTGTCTGTCTATTCTCTAAAAATCTTTTATTTCATTTAAAAAATAAAGTCCAGTCACTACCAGATCCGGCTATTAATTTATCGAATTTTTAAAATAATTCAAGAAAAGTGCAAAAATAAAGAGAAGGGAAGAGACAAAATTTTTCTTGTCTCTTAACAGGAACGAGACGGGAAGGAGAACAGTTTTTTTTCTTTTTAACATTTTTATGAAGGGTTTTAAAGAAATTGAAGAAAGGAGAAAAGGACATGCGCGCGTTCCTGTTGATTAAAAAAGAAAAGGGAAGGAGTAATCTTCTTCTTCTTTTCGTTTTTAGATGACAGGAATATGTGAAAAAAAAATAAAATGAAAAGGAAAGGGAATATAGGGAATATAGGGGGAGGGAATAATGGGAGGGTTTGTAAAGGAGAAGAAGAAGAATGAATATATTTTTAAAGTCGGGGTTTGAAGGTAGAAAAGAGGAGAAAAGAAGGGAAGAAAGGAAGGAGGGAAAAGGTAAGGTGACATTTTATCCCAACCGGCTGGCAGGAACCCTAGCCTATGGCCAAACATTTCTAATAAAGAAAGAGAGAATGTCCATTTTGGCTCTTCCCAAGAGTAAAAAATATATGAAGATTCGAGAAGAACACGAACAGAGTCAAAAAAGAGACCGGCTGGCAGTAACACTTTTCGGCTGGCAATAAGAAAGGAGAGTTGAAGGGGGTGAAGGACTAGTAAAAAAGAGTAAAATTGGAGGAACGCTAGTTAAATAGAAGAAAAAAGAGGGAAAAGGTTAGTTAACTAGAAAACGAGCTATGGGAGAAAAGAGCGGCTGGCAGGAGTAGAAAGGGAATAGAAAGTAGGGACACGCCCAAGTAGGCGCGCGGCCATGACGGCGCAAAGCCATAACTTGCTGGAAAATTTCTGGCCCTTGTTAATTTTGGTACCAATCTCTTTAGCTCGATGTGAGGAATCGTTTGATACTAAATTTAGAAAGATTAAGAAATCTAGAAGCAAGTTATGGCTTTACGCCGTTATGGCCGCGCGCCGGGTTGTACCCTAGAAAGTGGTTGTCGGCTGGTAATAAAAAGGAGAGAAAAAGGGAAAGAAATTTTTTTAAAGAAAGGAACAGAAGGAAAGAGAGCAGTTCACTCTTACATAACCCCTCTATCCATTCCTTCTTTTCTCTCCCATTTTTCACCCCTTTACAATTGTGGGACCAACTGTCAATCAATTAAAATGGCTGCCTCCAAAACGGCCAAAGGTTGTCGCTAGAGTAGTTCTTTTTTTTCTTCTTCCTTTATCCTCTTACACATTAAAGTCCATAGAGTATTCCTAGTCCAAAAAAGAGAAAAAATTTAAATAGAAAGGGAAGAATAGTGGGAAAATATTGCTGCCAGCCGGTTATCTTTTATCTTGTGACAGTGCCGTTTTTTCGATTTTTTTTGTGCCAAAAGCCTTTTTTTTATTGATTTTAGGGTATTTTAGATTACGAAATTTTTGTTGATGGATGGGTGGTAGAGAGGAAATTAATTTTTATTTTGAAGGCAACAAATGCTAATTTTAAGGGTCTTCAGAAGCCCATAACGGCGCGCGGCCATAACGGCGCAAAGCCATAACTTGCTTCAGGATTTCCGAATCCAACCAAATTTGATATTAAACGATTCCTTTCATCGAGCTAAAGAGCTTGGTACCAAAATTGATAAGGGCAAAAAATTTTCCAGTAAGTTATGGCTTTGCGCCGTTATGGCCGTGCGCCTACTTGGGCGTGTCCCTTTTGAGGGGCTTCAGAAGCCAGAAAATTCTAAAATTATGGAAATTAAAATCAAATATCATTTTTATATTTTAATAAATCTGTGGACGACTAAAAGAAGCATTTTTAGCAAATCGCCATTTTCATGCTGCTAATTACCCTTTTTTTCTTTATTTTTCAAGTTAGCGACAGTTGCCATCTGGCACAAAAAATAAGCTTTTTTTTCTTATTTTTTGCAGCTAATATTTTTTTTATTGGTCTTTAGCTCCACTACCATTATTAAAATACTACCATTATTAAACTACCATTATTAAAATAATTGTTGGAAATTACCCGCGCGCTTTTTAATAATTATTGTGAAATAGAGGGAATTAAAAAAGGGATGAAATAAAGGTAGAAAAACCTCAAAAACAAATAATTAAAAATTGTAAATGCCGGCAGATTTATGGGTGTTATAAAAATTATAGCCTGTAATTGTCTGCTATTTATATGTCATAGGGTAGAAAAGAAATAATGAAGCAAACATCAAACAAAGTTGGAAACATAGTAACAATTAAGTTTACAAACTTGGAAAAACTTAAAACATGAGAGAGAGAGAGATAAAAACAGCGAAAACAAAAACATAAGAACAAAAGAGAAATAAACTTTAGACATTAAAACAAACTTAAAACAACAAAACAAACATAAGCAACAAAACATTTACTTAAAAACTTGAAAAATAAACTTAACTTCAAGTTTTTAAGCTTAAGCTTGCAAACTTAAATTTTAAATAAACTTGAATTAATAAACTTAACTTCAAGTTTTTAAGCTTAAGCTTGCAAACTTAAATTTTAAATAAACTTGAATTAATAAACTTAAAACTTGAATTATTAAATAAACTTAAAATTTAATAAAAAAATAAACTTGAATTATTTATTAATAATATTAAGTTTTTATTAAGGGTCATAAAACTTGTTCGTCGCAATTTAATCAAATTAAAGTGCAAGACTTAAAACGAACTAAATTACAAAATTAACAATCGAATTATATATGTAAATAAAAATGTTTAAATAGATTAACAAAGTGTAACAAGAAAGTTAAATGGAGATAATATTTTAAATAAAATTTTTTAATTTTTAAATAGAGGAAAAAATAATTTTATGGATTAAAAAAATAAAATTAAAATATTAAATTATTATTTATTCAGTAAGAAAAAATAAAAATTTTATTACTCTTAAAAATTAGAAAAAACATTGAAACTACCTTCCACAACACAATGAAAATTAAATAAAACTTAAAGAATACTTAAGTGTCAAGTTTTATTAAAAACAAGAATAAACTTAAAACTTGAAAATATAAATCAGAACAAACTTGAAACATTTAAAAATAAACTTGAAGCAACATTTAAACTTAGCAACAAAACGTGGAAACTTAAAAAACTTAAAATTAAACTTGAAACTTAAAAACAACCTTAAAAACAACCTTAAAAACATGCTTAAAAACAAATTTAAGAACAAACTTAAGAACAAACCTAAGAACGAACTTAAAAACAAACCTGGAAACTTAAAACAACTTAAAATTAAACTTGAAACTTAAAAACAACCTTAAAAACAACCTTAAAAACATGCTTAAAAACAAATTTAAGAACAAACTTAAGAACAAACCTAAGAACGAACTTAAAAACAAACCTGGAAACTTAAAACAACTTATGATTAAACTTGAAACTTAACTCAAAAACAAACTTAAAAACCTAAAAACTTAAGCCAACTTAAGTTTAAATTTAAAAACTTGAACAAAATTAAAACAAACATCTTTAAAACATTTCAAAGTATAAAAACAAACTTGAAGCAAAACTTGTTTTAAATTAAAATGTTTTGTAAATTTCTCAAAATTTACAAAACTCTCCCCTAATTAATTTCATTAATAATTACAAAATAAAAATAGAAAAATTAAAAAATATTACAGAAAGGTGTAAATCAATAAAAGCAAAAAGGTTTTTAGACGACAAAAAAAGTGAGAGAGGTTTTTAGCGGCGGCCAGAAAATAAGAGGGAGAAAAAATGTGAATAGATATGACAGCCGGTCTTTGAGTAGTCACTCTTAGGATTGATTAAATAAAAGAGATCAAAGTTGGAAATAAAAAAAATAAATTTTATTAGAGACTTTTTGCTTCATTTTTATTAGTTTTTTTACAAAAAAAATTTTTTTATTACAAATAAATTAAAAAAAGAAAAATGATTAGATAAGAGACAGGAGAACACACTAACATTAAAGGAACATAAAAATTTTCGTAGTGAAGCTAAAAATTTAATTTTTATATCAAAAAATAGAGGAGAATCGTGGCTATAAGATGAAACTAAAATAAAGTTTAAATAATCAAAAACTAAATGAAATTAGAAGCAAAAATGCAAAGAAAGACTAAAAAATGTTGACTAATTTGTTTAAAAATAAATTGGTGGAAGTTAAAATTAAAAATATTTTTTTATTTTTTGATAATTTTGTAGCAGAAAGGTCTATCTTTAATTTAAAATAAAGAAAAGATTTATTGCTCTATTTCTCGAAGAGTTATGGCTAAAAATGTCAGGTGATTTATTAAAGTGGTCGCTTAAATAATTTGCAATATAAATTAATTAAATAAAACTTGAAACTTTTTAAGCAAAATGAAACACTAATAAATAAATTTAAATAAACTTGGAATTTGCAAAGTAAACAAACTTAGTTTTTTAAAATAAACCTGGGAAATTAAATAAACATGCTAATAAAAAGTGAACTTGAAACATTTAAAACTTGAAACAAACATGATTAAAATTAAATAAACATCTAACAAAATCTGAACATTTAAGTATACTTAAAAAACATAGACAAACTTCAAAACAAACTTAAGAATAAACTTAAGAATAAACTTACAAACATGAAAATCTAAACAAACCTAAAAACAAACATAAAAACATGAAAACACAAATATAAACAACCACAAACTTGAAATAAACATGATTAAAATTAAATCTAAACATCTAACAAAATCTGAACATTTAAGTATAATTAAAACTTGAAGATTTAAACAAACATAAGAACAAACTCAAAAACACGAACTAATTTATAAATAAACTTTAAAAACTTAAGAACAAACTTAAATAAAACAACTACAAACTTGAAACATTAAAATAAAACTTGAAACATTTTTCAACAGAGAAAAATGTTAACAATAAAAGAATAATTTAAACAAATTTTATTTAAATTTAAAATTCAAGTCTAGTCAAATTAAAAATATTCAATGAATTGATTTTTATTTTAAAAATAGACGAAAAAAATTTTTAATAATAAAATCAAGAATTTAACTATAATAAAATATTTATTTTTGTTGTCATGTGCTCTATTAAATATAAAAAATGTTAATAAACTTGGCCGTTAATAAATTATATATTATTTAAATAAAATCCAACTTGGTCGCCACACAAGCACACAAGTTTTAAAAAATCAAAAGAAAATTTTAATGAGAGGAAAAAAATATTTTTTTTAATTAAGAAAATTAAAAAAAAATTTTTTTAGGGAAGAAAATTAAAAGTACAAGAAATTTAAATAAAAGAAAACGTAAGGAGGATATTGACGCAAAAAAGAAACATTTAAAAAAATTCATTCAATTTAATTCAAGTACATTTATTTAAATGAAAAAATGCAAAATACTAGAGGGGAACGGAAGTAAAGGGGAGAGGGGAAATGCACTCATGCAATATTTATTTTTTTCCTATTCTTTGGCCAATTTTCTAAGAAAATTGTTTGAAGTGAATAAAAATGAAGGAAAAAAAATTTTTTTTTAAGAAAAAAAACGTGGGAAAAATATTTAAAGGGCAAAAATGTGGATATAAAGTTTGTTTGGTGTTTCTAAAGTTTTGCTTCAGAAATAAAAGTTTAATAAAAAAGAAACTTGGAATTTATAAGTTTAAGCTTAAGTTTTTAAGAGTCAATTAAAAATTGTTTATGTAAACTTGAAATAAATCAGTAAAACATTAAAAACTTGAAAACTTAAATAAACTTGTAAACATTAAAACATCTAAACTTGAAATGTTTGAAAAAAACAAACCTGAAAACAAACATTGTTTAAAACATGTTTCTCTTGTAATAAATTCTACCAAACATGTTTTAAGTTCGATGTTTTTTTAATGTTTTTATTCAATGTTTTTAATGTTTCAAGTTGGCTCTTAAAAACAAACTTGAAACAAAAAAAGTTGGAAACAAATAAACTTGAATTTTTAACAAATACTTACATTGTTTCATTTTTATTTTAAATTACAAATACGAGTTACGCCCCCAATTTAAAAATTTTTTAATGAATCCTGGGAATGGGAAAAATAAAAAAATAAGAAAAAGCATAGAAAAAAATAAAAGTGCATTCTAATATTAAAAATGTTGCGAAAAGGAAGTATTTTCTTAAAGAAAGGATTGAAAGCATTTTTAAAAGAAAAAGTTCAAGGAAGATAAAAAAGAAAGGCTATTAAAGATAAAAGTGCAAAATGAAAGAAAAGTTGTTGGGTGAAAAAAAAATAAAAAATAATAAAATATAACTTTAAAGTAAACACATAAAAATAAAGCATAAAACTTTGATTTTAAATAAACTTGAAATATGTGTGTTTATTAAACTTGAAACAGAATAAACAGGAAATGAAATTTTAAAACTTGAATTATTTAAATAAACTTGGGAAAAACAAATAAACAAAAAATAATAAACTTGAAACATTTAAATAAACTTGAGTTATTAAAAACTTAAGTTTGTGTAAAAATAAAGTTGAATAAAAACATTAAAATACATCAAACTTTTAAAACATGTTTGGAGGATAAGTAAGTGCAACAGAAACATTTTAAATAAACTTGAAACCTTAAAACAAACTTGAACTATTCGAAAACTTAAGTTTGCGAATTAATTAAACTTGAATTCTTAAAATAAACTGTATTATTGAAAACTTAAGTTTATAAACCTGAATTAATCAAAAACTTAATTTTTTGAGAAGCTTCAAGTTTAAATAATTCCTCCCAAAACCTTTTAATATTTAAGAAGACCGCCCACATTCTCACTTTAAAAGGAAAGAACACCTATGCAAATATTTAAAATAAATTAAAATAAATTTTAATAAGCTTAATTTAAACGAAGTGAAGTAATTGAAATATTCGAGGCATAAAATTAATATTTTTAATTTTAAAGCTTCTCTCATGTGACCGCCTACGCTTATCTTTTTTAAGAGAATTTTTTCACATCTTTTTCACATTTAAATTATTGAAAATAAATATTATGAATAATTTTAAATAGATAAGAGTGTAAATAGAGAAAATTTAAATTTTAATATTAAAATTATGAGAGGATAGGGATCAGGGTTTTATTAATAACTAAAACTAACGAAATAAAAAACCAAAAATTCTGGAATTTTCAGAAATATTAGAAAATACTATTTTAAATAATTTTGGAAAATTTTAGCTTTCTAGGTGAACTTTACTTGAAGTTATGTATGTTTGCGCCATACGGTTGCCGCGCCGAAACAATAACAAACCTAAAATTAATTCAAAAATAAACCTGAAAAAAAGTTTAAGTAATTAAAGGCTCAATAAAAATAAACTTGAATTATTGGTTAATTCAAGTTGGAATTATTTCAAGTTGGTAACGAAAAAAAGTTGGAAACAAAAAAAGTTTATTTTCTAACAACTAGAAACTTGGCAAAAATAAACTTGGAATAAATAAACTTGAATTTATAAAAGTATTAATTTATTAATTAATTCGGCGCAGCAACCATAAGGCGCAAACTTAATTAATTAATACATAATTAACAAAAGGAGGGAAAAATAAATAATTATTTAAAAGGTCAAAAAAAGCAAAAATAATAATAAAATAATTTTTAGCATTAATAAAAAACAAAAGCGAACACAGAGGATTGTGCAAGAAAAATAAATGAGAAAAAAGAGGGGAAAAAAGGGGAAAAAGAGAGAAGATTTTTGATCCCTTGGCAAGCACTTGGGGGGTTGTTTACAATTATTTTTTCTTTTCTACTTTAAATAAATGGTGTATGGCCAACTAAATAAAATGTTGGCTGTTATATGGCTCTGTTTTGGATGTTACTATTTTTGAGGTAAAAAAAAAAGAGAAGAGAGGGGGGAATATAAAAAGTACACATTTTTTGAAGGTAAATTGAAGGGGACAAGTATGTATTTAACTTAATAAAAAAGAGAAAAATAGGCTAAACTCATGTATAGGGTTACCCTATGTACTAGAGTGCCCTTGTTAACGAGATAAAAATATATTTAATTAATAACTAAATGATTAAAATAATCAAAAATAAATTTTAATATCTCCTTTAGCTAGTGTAAAAGGTTATTCGGCGGCTGGGAGCTTCTTCTTAGGGTCATAAATTCAATAAGTGAAGCGCGACAACGGTTACCCAAATAAAGCTGATCGGGGAAGAACGTTATGCGTAACTAACCCTTTTTATAATGTTCGCAAATGTCGCGCCGTTGGCTGATGTTCGCAAATGTCGCGCAGTTGGCTGGCGATCATTTGTTGAGGTTCTAATCTTCAGTAATTTTATTTTTGCTTCATGTTTTCTTTTGTTTTTCATTGAATTCAACTCATTTTTTAATATTTTTCGACTCAAAAATTTTATTAGCAATTTCGTCGACATAAATAAAATCAATAAATATTTTATTTTTATTGAATTATTGCTAATAGAGCGGTGATTCATTCGCGAGAATACGACAAAAAATTGAATTTTGCTTCTTTTTTTATTCTTTTTTTCTAATAATTTTAAATTGTTTTTAATTCATTTTTAGCTTAAAGAAAAAAAATTAATTTAAAAAAAGGAAGAAAAATGAAACTTTCAGAACCAATGATGGCTAGAATTTCACGATGGTTTATTTTTTTTTAATTTTTAATTAAAAAATTTTTTTTTGAAATTTAGGCGTGAAACTCTTTTAAACATTTTACCGTCCTCTACTCGTCGCGATGGAATGGAAACTTTGGAAGAGTATGAGACAAACTCTACCCAATCGTTAACTGAAGGAACGAGTCAAACAACTCCTGATTATACTGAACTTCATGGGGGATCGGTTTATTTTTATTTAATTTTTATGTGGCTTTTAGGGTGGGCTCTAGGGTGTGTGTGAGGGTGTTTTACAACAGTTGTTTCCTCTGGAACCGATTTAAGTAAATCTGTAGTTATCGAACTTTGGATTATTTTTTTGTCTTTTGGGGTATTTTAGGGTGGATTTTATGATAACTTGAGACTTCTTGAGACAGATTCCAGGAACCTGGTACCAAATTTGGGACAATTAATAAATTTTTTAAATGTGGAATCTAGGCGTTTTTATTCGTTTATTTTTTATTCGATAAGGAAGGAAACCCGGGACGATTCGATTTTTTGAAATTGCTTGAAATATAAAATTAATTCTAAGAAAAGTTGTGGATTGGAGGAGATGAAGCTCTGTAGAGACATTTGCTGGGTCTGGATTAAGGCCTGGGTTTTTCCTATACCCGGAGTCCAGGCCTAGGCATTTTCTCTCCTTCCTGGGTTTTTACTGGGCCTGGATTTACCTGGACTACAGGCCCAGGATCCGGCCCCAGAGTCCAGGCCCAGGCTTTTCAAAAATTTTAATCTCTAAAGCTCTCCCACTTCTAAAAAAATAATTTAAATTAAAAATTCTTTTTTATTTTCCAGGTCCCCTGCCCTTCCTGTAAAGGTTCTGGACTTATCCCAAAAGAATTGGAAGGTACTTTGGTTGCTCTAATTCCAGTGAATGATGAAAGACTTAAACCAAAACGGACTTGTTTAATCGTCTCTTTTTGGGTTTCTCTCTGTGTTTTTGTTGGAAGTGCTCTAATATTTTTGTTGATGCCTAGAACTGTTACTCTAAATTCGAATAGAGGGCCGATTGAAATTGTGTATGTTACTGGACGTGATGCTAATCATTCTTCTTTTATTGATTTTCATTTTATGGTTTTTTTAAATTGTATTTTAATTTTTGGAGGATTCGGAATATCCTGATATTCGGATATTTTCTTAATCTGAACCCGGTCCGAAAAGCAAATTTTGAAAGCTTGAAACCGACCCAATTTTTTTTTTCGCAACTTGTGATATTTGTGACATCCTTGATTTGGATATTGGGTAATTTTGGAAATTCCCTTAATTTCAAAATTAGGTTGGTTACTCTTTTGACAGATTAAGCTTTGGATTTTAATTATTCCAAAATTAACTAGTTTGTCTCAACCGAGCGGGCGAACAATTTTTTGAAAAATATACAAAATTTAAGGTGTTCCGATACCCAGAGTTACTTGGATAATTTTACCCGGAATGCGAGGGTCTCGCCTTCTTCATTTTTTTGTTTAGACAAACCAGAACCGAGTTTCTCCAATAAATGAGATTTTTTTAATTTTTAAAATATTTTTTTTTTGTTTTTTCAGAATAAAATAAATGTAACAAGTGGAAATTATATTCCAGTCGATTTGGTTAATATTACATCAATTATTACGTCAAAATTTCAGGTTTTTTTTTTATTTTATTGAAACAAAAAAATTTTTTTTTAATTTCCAGCCTTGGTCAACTGACGTTGTTGGACATGGTCTAAATAAAAGTTTTACTGAAACTTCTCCTCTAATTTTGTATCGAACAACGAGGGAATTGGCTTTTAACAATTCTGTGTCTTTAAAAGGAATTATTGCGTAGGTTTTTTTTAATTTTTGGATTTTTTAAATCCTCTATTTGGGGTTTTAATTGATTTAAGGGAGGACTAGCTTTTAGGTCATTAGGGAAAGGTATTGAACAGGAAATGGGCCCTCCTATATTTTAGGAAACGGAAGTGGCCTGGAGGGAGGCCCATCTTGGTTAAATTTTAAAAATTAAATATAATCTAATAATTCAAAAAAAATTTTATATAATTAGAAAATTAACAATGAAAAACTAAATAAATAAAATAGAAATTTAAATAAAAAGTTATAAAAAAATTTTTTTTTGATAGAAACATTTTTTTCTAATTTTTTTTTCTTTAATTAAAAAAATCTTTCCTTATCCTCCTATCTTATTTCTTATTATTTTTTTGTAATTTTTAAAATTATTTTTTAAGATTTGTTAAAAATGTCCCTTCTCTCCTCTTTCTCCCCCTCTCCTTATTTCTTTATTTAATTTAATTTATGGTTGTTGTTGATAAACAAAACAAGTAATATTCCCCTTTGTTCGTTCACAAAAAAAATCAGTAGCAATTCTATAGCTAAAAGCTCCCGGAGCACAAATAACATCTAAACCTCTATCACTCCCTTCTGTTATAAATTGTTGGTTTGTTGCTTTGTGTAAACGCCTCTTCGATTCATTTGCATCATTCTCTACTATTAAAGTTTCCATTAATTGAGATAGTTCTACAGAATTGCATATTGCTGTGTTTTCTTTACTTATGTTGCTAGAGAAAAAAAGAGAAAATATCAGAATTATATTTAATTAAACTTTCCGGAAGAATCAGAATTTTTCAGAATTTATTTTTTTAGAATCAGAATTTTTTAATTTCTTTTTGTTATTATTTAAAGTCAGAATTATTTAATTAAACTTTCCGGAAAAGTAGCCAGTTTCCGGAAAATACAGAAATTCTGATTTTTTGTTGTTTATTAAATGTATTTCCGGAAAACACATCATTTTGATAAAATGGAAAAATCAGAATTCTTATATTCTCAGGCAACTGGCTACTTTTCCAGAAGAATCAGAATTTATGTTTTTCTCTTTTAATTAAAACATTAAGTTTCCGGAATATGTATAAATTCTGATTTTTTCACTTGTAAATGTTTCTTCAGAATTAATTTCTTCCGGTAATTAACAGAAAGTGTTTTATGATAGAAAGATCAGAATTTTTCTGTGTTTTCCGGAAAAGTCATAAATGAGTGTTTGTTTGTTTCTCTGTAAGATAATTTGTTGTATTCTCCGGAAAAAACATTTAAAAATAGAGAAATAGAGTTTTCCTGTATTTTCCGGAAACTTACTATTTTTCCGGAAGTTTATATTACTCTATTATTCTTCCTATATTTTCTCTATATATTTTTTCTTTTTATCTTTTTCCGGAATTTCTGGAAAATACTAATATCTTTCCGGAAAAACATATGTTTCTATCATTTCACATTATATTGTTCTATAACCTTGTTTTAGTTAATGTTGTAATTGTTGTTTTTGACCCACGTAAAGCTTTAACTGCTGATTTTTGTAATCTATTATAAGGTTCTTGTTTTAATTGTTCTCTTGTTGGTGTACTTGGCGCTGCAACTTCTTCCGCTTCAACTTCGTTTGTTGTTGAGGCTGGTTGGACTAGTAGAGATTGTTTTTATTCTTATCAAAATTAGAGACTATTTTTACCTTGTTCTGTTGGTGGGATGGGTAATTCTTGATTGGCTGGTGGGCTTTGAACGGCGGCTGAAGCGGCTCCTCCATCTTGTTGAATTTTTCTCTTGGTTATTTTCATAAAATATTTTTTTTCTCTACCTGAAGCTGAAGCGGCTGCTTCATATTGTTGTGAAGGAACTTGCTGTTGTTGGTAGGTTGCACCAACATTTTTTTCAGAGGCTTCTAGATAGGACCCTGATGGGATCTGTTGATGAACGTATGCTGTTGGTTCTTGTATATTGATGGGTCCTTCCTTTGCATATTGTCCTCCTTATTAACCAATTATTATTTGATTATTGGTTAATGAATTTTCCTTTTACCTGTAGAATATCCACTTGGCCCTCCTCCACAACCACTACTACCACAACCTCCTACCGGTACGCTTTGTGCATATCCTCCACCACCACCTTCTCCAACTGGTCGGACAATAACGTATTTGGGTTCACAAGGTGATTCGATGGCAGGTCCAACTGGCGGTGGTCCTCCTATAGAGATTGGGAAATTTTGTTTAAATTTTTCTGCTAAACCTCCACATCTTTCGCCGGAACAGCTTATTTGTGGAGGGCCTCCTCCTGAACATCCACCTCCGCCACTCCCTCCGCAACCTCCTCCTCCGCCGCCACATCCGCAGCCTCCTCCGCCTCCCCCTCCACAACCTCCGCAGCTTCCTCCTCCACCACCACCGCAACCTCCTCCTCCACCATCACATCCGCAGCCTCCTCCGCCTCCCCCTCCACAACCTCCGCAGCCTCCTCCTCCACCACCTCCGCAACCTCCACCACCACCTCCGCAGCCTCCTCCACCACCCCCTCCTCCTCCGCAGCCTCCACACCCTCCTCCACAACTTGGACCTACATAGCCTCCCCCGCCTCCATACCCTCCTCCCCCTCCACATCCTCCTCCGCCTCCACCACATCCTCCTCCACCTCCACACCCTCCAGAACCTCCGCATCCTCCACCTCCGTAACCTCCACCACCACAACCACCTCCATAACCTCCATATCCGTTGCCACCTTAACATTAAGTTTAATAAGTGATTTACTTTCAAAGACAAACCTCCTTTACCACAATTTACAACTACTGCTCCTCCACCTCCTCCATAGCCTCCACCGCCTCCGCAACAACCTCCTCCTCCACCCCCACAGCACCCACCTCCTCCTCCACCCCCACCACAGCACCCACCACCACCTCCTCCTCCACCTCCACAGCAACATCCTCCACCTCCTCCAAGACCTGCACCACCACCTCCTCCTAGGCCACCAAATAAAAATGAATTAATTCCTGTTAGTTGCATAAGAATGGAATAAAGTAATATTTGCGTTAAGTGTTTCATCGTTTGCCTATTTTAGTTAAGCCGGTATTCTAAAAATAGGATTAAATCTTTTTCTTTTTTTTCTATAAAATTTAGGTGTTAATATGATTATTTTAATAAAAATAAATGTTTAATAAGCTAATATGTCTATCTACATGATTCTTTCATTTTTCTGGATTTTTATCATTTAATTAAAGATTTGTAGGTATATCGAGGTCATTCTCTGTCACTTTTTATTTATTCTCTTTTTAATTTTTCTTTTCACTTTTATCATTTATTCACGTTTATCCTTTTCAATTATATACATTTTTCTTGTTCATTTTCACCTTGCTTTCCCTTTTCATTTTCCGCAAAAGCAAAAAAATTTTTTTTTGATTAAAAAATTAGGGGAAAGGGAACTTTAAGGATCAGGTTATATGAAAAGTTATCGATAAAGATAACAAAAAGTGAATAAAAAACGTGTTAATATAACCATTGTATAATTAAATTTTGTAGATTTTGGGGGGATTATGGCTCGAGACTTTAACAATATTTGGGTACTAAAATCCGAACTTGTACTTGATATGAAGACGAATACGAGGCTATGGGATAGAGGCTATGGGATTGAAAGGATATTAAATTAGAGAATACGTTTTATCCAAACAGACGGACTTGAGCGTATTTATTGTTCTAAACCGAATTCGGAAAGGGCACTTTCGCCAGAACCAAAATCCCCGGGACTTACCCCACCTACCAGACGGACTTGAGCCGAGTATTATGTAAGACACTAATACATGCATTTAAATAGGACTGACTTCTTTACTAAGTTGTAACTTTAAAATTAATTTCTAAGAATTTTATTTTTCAGAAATTATTGTCAAGCACCTTTCTCTCGTTATACTTCTTTATATGTAACTCTTCAATTTGATGTAATCGTAACAATTACATATTATTATGGACATACAGAACAAGTTCCCCTTTCAACTCAACAACAAGTTTGTTGTATTCCTAGTGGGAATTGTACGGCATATTGATCAGAGGAGAGAATGATTTTTAAATAATACGAGGATAGAGATTTTTATTTTACAGTCGAACTTTTACTTTTAGAGATATCCATGGCTAAACTAAAGGATATCTCTTCTGGGGATAGCTCCTACCTTTAGTTATCCCCTTAGGGCTGAAATGAGACCTCCACCACATCCTCCTCCACCTCCACACCCTCCAGAACCTCCGCATCTTCCTGATCCACCATCTTATAAGAGGGGTACCTTAAATTGGTGGTGTAACTTGTTTGTCATGCGGTCCCCTCTCTCCTTTCTCCACCCTCCAAACCAGTGCCTCGTCTAGTTTTTTAAATTTCTAAATCCCAGTGGTAACTGAATTTAGGGGGAGTACCTTGAAGGGTATCTTAAAGTAAGAGGTTCTTCGACTATTTACTCAACGAAAAATCAAAATTTATTTTATGAAAAAGATAGAAATTGGGGCTCGATTTACTTCAATTATTTTCAATATTTATTTAAAAATTATTTGAAAAATTACCAACCGACCTATCGAGCTCTAATTAAAAATTACGCTCAATAAACTGTCTGATTAACGAAAAAAATTTATCTTTTTATTAATTTTTAGTAATTTAACTCGAAACTCGATCCAATCCTTCGACTTTTTTTTGTATTTATTCTTTAAATAATTTTAGTAAAATTATTCTTTTTTATTCTCATTTTAAAATTTAATTTGACCCATAATATTCTCTTTGTGTATTGATATTTTAGCCTTATTATTAAATAAACTTTAATTATTACAAATTGTAAATTAGAAAGTTTATGTAATTACAAATTGTATTGTCAAGTTTATAAATTGATGGAAAAACAAACTTTAATTTTTACAATTTGTAAAATTGTAAAATTTAGACTACATTTGCTAACAAGTTTATTTTTAAAGCGTAATACAATTTGTAAATTATCAAGTTTATTTAATTACAAATTGTAAAAAAATAAACTTTAATTATTAAAATTTGTAATGTTTTTATTGTCAAGTTTATTTATAAATTGTAAAACAAACAATCCTTAATTTTGCAAATTGTAAAAAATAATAAACTTTAATTATTACAATTTGTAATTTGTAAAGTTTAATTTTGTAATCTATAATTCTTGTATTTATTCACTTTAACCTTTATTTTAATATCCAATATAAAATTAAATTTTTGATTATAAAAAATTTTTTTAAATAAATTTTTATTTTAAAATTATTCGTAAAAAATATATAAATTGTAATATAGTAAAATAGCGGAGAAAATTATTATTTTTATTAAATTATTAAACTACACATTTTGTGGGGAACAACGGAAAAAAATTCAAGGCCAAACATTAATAATAATGTCAGAGTAAATAAACGTCCGTAAATATGAAGATATTTTAAAAATACGAAAATTATTTAAAAATTGTTTGTAAAATGCCGGAGGGTGTTAAGGATTTAATTAGAAAATTTTTTTGATTGTCCATTGTTTATGTTATCTTTATTTTGCTGCAAACGCTTCCAAGGCCTCTGTAATTGTTAAAGAAAAATTAGCAAATGTTTCAAGTTTGGATAAAATAATGAAAACTTACTTGACGCCAGCCCCAGCTGAACATTGACACAATCCTCTTACGTTTTCTGTGTTTAATCCACTGCTAATTGCGCACTGTTTTGCTGATTGAACAAGAACGTTGTCTGGGGGCAACTTGAGTCCGCAACTTAAATGTTTTTATCTTTTGTTTATGTTTGAATAAATGTTTTGTTTCATTATGTTTTGTTGTTTTTAAGTTTTAGATGTTTAAAGTTTGTTTTATGTTTACATTAATGTTTTGCTTCAAGTTTTGCTTTATTTACTGGGTTCAAGTTTGTTCGTGTATAAATGAATGTTTTTATTCAAGTTTATATTATTCAAGTTTGTTTTTTGTTTCAAGTTTATTTAATACAAATTTGTTTCAAGTTTGTAATTGTATATTGTTTGATCCAAGTTTATATTTTCTGTTTGCTTTATGTTCAATTTTCTTTTAATTTTGTTTATGTTTTAAGTTTCTTTTATGTTTAAATCATTGTTTTGCTTCAAGTTTGCTTCAAGATTGCTAAAAACTTACGCCATTTTCTTATCACAATTTCCAGATTTTTTAGCCATACATGTTCGTACACATCCAAACATTTTCTTACCAACGGCCATAAAACCTTTTGCTTCGTTCCCCAATCCCATGCTATTTATCATTTTGTTAATTTCAGCAAATGCTGCAATTTGCATTGTTTCAGGGTATCGTTTGGGAACCATCTCCCCGCCTGACTGAGCACATCTATTTGAAGCAAGTTTTATTATTAAATAAACTTGAATTACAAATTGTAAAATCAACAATTTTACTTAAGAATAAGTTTACAAATTGAAAACTTAATAAACTTAAAACTTGAATTAACTACAAATTGTAATATTAATAAGTTTATTTAAAAATAAGTTTACAAATTGAAAACTTAATAAACTTAAAACTTGAATTAACTACAAATTGTAATTTACCAAGTTTATTTAATTACAATTATTATCCAACTTTTTATAAATTGTAAAAAAATATTTACAAATTGTAATGTGAATCTAAACTTAATAAAACTTTAATTACAAATGTTTTTACAACTTTTTACAAATTGTAAAAAAAAATATTTACGCATTTTTGTTTTGCCCTTGTGTGCATTGAATTGCAGATGAAATCAAACTTTGTTTTTGTTTGAAGCATTGTTTTAATGCAGCAAAGTTTCCTCCCAATGCTTGTAAATGGTGCTGACACGACTCTATACACGGTTCCAACGCTCCAAAATATTTTTGGGCACAAGGTTCCGTCTACAAAAAATTTTTTATATTTTTTATGGAACCGTTTTTGTATTTTTTTGTATTTTCCCATTAATAACCTGTGAACAAAGGCATTGTTTCACCATTTGCGCTTGTCCCTCATTAAACAATTCGGCAACCAAAAATAATAATATTTGAACAGAGACGAGTTTTACTATCATTTTAGCGATTTTCTAATAAAAAAGGAATGAGTTATTAATAAATAAAATTATTATAAGGTGGGGGTTAGAGCCGTAAAAATGTGTGAAAATTACTTGGAGAGGGGAAGGACTGAAAGAAAGGTGGTAAAACGAAGGAAAAATGATTACGTGAAGAATCAACAAAATAAAATTGGCCTCGTCTAAACTGCCTTTTATATATAAGGTGCGCAAGTGAGTGATATTAAAAAAGGCGGGGCAAAAGTGAGAAAATTAAATTTTAAAATACAAAAATACATTTTTGATTTGTTCACTCGTGTTTGACGAATATAAACAAATTAAAAAATAAAATACAAATTTAAATTAAATTAGGGGTTTAGACAAGTTTGTGTCTTGAAACATGTTTAAATTAAATTTGGTATAAAGTCTAAAACACAATGTAAAATAAACACAAACTTATTAATATTTAAAATTTTAATTTGTGTTTTTCTGGACATTTTATATTGTTTTACCAGAAATATGTTTTCCGGAAAATTAATGTTTTTAGAGTTAACGTTGTTTCTGAACATCTTTCCGGAAAGTTCGTTTACTAAAACATTGCAATAGAAACAAACAAAAACAATGTAAACATGTTCCCTAAAACATGTTTGTTAATGTTTTTAAAAATCTCCCAACACATTCAACAAACATCTAAAATGTTTTAGCAGAGCTCAAAACATTTATGTAATTATAAAATTTTCCGGAAAATTTACCAACATTTTCCGGAAAGCTTTCACAAAACATTCAACAAAACATTCAAACAAACATTCCGGAAACAAAACTTTATTTTCCTAGTTTTATTCCTTTACTAAAACATCTAATATTGAAGCAAACATCTTAAATGTTTTTACTAAAACTTAACAAACTTAAACATTTAACTACTAAATTAATAAAAAACATTTTTATTATTTTTAAATAAAAGAAAAACAAAATTTAAAATTGAAGGGGACAATAAAACATAAAAACAAAAATATAGTCAAGGAAACAATTAAAAATATAAAAATAAAACAAATGTTTCTATAAACAAATTTTCTTCCTCAAAACATTGTTTTTGTTTACTACATGTTTTTAGGTGTTGTTGACATTGTTGTTCCATTAGATGTTTGTTGTTGTTTTTCTTGTTGTTGTTGCTGAATAATTAAATCTGTTTCACAACCCCTTCTTGGCGTTAACATAAATTTGCCCTTGTAAAACACTTGTAGGCGGCCAGAAATACCTAAGAAAAATTTAAAAAATATTTTTAAATTAATTCTAAAAAAATTTTTTTTTTAATTTTCCAATAATACCTAAGTTAAATTATTTTTAATTTTCCATTAAATTATTTAATTAATAAAAAAATTTAATTTTTTAATTTTTCAAAAAAAATTCTTTTTTTCTCGATTAAAAATCACAAAAAAAAATTTAATTTAATTTGTGTTGCAATAAACAAATAAACAAACAAATTAAATATCCAATTAAATAAAATTAATTTATAAAAATTTAAATTGGCTCCTTATTTTTAAAAAAAAATAAATAAAAACAAGTTTGTTTATTTATTTTCTTTTTTCAAAAAAAAATTTTTTTTTAATTTAAAAATATAAATTTTAATTTAATTAGAAAAAAATGGTTTTTTGATCAAAATTAAATAAAAATTTAATTTTTAAAAATCAGAAACAAAAATTAATTTGTCTAAAATTAGTATCAAAAATTTTAAAAATAAACCATTTTTAATTCATAAAATATATTTATTTTTAGAAAAACGTGTGTTCAAAAAAATAGAGGAAATTAATTAAGAAAAAAGGAAAGGATTAATAAAAAAATATTTTTAAAAATAAATTTATCGGAAAAAAAATTTTTTAATTTTTTATTTAAATTTTTAAAAATATTCATTTATTTTTTAAACACATGTTTTCCTATAAATAAATAAAAAAATTTAATTTTTCTCTAAAAATTTAATTTAACTCTAATTTAAAATTAAATTAAGAGTTTGAAATTAATTTTAGACAAATTTATTTGTTTGATTTTTAAAAGATCAATTTTTTTCGGTTCCTTTTTTTGTGATTTTTAATGGAAAAAATTTAAAAAATTTAAAAAAAAAAATTTTTTTACCCAAATATTTGGATTGTGGAGTATTCAATTCTTCATGATGATTAAACCCAACATTATTAAGCAAATATTCTGTAAATTCTTCTGGATGAAAGGCTATTTTTGAGAGATTATTTAATACTTCTTCTGGGGGTTTTTCACTTCCTTTTTTGTTGCAATGTTTAATGTAGTCCTTGTATGGAGCTGTTTCTAGAACAAAACGACCGCCTTTAAATTAAAAAAAAATTTTTTTTAATAAAATAAAATTTATTTTTTGATCTCCAAAAAAATATTTTCTTAAAGAAAATTTTTTTTAAGTTCAGAAAATTCTCAAAAATTTTTTCTAATAATTTACAGGCCAGGAAAAAGCTTAAAAACCATCAAAAAAATAATTTTTTAAATTTATTGAAAATTAAATAAAATTTAAAAATGATAAAAATAATAAAAAAGATATTTAATTTTACAATTTTCATCATCTTAGAAATTCCCAAATTTTTTAAACAATTTAAAAATTTTTATAATATCCAAAAAAATTTTTTAGAGATCCAGAAAAATAAAAAAAAATTTTTCTTCTAATTTTTTAAAAATTCCCAAAAAAAATCTTTTTTAAGTCTAAACAATTTAAATTAACTTCCTCTCAAGTTAATTAATTTAAAAAATAAGATTTAAATTTTAAAAAATACCAGTTTTAAGTTGACGAAAAGCGCGATGAAAAAATCGACGAATTCCAATATCTCCCCAATTTAAATGAATCCATTTAGTTAGTGAAAGAGCAAAAATTATTTCAAACTCTTCAGTTACCTTAAAATGAGAAAAAGAGAAAGTTTTTGTTTTTAATTATAATTAATTGATGTTTTTTTAATAAATTAAGATTGATTAAATATGACTAAACATTCAAAACATATATAAACGTTTTTAATATTCCAAAAACAAATAAAAATATGAAACAAAAACATTTCAAAAACATCTAAAAACATCACAAAAACATTCAACACATTAACACAAACATAACAAAAACATTGCAAAAACATCCAAAAATGACCGAGAAACATTGAGAAACATTCCGGAAAACATTAAATTAATGTTTATTCAGAGAACTTAATCCGGAAAAACCTCAAATTAAAAATAAAAACAGTTGTAAAAACATCATGTTTGTCTAGAACAAAACATAAAACAAAACATATTAATATTAAAAATATTCATTCAGGAAACACAAAACTCATTAAAACATACGAGAAACACAGGTAAAAACATTGCAATACAAAAACATAAGGGAACAAACAAAACATTCCGGAAAAACATTTGTGTAAAACATTTTGATAAATTAAAACAAACACCAAAACACAAACAAACATGCAACAAAACATGCAGGGAAACAAACTACCTATAAAACTTAAAATCACAATATTAATCCAAACAAACCAAAACAATGAAAACAAAACATAAATTACTACAAAATTTAATAAATATTTGTTTTAAAAATTAATTTTAAAAAATTTCACCTTTTCCAACTCGTCATCAGAATTGAGCACATAATTTTGACAAAAGAACCAAATATTATCGGGGAATTTTGAACCGGAAGAAGTAGAAGGTGCAGAGATTGGTCCAAAGTTTGCAGGGAAGGAAGCAGGGAATCTACTGGTTAACTGAAATTTAAAATTATTTTTAAAACAAACATGTTGGTATAAACAAAAAATTGAGACTATTGTTCATGTTTTAGTATAAAAACATGTTTTTGTAAAACAGAAAATGTTTAAAAACACTCCGGAAAAGAAATAAAACATTGTAAAACTTTCCGGAAATTTTGAAAAACATTATAAAATTTCAGGAAAATATTAAAAACATAGTAAAACATTCCGGAAAAGCAATAAAAACATTCCGGTAAAACATCAAAACATTCCGAAAATTATCAAAAAATTGTTTTAATATGTTTCCGGAAGTTTTTAGTGTTGTAAAACATTCCGGAAAACCAATATAAAAACTATAAAAACATTCCGGAAAACATCAAAACAATTATAAAAACATTCCGGAAAAGCAACAAAAACATTAAAAAATTTTCCGGAAAACATCTAATTGTAAAACACTATAATTACAAATGTTTGTAATAATTGTATTTTGTGTGTCTGACACATACTAAAAACTTTCCGGAAACATACTACAACAAGTTTAATTAATTAATTGTAAATTGTAGTATGTTTTTATAATTAAAGTTTTATATTTTTAGAAAATCATCAAAGTTTTAATTAAATCAATGTTTCTAAAACAAGTTTTATTTCTATTCAGTACACGACAAAATGGTACTACGCCCAAAATTTTTCATTTCGTCATAAATTTTTTGATTTTTATTTTTAAATGGTTAAAAAAATTTTTTTTGAATTAAAAAAAATTTTTTTAAATTTTTAAATAAAAAAATAAAAATTCTACTCACTTTAGCCTCCTTATCAGCAAAATGTCTAATATTTTTTCTAGCAGCCCCAATCAAATGTTGATCCAAATCAATTCCAATAACCTTCCTTGGTTGGCATCTTCTAGCCAAAGTTATTGCAAACCTTCCAGCATTACAACCCAAATCCAATATTGATTTTTCAAAAAACCAGTCTGGACAGAAAAAACTAACTCGAGGATCATCAGAAAAATCGAAAGAAGAAATTAATTGTTGTTGTTGGTTGTTGTAAATTCGAAATTCTTTTTTCATGTGGTAATTGTTGAAATTTCCATAACGATATCTGTTGAAAAAATGAATAGAAAATTTTAAAAAATATTTAAAATTAAAAGTAAGGGTATTAGAGAAGAGGCGTTATTTCTTCAGCCATTTTTAAGGTTATTTTTTTAATTAAATTAAAAAGTCCGCAAGAAAAGTCCGCAAAAATGCTTGCGGAAATTATGCTCCTGTAGATCATATAGCTATTTAATCCCCCTAACGGATATGCCCTTTCTTTAACAGTTCCAAATAAAAAAAGTCTACAAAAGGATTGGAGTATCCAGGGCCTAAAGGTTTTTTTCTAAAGTTATTTTCTGATAATCTTCCCAAGATTACTCTCACTCACAGTATTCACAATAAATCAAGCCAACATAAAAATAATTCCCGATTTCTGAAACTTGGGTTGGTTGGCTCCTTGGTAATCTTATAATAGCTTCCTTAATTTTAAATTAAAAATAAAAACCTTTCAGCCATTTTTTGTTGTTTTTTCTTCTTTTCCTCCTCAATTTGAACAGAAGACCCATTAGAATCATTAAAATCAACCACCAATTTATCTTTTTCCTCCCCAATTTCTTTATTTTCTCCTCTCAAATTCTTTTTTATAGGCCCCAAACTTTTTCGAGAAACGGGGGATGTATAACGCTGATTTGGTTGTTTTGTTGGTGGTTGTTGTTGCTGTAAGTCTTCTTTTGTTATTCTTTTTCTAAAAATTAATTTTTTAAAAATTAATTTTTAATTTAGAAAAAAGTCAGCAAAAAATATAAATCCGCAAAAATTTGTCCGCAAAATAAATCCGCAAATTTTTTCCGCAAAAAATATCCGCAAAAATTTATCCGCAAAGATTGTCCGCAAAAAAATAAATCCGTAAAAAATTAGTCCGCAAAAAATACATCCGCAAATTCGAAAAATTAGTCAGTTTTTAAATCCTCTTAAAGTCAATTTGATCTGTAAAAATCTAATTGACTCAGGCAATGAAGGTAGAGGTTAATAGAATAAAACAATTCATGGACAACCTCCTTCCCATATTTTTAAAAATTATAAATTAATTCCCCTATTTATTAATTAAATTTATTTTAAATTTTAAAAATCAAAAAAAAGAAAACCTTTTAATATTTAGTCCTCCTTTTTGGTCATCCACACCAGCATTCACACCAACAACATCTTTTTTATTCTCCCCATTTTCAGGCTGTTCAGGTTGTACACTTTCCAACCCCAAAGGGTCTCTCATATTTATCCCTCCCCCTCCACGTCTTTGTTGTGTCCCACTACTCATCCTCCTTCGATTGTTTTGTAAAGGTTGGAAACTGGAGGGTTTTGGCTGTTTGCGTTGTTGTTGTTTTTGTTGTTGGAGGTGGTCTTGATGATTTTCTGAAGCATTTTCTGAAGCATTTTCAGATTGTTGGTTGTCCTCATTTTCGTTTTCTAAAATTTTAAATTTAAAAAATAAGGTCGAAAATGATTTTTAAATTTTGGAATGACCCTAGGATTGCTTCAAGACGGGAGCAGGCCAACCTACCGCCAGCCCAATGTACCGCCGAGCTATAACTTTGTTCAAAATTGTCGAATCCGCCCTGGTATAGTTCGATTCAGCCGGTCGAGCCGCATCTAACCATAACAGGGCGCCACGACAATTTTGAACAAAGTTATAGCTCGACGGTACATTGGGCTGGCGGTACATCGTGGTGTACCCATTCAAGGCTCAAATAACAAGTTCCTGATTCCTCCTTCTCATAAGTATTTTAACCAAAACTAAGTATCATTTGCTCTTTTAATAATAATACAGTTCACATTCAGCTTCTTAAAAAATATTAAAAATATTTTTTGGACAAAAAAGGGGCCAAAAAGAGCTTAAATATGCATTATTATCCTTTACAAGCAAGTTTACGGTAAGTGGAGTCGAACCCTCCACCCCTCACCGTTACGAATCCAACACACTAACCACTATACCACAACTTTAATTACTCAAAGTTTTATTTAAATCAACATGTATCCAAACATTTTCTAGGCGAAAACTTTAACGAACAAGTAACTTGTTATCTGAGCCTGTTTAGCAAAGTATTTGTGAATGGGTCAATGGGCAACTCTGAAAAAATGGCAAATGATATTTTTTATTACTTTTAAAATTACAGTACCTTCAATTTGAATTGAATTATTGTTCAAAACTTGGGATAAAATGTCATCACAAGTGTCTAATCGGACTTTTTTATTAGAGGTTGGGGGTTCTTCAAATAAACTTGAATCTCTTTTGTTGTTCATTAAGAAAGAAAATAAATTTTTTATTTCGATAAAATCTAAAATTTAAAAGAAGGAATAAACGAGAGGCATAAGAAACACAAACGAGAGAAAAAATATTTCGAAAGAGAAGCAACGGTATTTTGAAAAGCACCAAGAGCGAATGGACGTTTTATAAAGTCAATTGGACTGACGTTATGAAGGGCATGTATTTTTGGCGTTTTGAAACAAGTCATTTTTATCTTCAGACATTTTGGCAAATGGGCGTTTTGTGTAATGGGCATTTTCGAAATGTGCCATTTTGTCGTTTTACCCTTTTGTCGTTTTACCATTTTGAAAAATTCCAGTTATGTGGCGTTTTGTCCAAACTTCAAGGTATCGCGGATTCTGTAGGAAAAAGCTCGAGGCAATTTTTGGATTTTTCGTAAGAATTAGAAAAGTTGGGGAAAGCAAGGGAATCCCTCCAAGGTCTTTTTTAGGCAAGGGGATTTTCCAAGTTTGATCTTAAAAATTTAAGATCAAACTTGAAAAAACAAACCTTTCCTTAAACTTTACCTGAAAATTAACCTCCTCCTTTATATTAAATTTATTTTTACAAGAATGTAAAAATAAAAATAAATATACACAAACTGTTGTAACAAAAATATATGGCTGCCACTATCCATTTTTCCTTTCATTTTATTGACTAGAAAAAATTACATTATGCCAAAATAAATTAATAAATAAAGATTTTTGGGGGGAATTTAAAAAGGGAGATTGGGAATTTTCTTGAGTTTTCTGGTTTTAATCGAAGCTCTTGTTCGAAAGAAGACTTCAAAATTAGCTTGAAAAAGATAAAACCTTTTGCCTCTAAAATAAGAACTTCGGCACTCCTGCCGTTTAAAGGGGCCACAGTTCATTGACCATTATGAGACCCTCCTAATTTCTTTTATTTTCGGAAAAAGTCAAAAATATGGCTTCCAAAAAAAAATACATGAGTTTATATGTCAATCGAAAAAGCTAGCCGAGCTGAGTCGAATGACACCAAAATTGTTCCGCGAAAAAAAGTATAGGTCAGAGAACTGCGGCCCCCTTAGACGGCAGGATACCAGAACTTCTTTCTCATCTTTTTTCTAGGAACCATTAATCTTCACCTTTACCTTTTTGCGCAGTCAAAACTTTGCTAGGCTCTAGAGATCGGTATTTATGTAAAAATTGGGCCTGGGTTTGATTTATTGACCTGGGCCGGATCCTGAGTCTGTAAAGGCCCAGGAAAAACCCAGGGAGGTCAAAAATGCCTGGGTCTGGACTTTGGGTACAGAAAAACCCAGGCCTTGGTCCAGACTCAGCTCGATCTCTTCTAAGCTTTTCTAATAAATTTTTTATTATTTTTTCAGATCCTTGACATAATTATGAAAGTTGTTGCACTAATTTCTGGTGGTAAAGACAGTTGTTTTAATATGTTAAAGTGTTTTGAAGAAGGCCATCAAGTTGTTTGTTTGGCTAATTTATTTCCGCCTGAACAAGAGGAGATAGATAGTTATATGTATCAGAGTGTTGGAAGTGAAGGAATTGAGGTTTTTTTAAATATATATTTTGGGGCTAGTGGGAGGAGTAAGGGACGCTTTTTCAGGGTCGGCGTTTTTGTAAGGGTTTGAGGTCGAAGGTCCACCTCCAGTTGGGTTTTCAAGATGCTGCACGTCTGGTTAGCATTCTATTCGGGAGGGTTAGTTGGATTTTCCAGAGACGGATTGGCAGGGTTAGCATCTGGTACAGGTTTGTGGTTATGAGTTAGGGTGACAGATAGGCTGTTAGGGAAAGCATTGGGGGTTTGCGGGCCGTTCGGGTATTCTGGGTCTATCAGGAGCTTGGGTTCTGTAATAGAATGCCGTGTGTCAACTATTAACTTTCTCCGCAATTGTCCGCAAAAATTGTCCGCAAACCCCTATAAAACTTTCTTTTTTAAAGTTGTTTGCTGAAGCACTTGGTCTTTCCCTATTTAGAAGACAAATAAATGGGAAGCCTAAAAGCCTTGAGAACGAATATGTTTTTGACTCTGAAGACGAAGTTGAGGATTTGTTTCAACTTTTGGACGAGATTAAACGGTGGGATCCGGAAATTGAAGGTTTTTTGTTTATTTAATTTTTAAAAAATTTTTGGATTTTGAGGAGTTTCTGTTGGGGCAATAAACAGTACTTATCAAAAAAAGCGTGTAGAGGATGTATGTCAAAGATTGGAACTGAAGCCGCTGTGTTATTTGTGGGAAGTGGATCAATTAAAGTTACTTGACTCTATGGTATTTTTAAATTTATTAATTGAAAGAAAAAATAGAAAGGGACACCGGCGGGTTCGAACCCGCACCCTCAAAATCAAAAAATATCCCACTTAACCATAAAATCAATTTTTGTCTGATTTGATTGATCTGTCCGGTTTTTATGTATTCATGAAATTAGGTATTATAGGAGAACAATCGAACGACCAAATAGATTTTTTGTGTTTTTTTAACTTTCTTAGTTTTTAAAATCTATAGATATCAGCAGGAATAGAAGCAATAATAATTAAAGTAGCTGCTCTAGGATTGGATGTTGAACATCTTGGAAAGACTATAAAAGAGGTTTATAATTTAAATTTTGTAGTTAAAATAATTTTTAAAATTGTCTGAAAAATTTGCGGACAAAAAAATCTTTGTCCGCAAAAAATTTGCGTACAAAAAATTTTTGTCCGCAAAAAATTTGCGGACGCGGACAAAAATTATTATAATAATTTTTAGATGCGTGCCCATTTAATCAAAATGCACTTTAAATGGGGTTCACACATTTGTGGAGAAGGAGGAGAATTTGAAACCTTTGTTTTAGACTGTCCTCTCTTCAAAAAACGGATTTCAATGAGTACTGAACCAAAAATTGTAAAGTGTAGTGGTGATCAAAGTGTGGCGCCTGTAGCATTTTTGCGGTTAGAAAATTTGGAGCTTGTTGAAAAATAATTTTTATTTTTTGTATTTTTTGTTGAATTTTTTAATAAAAAATAATAAAAAAATTATTTTTAATCATTTAAGATTTGTTGTCTTTCAATTCGATATTTTTTTAAAATTTTATTTTTAATTTTTTAAATTAATTTTCAGTTAAAAATTAGGGCAATTATTTAATTAATTCCTTTAAAGATGTTAGTCATTTATTTTATGTTCTCTTATGTTGTCTTTGTGGTGTAGTGTGTCACGCCTTGGCCGGATATTTTAGTTTTCTCATTCTCATCAAGGTTCGAATCCTTTTGGGTGTAAACAATTATTTCTTTTATGAAAAACACTTTTTTAACTAAAAAACGGTTAATTATATTCTTTTTTAGCTTTAAAAAAAATTTTTTTTCTAGAAATTTTTCAGAAAATTATTTTTATATGAATGTCAAGAATAAAAAATCAATTATTAAATGCCCCTGCTGTTTATTTGAATTTGATCAACTTCACTGGCTAATTTCTCATTTGAGGGAAATTAAAAATGGCTGTTGTTTTGGTGCTGATTTTGTTCTAAATGATTCAGAATTATTTGGATGTAAATTTTGTTTAATACCTTTACAAACGGCAAATGAATTGGCAAATCATTTGGAGATTTGTCTTGCTGCTAATAATTTAAAGAAGGAAGAGCCAATTTGTTTAAATGAGGTTTGTAATTTTTTTAAAATTATTTTTAGGGTAGGGATAGGTTGGGCTTCGTATGTTTTGCGAACCTCACTATAGAAAGACTTCTTTCCCTTTTTTAAAATTAGTTAGATGTATTGAACTGATTAGCTTGGGTTATCCTTTCTATCGTCATTAAACAATTTTTGAGTGAAAGTTTTTCTTTGTCCGCAAAATTTTTGCGGACTTTAGCCTTAAATTTGCTTAAACCTTCAAAATATTTTAGGGTTTTAATTTTGAAAATAATAAAAATAATTGCAATAATAATTTAATTAAACAATGCAAATATTGTACAAAATCGTTTAAAAGAAATACGGATTTACAAAGACATTTACTTATACATACAGGTTTTCTATTATTATCAAAAAAACATTGGTATTTTAATGTCAAAGTAGTTGTTCACCTTTTAACCCTAAAATTAGAAAAGAAATTTTTTGACTAGCCATTGAGTAGTGTGACTTTATGGCAAAAAGCTGTAATGGCAAACCCCCAAAAGCCGTCGAAATGGCAAAACGGCTTTCCTCTGCCATTTCGACGTTATGCCATTAAGGCTTCATACCAGTTATTAATAGAGTCCGACATTTTAGGTTCCGACCTATTTTTTTTTGCAACCTTGTAATGTTGAGTAAAGCTCAAAAAACACTTATTTGGCACGGTACCATGCTCCTACATTGGACCTATTTGAGCCTAAAAAACCTATTTCGGCCTTTTTGGACCTAAAACCTATTTGAACCTATTTTGACCTTTTTTGGGCCTATTTTAGGTTTTTTGAAGATTTTTCTTAAAATTTGACTATTTTTAGTAAAATATTCAACTTTTCCCCATGAAATGTCGGAAAATAAAAAAATTTAGTAGGGGAATTATCAAAAAGGTGAATTTTTCCGCAAAATGTATCTAAAATTCTCAAAATTTTCGCCTGCGGCGCCAAAAATTCAGCTGAGTTTATTATGGCCTTTATTTTTCAATGAGTCTCATTGTTTGAGTTATCTTCATATGTGAATAGGGTTGCCAAAATGGCCCGACTCTGACCGAAAGATCGAGTCGGGCCTAAGTTATTTGAAAAAAATGCCTCGACCGTCGCCCGACTCGAATAACGGCAACCCTTAATGTGAAATCATTTGCGATAAGTTCCAAAACCACATTTTAATGTTCATGAAAGGGTCACCCTGGATTTAACAGAATTCGATGTTGTCATTTTACTTCCATAAAAATTTACTTCCATAAATTTTTATCTACATATTATTCCAAATAAAAATTATTTCCAAAAATTTTATTTTTTCAACACTAAAAGTAACTCAAAAATTCGGACCTATTCTTCAAAATTCGGACCTATTTTGGCCTTTTTCTGATTTTTTTGAACCTATTTTGCTACCTCAAAAAACCTAAAATAGGAACCTATTTCTCAATTTTTCGGGCCTAAAATGTCGGACTCTAGTTATTAATGTGAGTAGTGTGATTTTGAAGAAAATAATCTTTTGGAAGTTATTTTTGCTAGGTAGAGACTAATTGTAAACGTGCTGTTGGACAAGTCTTTTTTTTAGTGTAGTTCCCTATAACGATACTCCTACATGTGTTAAGGACTCTTTCTGTGATTTTCAAAAATGGAAAATAAAAACTTTATCAAATTTTTTTCAAAAAATCTCATTTTTTCTATTTTCTTCAGGAGAACGTCCCTTTACATGTTCAAAATGTTATTTTTCCTTTCGAACAAAACAAACATTGGAAACACATTCAAAAACCCATTTAAACTTTACCAAAGAACAGTATCAATGCTCTTTTTGTCAAAAATATTTTCTTTCACGTTCTTCGCTAAAATTACATTTGAGAATTCATACTGGTGAAGCTCCTTTTAAATGTCAGAATGTTGAGTGTTGTTTAATGTTTAGGTTTGGAAAATTTTTTTTATTTTTTAAGAGTTTTTGGGGGAGTTTTCTGACTAGAATTAGGGATTTGATAAGATTTTCAGACTCCTTTTAACAATTACGGATGTCCGCAAATGTAGGAATTGTCCGCAAACTGTTTTTAGACATCAAAAATTATATGAGTTTTCCCCTCATAACTATAAATATGGTAATTACGGACATCTACTAATATAATTTTTGCGGATGTCTGCAATTTAGTTGCGGATGTCCGCAAATGTAAAAATTGTCCGCACATTTTTATTATAATTTTTTTACTTATCTCTAAATAGAAATTTGAGAAATTTGCGGAATGTCCGCAATATATTTGCGGACGTCCGTATATTAAAAAATATCCGCAAACTTAAAAATTCTAACTCATAATTTTCTGTTTTTTAGAACCAAAAAATTAATGAATACCCATTATAAAAATGTACATTGTCAACAAATAATGCAAGAAGATGGTCTCATCATTCAAGAACCTATAAATAATTCAAAATCTCAACAAAAAATGTTAAATTCATTTGACAATCAATCTTTAGCTTTAAATGGATTATTAGAATTAAATACAAAAATTGGACAGAAAAAGTGTAAAAAATCTTTAAATTTATCAGAAAATTCAGCTTTTGTTCAATTTGGGGAAAATAATATTAAGAGGTTTGAAGTTGGAAGGAGGAGAAAAAGTGAAGAATTACAACAACAACAACATTGCAATAGTATTCCTTTTGATATGAGAACTGAACAACAATTATTTGAACAGCAGGTTTTTTTTTTTAATTTTTATAAAAATTTTTTTTCTATTTGTCCGCATGTTTGCCTGCGGATGTCCGCAAATTTTCTTTTTGATGGACAATTTGAACATTAGATTTTTTGTATAAAAGATCTGTAGGCCAACGCTGACCTATGTTAACCAAAAACCTCCTAAAACTAATTTTTTATTTGTCCGCAAATAATTTGCGGATTTCTTCTGTTTGTCCGCAAATTTTTTTTTTGCGAATGTACGCAAATTTTATTTTTGAAGGACAATTTCAACATCAGGTTTTTTGTATAGAAGATCTGTAAGCCAACTTGACTTAGTCAACAAAAACCCCCCAAAACTAATTTTTTATTTGTCCGCAAATTTCTTGCGGACATCCGCAAAAATTTTAAAAATTGATTTATTTTAAATTTTTTAGCCTATCGCATTTGGAGAACCTCCAATAAGAAATATTGGTTCAGTTCCTTTATATATAGATCAAAATATGTTAAGCTATACAAATCATCAACAGCAACAACAACAAAATTACTGCCAGCAACAACCAACTTTACAGCAACAACAAATGCAAATGATAGAACATAATAATCAATTACAACAGCAACAACAACAAGAATGTAATATTCAACAACAACAAATCCAATTGGTAGAAAATAATCAATTACTACAACAACAACAAGGACAACATCAGCAACTTCAGCAACAAATTAACCAACAACCATTTTGGTAGGTGTAGGAGCATTGCTGGGTATTTGGCTTTTGTTGCCTCTGGGTGGAAAATCAATAAGTAATAGTATTCCGGGAATTTAAGCAGATTAAGTGGGATATCAAGTGATATAAGGTAGGCCTCCCCCCTTCAATTATACATGACTCAAATTTCATTTTTTAGCGTCGCAAGCATTGGGAAGTAGGGTTGGACACAACCGGTTATTAACCGGCACCCCCAGTTTTCGGTTCCAATTTGAAAACATCCTGTTTTTGGCTTTGAGTTTTACACAAATACCGGTTTTATTTTGGGGTATTTTAAATAAAATCACTCATTTTTCATAAATCTTTATTTTTTGCGGACGAACATTTGCGGATTTTAGTCCGCAAATTTCTTTAAATCTTTTTATTGTTAATATAATATTTTTTCAGTTCAAACGATTTATTCAACACTAGCTTTAATAATTCCAACAACTTAAGCAACTTAAATAAATTTAATTTATCAAATATATCAAATTCCTCAACTTCCTATTTTTTCCAATCAGATGCAGAATATTCTAGAGATGGGCAAGTACATTCAATACATTCATTAAATGGACATTCTTTTCGTTCATTAACACCATTAATTGAATATTATATTAATGAAAGTAATAATGAAGAATTAAATGGAGGTGGAGGTGTAGGGGAGGGAATTGGGGGTGGTAGTGGGGAGGGAAGCAACAATAATCAACAACAACAACAAATATTCCCTTCATCTTCTTCAATTTCTTTGGATCAAAATGACAATAATCAACTCGATAATGAAGAAGCTTTGTTATTTTCTGATATTTGAGAAAGGTTTTTTTAAGGTTTTTGGTTCCTAAAAAGAATTTTTTGCGGACAAAAAATATATTTGCGGACAAAAATAATTTTGCGGACATTTTTTGCGGACAAAATTTTTTTTAATTTTTCAGAAGCTTAGATTTTGATGGAATGATTTTTATAAACAAACACTTTTAAATTGCATTTGAAGTTATTCTTTTTGGTTAAAAATTTAATTTACTACCAAGTAAATTGTCTTCAATAAATTTGTCCGCAAAAAAATTTTTCCGCAATTTTAATTAATTAATTATAAAACAAAATTTTGTATCTGTATTATTGTTAGACTTATGGTTGTCGGTTCCTGGAAATTCTTCGGATATCCGAAAACGAACCGAAGAACCGAACCGAAAAATCAACGACGGTTTTTGGGTTGTCAGTTCATTCCAGAACTGCCAACCCTAAAATTAGACTTGAAAAAAAATTTTTTTTTTAGATTTTATTAATTTTTTTTTCTTTAAAATAATTAAATTATAGTGAAAATAAATTTTATTTTTTTTCTATAAATTTTAAAAAATGATTATTTTTGTCAAATTTTTAATATTTTTCTAATTAATTTAATTCAATTTTTATAAATTTTTTCAGCAAAAAACTATGAATAATATAAATTTAATTTTTCGTTTTCAACAGCCAAATATTTTTATAAATTCTTCAAGATGTCTAAGTTTAAGTCAACTTAAACAATGGCAAAAATATGAAAATGAAAGATATTTTGGATATGAACCGTCAGCTGAAGAACCTTGGAAAAGAATTAAGCATGCATTTAGTTATGATTTGAGGAGAGCTGCTAGAAGATATAGAGAGGTTTGTGGATTTTTGTTAAGTTTGATATTTTTATATTTTTTTTTGGGAGGAGGGTTGGGGGGGGGGAGTGATAGAAAGCAAGTAACTAAAACTTTTTAATTTCCTTTTTGGTGATTTCCTTAAGGTTGGGTCAAGGACACTTATTTAAAAGCAGTCTCTTGTGTAGCCAAATTGGGATATATTCTAGCATCTGTAATAGTTGAGCAAAACACTGCAGGAATTGTGTGGCTAATTGTAAGATCAGGGATTCTTTTCAGATTTATCTAGTGACAATTTAACGGGCGAAATCCTTAAAAAAAGAGGCTTGGGTCTAGGCTGAATTTATCTGCGGACACAAAAATTTGTAGACAAATTTTCCAATACAGTCAAAATAATCCAATATCAGTTCCGCAAAAAAAATTTGCGGACTGTCCGCAAATTTTGTCCGCAAATAAATTCGGCCTATACCCAAATTTTTCTCTTTTTTTTAAGGAATAATCTAACAACCTTTAACTAATTTTTTTTCTTTTTAAAGGCAAAATATGATGCATTTAGAAGAAAATACCCAATAAATTATATGTTTAAAAAAGATGTACAAGATTATGAATTACTTCCAATGCATGTTGAATTTTTTATTATTGGTGGAGGTTTGACAGGTTCTTCTATTGCTTTTTGGATTAAACAATATTGTAGAGATGAAAATATTACTGTTTCTGTATTGGAAAGTACTGATAATGTTGGGTATTTTTTCTTTGTTTTTTTAATTTTTTTTTGTCCGCAAATATTGTCCGCAAATTTTTTGCGGACAAAAAATTTTTTTGCGGACAAAAATTTTTTCTGATTTTCATGTTTTTTTAATTTCGAATTCACTAGGCTCTAGCATATTTTTTTAGTTTTTATTAGATTTTTGGTGGAGATGGTAGTCCATTTATTAGTTTTCCCCAATTTAAGAAGACCAGGAAACCTAGATCTCATAAAATGGTTTCTTGTAAATTTTGGGTAGGGAAAATACTTTTATGAACTTAAAAAAATTTTTGTCCGCAAAAATCCAATAAATCATTTTTTAAAATATTCTAAAAAAAAAAATTAATTTTTTTATTTAAAGTTTACAAAAACTCGTTCAATGTTAGGAAGTGGAGTAGTTTCTCAACAATTTTCTATCCCAGAAATGGTTGATTTGGCAAATTTTTCTGCCGAATTTTTTCGTCATGCGGGAGAACATTTGAGAATTTTGGGTTTTTTATTTAATAATATTTTTTGATTTAATTTTAAATTTTTTTTAAAAGATAATGACCCTCCAGATTTACATTTTCTTCCAGTTGGAGTAATGCATTTGGCTAGAACACAGGAAGAGGCAGATGCGTTTAAAGAGGCGTGGAAAATACAAGTGTTTGTGAATTTTTATAAATTAATTTTAAAAATATTTTTTGACATTTTTATGGATGAAATTTAGGGAGGAAAGACAAAAAAAGTGTCAATTTCCGTAAAATGTCAAATTTCTGTCAAGATGACATTTGGTCCCAGATAAGAAAATTTTGCCAAATTTGTTTAGAATTTGGCCTGTTTTTGTGGTAAAACTTTTTGGGTATTTTTTCAAAGAAAAATCGGTCAGCTATCCCATAAACTAACTGAAATTCTCTACTTGAGACATTTTGTCCCTTTTTACTTAAATTTGATTTTTTGTCATTTTTTGTTTTTAAAATTAATTCTTTTCAGGGATAGAGGTGTACACGTTGCTTTATTAAATAAAGAGGAGCTTAAAGCTAAATTTCCTTTTATGCGTTTTGATGATGTTGTAATGGGGACGTTAGGTTTAATTTTTTTAAATTTGCGGACAAAAAATTTTTTGTCCGCAAGAATTAAAAAATTTTTTTTAAATTTTTTAAAGGTCTAGAAAATGAAGGAGTTTTTGACACTTGGCAATTATTGTCTGCTTTGAGAGAAAAAAATATTTCTTTGGGTGTTAGATATTTAAAAGGTGATTTTGAAGGAGTTACAAGTTATAATCAAGGAAGAGAAGTGCCATTGCATGGAGCTGTTCCCGTTGAAGAAGTTAATGCTGATCTTTTGAATATGCATAAAATAAATGGTGTTGTTGTAAGTTTTTTTAAAATTTTTTTAATAATTAAAAAATCCGCAAAAATTTGTCCGCAAAAAATTTGCGGACAAAAATTTTGTCCGCAAATTAATAAAAAAAATTTTTTTTAATTTTTTTAAATTAAGATTCGTCCACAAATGTCAGGAGCCTCTCCTCGTCCAATAAATTGTTATAAAATTTTTAATGCTGCAGGTCCTTGGTAGGTTTTGTTGTAACTTTTGTCCCTTAAACGTGTTTGCGGACAAAAAAATTATTTTTTTAATTTTTTAGGGCAGGCGAAATTGCAAAAAAAGCTGGAGTTGGTTTCAAAGGTGAAATGATGCGTATTCCACTACCTATAGTTTGTACTAGAAGAACAAATTTTGTTGTGCATGCCCCAGAAGTTCCCCCTCTTTCAATGCCTATTTTAATGGATTCTAGTGGAATTTTTTGTAGGCCTGATGCTGTTGGGCATAATTATATTTGTGGAAGGGAACCGACAAAGGTTTTTTTTGAGAAAAAAAATTTTTTTTGATTTTTTAAAATTTATTTCACCCGCCCAAAATTTAAAAAAAAAATTTTTTGCTGACAGATATTTTGTCCGCAAGTACAAAATTTTTGTCCGCAAAAAATTTGCGGACAACCCCATTCAAAAATTTAAAAAAATTTTTTTTGGCCAATTTTTTAATTTTCTAATAAATTAAGTCAGATGCAGCCAAAACTTTGAAAGAAGAAAATCAACAAATAAAAACTTCAGACGAACCACCAATAGATTATAATGAATTTTATGAGCAAGTATGGCCTTTGTTAGTTGAAAGAGTTCCTTCTTTTAGAACTGCAAAGGTTTCTTCTTTCTTTAAAAAAATTTTTTTTTAATTTTTCGTTAAAAGTTTTGACGGTAAGCGGCACTGGAGGCCTTTTCAAAATAAAAAAAATTTCAGAGGGGTTGGGGTGGTTGTAAAAAATTTGTTTCTGTGATTGCCTTTTTTACTTTAGTTTTATTTTTTTAAAAATTAAAAAAAATTTTTTTTAAGGTAATAAATGCTTGGCATTCTTATGAAGATGTTAATATGTTTGATGAAGCCCCTATAATTGGTTGAATTTTTTTAGATTTATAGGAAAATTTAAGATACTTTTACATTTGATTAGAGTGGACTAATCAAATGTGCTGTTTAAATTATACCCTAAATTTAAGATATACCTCATGGGATGATACTACTCGTTAGGGTTGGCCTATTCGGATGTTTGAGAAATGCCCGAATACCCTCCTGTACTTTGCAGTTCAGATATTGTACTTGGATATCTCTAGCCTCCTAAGATCCGCCAACCCTACCAGGGGCGTAGCCAGGGGGGGGCTGGGGGGGGCTGAAGCCCCCCCCCCCCCGCAATGGGAGAAAGGGGAGAAAAATTAGGAGAAGAATTAGCAAAAAAGTGAAAATTTTCCGCCTACGACCGTCCAAATTCAAAAAATTTTCGCCTGCGGCGCTGAAAAAGAAAGAAATCTGGCTTCTTGAGGTCAAAATTCAAAAAATTTTTGCCTGCGGCGCAAAAAATGGAAGAAATCTGGCTTCTTGAGCTCCAAAATCCTCAAAATTTTTGCCTGCGGCGCAAAAAAAGTGAATTTTTTTGGCCTACGACCTTCCAAAATTCAAAAAATTTTCGCCTGCGGCGCTGAGAAGATGAAAATTTGTGTACAAAAAAATTTGCGTCCGGAACGCCAAGGTAAACGCCAAAAATTTGGCGCACACCCAGTGTTAGCCCCCCCCCCCCCGAAATCGACCCCCTGGCTACGCCCTTGAACCCTACTACTCACCCTCAAGGGTTGACCTTATAATGAGATTTGCATGTTATTTAAAAATTTAATTTAAAATTTTTAGGAGAACATTTAGTTCATGAAAATTTTATCCAAGTATGTGGATTGGGAGGATATGGACCACAAATGTCTATAGCTATTGGAAAGGCACTGTCAGAAAAATTCTATGATAGGGCTTATGTTACCGTTAATTTAAGAAAATTTGATATGAGGAGAATAATGCATGGAAGTAGATGTAAAGAATTGTTTAGATGTGTTTGAAAAAAAGAAAATTTTTTTGTTTAATTTAAATTAGGGTTGGTGAGTTCGGGTAGTTTCGATGATTTCACATGATCTGCCAATCCTTTGATTGGAACCCTTTGATTGGAACCCTTTGATTTATTTTTAGCATCAGTAATGGGACGGATCACCCGAAGCCCAGCTCGTCTTTTTTCTCAACCCGTCCCATCCCTGGTAGAGATTTGGATTTTTTAAATGTCTGGGTTTGGAGTAAATACTTTGGCCCTGTGTCTAGATTCAAGCCTAGTGACTGGAATATCATACTAAAAATAAAATCAATCCAAGGAAAAGCCTAGAAAAACAAGAAAGCTCCAAAAATGTCTGTGGATGTTGGGTAAATGAAGAATCCGGACTCCCTTATTCCCTACTTTGGGGCAGGTTAAACCCGGCTCGATTTCTATTGCTAAGACTTGAGTTCAAAGATGTTTAGTAAGATGTTAAAATAATTCAGAGGGTTATAAATAGGCTTTTCTTTTAATTGTTATTTTTTTTTGAAATTAATTTAAAAAATATTTTCAATTTTATTCTTTAAAATTTAAATTTTTGTGTTTTTAAACACTTGAAATATTTTTTAAAAATTTAATTTTTTTTTAAATTTAATTTTTTTTAAAAAATTTTTCTAGAAAAAAAAGAATGATTAGACGTCGCAAAATTCAAGTAAAGCCAAACCAATGTTTATCCAAACCTAAAAATGCTGAAGAAGAAAATGAAGATAAAAATAAACGTTCTAAAGGAGGAGAAGAATTGACTACAACAGCAGCAGCAACAGTTGAAACAACAATAATACCAATAATATATACTTCTTCAACCCCCCAACCAAATATTACAACAGAAATAGTAGTCCCTCAATTAAATCAAGAAGAAGACCAATTAAATAGACAACAGACTATTAATTGTGAAGAAGGAACAAATAATAATAATAGTCATAATATTGTTTCTACAACATCTTCATTGGAAACAATTATTGTGAGTAGGGGAGGAATTTAAATGGAATTTAAATTTTTGGATTTTTAATAAATAATCTACTGGGCAATTCTAGAGATCGGAACGGGTCCGGAACCCGGTTCGAGTCCCTTTTCACTGTTTTTTGAAGCAACCGGGATGAAACCGGGAACGGAAATTCCCGGTTTTCCCGGTCTGTACCCGGTTTCTTCAAAACTCCTATCTCTAGGCAAGTCCATACACTAAGAGTGCAGCCCAAATAGATGGCTGGAGCCAAGGAATGTCATGGGTTAAAATAAAAAGTCTAGTCGGGTTTCGGATCGAAAAGCCTGGGTTTCGGATAACATCCCTGATAAAAACATTTGGAGATAAACTTTTGATTTTTCGTTTAATTTTTTCCAATTAAATATCTAAGTTCCTATCCCAACCATTTTTAGAAAGCCAGTCATTTAATATCAAAAGATATTTTTTTAAAGGTTACGAATACTGATTACAGCCATGGAATAAATACTTTTGTCAATGTCAACTCAAATCTTAGTGTTTTGCAGCTTCCGGAAAGTTTTGATAGAAATGTTCCAGAAAGTGTTGTACATGAGGTGAATAAATTAAATAAATTTTTAATTCAAAAAAAAATTCCCAAAATTTTTTTCAAAATAAAATTTAAAATTCTTTACAAATTTTCCCAAAAAATTTAAAAAAAATAAAAAAAAATTTTCCAAAAAAAATTTTTAAGAAGCAAATATCAAATAATCGAATTCATTTACCGCCATTATTGTCTTCTTCAAGAACTTCCCAACAACAGCAAACTACTTATAGTAGTTATTGTAATTTATCTGAAAGTTATGGTTCTCCTCAAAAATTGGATAAAAGTGATTCTACTTTAAGTGAAGTAAATAAATTTATTTTATGAGAAATTTTAATTTAATTTTAGAAAAGATCTAGAGAAAGACCGAAAGAGAAATTATGCGATACAAAAAAGTTTACAATGGCTGGTAAATTTGTAATAAAATTAATTTAATGAAAATTTCTGGTTATTCTAAAAAAATTGCAAACCTTCCGGAAATGTTTTCAACACCCTAAAATGTCTACAAACCTTTTTGAAATATTTAAAAATATTCCGGAAATGATTACAAACCTTTTTGAAATAATTTCAAGCTTTCCGGAAATAATTACGAACATAAATTAGATAATAACAGACATCTCAAAGTATTTACAAACCTTCCGGAAATGTTTACAACACCTTTAAAATGTTTATAATCCTTGTGGAAATATTTAAAAACCTTCCGGAAATGTTTACAAACCTTTTTGAAATAATTACAGGCTTTCCGGAAATATTTATAAATATTTCTGGATAGAATAACAATCACAAAATATATTCCGGAATTAATTACAAACATAAATTAAATAATAACATACATCCCAAAGTATTTA
Source organism: Meloidogyne arenaria (assembly GCA_036172955.1). Classification (NCBI taxonomy): domain Eukaryota; kingdom Metazoa; phylum Nematoda; class Chromadorea; order Rhabditida; family Meloidogynidae; genus Meloidogyne; species Meloidogyne arenaria. Next base: position 548,123 of record JARQAB010000034.1, on the reverse strand, counting down.
CAAACCTTCCGGAAATGTTTACGATCATTCCGGAAATTTTTGCAAATAATTCCGGAAAGTTTGTAATCATTTCCGGAAAATTTGTAAATAATTACAAACCTTCCGGAAATGTCTACAGACCTTTCCGGAATTATTTAAAAACCTTCTGAAAGTGTTTACAAATATTCCGGAATGATTGTAACCATTTTCCGGATATATCTACATTTCCGGAAAACTTAAGTTTGGGAATAATTTATAAATATAAACCTAATTACAGACATTCCTAAAACATTTATAAACCTTCCGGGAATATTTACAAGCATTACATTTTAGCAATTTTCCTGAAATGACTTCAAAAATTAATAGCTAATAAATAATATTACCGCAATAATTATAAACATTTTATCTCTCTAAATTAACAAATTAAAGAAAATTTTTTTTAAAAAAGATTTGGTTAAATGGCGTCCTAAAACAGAAAATACATTCAGAAAGAAGTGGTCCACAAAACGTAAAAATGATGAAGAAGAAAAAGCTTCAATACTTTCAAAAACTGATGAATCTGCTGAGGATTTATCAACTAGTAAATCTTTGACACCTAAAAAGGGAATTAATATTGAGGACGAAAAGGAAGAGAAACCGCCAACTTCAGGGCCTAGAGTGAGTTTTTTTAAGTGTTTATTTACATATTGCTTTCCGGAAAACTTTAAAACTTGCTTTAATATTTTTCTTAAATTTATAGTTTCCGGAAAAAATTAATAAGTCGGAACAATATAAATTTACAAACTTAAAACCTGAGATTATCAAGTTTATTTAATTTTTACTTTCCGGAAAACTTGAAACTTGATTTAATATTTTTATAAACTTAAAATTTTTCGTAAGGAAATAAAAGGTTGAATAATATAAAACTTGAATAAAACTTGTTTTAATATTTTTACAATTTCCGGAAAGCTTAAAAAATTGTTCTTGTATTTTTACAAACTTATTTCTTTCCGGAAAAGTTTGAATAAACAATATAGCTTAAACTGAATAAGTTTTCCGGAAAAAAAATTAAAATGTGAATTGAACTTATTTTTAAATACATATTTTTACAAACTTAAAACCTAAGACTATAAAGTTTTTTTTAATTTTGTCTTTCCGGAAAACTTGAGAAAACTTGTTTTAATATTTTTACAATTTCCGGAAAACTTAAAAATTGTTTTAGTATTTTTACAAACATCAATTTTCCGGAAGAATAATAAATTGAAACAAATAGTGTAACTTACCTGAAACTAATAAGTTTTCCGGAAAACTTAAAACTTGAATTAAATATTTTTTACAAACTTCCGGAAAAAGTTGCAAACTTGAATATAACTTATTTATATTTTTATAAACTTGTTCTTTCCGGAAAACTTACAAACTTGTATTTTCTAAACTTTTTTCTTAAAAACTTAAGTTTTCCGGAATCTATTATGTTTATATATATTTAATTTTCAATATATTCTCAGGTCAGAATAAATGAACAAGGAGAAATGGTAGTAGATGAAGATAGTTTAATTGTTATGCAAAATCCAGAAAATGTTCAACTGGAAACTGTTATAAATAATGTAAATTTTAATTAAAAAATTAAAAAAAATATTTTTCCTTAAGGATGTTGGTCCAAAAAAATTGACAAGTATGAGCTTTAGAAAGAGAAGTCGAGGGTCTATTTGGAATGTTTTGGAGACTGATTTGTTTTATGGTGAACTGAAAATTTTACCAATTTGGTACTTTTCCGTTATGCCACACTTCCCTAAATTAATGTTCAAAATATCATATATATAGGGTAAAAAAGGGTGCTACGTCGACAGACATCTCCACAGACATCTACGGTGAAAAAGATTGGTACTGTTCGACTCAGTTGTCAGCATCCTTTTCTACGCTATACGTTTTGAACATTAATTTAGGGGGGTGTGGCATAACGAAAAAGTTCCAAAAAAATATTTTTTTAATTTTAAAAATGTTTTTAGAAGTATTAGCAGCAACAGGGACTGATTTTGGTTTAATGCACGAATTTATTCCAAATCGTTCCCGGTTGGAATTGAAACAAAAATTTAATAGGGAACATCGTATAAATCCGAGACGGATGGATGAGGTGATTTTAAAAATTAAATTTAAAAAAAATTTTTTAAATTAAAAATTGGACCAAGACTATTTAGTTGGAACAATTTAAACTTAAATTTAAGTTAGAAACTTAAATCTAACTGAATCTAATAAATTTTCCGGAAAACTTGGAATTAAAAAAAATCTCCGTTAATTAATAAATATTTGAAGTATAGACTTTACTGGAAAGTCATATTTTTTTATTTTTTAGTCTGTTCTCTACTTCAAATTTAATTAGTTTTTTTTTTCTCTAAAAAAAATTTTTTTTTAACGGAAACTTTAAATTAAAGAGAGATGATTAGAGAGATGGGATTCCAAACAAAAATCTCGATTATCGTGAATCTAGATTCTTCGAGATCTCTATCTTGATTCTTGTACGACCTCCCAGTCCGTCCTCTACTTCTACATAATTGTCATTAATTAAAAAAAATTATTTAAAAATTTTCCTCTCCTTAAAAGGCTTTACGACACCCAGTTCTTTTGGATGGACGCCTTCGTCAACGAGTGGAACGATTTCATGCAGAACTGGCTAAATAAGAAGAAAGTGTTTTGTTTGTGCTTTTTGGGGACGATAAGTTTAAAATTTTTTCAATTTTGAAAATTCTGACATTTTTGAAAATTTTTTTTTTCGAGATTTTTTTTTCAATTTAAATTGTGTTAAATTATATTTAAAAAAATTTTTTTTTAATTAAATAAAAAAATTAATTGATTCCTATATATAATTTGTGGTGTGTCTTTGGGATGTCTCGGGTCGAGAAAAAAGTTGGGTCAGGTTTTCGGGTCGGGTTTTAAAACTTTTCCTCGGGTCGGATTTGGGGTAACCCGAGACAGCTCTAGTATGTCATGTATTTAAGGAAGGGGATTTTTTTTGTGAGAATCATTTTTCCAACTTAATTATGGAATTTTTGGGACTTTAAGAACAAGACTACTTGGATACATATTTAAAAAAAATTTTTCCTTTTAGAAAGTACCTGAAAAAAATTTTTTTTGGCTAATTAATTAGCCCCATAAAAGAGTGGCTATTTTTGCGCTTATATGTATAGGCAATTTTTTTGTCGATACCTATATTTTTTTGAATTTTATTTTTATTTTTAAAATTTTATTTTATTTATTGTGGCAGTATTAGTTTAATTAAGTATGTTCTAAAGTAACTATAAATGAACATTAAAAAATATCAGTAAGTTAAAAAAGTTTCTAACAAAATTAAAACAAAAATACTAGACTAATATGTATTAGGGTATTTTCTCTCTCAATTTTTTAAAAAATAACAATTTTTAGTTTTATAAATGCGTGAAAAAAAAGAAAATTAATTTTTTAGGGGTCAATTTTGTTTTTAATTTTTTTTTCTGACCAAAATCAACACACTCGTAGTTTAATTATTCTAAATTTATTTCTTTAAAAAATGTTTCTCTCTCTCTCTTTCATTTTTCTTCTCTAAAATACCTTTTATTATTTAATATACTCAACGAAAGTTTGGGGCAGCAGTAGTTGGACTTTTTTGTGGTGGTTGTGGTGCAGCTTGTCGTTGTTGGAATTGTTGTTGTTGTTGTTGTTGTGGCTGACCGGGACGTTGTTGTGGTTGTTGAGCAAATTGTTGCTTAGAGGGAAAATAAGAATTAATTATATTAATTAGGCGGACCTCATTATAAGATAGACTTTGTGGAAAAATTGTGCCTTATAATGAGGTGTATATTAAATAGAGGGTATCACTTGGGAAGCTTACAGCTTCTCCCCCACTCAATGCCCAACAACACTAGAAAACCTACTTTAAATTGAGGCCTTATAATGAGCCTTATAATGAGGTGTTTATTAAATAGAGGGTATCACTTAGGAGGGTATCACTTAGGTGGCTGGTAATCGGTTGCCTCCTCAGAGAACTCTTTTAATGAGTGTATCTTATACTGAGTGTATACTAAATGGAGAGGGTATCGCTTAGGCAGCGCTCCTCCTACCCAGAGACAACCATCTTCGGTATTAGGCATATATGTTGGGTGTATCTTATAATGAGATCCGACTGTTTTGTTGTAGAAATTACCTGTGGCTGTCCAGCACGTTGCTGGAATTGTTGTTGTGGTTGTTGTGGCTGAGTTGGCGAGAATGGTTGTTGTTGGAATTGCTGTGGAGCAGCATTGACTGGTGGTGGCTGGTAATCGGCTGCCTCTTCTGGGAATTCTAATTCCCAAATACGTTTTAAATGTTTGCCTTTAACGTCACGTGGAGTTCCGAAACCGGTCATCAACTTGAAAATTATTTAAGTTCTTTTAAATAATTTTTGATTATTTTTGTTTAGGAAATTATGAGCGTAACTAATATTCATAAATTAATTACAAACTTTCCGGAAATGATTTCCAATATTCCGGAAATATTTACAATCCTTTAAAAAGTCCAGAAATATTTAAAATCGTTCCGGAAATAGCTATAAATAATTACAATCCTTTTAGAATTGATTATTACAATTCCGGAAATATTTAAAGTCTTTCCGGAAATTATTTTAAGTAATTACAATTTTCCGGAAAGATTTTTAAGTCCGGAAATAATTACAATTCATCCGGAATTAATTATTACAATTCCGGAAATATTTAAAATCATTCCGGAAATGTTTATCAATATTCCGGAAACTTTAATCTAATTTTTACAAAAATCCGGAAATATGTACAATAATTATTCCTATATTCTACAAAAGCAAAACAACGTTTAAAAGCAAACTTTAAACTTAAAAATACAAGCAAAATTAGTCTAACCAAGTCTTTTTAAAAATAATTTAAATATCTCAACCTTTTGTGATTCAAATTTATTTGAGCCTGATTGCAAACGTATTTCTCTATCAGGTAACCCTGTTATACTACAAGCCCATCGATGCTGTTGTGTTCCATTCCCTTCATAAAATTCCACTCGTTTTTGAGTATTTCTAGGCGTTCCAAAGCTTGTTTTTCCCTTTAAAACACAAAAAAGCCTCACAAAAATAAAGCAAAAAATTAGAAGCAAAAGCATAAATTCAAACCAAAAAAAATTTTTTCCTACCTTTTGCGAGTCAAATTGGTTTGTGCCATTCTGGAGTGGACAAATTCCTTTAATTTATTTTTTTTTGATTAGAAAATATTTTTCCACCTTCAGTAGCCCTAAGTTGAGCCAAAGTAAATTTTCCACTTTGTGTGCGGCGATCATTTCCATACGCCTGGCTTAAATCAAAGTTTCCGGTTGAGGCAAGCTTTAACTCTACATTCTCTGAATTGAAATATGTATTAAAGAAATATTTTTGATTATTTAAATATTTATTGTGAGAAAGAAAGGAGAATTTGTACTTGACTAGATTTTAAAACCCTTACTAGGCAGAGGCTAAGATTTATTAAAAGAAAAGGTGAAACGGAGTAGCTCAGTAGCTAGAGCTCCTGTGGGTAGTTAGTAGAGACGTCCGAGACCGAAAATTTTCCAAGACTCAAGACTACACCCCAAGACCAAGACCGAAAAAAACCAAGAAAAGTCTTGGAATTGAGACTCAAGACCAAGAGTCTCGGACGTCTCTAGTAGTTAGTGAAGGAGGAGTCATCGAGCAACTGCCAGGGGGCATCGCAAGTTTCCCGCCCGGGGATTGACTTTTACCTCTTTTTTACTCTATAATATACCTGGTTGAGCTGGCGTTTCATCAAATGTAGGTTGCTGTTGCTGCGCAAAGTTGCCGGGTTTTGACATTTTTTTTAGAATTTTAATTTAATGGGGAGCTACTCTAAAATTAATTTTAAAATATTTTTAAATTTATTATTGGCCACCCGAAAAAAACAGAAATTAAACTAGGAAAACTCAAATAAATATAACGGAGACCCCCTCACAGAGAGGCCCCTCTCTGTGCCTCTAAAATTAATTTTTAAAATATCTTTTAATAAATTATTGGATATACTTCCAATAACAGACCCAAAAAAACTAAAATTGAAATAAAGGAAAAGATGAATCTCAACAGAGATCTGTGCCAGTCACACAAATACCAATAACGTTAAATGAGTATATAGATATACTAGGATGATCTAAAGAGAAAATTTAGTAGTAATGATCTTTCCCTTTCTAAAAACAAAAAAAAAGAAGGAAAAGCTTCCAACTAGTAATATAAACTATTTATTTACTAGAAATATCGACCAACTTTTAGAGAGTTAGTTAGTTACTTCTGTGGGGAGGAGGGGGGGGGGGTGTTATGTAAAGCTTAAGCGGCTAATAAGTTAGCTTTTCCTTTCTTCTTTCCTTTCAATGTTGATCTCGCTCTTAATTTTTCCTTCCGATTTTTTATTTTTTTTTGCTTTCCAATTTTCTCTCTCTTTAAATGAGTGAAATACACGTTATTCGTCCTTTGTTGTTTTTTGGAGGCTGTTGTCTATATCTTTTTGGTGATTAAGTTATTTGGAGGATAGAAGGAGGGGGAGAGGAGTTTATGAGAGAAGCTAGAAGGGAGGTTATAAGGGAAAGAGATAAGAGTCTTGATTCCTATAATTACTTTACTGTTGGATTTGCCTATGAAGTACACACAATACTAGATATTTTCGATTTAAGATAGGGTTTTTTTTTTAATTTTGGTTGCCATTAGACGGCCTTTTCCCCCTAGGGGCTCCTTTAAGGTTTCCCTTGGGGTCTCAGGGGGCCCTCCAATGTTTCAACTCCAAGGGTTATCCTATAATGAGGCTTTATTTTGGAGTCAATACTCATTTAAGCTTTAGTAGGTTCCATTGTTGATATTAGAGATGGAGGAGCTATTAGAGGAACTATTAGAGCTATTGCTATTAGAGGTCTGACTGGAGTCATTTTGGATTTTTCTTGGATTCAGAGTCCAAATCCAGGCATTTTTTGATCGCCCGGGATTTTTCCTGAATTCATATCAAGAATCCTGTCCAGGTTACTTTACTAATCTAGATCCAGAATTTTTGGAAATACCGATCTTTACATAGTTGCTATTGCCAGTCTATTTCCTAATATTTCTCTTAAATTCTCTTCCATCCTTCTCGTCATGCTATTATTTTTATCACTCATTCGATCAGTATATCCTTCCCCGTTTTTCCTATTCTTTTCCGCTAACTCCTTAAACTTTCCCTATATTATCCTTCCACTTGAAGAAGCCCCAAATCCCAATCATTCCCCACCAAACACAAGTGTGGAAAACAAATGAGGAAAATATTTGGGGGATATAAGGAGTAAATTGTTGTTGTTTTTTGGTGGATTTTGCTCTAGCTTATATTAGTGTTTTGGGCATTTGACGAGTTTGTTCTTTACGTACATTGAGTGGGTGGAAGAAAAAAAAATTTTTTTTGAAAGTAATTTTGTTGGAGAGGGTTTTTTGGGAGATGTGTGAATATGTCGGGGGAATATACTGTCAATGATTTAAGGCGAAAAATTTCTATGATAAACTTTTTATAAAAAAATAAGGAACATTTTTTGTTGTTAAATAGCTCTAGATAAATAATTGTTACCTTTTGGACTTCCTCCCAAAAAAGTTTTTTTTTATTAAAAAAATAAATTCCGCATCTGCCCCTCCTACGCTCCCTTATTCTCGTTGAATCCCCCTTTATTATGAGGAAAATAAAAAAAACTTTTCACACATTAGATAAACTAATTAAAAGAACAATAAAATAAATTCAACTATATTTTTGATTAAGGCAAGTGTTTAGGCAATTAGGGGGAATCCCCAAAGGAAACCCTTTTGTAAAAAAAGCTCCACGATATGAATGACTACAAGGGATTTCCGCAATTGTGGATTGCGTGAAATTGCGTTTTTTCCTTTCAGATTGTGTTTGTGGATTATAAAATTAAAATTACGTTTTCTTGAAACAAACTACAAATTTATAAAAAAATTACAAACCTTCCTAAAGTTTCAGAAAAATTACAAAAACATAATTACAAATATTCCGAAAATATGAATAGAACAAAAACATTCCATCATTCCGGAATTATTTACAAACTTGAAAAAATAATTAGAACCTTCCGGAGCGTGTGGAAAGGAAGTAAACTTTTCCGGAAGTGTTTACAAACACTATGGAATGTTTACAAACTTTCCGGAATTATTTCAATCATTCCGGAAATATTTACAAACCTTCCGGAAATAATTTAAAACTTTCCGAAGTGTTTACAACCTTTCCGGAATTATTTACAAATTTTCCGGAAACATTTACAAAACTTCAAGTAATAATTTACAACTATTCCGGAAATGTTTGCAATCTTTCCGGAATTATTGCAATCATTACGGAAATAATTACAAGCTTTATTTAATATTACAAACCTTCCGGAAATGATCGCAACCTTTCCGGAAGTGTTTACAAATATTTCTAAATTATTTACAAACTTTCCGGAAACATTCACATACCTTCCATTACTAACATACAAACTTAAAAATTAATTACAAACCTTCCGGAAGCATTTATGAATTTTACAAATTTATTTACAATTTTTCAACCAAACAAACTTAACTTTTCTCCTTACAACCGGATTTTTTTTTACTTTCCGGAAATATATTTTTTCACAATTTACAAATACCTTATGCACTTTTTCAACTTTTTATCGTCATTTGCACTGTATATAAGTATATTTATGAATAAATGAGGAGAGTATAATTGATGGGAAAAAGTGTGGATTAAAATTAAAGTATTTTTTAAAAAATACAATTTTGGACTTAAAAACAAATTGAATTTTTGGACAATTAATTTTTACATAAAATTATTTTTAAAAATTTCCAAAATTTATTTTTAAGGATTTTAACTAATATTTTAATTTATATTTTTAATATTATTTTCTCTCATCTATTTTCTTTTTTTTAAAATTCCAGTTTGCATCCAAATGAGAGAATAGGGAGAATGATGGGGGGAAAAAATAGGAGCAAGCCAAAAAGCCAAAAAAAATTTTTTTTTAATGTATTTTGTAAATGTGTGAAAAAAGGTGTTGTGTGTGTCAATTGTAGAGTCAAATGTCGTTGCCTTCCTAAGAAAAAAAATTTTTGAAAAAAAATTTTTTTTGAAAATTTTTTTGAAATTTTTTTGAAAATTTTTTTGAAATTTTTTTGAAAATATTTTTGAAAATTTTTTTGAAATTTTTTTGAAAATTTTTTTGAAAATTTTTTTGAAATTTTTTTGAAAATATTTTTTGAAATTTTTTTAAAATATTTTTTGAAAATTTTTTTTGAAAAAATTTTTTTTTGAAATTTCTTGCCTTCCACTAAATTTCTCTTTCTTTCTTCTCTTCTCTAAAATTCCTTTAAAGTCGATCCAACGAAATTTCAGCCTCCTCTGGGTATTCCAACTCCCAAATACGCTTCAAATGTTTGCCTTTAACGTCACGAGGAGTACCAAATCCAGTCATCAACTTTTGAGAGTCTCCCTTATTCCAACCGGCCTGGGATGGAATTATCGTTTCTGACTTTTTCATATCTTCATATGGAAGTTCGCCAGACTCCGCCTCGTATGTTGTGTTCCTGGGCGTTCCAAAACCTGTCATGCCCGCTTGCGAGGCAAACCGGTTTGTTCCGGATTGGAGACGGACCATTCCTTAAATATTTTTAAAAATAGATATTTTATTTAAATAAAATCAGGTCATATTATAAGATAAACACTTGAGGCAGAAAAGATTGTAATTTATAATGAGGTGTCTCTTATATGGAGGTTAACTGAAAAAAGTCTCCTATAATGAGGTGTATCCTAAATAGGGTAAAGAAGGACCTTAAAAGGTCTCTTATAATGAAGTGCACTAAATAGAGGGTAACTCAAAAAAGTCTCTTATAATGGGTGTCTCTTAAATAGAGGGTATTACTCGGGAACCTCCCCTACCCAGTGACCTCCCAAACTTAATATCCTAAGTAGAGGGTGTGTCCAGTATTTGGTTTATCTTATACTGAAGTCAGAATGAAATAAAATATCCACCTTGTGATTTACGGTTCTGGTAGCTAATGCTCGGGTCAAGCACCTCCCAACGTGGCTGTCCAAAGCAAGTCATTCCCTTTTGTGAAGCATAACGATTTGATCCCATTTGGTAAGGAATGCTCGTTTGATCGATGCTGCTTTCGTGACTGTATTCTGGGTGAGCAGTGTCCAACATTTTTGTAGTTTCACGACGATTTGTACCGAAGCTGGTCATTCCCTTTTGTGAGGCGAATTTGTTTGTACCTTTAAATTTTGTTGAATGTTTTTTTCCGGAATGTTTTATTCTATTTTACAATTTTTCCGGAATGTATTTACAATTATTCTAATGTTTAAAATGTTTTCCGTCAGGTTTGTAAAATTTAAAAATTGTAAACATTACGGAAATATAAATAAGAATTCCGGAAAATACAATAATTAAATAAATGTGTTTTGTATTTTCCGGAATTTATATTTATTTTTCCGGAATGTTTTTACAATCTTAGGTTTTTCCGGAAAAGTAATTTGTTTTTATGTTTTCCGTCAAGTTTGTAAAATTAATAAATGTTTTGTGTTTTTCCGGAATGTTTTTACAATTTTTGTATTTTTCCGGAAAAGTATTTATTTGTGTTTTCCGGAAAGTTTTAGTTTTGTAAGTCTTAAATGTTTTCCGTCAAGTTTGTGAAATTAATAAATGTTTTGTGTTTTCCGGAATGTTTACAATTTTTGTATTTCTGTATTTTTCTGTATTTTCTGAATTAAATTAATAATTTAAAATTCCTCACCAGATTGCAAAGGAATTTCGCTTTGGTCAATGTTAACTTCGTGGTTGTATTCCGGATGTTTGGTGTCTTTCATTCTTGTAGTTTCGCGTCGGTTTGTACCGAAGCTGACCATTCCCTTTTGTGAGTCGAATTTGTTGGTACCGGATTGGAGACGAACAATTCCATCGCTAGCACGGATTTTCTCTTCTGGGAGGGGCTAAATTGGAAATAATTGTATTTTAATTGTATTTTTTTGTATTTTTATTTTTGTATTTTTATTTTTGTATTTTCACAAAAGTTTACTGAAAAAAACTTTTGTTTTCTGAAGAGAAATATTGTTTTTCCTTAATTATTAATTTTGTGTTCTCCGGAAAAACAAATATAAAATTATTCTTTCCGGAAAGTTTTTACAAACTTAAATTTGTCCAGAAAATTAGTTTATGTGTTTTCCGGCAGGTTTGTAAAACAAGATAAATGTTTTGTATTTCCGGAATTTATATTCATATTTCCGGAATGTTTACAAGTTTTGTATTTTTTTTGTATTTTTTTTGTATTTTTTACAAATAAGTTAATTTATTTTTCCGGAAACCTTGTATTTTCTTGAATAGAAATAATTATATTTCCGGAAACATTAGTTTTGTGTTTTTCCGGAAAAAACAAATAAACTTATATTCTTTTCGGAATTAATGTATTTTTACAATTTAATTCCTTTTGTATTTTTTTTTATTTTTTTGTATTTTTCCGTATTTTTTGTATTTTCTTTAAAACCTCAGAAGAACAGAAAGAAAAAGATGAGGGAGAAGTAAGTGGGGGAGTTAAATGACTATTAGGTAAAATAATTATTTTTTTAATTGTTGTAGTTTTATTAATTGTTGGGGATATTTGTAAAGGAGAAACACAATTTTGTATTTTATTTAAATTTAATTCTTTTATTTCAGAATTTATTGGGCAAGTAGTGGGAATGTTATTGAATGGATTTTTTTGTTTATTTGAATTATTTTGGGGAGGGGGGTAATTATTTAAAAATAAATTAACGACTAATCTAGGCATTTTAAGGGAGGAGGGGATTTGGGGATTTTTTTAAAAATATTTTGGAATTTTTGGAAATTTTATTTTTATGTTTTTTGTATTTTTACTTAATAAGGGTTGTGTTAATTAATTTTATTAATTTATTTTTTAATAAAAAAAATTTTTTATTTTTTCTAAAATTAATTTTAAAGGGGGAACTAATAGTGAAAACATGAAAAATAAATAAATATATTTATTAATAAATTAATATATTTATTTATGTGTGTTATGATGACTTTTGAGACTTTTTTTAAAATAAATACACGCTAATAAATTAACAAAAAAATTAAAAGAAAAATAGATTTATTAAATAGATTTGATTTTCCTTTCGCCTATTTTTATCTTTTTTGAATTTTTTTTAAAGGAAAATTAATTCGTTATTCTTTTATAAATGGATAAAAATTATTTTTTTGTTGAGGGAAGCGAAAAAAAATTTTTTTGAAAAAGAGAGAAGAAACAAGTATTTTTTCAATTAAATATTTTAAATTAAAAATAATTTTAAACCTCTAAATCGGCTGGGTCTTGACTCACAAACACTCCTTCTCTGCATACGTCACGTCCAGTACTGTAAAAAAATAAGAATTATTTTTAACTGTCAAGTTTTGTATTTTTGTATTTTTATTCTGATTATATAGAATTTAATAAAACAAGTTCACAAACTAGAAACTTTCCGGAAAACACTTTCAAGTTCAAGTTGTATTTTCAAGTTGTATTTTATGTTTTGTATTTATTCTGGTTTTATAAAATTATATAATTAAAACCAGAATTTCCGGAAAATAATTAAAACACAAAAAACAAAAACTTGTGTTTTCCGGAAAGTTTCTAGTTTGTAAACTTGTTTTATACAAAACTTTCCGGAAACGTTTTCAACTTTTTGTATTTTCGTTTCCGATCTTTGTATTTTCATTTTATTTATTCTGATTTTCCGGAAAACACAAGTTCTGTATTTTTCCAATTTAATAAAAAAAATACAAAATTACCCGAATCCAACCATTCCCTTCTGCGAAGCAAAACGGTTAGTACCGGATTGGAGACGTACTTCACCATGGCTTTTAAGAGCAATTTCTTCAGGCACATCAGCAAGGCATTCAGCACGAATTTTGGTTGTTGTGTTACGTGGAGTACCAAAATTGGTCATCAACTTTTGGGAGTCTCCCTTGTTCCAACCGGCCTGGGATGGAATTATACCTTAAATTAAGTTGTGTTTTCTTTGTGTTTTTTCTGTGTTTTTTTGTATTTCTGCTTGTATTTCCCCCTAATCCAAACCATTAAAAAATTTTTTTATTTACCATCAGTCTGGCGCAGCTGGGATAACGTCCATTTTCCAACACGTTTTGGCTGTCCACCTGAAGCTACCTTTGTTTCCATCGTGGCGTTTGGCGCCTCCTCCTCATCATAATCTGTTAAAGGGAATTAAAATTAGTTTATTTTTGTATTTTGTGTTTTTTGTATTTTTGTATTTTTTGTATTTTTGTATTTTATTATTTTAATTTTTCTTCCCATAATTTCCCCTAACCATTAAAAAAATTTTGTTCCTCTCTATAAAAAGAAGGCATAAGTTGTTTCAGTAACAATTCCCTTAACTTCTTCTCATCCTCCTCAACAGGAGAAAATATTAAAGAATTAGTAGGGGTATTTATAGGTGTTGGTGTTTTTGTTGAAAATGAATTATTTGGAGAATTTAAAAATTCGGAATAACGTCCATATTTTGGAGGACTTTTTCCTCTTTTTATTCTTCTTTTATTAATTTTTTCAAATTTTTCTTTTTCTTCATCTTGCTGTATTTTTTCTTCCCAATTTTTAATTATTGAAATTCTTCTACTATTTTGTTCATTTTCTCTTTTATTGTTCTCCTTTTCCCCATAAAATGCAACACTTTCTGTTTCTATTAAATCAAACTTGTTTTGTAAGTTTTTTACAAATTCTGATTTGTTTTTACAATTATTATTAATGTTTGAAGTTTGTGATGTTTTTACAAATTCTGGTTTGTAATTATTTGTTGTCGCTAAATTCTGGTTTTGTAAAACATTTACAAATTCTGATTTGTTGTTGTTGTAATTGTTTGTTGTTGTTGTTGTCAAATTCTGATTTTGTAATGTTTTTACAAATTCTGATTTATTTTTTGTTGATGTTTTTTCTAAATTCTGGTTTTGTAAAACATTTACAAATTCTGATTTGTTGTTGTTGTCATTGTAATTTGTTGATGTCTTTTCTAAATTCTGGTTTTGTTGATATGTTTGTTTTGTTCTAATGTTTTGTGTTTCTTCTCTTTCCTCCTCTGTTAATGTATTTTCCGGAAGAAGTAAAACACTGGAATGAAATTCTGGTACTCTTTCCAATTCTTTTATTTTTGTATTTCTTTGTATTTCTTCTTGTTCTGATATGTTCGTTGTTTTTTGTCTTTCTATTAATTCTGGTTTTCTTTCTGACAATTCTGGTATTTTTGTTAATTCAAGTATTTCTGCAACTTCAGCCATTTTTGTATTTTGTTGTTGTTTAAATATTTTTCCGTTTAAATGTTTTGTTTGTGTTTTGTTCTGATTTCCGTTTACAATGTTTTTATCGTTTCCCATGGACGCGACAACATAGAGAGGACACATTGGATAAATTAAATTTTAATTTAAAGGGGAAAATAAGTGAATAATTATTTATGGCACAATTTTTGGCAGTTTTTTAACGAGTTTCTTCAATTTTTGGAAGAAACTAAGAAAGAGGTGTTGTTTAATATTAAAACAATAATATTTGTCTAATAATGGCAACAAGAAAATTGAAAGAAAAATTAAAAGAAAAAAGGTAATAAAAATAATTTTAACGCTATCAGCCGTTAAAAAATAAAAAAAATAAAAAGTAGAAAAAAAATGAAAATGAGAAAATTACAAGAGGAAAAATACAAAAGAGAGAAATTATAAAATTATAGAAAGGAGAAAAAGCTTTTTTTTGCTTAAACACGCGTTCGATCGGCCAGCTATCTAACTATCTCTACCTTACCACCCTTCTACTGCTTAAACACTTTTGTATACAAAGGAAAAAGAATAGGAGAACTTTAAAATATTTTTACTAATAGAAAAGACGATTTTCTGGGATTTTGTTTCTTTGTTTTCTACATGTGTATTTTAGAAGACACAATTTCCGGAAAAGATTTTTTACAAACTAGAATTTAAACAAAATTAAGTTCGCAATCTAGCCTTTCCGGAAAACTTTTTTCCGGAAACTACAACTTAATTACAAGTTTGCAAACTTGAATTCCGGAAAACTTGTCCGGAAACAAGCTCCGGAAAACAAATTTAAATAATCGCAAACTTAATTTCGCAATAAGTTCGCAATCTAGCCTTTCCGGAATAATAAAATAGTAGTTTGTTGTATTTTCAATTTTATCTTAATTTTATTTTAGTTCTCCTTACTCCTATTTTCTAATTCTTCCAGTAAAAAATTTCCAGTCAGTCAATATTTTATAAAACAAATATTCTAGGCACTTCTTTTAAAAAGTGTTCAGTCAATTTTTAGTGAAAAGATAAGGAGAATAAATTAAATAAAATTTTGATAAAAAAACGGAATTTCAAAATTGATTTAAAAATTAATAATAAAATAGAAACAGACTGGAATTTAATTAAATAATGAGTTTTACAATCTAGTTGGTATTTCCGGAAAAATTAAACAAGTACTAGGATTTCCGGAAATTATGTTTTTAAATAATAATTGGAGGTTAATTAAAATTAAAGTTTTACAAACTTTAAGTTTCCGGAAAGAAATACAAAAAACAGAATTTTCCGGAAACTTGTAAATAAAGTTTCACAATATAGAAATATTTCCGGAAATTATTTCCGGAAAACATAAACAAGTTTTTACAAATTAGGATTTCCGGAAAACAAGTTTTCAAAATAATAACTAAAAGTTAAGTTTCCGGAAAGGAATAAAAACTTTGAATTTCCGGAAACTTGTGAACAAAGTTTTACAGACTTTAAATTAAAATTAAAGTTTATAAACCTTAAGTTTTGTAACAAACTTTTCCGGGAAAGAAAATGTTCATTTCTCCTTCAGCCTTACTTTGATTATTCTCTTCTTATTTTCCTTCAAAGTTTTGATGATGACTTGTCTTTTTTGTATATGAATCACTCTCGATTATTTATACGAATCGAGAGAGAAATATGACTTTTCGGGAATATTTTTTGTATACTTTTTCGTTAATAATTTTACAGTTCCCCTTTCATATTTGTTTCTTTCTATTTGTGTCTACTATAATTATAGGGGTACTTTTGGATGTTATTTGGCCAGACAATCAATTTATTTTATTTAAATTTTTATTAAATTTTTTAAAGATTTTTAAAAAAATTTTATTAAGGAAACCAACCGTTTTCTGGCATTTTGAAGGTTTTTTGTTGACAAGAATAGGCTGCTCTTTAAATAATTTGTAGAAATACTTATTCACTCTCTCCTTTCTATTTAAATTTAAAAATTTTTAATATTTGATTAATTTAAAAATTCTTCAAAATATTTTTAAAGAATTTTTTATATTTTAAGGCGCGACACTAAAATATGTAGTTTAAACTAGGAAATTCTGATTTTAGTGTTACCTATTAAAAACAAGTTTTCCGAAATAAAACATGTTTTTCCGTAAATTTTAGTTTGTAAACTTTGTGTTCTTTTCATAATCTAAACTTTCCGGAAAACAAGTTTTAAATTAAAAACAAAATTACAATCTAGAATTTCCGGAAACATTTTCTGGAAAGAAATTTTTAAGTTTAAACTAGTTTCAAGTTTACAATCTTATAAACTAAGTTGGAATTAAATAAAAATGTTCTCTTTTTACAATCTTAAAGGTAGAAAGATCACAATTAAATGAAAATTAATTTATATTTAATATCAAAGTGAGGTAAAACTTTTGAAGCATTTTTATTTCTATATTAACTAAGTTTGTGAAAGTATATAGGTGTGTGTTTGCTTCAAGTTTTATTTATTTTCAGGCATTAACATCAAAACAGTTGTTGTTCCCCTCCCTTTTTTATCTTTTCGTGCCAGTCGCCCCCAAGATTGAAATGATATAAAATATATTGATGAGTAAGACTAAAAATATTTTCTTTTTGGGATTTTATGGGGGTTTTACACACAAATAACGTCGTTTGATCCAATCGGTCTTTTCTCTCTCTCCCTCAAAGCCTCCTCAAAGAGGCCCAAAAAGAATTTTAAGGCCTCCTTTTAAAAAAGCGCCGGGGGCGGATTAAGCAGTTGTTTTGTAATGAAGAAAAGATGTTTGGAATTTTATATATTACACTGTCTTTTTTTTAGTGGAGAAGAAAGAAAAAAATATTTTTACGAAAATAGCCAGAAGGTAAAAAATATTTTTTAGCCTTTTTTTCTCTATTTTAGCTTTAAAAGTTTTTTAATAAACTTTAAAAAAAGACAGATTGATCCCTTTCTAAACCCACGCATTTTTCTTTATTTTATTCCTCTTTTAAATACCTTTAATTCGTATAAAAACAGTTGGTAAACTCCAAAACTTAAATATATTACTATTAAAACAAATGTTGACGAACAATTAAATATAATTAAAACTTGAATTACAAAAGGGTAAAAAATTACAACAATGTTTATATGGGAAAAAACAAGTTTTAAAGTTTATTTAAAAATACAAACAAGTTTAATTAAAAATTTAAGTTTAATTATAAGTTTTACAAACAAGTTTATTTTCAAGTTTATCGAAAATACAAACAAGGTTTATTAAAAACACAATAAATTGAAGTTTGTTTATATCCAAGTTTATTTTCACGTTTATTATAATACAAACAAGTTTAAAATTAAAGTTTTATTAAAACAAGTTTGTGTTTTTGTTTTAATAATTGTATTTTTGTAAATTAATTAACAACCCCATCAGCATTGCTTATTTTAGGGCAACACTTTTCTTTAGACCGCATTTCACCCATTCTAGTAAAATAGCGTAAAGCAGAAGCTACAAACACAGCCTTTCCAATTGCAGCGAATACAGTTGCGTGTGCCATATTTTGAAGAAACCACTGGCCCTTTTAAAGATTAAATTAATAAAAATATTTTTAAAAACAAAACAATTGATGCCATAAAGAATTTGGAATGTTCTAAAGCACAGAAATGATGAGGCTAAAATTTTAAAGGGGGAAGATTAATTTTTAATTAAAACATATTAAATTAATACTTTAAAAAAGTTAAGTTTCAGTTTGTAAAACATGTTTATTTGAATTACAAAATAAATTTAACTGTTACAAACATTTTACAATTTGTAAAAAATAACCTTGTTTCTACAACTTGTTTTTAAGAATAAAACTTATTTTTGCAAAACTTTAAACATAAACTTGTTTCGGTAAAAATAAACTTGTTTATACAACTTGTTTTGTTAAACAATTAAACTTGTTTTTGTAATTGTACAAACAACTTGTTTCTATAAAAATAAACTTGTTTATACAATTACAAAAACAAATTTGTTTTTAAAGTTTATAAGAACAAGTTTAATAAAAACAAGTTTTAACAGAAAAACATGTTTTACAACCAAGTTTTAAGTATTAAACTTGCTTCAAGTTTTGCCTGTAACCAAAGTTCAGAGTATTTGTAGCCTATCATAAATATAACAGACATTGCCATTAATACCTTATCTAAATACAAAATTTCGTGTTTAATTTTATTTAATATTTAAATACCTATAGATTCCCAACTTGCATCATAGGGAACAATACTTTGACTATACGATATTAATGCTGGAATAAATAAAAGAGAAGTCATAGCAAAGGTGTAGCAAAGGGCAAAACGTTGGAAGAGTAAAGGAGAAAAATTGGTTGTTTTTTGACTTTTAAAAAAGTTTATTTTTTTAAATTTAATTTTAAAATACCCATAATTATCCTCTTCACAATCCCCATTTTTATTTTCGTAATTATTTAAATTTTGTTGTTGTTGAAAAGCCCCAAAGAAGAGCAGTTGGGAGCGCTTAAGCAACAATAAATGCAATCCTTGTGCTAATCCGAGTAAGGGGGAAAGCCAGACAGTTAAAGGGTCATACTCTATATGTCCAAATTCAAGCCTTTTTAAGTTAAATTAAAATTGAAAATAATTTTTAAATTTTTGTTACCAACTAAGAGAAGCAGAAACAGCTAAAGGTACCTTTAAAAAAATTTTTGGAGAATTAAAAATTATTTTTAAATTTTAAATTAATTTTACAAGCAAAAGAGAAATGGCCCTCCTCTTATTTGTATCTTCTTCCTCTCCCAATATTTTAGGTCCATATCCAATAACCAATAAAGTGCCAAGAAAGTCAAAAAGCCTTAAATAATATTAAATATAAACAACAATGTTTTTACAATTGTTTATAATTAAATACAAAAATGAACATGTTTTACAATTAGTAGTTTTTACAAAATAAAAACAAACTTTTTCAAAATTTGTTTTACAAATTCTTTTTTAAATAAACTTGTTTGTAATTAGTGTTTTGTAGATAATAAAAACAAGTTTATTTTTTAGTTGTTTTTACATTATAAATAAACTTCTTAACAAGTTTATTTTGTTTAGAAACAAGTTTATTTTTATTGTAAAACTAAACTTGTTTTTACAATTGTAAAAACATTTGTAAATTAAAAACAAACTTGTTTTATTAATTGTAGACAAGTTTATTTTTGTATCTTATTGTAAAACAATTTTTACAATTTGTAAAAACAGACCTAACTAAATATAATCCGCCTGTTCTATTTTGTGAATGAACTATTTAATAAAATTTATTAATAAAATTTTTTAAAATAAACCAACCAATAGAAGACAATAAACAAACAATTAATTGTGCTAATAAAGGTTTCCAAAAAATAATTCTTAAAGGTGGACGAAAAAATTCTCCAAATAAAAGTCTTAGCAAAACCCCACGGTCTGGGGTGAATGCTGTTTTAGTTGCAAAAAAGGCCAATGCTGAAGCAAAGTGTAAAAAGTGAATAACTGGAGTTCTCCAGTCTAGAACAAAGAAAAGAACATTGTGTGCTGCAGATAACATAAAACTGGAGGAGACATCTAGAAATATAAACTTTGATTTCACAATTAATTTTACAATTAAAATGAAATAAACATAGTTTATTTATAACTAGTTTATTTAAATTACAATTTGTATTTTTAAGTTTATTTAAAATTACAATTCAAGTTTGTTAAAAACACAATAAAACAAGGTTATTCAAAACAAGTTTATTAAATATAAAAACATGTTTTTTTTTGGAAAAAAAGTTTGAAACAAGTTTATTTAAAACATCAAACAAACATGTTTATTTAAATTACAATTTGTAATTTTAAGTTTGTTTAAAAACACAATAAAACAAGTTTATTTATCCTAATGTAAAAATGTATTTTTATAAAATACATTTAAAAAATACAAACTTAAAAGCCAGAAGGTATAAATATCAACAGTTTCGAGTAGAAATGAAGAAGACATTTTTAATAAATTAATATTTTAATTTATTTTAATTAATATTTTAGAGAATTTTTGTTCAATTTAAACAAATTAATAATTATTTTAAATTAAAGTTAGAGAGGATGAACGCGCAAAATGAGGTCAATTCGTTTAAAATAAATCAGATAAAAAATAAATTTATTAAATAGATTTTTCATAAAGGAAGTATGAACGGACTTGTTTGTTAAAAAAATAATTTAAACGAATGGAGTAATACAAAAATACAAAACTTCAAGTTTATTTAAAAATACAACGTTCCAACTTTTATAAAACACAATTGCCCAAGTCTAATAAAAACAAGTTTATTTTTAGTTAATGCAAGTTTATTTAAAAACAAACATGTTCGTGTTTATTTTCATGTTCATATTTGTTCTTGTTTGTTTTGTTTCATTTATTTCTTCCCAACAAACATGTTCATGTTTGTTTTCAAAAACAAGTTTATTTTTATCTAAACAAGTTTATTTAAACAATACTTGTTTTTATTCAAGTTTATTTTTAAAAACACAAAACAAACTTAAGTTCAACCTATTTATTTGTAAAACAACATTAAATACAAACACAACAGATATTTACAAATAAATTAGACAAAACACAATATTCTATATATTTATTTCTTCCCATCCTTAGAAACAATTTTCAAAAGTTTTGTCGGCATCAATAATCGAAGAAGCATATCCATCAACTCAAACAAGTGTTGTTTGATTAAATCCAATAAGGAGCTGATCTGAAAAAAAATTTTTTTGAAAAAAAATTTTTGAAAAAAAAAATTTTCCACACCTGTTTCCGGCATGCCAAATATATCCCAACAACAAACACAAAATTAAGAGAAGCACAGAGAACGGCCGATGCACAGGCTATAATAACCAAAACAAGGGGTATTTCTACTTGATGACGAGCACATTCTTTCTGAAAAAAAAATTATTTTTAATTATCAAAAAAATACAAATTTACATTAAATTTTTTGTCATATAATGGAAGAGAAGATAATGGCAAAAACCACAAAAGTGCCGAGAAGCCACCAAAAATAATTAAAATAGAAAGGAAAAGAAGTCCAAAATGAGAGCTTTTCATTCTTGAATAAAAAGAAATTTTCTAGTAAAAAAGAAAAAAAACTTTAAGTTTGGGGAAAGTTGAGAGGAATAATAAATGTTCGGAATAACAATAGAGGCTTTTATAGTATAACAACAATATTCCGGAAAACAAATTCCGGAAAGTTTGTAAAAACAAAATGTTTTTGATATGTAAAACAATCAGAATTTAAAAAAAACACTTTCCGGAAGATTTGTTAAAAACACAAAACTGAATACAAGAAAACACAAAAGAAAACACATTCCGGAAATATAATATAAACATAACATGTTTATAATAGATTCCGGAATGTTTAATAAAACAAACGGAATTTTATTCAAACATTTTCCGGAAAACATGTAAAATTTAAACGAACCAACTTTTAATATTTTAAAAACTTTCCGGAAAACATTTTAACATAAACAAATAAATTAAATTTTCCTCAATATTTTTTAACATCTTTGTTGTCATGGTAACATTTATAAAATAGAAACGATTTCTTAAAAATAAATAATAAAAAAATGGAAAATTCTGAAGAAACAACAAGTAGAGAGATCAAAAAATCCAGCGAAATCGAGGAGGGACCCGGAATTCAATATGATATTTATTTGCAGAATGAATTGGTTACGGAAAGATTGAAACTGTTAAACTATGAAATTGAGTTTACTGAACTTGGGGACAGTTTAAAAACAATACCAAGGTAAGTTGTTTTTATTAAAACATATTCCCGAAAACATCTAAACTTAAGCAAATAGAAAAACATGTTCCGGAAAGTTTATTAAAAACAAACTTGTGAATAAAACATTAAGTATTTTATTTAGAAACATTCCGGAAAAACACATTGTAAAACAAACACAAAAACATTTTTGCTAAAAATACAAGATAAAACACAAGAAATAGACATGAGAAAACACATTCCGGAAAACAATATAAGAATAAAACATTTGAGAGAATATATTCCGGAAATAAAATATAAACATAACATGTTTATAATAGATTCCGGAATGTTTAATAAAACATCCGGAAAAACATCCCATAATATTTATTTTCCGGAAAACATGCATATATTTAATTTTCTCTAATTTTTTCCGGAAAACACACACATAAATTAATTAAACTCATTTCTCTAACTAGACACTATTTCGTTCGTTCTACTAATGTTGGTGAACAATTCCACTTATTTACCTCTCTATGCACTTGGCTTATTAGAAAATCAGGGATTGTTGTTGATATGGAAATGCCACATGAATTTGAAGATCCGAATGGAACAATAGCAAGAATTTTGAATTCAATAAAAGAAGAAAAAGAATTTGAGAATTTAAATATTCCTCCAAATAAATTAAAATCTGGGGCTGGAAAGCAATGTGTGCTTCTTCTTTTTCATTTAACAGCCATTGCACTAGAAAAAAGTGGATTTCAATATGGAGTGTAAATAAAATATTATTTTTTATAAAATATTTATAAACCTTTTAAAAATTATTAAGAATGCAGCAGGTAGAGGATACAGAAGAGAATATTCAAGATGAGGAAAATCAGGTTGACCAGGCGGAATTGACTTCGGACCAGGTCAGATTAATTAAACTTGTTTTTGTGAATATTTTTCCGGAAGGTTTATTAAAGCACAAATTTATTTGAAAAACATGTTTTTCCTGATAATTTTAAGGAAAAGGTATTTTTCCGGAAAACACAAAAACATAATGTTATTAATAGATGTCTTTCCGGAAAGTTTATCTAGTCTAAGAAAAAGTGTATGTTTTTCCGGAAAATTTAATAAACATTCAGAACTTATTTAAACATTTCCGGAAAGTTTGTAGAGAAAATACATGTTTTCCGAAAAATTTTTAACTTCTATTATTAGTTTGACGATGATGTTGAGTTGGCTGAAGACGAGGACAACCCACTAATGGAAGAATTTGACGTTATTACCGGAGAAGTAGAAACCCAGGCAGATGACAATATTTTTCAAACAGATCCCCTAAAAATGATAATGCAAAATGGGACAACTAAATCACTCGATTCAATGCGGGAAGAATTAGAAAGAGTAACCCCCCAATTGCGTATAACAATTAGGGGAACACAAAAGAATTGGCAAATGCATGCAGAACAAATGGCTAAAATGGAAGCAGCGTTGAGTGAACAATATGCAGAATTACATCCGATATTGACCTCTATGGATAAAGAAATTAATGATGCGATGGAAAGGATTTCGTTGAGAGAACAGAATTTAAATGTAAGTTGAAGCAAAACAGAAAAGTGAAGCAGAAATAAAAAAGTGAAGCAAAAAATTAAAAAATGAAACTGAAGCAGAAACATGAAATGAAGCAAGAACCCTAAAGCAACCCCTAAACATGAAACAAATCCCAAATTGAAGCAAACCCGATCTGAAGCAAATTTTTAAAAAACTAAAGCAACCCCTAAACATGAAACAATTTTAATAAACTTGAAGCATTTTTTCTAGGAACAATTCTCTGGTCTCCTAAACATCTACAGAACAAAAAAGAACGAGTTAGCAGCTATTAGCGAACATTACAAGTTTGTTATTAAAATTAATGTTTATAATACTAATTTTTAAAGAGAAAGTAGTGTAACATTGAATAGCAAAACAGAAACACTTAAAAATGTAAACGAAGAAATTGACGAGTTAAAACAACAAATTGAAGAACGCGGAACACAAAATACAAGTGGAGGTAAAAATACAAACTTGTTTTTACCTAAACAAACTTGTTTTAAAACATGTTTTTATTTTGAATATATTTATTAAAAACATGTTTTGTTTAGACAAACTTGTTTTTAATAAAAACAAACTTGTTTTACAAACAACCTTGTTTTTACTTAAACAAACTTTTTTAAAACATGTTTTTGTTAAATATTATTTTTATTAAAAAACATGTTTTATTTAAATAAACATGTTTTTACCGAACAATCTTGTTTTTCCAAACAAACATGTTTTTATTTAAACAAACTTGTTGGGCTTCTATTTAAATAAACTTACCTTGTTTTTAGCGCCAATATTAAAAATCAAACAAGCTTTGACCAACATCGAAAAAGAATGTTTTGTAATGAGTGTTCAGATTGCTGTTTTGGAACAAACACTTATACAAACACGATTGAGTAAACAATTTGACGAACATTTGGGAAACAATGGTTTGGATTATTTATAAAAACATTTTAATTAATTTTACAAATTGTAAAAAAATTGAATTAATTTTACAACTCTATTATAAAAATTAAGATACTTTATTTTTATTTAATTTTTAATTTGCAATATCGCAGTATATAAAAAATTAATTGAAACACAAAAAAAATTTTTTAAATTATTTTTTAGAAACAAAATACATTATTACTTTAAAAGAATTTTTTGTTTTGTTTTTTAAAAATTAACTCTTTTTTTTTTTAAATTGTTTCTTTAACCGCGCCATATTAATTATATATATAAGAATATTTTTGGTTTCATCAATGTGGTATGTGCTTAGTATAAAAGGCTGATGCTTTAGTCAGTCTGGGAGAGAGTCAGTCACCGAGTTAGAACCGGAGGTTCATTTTAGACCTCCGAGCGAGGTCTAGGTCAAGCCAGCTGCTATCAAGGTTCCTGCGTCAGGAGGCAGTGTCTCGCTCCAGCTGATGAACGGCAACCCTGAGGTAAAAAATTTATTTTTCTAAAATATCCTAATCAAATAAAATTCACATTTTTCGCTTTTAAAGGTTCGCTTTGCCTTCAAGCTCAAGTCCAGCAACAACGAACACTACCGTGTCAGCTCTGTCTACGGATTCGTGGAGCCGCTGCCCAAGTCGAAGTGATCCGGTACCCTGGACCTCCGCAAGGTGACGACAAGCTGGAAATCTGCTTCGCTGTGGCCGCATTGGATACAGCAAACGCCAAGGACATCTTCCCTCCTGGATCTTCGGGCGAGTTCAAGGTCGACGTTCCTATGGCTGCTGCATGAGTATGGCTGCGGGACGATGGATGAAGAATAGGACGTGAAGAAAAGGATCACCCAAAATAATTATATAATCGTAAATTGTATATATTTCTTCCCTATATATTGTACCATTATTGTTGTTGTAAATAAAATTGTTGAATTTGTGTTTTTGAATTTTTGTTTTAATAAAGAATTTTCTAATGTTTTTGCGTGTTTTTAAGTTTTCCTAAACTCTATTATAAAAATTGGAAAAATTTCGGAATACTGAACAGAAAGCAAATGGGTCAAACCATATGTCATTCGAAAGAGCTCGTCGAGTTGAGTCGAAATGTGAAAAAAATTTCGTGCGGACTCATACAGGGGCTGAGATATAGGCCCCCGAAAATCGAAAAACCATAGGGGGGACCAAGCACTTTTTTGGAGTGAAAAATTCGAAAATGCAAATTATACCTCATTCGAAAGAGCTCATCGAGCTGAGTCGAATGACACCAAAATCAACGAAATCCGACCTCATATGGCCGAGTTACAGACCCCCGAAATTTTAAAATTTTCGGGGTCAAAAAATTCGAATATGCAAATAATAGCTCATTCGAAAGAGCTCGACGAGCTGAGCCGAATGACACCAAAATCACCGTGATTGGACAAGATTAGACAAAGTTATGACACAAAAAATCAAAAAACCTAAACCTATGGGTCGGCGGCGAGGCGCTTGTGCAAAACCCCGCGCTTCGCGCGGGGTTTTGCGGCACGCGCCTCGCGGGGAGTCTACGGGCGCTGGGTCTGGGCTCGTAACATAAACCTATTCCTATCTCCCTTGCTCTGGACGTATTTGGGGCCTCCGTAGCAGCAAAAATCTCCACAGATGCCATAGGTAAGGAGCTAAAAGAAAAGATCACAACTTTGTCCAATCAAGTCGGATTTCGTTGATTTTGGTGTCATTCGACTCAGCTCGATGAGCTCTTTCGAATGAGGTATAATTTGCATATTCGAATTTTTCACCCCAAAAAAGTGCTTGGTCCCCCCTTTGGTTTTTCGATTTTTCGGGACCTATATCTCAGCCCCTGTATGAGTCCGCACGAAAATTTTTTCAAATTTCGACTCAACTCGACGAGCTCTTTCGAATGACATATGGTTTGACCCATTTGCTTTCTGTTCAGTATTCCGAAATTATACCTAAAAATTAAGAAACTTTATTTATATTTAATTTTTAATTTGCATATCGCAGTATATAGTAAAAAATTAATTGAAACACAAAAAAAAATTTTTAAATTATTTTTAGAAACAAAATACATCATGTTGGAAAAAAATTCCATGTCGTCAGATTTTAAAGAAAAAATAGGAGAAAATATTTAATATGATTTTTTTAAATTTAAAACTAACACAAAAGAAAACAGAGAATAGAGCATATATTTGAGGGACCGGTATTTGAAACAAAATAATACATAAACATTAAATTTCATTAGAAAGGATACCTTTACTAAAAATTTTAAAAGAGTCAAAAAATAAATTTTTTGGAACCTTTCTAAAGTCAAAAAAAACTAAACATAAAACAATAATAATATTTTCTATTTAATAAAAGAAAAAGAGAAGCAAAGCCATCATTCTTTCAAACTTTTTTTTAAATAACCCGCATTTTGGGAATTTTCATTTCACTTTGCAATTTAATTTAATCATTTCAAAGTTGCCAATGTTCAGCAAAATCAACACATAAAGATTGTTCAATCCTTGCAATAGCCATTCGAAGAGGAAGAGAACCAGTCAAGTCTTCTCCAATATGTGAAGATAAAGAATTCTTAAATTTAAAAAAATCAGAATATATTTTTTAAAAAATTGTAATTACAAATTGTAATTCTGGAAAAAATTCTAATATGAAATTAAAATAAAAAGTACAAATTGTAAAAAAGATTGCAACCAGAATTAAAAATTGTATAAAGTTTGTAATTAAAATTTACAAATTGTAAGAAAGGGTATTATCGAAATTACAAATTGTAAAAAAAGTTTAAATAATTTACAATTTTCAAAAAAGTTTGTACTCAGAATTACAATTTGTAAAAAGTTTTTTAAATATAATTTACAAATTATAAAAAGGTTGCAATAAAATTTACAAATTGTAAAAAGTTTGTAATCAGAAATACAAATTGTACAAAGGTTTCAATAAAATTTACAAATTGCAAAAAGTTTGTACTTATAAGCTACAAATTGTAAAGTTTTAATTATAATTACAAATTGTAAAAAAGTTGTAAATATAATTACAATTTGTAAAAAAAGTTTGTAATAGGAATTACAAATTGTAAAAAAAAAGTTTTAATTAAAACTACAAATTGTAAAAAGTTTGTATTTATAATTTACAAATTGTAGTTAAAAATAGTAATCCTAAATTAAATTCCCCGACAATTGTAAATTCCAATTACAAATTTCTAATTAATTTTATAAAATCTAAAAATTTACTTCAAACGATGACAATTGTTGACCACCATTTTGTAAAATATCAACATCATCATTTATTATTCCATCATGCCTATATTCAATATTTTGTTGAGCCAAAGCATGAAAGAATGGACGTAACTCGTTTAAAGAAGTAAGCGTTTTAACATTAAATAAAGAAATTGAGCGAATTTCCAAATCTTCTTGTGATAATTCTCCATACTTTTATTAAAAAAAAATTTTTTTTAATTCGAAAATTTTACTTTAGCATTTAATAATTGGTTAAGTCTAACAGAATATGGAACAAATAAATCATTTGAATTTGTTGAAGTTGGTGGATAATTATTTTTTATTCTTTTATTGCTGCTGCTACCAATTGGTGAAACAAACGTCCATTTACACCTAATTTTTTAAATTTAAAAAAATTAAAAAAAATTTTTTAAATAGTAATCTATAGAGTTAGAAATTTGAAAAAATGCCGGATCCGGTTTCGGGATTTTTTATTTTTTTCTATCCGGAAAAAATTATTTTTTCTATCCGGGCCGGATTTCCGGATCAATATCTGTAAATCCGAAAAATCCGGTTTTTATTAAAATACCCGGATTTCGGCCTGCCGGACCCGGAAAATCCTGATCCGGTCCAAATTCAAACTCTAGTAATCAAAATTTACATTTGAAATTGAGGAACATAACCAGAAGGAAGAATACACAAAGTTTCCAATAATTTACACCCAGCCAAAAATAATTGTAATAATTGGTCATCACGAGCTGAGCGTTGTTGTTCATCAAAAGCTGCCAAATTACTTGGAGAAGTAAGCAAATGTTGTTCAATTTGGGCTAGAATTTGTACCTAAAATATAAATTTTAAAATTATAAATTGAGAAAAAAAATCAGAATTTTGTATTCCTGGCAGAGAATTATATTACAAATTGTAATTTAATTTAAGAAATTTAAATCACAATTTAAATATTAAGTTACTACAAATTATAATTACAAATTGTAAATTCTGAAATAAATATTATTAATGTTTGTAGTCAATATTAAATCAGAATTTTTACAATTTGTAATTATGTATAATTTGTAAACCAGAATTTACTCAAAATTACAAATTGTAATTTGACAAGCTTAAATCAGAATTTAAATTTAAGTTAGTACAAATTGTAAATTCTGAAATATTATTGAATTTGTGTAGTCAATACTAAATCAGAATTTTTACAATTTGTAATTATAGTTTGTAAACCAGAATTATGATTTATTCTGATTTAATTCTGATTTATTCTGATTTTTTTATTTAAATTACAAATTGTAATTATGAAAATTCTCTCTCTTTTTCTCTCTCATTTACAAACCATTTCAGTAATCATTGAAGGCCATACAGAAACAAAACAATGCGGGCTCATCCTTACAAGTAATACTCTATAACATGTA
Organism: Meloidogyne arenaria; assembly: GCA_036172955.1. Classification (NCBI taxonomy): domain Eukaryota; kingdom Metazoa; phylum Nematoda; class Chromadorea; order Rhabditida; family Meloidogynidae; genus Meloidogyne; species Meloidogyne arenaria. The sequence continues at coordinate 519,056 of JARQAB010000034.1, read as the reverse complement.
AAGACTTGAGAGTGGATTACTGGAGCTTGGCATAAACGGAGATTTTCTGTTAAGCGTTCTAAAAAAATTTTTTTTATTTCTTCCTCAAAAATTCTCTTTTTTTTACCATGTATTTCATTTAATTGCCCAGAATATTGGTCACGTGTAGAACTTAGAATAACAAATGCTAAACGCTTTAAATATTGTGCTCGCATTTCATATTCCTGTTCTTTGCTAGTTATAAGTGTTGAAAATGTTGTTGAAGTTGATGTTGTTATTCGAGCTGAAATTTAACAAAAAAATTATTTCTTTTAGCAATTTAAAGTAAGAGAAAAAGCTCCTGGCCGGCATTGTCATCGGTCGCCGAACCGAAGCGAACCGACGATTTTACGGTTCGGTTCTTCAGTTATGTTTTGGATATCCGAAAATTTCCAGGAACTGACAACCCTACTCCTAGCAGTTTCATTGCTAGCAACAATAATTACCATGGGTTATTGCTTCTACTCATCTATATCAGCTATCAAAATTTTTAAATTTATTTTTCCTTAACATACCAAGCAACTCTTTAAATGATGTCTTGTCGTTGGTCATCAAATTGTCAATTACAACTAACCAAGATTTGAGAGCATGAATGTCCATTTTGAAAAAAGCTTTAAAAAAAATTTTTTTAATCAAAAAAAATTTCAAAAAAAATCGAAAAAAAAATACAAAAAAATTTTCAAAAAAAAAATTCAAAAATTTTTTTCTTAAAAAACACTTACAATTATCCCAAAGTAATTCCATTGCATTTTTCTTCCATATTGGGCGCATATAATTAAATGAACTCATTGAAGCAAGTAACTGTGAACTAGCCAAAAATGAACGGACATTTTTAGCGCTTTTAGATTTTAAGTAGGGAAGGGTATTATTCCAAACAGCTTGAAGTGTTGGAAGTAATTTGTCTTTGTCTTCATTTCGAGTAATTGAATCAATTAATTCTGTTAAATTCTAAAAAAGAAAAAAAAATTAATTTTTACAACATTAAAAAAATCCAGAAAAAAATTTTGAAAAATCAAAAAAAAATTCCAACAATTTTCCAAAAATTTTCAAAAAAAATTTCGAAAATTTTTTCTTGATTTTCAAAAAAACTCAAAAAATTTAAAAAAAAGTTTCAAAAAAAATTTCAAAAATTTTTAGATTTTTGAAATTTTAAGTAGGTAAATTTTCAAAAAAAATTTTTTTGAAAATTTTTTGACATTTTTAGCGCTTTTAGAATTTAATGAAGGAATTCTGTTTGATGAAGGAAAATCCGGTAAATTTTCAAAAAATTTTTTGAAAATTTGAAAAAAATTCAAAAATTTCAAAAAAATCCAAGAAAAAACACTCACCTCAGCCAATAAAAATATCGCTTGTGTTGAATCACTCGGATCCTTTTTATTAATTCCACTATGATCTTTTATGCTAGAACGTAGACTAGACGATGTTTGTTTCTTTCCACCACCACCTCCCTCAATTGTTGTTCCACTAAATGTTGATTGAATATCTAATGATGAAGGAATTCTGTTTGATGAAGGAATTCCGCTTTGACCGCTTAATGAGATTGTTGACCCTCTCATAGAGCTAGCTTCAGATGGAAGTGTTGAGGCACTTAAGGCTAAGGTTGTGGAGACAGAGGACAAGGCTTTTTGGTCTAAAACAGGGCTGAGATCGGGAATTGATTTTTGACCTGTTTTAAAAAAAATTTAAATTTATTTTAAAAAATAAAAAAATTTTCTGACTTAAAAAATTTTTTAAAAATTAAAAAAAAATTAAAATTAAAAAAATTTTTTTAATTAAAAAAATTTTTTAAAAATTAAAAAAAATTTTAAAAATTAAAAAAAAATTTCTATTAAAAAAATTTTAAAGAAAAATTTAATTTACTAGCTGCATCCTGTCTAACAACCAAAGTTCTTTTCAACCATGTTGTAGACTCTAATTGCCAACCAACAATTGAATTTACTGCTTCTGTTAATCTTTGACAAACATCTAAAATTGTTTTGCTAATATGGCGATCTTCAAAAATTGTTTGACCAACACGGCGAACAAATTCAACGAGAATCCTTAATTTAAAAACATGTTTTTATCATATCTTTTCCGGAAGTTTAAACAAAACATTAAAACATATATTTTTTAGTTTCTTTTCCGGAATGTTTTAATTAAAACATTTACGGAAAATATATTTCCGGAAAAGCAAAATAAAAACAAACATTTAAAACGAACATTCAAGATGTTTTTTCCGGAAAAACATGTTTTTCAAAACATTTTTAATAAACTTTTCCGGAAAAACCTTTTACAAACTTTAAAAAAATATATTTTACAAACATACATAAATTGTAAAAAAGAAGCTCTTGCAGGCATTATAGAAAGTGTAGATTCATTAAACAAAGTTTGTAAAGAATTCCAAGATTCCCTCAATTCTGTTGTGGTAACTTGTCTAACACATTCATGGAGAAGTTCTAATAAAGATACTTCTAATGAGTAGAATGAAGTCTACAAAATTAATTTTTTTCTTAAAAAATTTTTTAAATTTTCTCTCACCGTTTTTCCACTTGTTTTATTTACACAATCCTTCAAAGTTTCACTTATTGAACAAATTATTGAATTAAAACTAAGGGTTTTTAATTTCAACAGTAATTTAGCTGCATAAAGTTGTTGGGAAGAATAAACAAAAGTACACTTTAAAAAATTATTTTTTCAAAAAAAAAATTTTTTTTAGAAAATTTTTACTTGGCATTGATCAATATTTTTAATTGAATGATGATGATCATGTTTATTTGTTCTATATATCCACATTATTCCAAAAGAATTAATTAAAACATTTTTATGTTTTTTAGCAATTGGATTTAATATTTCCATTAAGAGAGGAATTAATGCCTGAGAAAAAAATTAAGTATAAAAACAATTTAAGTTTGTAATAAATTCTTCAAGTTTGTAAATGATATTTTTCCGGAAAGTTTATTTAAAAATAAGTGTGTTTTCAAAACATTTAAACATTCCGGAAAAACATTATTTTAATGTTCTTTTTAAATGTTTTAATTTGTTTTTCCGGAAAGTGTTTCCGGAAAAGAATTAAAACAAGTTTTTATGTTTGTAAAAACATTTTTACGGAAAGTTTATTGAGAAAACATGTTTTCAAAACATTTAAACACATTCCGGAAAAACATCATTTTTATGTTCTTTTTAAATGTTTTAATTTGCTTTTCCGGAAAATTGTCTCCGGAAAAACTTAAAATAGACTTAAAATAAAAATAAAAATAAAAAAAACTTAAAATAAACTTAAAATTAAACTTTCCGGAAATGAACAAATAAAACATGTTTTTAAGTTTGTAAAACATTTTTTGTTTAAATGTTTTTATAAAATGTTTATACCCTAAAAGTATCAAACGAGGATTGTTGAGATTGTTGTTTTTGTTTATTCTCTGATTTTTGATGTTTTTGTTGTTGTTGTAATTGTTTATTATTTTCATTAATAGAAGAAGCTACAAATGTCCAAATATCAGAAAGTATGGCTAATACACCCGGAAGACGTTTAATCATTTCTTTTTGTGCTTCTAACCATTCAGAGGTTTTGCCTATATTGTCGTTTTTTCCGTTTGAAGAATTCTAGAAAAAAAAATTTTTATTTGAATATTTAAAGAAAAATATAGAAGAAAAATTTTAAAAATTTTATTTTTTGACGAAAAAAATTTTCGGAGAAAAAGATTTTTTTATTTGAATATTTAAAGAAATATAGCAGGAAATTTTTTAATTTTTAAAAATTTTATTTTCTAACAAAAAAAAATTTTTTTTGAGAAAAATTTACGAAAAAATTATTTTGGAGAAAAAATTTTTTAAAAATTTTTGGAGAAAAAAAATTTAAAAAAATTTTTATTTTGATTTTTTCCTTACCGAACTATCAGTTGATGTAAACACCCTTCCAAACAAATTATTTATTAAACCAGTTCCAGGAATAACAGAAATTGCTGACCCAACCATACTTGTCATATTAGAAGACGAAAATGATGATGATGTTGTTGTTGTTGTGGTTGTTGTTGCTGCTAATGAGGGTGTTGCTGCTGCTGTTGTTCCTCCACCAATATTTTGAGTTGGTTGGATAGAAGGACCTTGTCCGCTATTAATTTTTTGTGTAGAAGAAAGTGCTGCCATAGATTTTAAATTATTTATTAATTGTTGTTGTGATTGAGAAAAGTTAGTTGTAGTTGGAATACTATTGAGACGTTGTGGTGGCCAGAAAGGGGTGGAAGTAGAACTATCAACCATTGAAAAATGGAGAATAGACATAAGTGATTCCATTAACTTTTTAAGAAAAAAAAATAAATTTAAAAAAATAATAAGTTGATCAATTTAATATTGTCCTAAATGAGGATAGTATTTGAGAACAAACCCTAATCCTAAAAGTAGAAAAACAATCAACTATCATAATTTTTACAGTAAGACCTCTAATACATCTCTGAGGCCAAAACAAATTTATATATCCTATAATGAGGAGTATATTAAATAAAGAGTATTGAGCATCCCAATTGCCAATTTAAAAATTGTATTTACAAGAGATGGGATTGGGTGTACTTATGTACAAGCGTTGACCTGTGTTTGTGTAAAGTAAACTTATGCTAGTGGTATCGGCTAATGAAAGTCTTCATAATAAATTAAAGGAAAAATATTTTTTTAATTTTCCTTAATTTTTAAATAATTTAAATTAACTAATTTAATTAATTAATTAATTTAAAATTAATTTTTTTTTAATTTTTTTTAAAACTCACAATAACAATATAATTAGCAGGATATTTAATTTGTGTTGTTGTTGTAGTCATTTCAAGTCCTTCACCACCTCCTCCCCTACCTCCACCAATCCATTGTTGTTGGATATTTTCATCAACCTCCATTGCTGTCGGAATATAACGATAATCAACAAAATTAATTCCATTTTTTGAAGAATTATCCAAAAAATGTGAAGTTGTTGTTGTTGGAGTTGTTGATAAATTAATTGATTGTTTCCAACATTCACCAGAAGGATTATTTAAGAAAAAATATTCACAAAGATTTCGACATATTTGTTCGGTAATGTGAACAACATGTGTTGCTAGAGCTCTGAATAAAAAAAAATATAGAAAACTTTTTTTACAATTGTAAATTGTAATTTCACTATTTAAATAAATTTTATTCTGATTTACAATTGAATTTTAAGGATTGTAAAATTCCGAGTTGTTATTTAATATTTAATTCCGGTTTCTATTTTTAATTTAATTCTGGGTTGTAATTTGAGTTTAAAGATTTTTACAAATCAGAATGAAATTTTTTGTTACATATTCTGATTTTTTTTATAGATTCTGATCACACAAATCAAAATTGTCTGTTAGATATATTCTGATTTGTAATTTTTCAATTTAATTATGCTTTGATATTTTTACAAATCAGAATTAAATTATTTATTACATATTCTGATTTTTAATAAATTCTGATTTGTATTTTTCCTACATTACAAATATATATACACATGTATTATTCCGATTTTAAATTAATTATTCTGATTTGTAATCTTATATTATTTTGTTAAAAAGAATTGTAAATTTAATAAAATAAATTCATTCCCACCTATCCAAATATGGCAAAATTCCTATAAGAAATTGCAACCAAAGTTCATGCCTTTCAGGACAACGTTTCAAAGCATTTAGAATAACTCCCAAAAATAGACGAAGCTCTACAACAGAATAACGAGATTCTCTAATGGTAGAACGATTTTGTGATGAATTGTAATTTATTTGATTTTCTGTTATATGTGGAGTTGAAAAGTTGACAGGTATTTTATAGGCGGTCTATAAAGAGAAAAAATAATAAGATTTTTATTTTTTAATTCTGATTTGTAATGGATATTCTGAGAAATAATTCTGGAATTGTATTTTTATTTTAAAATTCTGGTCAGTATTTTTTACAAACCAGAATTGTGTGTTTCAATAAATTCTGATTTGTAATTTTATTTTTATTTTTTAATTCTGGTCAGTAAATTTTTACAAATCAGAATTATTTTTAATTAATTCTGATTTTTAATTGTATTTTTTAATTTAATTCTGGTCAGTTATAATTTCATTTCAGAATTAATTGTTTTTATAAATTCTGATTTAAATTTAATTTCTGGTTTATATTTTTCATTACATTTTACAAATATACATTTGTATTTTCTGATTTTAAATAAATTAATTCTGATTTGTATTTTTATTTTTGTAATTGTAAAACTTTGGTATTTTTTCTTAAACTCACATTAGAATTAAAATAGCGCATTCCAGTAAGTAAACTATGTTCAAGTATAACTATAGATGACGTTAAATTTAACAGTGAACGATGATAAGCATATATTAAATCACGAAAATGACCACTTTGTTTTGGGCCATTATTAAATTCAGCAATATCCATTGTTAGTGGCATTCTATGGGAAAAAAATTTTTTTTTAGAAAATTTTTTGAAAAATATATCGAAAGAAAATTTTTTTTTTAAATTTTCAGAAAATTTTTTGAAATTTTTTTTGAAAAAAATTTTTGGGAATTTTTTGGAAATTAAAAAAAATTTTTTCTGAAATTTTCCCCTCTCCTCCCTTACCTCCAATTCTTTTGATTTGGCGGTGTTGGAACAGCAGCTAACATTAATGTTAAAACTACTTTTTGTGTTTTTGTTTGTCTATAAGCATGTTGTACAAATGTTGTAAATTCTTTTGAACCTGCATCTCTAACAATTCCTTCTAATATTCGTAAAAGTTCAGAAAAACAATCCAAAGCAGAAATCTGAGAGAGAAAAAAAATTTTTAATTTAATAAAAAAAATTTTTTTTCTTTTACTTTGCATTTCCATGAAGCAACTAAATCTTCTTCAGAAACATGATTTGTTGGTGAATTGAGATAATAAGAACGAAAATAGTAAAGAAGAATCTAGAAAAAATTTTTTTAATTAATAATTAAGATTTTAATAAAATGTTTATAATGTAGAGTAGAACTACAATATTTCTCTTATAGTAGTAAGTTGTAAAATCAAAATTACAAAATCAGAAATTACAATTATCAAAAATACAAACTAAAATTGTAAACCAGAAATTAAACTTATTAAAAACCAGAAAATAAACATTAAAAACCAGAAATTAAACTTATTAAAAATCAGAAATTGTAATTAATAAAAATCAGAATTACAAAAACAAAAAATCAGAAATTAAACTCAACAAAAATCAGAATTACAATTATTAAAAAGCAGAATTATGAAAAGATATAAATCAGAATTTGCAATTACTAAAAATCAGAAATTCAACTTAACAAAAATCAGAATTACAAATAACATTAAAAATCAGAAATTGTAATTACTAAAACCAGAATTTGTAATTACAAAAAATCAGAATTGCAAAAACAAAAATCAGAAATTACAATTTCCAAAACAAAACAATTACAATTATTAAAAATAACCACAAACAATTACAAACCAGAAACACATTACAAAATTCAGAAATTACAATTATATACCTAATTTATTCTGATGTTCTCTTTTTTTCAATTAAACTTTAAAAACACAAAACAAAACACTCACAGTTGAAAAAGTTTCCAACAAAGTAGGATTTTTATGTTGTTGCGATGTTGTTGTTGTTGTAGCAGTTTTATTTTCATGTTGTTGTTCTTTATCAAAATTATTTTCTTCTTCCCAAAAACCTTCACCTTGTATATGTTTATAATGACTAGACATCATTTCCATTAATTGTTGCGAAACATTTTTTTGATTCTTATTATTTTGTTGCTTTTCACCAGTAAAATTTGAAATATTTGTAAATAACATACACGTTACAATCTCTTTTCCAATTCTTTCCCCACTTTTTAATAATATCCCTATTATATGAAATAATCTTTCTGCTCTACCCAAATCAACCATTGAAGGTGTTTCAGCATAAAATAACATATGAGAATATGTTTCATCAAGTAATGGTTGTTTATAATCACCTGGACATGTTGAATTTGGAAGTTCTGTTGGGTCAAATAAACGTAATTCGTGTGTGCCAGTACTAAAATTGAATGTTAGTTTATAAAATAAATTATATGAAAAGGGATAGAGAGAACTCTATAATATGTAGAGTTAGTGGACCCAGGAAAATTCTTGGATATCTCAATCCAGTATCCAATCCGGAAATGTTTTTGATATCTGTCTGCATTTTTATGGATCTGAATATCATAGACAAATATACAACTAGTATGCCAACTAGTAGAGAGAAATGAGACAAAACATCTCGAAAGACAACCCTGTTTTAGGACAGTGTTAACCCTGTTTTCCCCAGTTTCCTCTCAACATTTGTCAAACAGTCCCATGGTTTTTGTTCCATTCAGGCAGTTCCCAAGTGCTCTAGTTCTCAGAAACAACAAAACATTTCTAGTAACTCCTCCTAAATTTTCAAAAAAACTCACACCCACCTAAATATCGACTCTTGAAGCGAATCTTGTCTTCTATGTCCAGTTCTAATCCTTTTTATTGACTCTCCAATATTGCCCAAAGTATTACTTCCACCTCCTCCTCCATTATTATTATTAAATCCACTAATTCGAGGTAACGCCGCAGCTGTTTTTGTAAAAAAAAAACAATTTTTAAAAAGAACAAAATTTTAAGGCACGCGGACATATCGGGACGGAAATATCGGGATATTTCAAGGTACGAATATTTACCCTAATGATTTGGGAACCTACGGCCACTGGGTCTTGGATAGTATATTTAGACATATTTTTCGGAAATTTGTAATTTTAGTAGGATATTTACTCTCTTTCTTTGACATCATTGTCGCAATTGACTAAGCTAAAATTTTGAATTTGAATCTCTAATGATCTCTCGATCTTTAATGAAGTTACTCTACTGATTTTGGGACCTAAGACCACTGGATCATTGGCTAATTCATTGAGGAATAGAGTTTTTATGTTTTAGAACAACAAACGTAAACACGCAAGAAATTATTTTTATATCACCTCAATCCCGATATATGTTCGTCCCGACATGTCCGGCACACAAAATTTAAAACTCTCTTTTTCTTTCTACCTGTAGCAGCTGAAGTTTTTAACGAGCCTACTAAACTAATTTCATCAGGTTCTTTAATTTCTTCTTTATTTTGATTTATTATTGTTGTTGAATCATTTGAAGATCCATTAAATGTATTATTTAATAAAATTGCTTCGTTTAATTCATCCACATCTTCATCTTCTCCTTCCTTTCCAACTTCTTCCCCTTCTTCTCCTCCACATACAGAATCAACCAAATATTGTACTGTATCAACAATTTCATGATCAAATGTACAATCTAAAGATATTGAATCGTCTACAGAATCTGCATCATTATCTATAAAAATTAAAAGAAAATTAGTAGAAAATTAGTAAAAGATTGAAAAATTTTTTAATGGAAATTATGCTGTTTAAGTGAACACCCCATTTATTCGCAAGCCAAAAGAGGCTCAAAATGGTCAACCAAACCTATGGGCAACAATGGTGTGCTTTGCAAGACAACTCGCTTTTCGCGGGTTTTCGGCATGCGCTTCGCGGGGAGTCAACGGTTGCTCGGGGTTAATACGTGGTTCCATTAACTTATTGTTGCCCTGCGAATACCGTATTTACTCGAATAATTCCCCACCCTCTATTAATTCCCCATGCCAGGGATGAGTTGAAAAAATAATTCCCAGGGGAATTAATCGAGTAAATAAGGTAGATGGGTGATTGGCGAATAAACAGGTTTAAGCTTCCTTTTTTTTTAATTTTTCTACTAACCAAATTGAGGAATGTCTGATAATGTTCGATTATGTTGTTGATGTGATTTTCTATTTGCTGAAGAACTATTGTTTATTGGGGTGTTATTATTATTGTTCAGATTTCCTCCTCCTCCTCCTCCAATAACCTCTCTAATTGTTGTTGTTGGTTCAATAATAAATTTTTGCTTCAAATTTTGTTGTTGTTGTAAAATTTCTGATTTTGTATTGGTTGGAGTTTTATTAATTATTGTTGTTGTTGGTGTTATTATTGTATCTGATGGAAGAAGTAATAATTGATTTAATCCTGATATCCATGGATTTTTAAAAGGATCACAATTTATATAACTAAAAAAATAAAAGGTTCATAATTAGAGAACAGACTGGGAAGGTATGAAAATTGAGATTTTCGATAGAGATTTCAACTCTATCCGCTCTCTAATTTTAAGGGTATTCTCAAAAAAAATTTTTAAAATCAAAAGAAAAAACAGAAAAACAAGCAAAAATCGACATTGTCAACTTGCAAACTTAGAGGGATTTTGCGGACATATACAACAAAGATGTGCCAGTTTACCCTTTCAAATTTTTATTGACTTCCGTGTTTCGCTTTTTAAATTCAGTTCCGTCATACCCCGCGAAACAAAACTTATAAAAAAATTTTAAAAAAATTTAAAAGAAAAACAAACGTATTTGGTTGTTGCTTATCAACATCTTTACAAACATGGTGAAATACATGCCTTCCAGAAATTGTAGTAAGAGAAACACAATTTATTTCTGAAGGTAATATAGATAATTGGTCTTGAGTTATACGTTGACTCATTTCAACAAATTGGATTGAGACCTTTAAAAAAATAAAAATTTTTATAAAAAATTTTTTTGCGGACAAAAATTTTTGCGGACATTGTTTGCAAATTTTTTATCAAAAAATTATTTACCCTTGCTGTAGTTGGGTTAAGAAGCATTAAAGCAAGCATTTGTAAAATTTTGTGAAGATCATTATTTCTCGCGCAATCTTGAAACCATGAAAAGGCGATGGCACGAAGTTCAACTTGATCAAAACCTATGGAATCATCGACAATAAAACCTAACATAACCATTACAACACTAGAAAAATAAAAAAATATTTTAGAAATTTTTTAGAAATATTTTGGCCAGGTTTCCAAAAAAATTTTTATTAAAAGAATTTTTTGCGGACAAAAAATTGCGGACAACTTTTTCGGACATCCAGAAAAAATCAAGGAACTCAAGTTCACAAGGGACCAAACCAAACTACGAGTATTAATTTAAAGTCCAATAACCATCAGAAAAAGGCTTCGAAGAAAGAAAAGAAGGCCAAAAAAATTGAAAATAGGAAAGTGACCATGTTCTACACGATAAAACCAAAAAAAATAATAGTCACAGTTCAGAAGGGCCCCTGTCAGTTTAAGGTCCTTGGGTCCTTTGTCAAAAAAAATCCTCAAGAATTATCTATAAGAAAACCCCCCCCCCCCCTACTTCTTTCTACGCGCAAATTCTTCCCTCCCCCTTTTTTAAAAAAATTTAAATACCGATTCATTGGCTTCAAAGCAATTCCAGTATAAACCTCATCAATTTGTGCACTTCTACAAAATGCCCATAAATCTCTAAATTTTCTCGCAGCTTCACCACTAATATTTTTGTTATTACAAGTTAATTCAGATACAATAATTTCTTCAACTTCGCTACTAGAATCGTTAATTTTGCGTGAATGAAGTTGAAGTAATAAAAGGGCAACAGTTTGAACTCGCTCCAAATCTGAATTTTCTGAGAAGCGTTTCCATAGTGCTAAGGCAGATTTCTTTAAAAAAATTTTTTTTAATTAAAAATATTTAAAGTCTATTAAAAGAAGAGATGCAACTCAAGTTCAGCAAATAAATCATAAAAATAATTTTGTCGAAAAAAACTTGAGGACAGGACTTGTAAAAAGTCTAACAAGAAAAGGAAAAATGGGAAGGCTATTAAAAGAAAAAAATGGATAGTCCAAGAAACGAGCCTGGAAAAAAATTTTTTTGTGTCCACAACGGACTTTCGGACAAGTTTATCAGAAAAAGGGTATCTGATTTTTAAAAAGATTTCTTAAAAAATGAACAGGAAAAATGTGTCAGAAAATAATACCGAAAAAATTATTTAACAATATGATCCTAAAGACCTATTTTTTAGAAGCCTAATCGTTTTTTTATAAATTCAAAAAAAATATTTAAAAAAGAAACCATGAAAAGCTCATTCTTGTCAATTTCCTGCAAATCACCAGTAGACAAGAAAGGTCTTAATAAAACTGTTGTTGTCGTCTTCACATCTTTTTCATGTTTTTTATTATTCAAAATTCTCCCAGCAACAGCAGAATGTTGTTCAATCATTGAAAGAGACCGGACAGTTAAATACAAAATTAAATCCAAAAGTTTGGCTCGGATATCAAAATCAGTTTTGTCAATTGAAAATTCAGAAGAGTTCCAAGAAACTGGATCTATTGCAGTAATTAAGGCATGAAGCCATTCAAATTTTTGTTGCGAAGAGTAAATTGAATCGGCTGAAAAAATGAAGAGAGAAATTTAAAAAATGTTTGCTATTTGATATTTTGCGGACAAAAAAATTTGCGGGCAATTTTTGGAAAAAATAAACAGTCGTTGGTCAACGGGAAAGAGATTTTCCGGGAAAGAGAGAACTCTTTCCGGGAAAGAGAGAAAGAGATCAACGGGAAAGAGATTTTCCGTCAACGATAAAGAGGATTCACCGTTAAAACTAAGGGGAGGTCTTCACCCAGTAAAATAAAAAATAAAAAAATAAAAAAAATATATACTCAAAGAAGAACAGCTAGCCAAAGATGGTTGAAGACTATAAAATGGAAAATCAGCAAAATCTCTAACCAACAAACAAATAGCCAACAAAACCCCACATCTATCACGTTCTCTATTTTTTATATACCAATTACAAATTGAAGTAAAAGTTTGAATACAAGCTTCTAATGAAGATTCGACACATTGTTGTTCTGAAAATATATTTAAACTTTATTTTTAAAAAAAATTCCGGAAAGGAATTAATTATATAGCCCCGAATCGAAATAAAAAAATTTCAGAAAATATTTGCATCTTCCTGAATTAACCATAAAATGTCTAATATAATATATTCCGGAAGTAAACAAAAATGAATAATATCTTCCGGAAAATATAGAAGTAGACAACAGTTTAACATATTATTTTCCGGAAACATTTTTATTAGTATTGTTATTTCCGGAAAATACTAGAAAATATTAGTTTCCGGAAAATAGAAAAAATTAACATAACCTATAAGAATATTTTCCGGAAATATTTGTATATGATAGTTTCCGGAATTTTAATAAAAAGTATTTCCGGAAAAAATATACTAGAAAATATTAGCTTCCGGAAAATAGAGAGTCCAAATATTTTCCAGAAAATATAGGAAAGTGTAGTAGAATAGCTTCCGAAAAAAACTTCTAGTTTTCCGGAATTTAAATAATAAAAAAAGGAAAATAATATTTGTATTTTCCGGAAAATATACTAGAAAATAGTAACTTCCGGAAAATAGAGAGTCAACCAACAAATATTTTCCGGAAAGAATATTTAATAAAACACACTAACCTCCAGCCAATTCCTTTTCTCGTTTCTCTGTCCTATTTGGAGATGATCTAGCACTATTATTACTTTCTCCTTTATTATTATTATGCAAAGATTCAAAAACATTAGAAACATTGTTTTGATTAATTTCAGCTAATAAATGTCGACAAACTACAATTATTGCAACATAATTATTTTCTATAATTAGAGGAGAAGAGGAAGACAAATCAATTCCGACAAGTATGTGTTTCAACAATTTTGGTAAATAAATTGAACGTATATCTTCGTTTATATCTAATTGAACGTTTTTTAATGAATAGAGAATCATCTGAAAAAAAAATTAAAAATAAAGATTTTAAATTAAATTATTATAGTAAGGGTGAAAAGTAAAGATTTAGCTACGGGCAGGCGTTAGTTGTGGTTATTAAATTCCGAGACCTTCTATGTAAAATAATGTTAGGCGCTTTCGATCACCACTTGTATAGGGCTAACCGGGCGTTGTTTTGCCTTAAATTCTAATAACTACATCCTAATAACCCCCATCAGAATCTTACTTCTTCCTTACAAGTATTTCTTTTCTCCCACGGAACTTTTTGTGGACACTATTTGAAAAAAATTTTAAGAAATTTTTCGAGAAGGAAATACAACATATAAAAGACATCCAAATAAACCCAGAAAAAATCCCTAAGAAAAAATCCCTTCCCATTCTCTAGTAATCTTCAAAAATTAATTTAAAAATTAATATCTAAAAAAAAATACCACTGGAAAAAGAGCACATAATTGATTCTTTTGAGATTGACAATCACTATCTAACGAGAATGAAGGCAAATATTTATTATTTAATTCGTTTTCTTCTGTTACATCATTCTGAGTTTTTATCCTTTAAAAATAAATTTCAAAAATATTTTTTGTAAATTTAAAAAATACATTGTAAAAAGTTTTTCAAAAAAATTCCATAAAAAATTAGGTTCTAAAGCTTTTAAGAGAGAATTGAAATTTTTGAGTATTTCTTCTGTTCGACGAGTCTAAAAAAATAAATATTAAATTAGAAAAAAATAAGGTTAAGCAAAAAAAGGCAAGGTAACCCCTATGACCTTTCGAAAGGAGGGTCGGAGCCAAAAAAGGGATAGGCAATCAACCATGTTCTACACGATGGAATAACTTTTAGTTAAAAAATTTTGGTCACAGTTCGAGTAGTTCCCTTGTAAGGGGTTTTTATAGTAATCAATTTCCCTTTTCTTCAGATCAAGAAGTATTTTTTGCGCTCTCAAACATACTTTTAGGACCCCAACATTAATTATCAGCCAGGAATCGAACCTTTAAACTTCTTACAATGTAATTTTGATATATGAACTATCGGGGAGCTAGGAAATTCGTGTTCTACTTTCACTCTTATAAATATTCTATTAAAACTAGAACCAAACGCTTTAAACGCTCCCCCTTCCTTACAAGACAAAAAAAAATAATTTTAATAGAAAAAAACCTGTTGATCACTATCACCATCAGAATTGTTAAAAGATTCATTTCCTCTAAAAATAATAAACGATTCAGCAAAATTTTCAAAAGAAGGGTCAATAGCTTCACATTCTCCACCAAATTCTTTTAATAAATTTAAATCTCTCAAACAAAAAGTTTCCAATAAATTTGGCAAAATTTCTTCCAAAACAAGTTGTCCAAGTTCAGGTCTATCTAACATATAATGGAGGAGACGGCAAACACGAACCTCAGGGAATTGGATTTGTGTTTTCTAAAAATTGAAAAAATCGAAAAAATCTTCAAAAATTTCAAAAAAATTTTTGAAAATTTTTTGAAAAAAAATTTCAAAAAATTATTCAAAATTTTCAAAAATCATTTTTTTTTATTTCCACAAAAACTCCAAAAAAACCTTTAAAAACGGCTCTCTTCTCAAAGTTCCCATAGAAGGTGGGGCAATCTCCACAACAGTATCCGCTCTCAAATAGTCACGAATTGCACTTTTTATAACAGGTAAAGCATATTGTTTAAAAAAAGCAAGGTCTGTGGAATCTTCAACGCCGTTAACTGGAAGGCTGACAAAAGCCATATCATTAGAACTGAAAAAATATGTAAAAAGTATTTTAAAAAACAGAGAAAAAAATTTTTTGCGGACAATAATATTTTTTGACTCGCTTACTAGTTTCGATATTAGAATCAGAGCTACAGGTGATTTCTATTAGAGCTACCGAGCCTGGAAACAGGGTAGTTTCGGGCTAGCTGGTCTCATCCACCGAGGACGTGTTCAAACTCTAATTTCAATAGTTAGTCCTCCAAAAATAGTGTGGGTATCAGGAATGTCACAGATTGAGAAAAAAAAGTCGGGTAGGGTTTCAGACTGGGTTTTAGAAAAGAAAAGGTCTCGGGGCGAGTTTAGGGTCAAAGGAAGTCTGGTGACATCCCTGGCAAGCATGACCGATTAAACAATTTTAATTTAAAAAATAATTTTTTCCACAAACCGATTTAACAACCATTGATACAATCTTCTATTTAAACTCATATCCCTCCTCAAAACCAAAAATAGAGTTCTTCCCACCAAATCTACCAATTGTTGTTTACTTGTGCATTTAGAATTTAAGGGTATAGCCATACACAAAAAATCTAACAAATGTCGTTGAACTAAAGGAGAGGAAGAAGAATCTTCTGCAACAATACACAAAGCTTGTAACATTAAATTATTATTGTTTGATTGATTTCCACCACCACAAAATGAAGCAAGTAAATTATCGTCAGAATTTGAATCATTTTTGCCTTTTTTGTGTTTTTCTATTTTTGTATTAACAAAGATTAGAGCAGGAAGACGAGCTGATGGATTGCCGGATACTGACTAGAAAAAAAAAGAATTTATAATTAAAAATCAAAATTTTTTCTGAATAGGGAATTGAACGTATTTTCAAGCCTGAGACTGAGCTGCCCCTAGAATACCTTCTCGACTCGGGTAAAAAAGTTTGTCCGTTAAAAGGATAAATCTCGAGTTAAAGATTAGCCCATTGTCAGTAAAACAAGGCATAAAATTCAGGGTTCAATCTGTAGACCTGGACAGGATTCATGGTCAAATCCATCCAATCAGGCACGTAGCCAGGGGGGATTTTTTTGGCCTAAGGCCTCTGAAATTTAAAAAATTTCCGCCTGCGGCGCTAAAAAAGGAAGAAATCTGGCTTCTTGAGGTCCAAAATTCAAAAAATTTTCGCCTACGGCGCTGAAAATCAAAATTTTGGCGCCTGCGGAGCCGAAAAAGTGAATTTTTTGGCCTACGGCCTCCTAAAATTCTCTAAATTTTCGCCTGCGACGCTGAAAATAAAAAAATTTTTTGGCGCAAAAATTTTTCCTCCTCCTTGCCCCCCCCCCGAAAAAAAATCCTGGCTACGGGCCTGAAAAAACCCAAGACTAGTCCCAAACACAAAAGCGATTCTCTACATTGTATTTTAACACAAAAATAATTCCAAACCTGCCAAAAACACAAATAAAACGCTTCACTCCCAACTTTTTCCAATAATTGATCTAATAAATTGAATGCCCGACCATAGAATTCAGTTCCTTCCTCCAACGCCAATAAAAGGGCTGTAATGAAACCAGCAAGTGCTGGACGAAGATTTGGGCCAAGCGGTAAAATAAATTGTTCAAATATTGAAAGCTTAAATTAAAAAAAGTAAATTTGTAAAATTTGAAAAAGCTAACCAATTCTGATTTGACTTTTATTTGGCAATGGTCCATTAACTAAAAATTAAAAAATAACTTGTTAAAATTTTGAACTTAAGGGACCCTCAGTTTTCATTTCTTCACTATTTTCCTTGTGTTATCACTGACAAATAAAACTACTCAATGGATATCGAGCTAGAGGATAGGCTTTTTTGTACTATTTACATCAGAAAGAAATCAGAATAAACTTATCAGGTATAGAACAAAAGGAAAATGGTGAGAAAACAAACATAAGACTAATATAGGTCAAAATAAAAAACAAACTGGAAAAAGTCCAGCAGAATAAAGGAACAAATATTTGGCCAAATTTTGAGTTCGACTCAACATCAAAAAGACTTGTCGATAGGTATCCAAAGCTTTGAGGTGAACACCTAAGAAAATAAAAAAAAAATGGAGTTTAAAAATATAAAGATTAAAAAATAAACCTGAAGGAAGTGCTGGATGTAGACATTGTGAAAGTCGTTTAGATACAGTCAACGCGTTCGGGATATCGTTAAAAGATTTGGCGTTTGACGAGAAAACCTAAAAAAAATTTAGGGAACTTGTTGATTTAAAATTTTCATTTAATTTCGGGGTTTTAGATGCTTACACCCTATCTGTCAGCAATAGCATTCCTTAAGGACAATGGAAGTTCAAACAAAAGGACCTTATGGAGCAGACCCAGATCAGTAAAATACCCCGCGTCACAAGATACGTGAACCCTGCTTGAGAGTACAAGAAAGAATCTAATTCTTGGCATGTTCAAACTTCCCTAAACTAGTTCACGTCGCTGGGTTAATTACTTTACTGGGTCTTATTTTCAATCTTACTGGTAGTTAACCCCGAAGTCAATAAGTAATAGAGCCATGCTTACCAGAGGTAATGCTTAGTAACAAGAATTCAAAAAACAACCCAAAATCCCACCCAAAAGAATACTGACAAATAAAGGAATCCTTCATCTTGTCTCTTCCCCATATCTATTATTAACCAATTCCAAGAATTAAAAAAAATCCAAACCTTTCCCAACTTTCCCAAAGCAGCAATTAAATCCGCCCATTCCGTAGTAGATTCAAATGATTTCAACGCTTTATCGACCGCAGAGGCATAAGCCTTGTATTTATTGTTTTGTTGAGCTGGCGTATGGCCTAACAAGAAAGCGCTTGTAGTCGCTTCGAAATTGTGGGCTTAAAAATAAATTTTAATTCTTTTTAAAAAAGTTTAAAGAAAACCGCCAGAAGTCGTCATAAATGAGAATAGATGAAATTTATAGTCCAATTTTAATTTAAAATAGAAGTCAATATAAAATAAAATAGTCAATTTAAATCTGAAAAATAAATTTTTAAAAAAATATTAAATTATAAAGAAGTCACCAAAATCCGCCGAAATACCAAACTTTGGAAATGGCGCCGAAATATCCCCAAGATGGGTACCATATTGTTAACAACCTTTCCCGTTGTTGGACCAGGGACGAGCTGACATAAAAATAAAATTCCCGAATTCAGGGAATCGAAATCACGACTCAAAAAATCGTCGGGAATTCCCGATTTTCGAGAATCTTCCGGCTTTCATCGATATCCGTCCCTTTTTGTCTCTTCCGATTCCATCCTACGCTTTTTAAAATACGACAGAACCTTAATTTTTTCACAGTTTGATATTTCGGCGCAGGTATTACGGCGCGCTCTAATAAAAACAAATCAAAATCAGAAAATTAAAAAAAAAGTGTTAAATAAAAAATTTGGAAGGAAATGCAAACAATCAAAAAAGAATTATAAAATACAAAATAGAAATTTTTACAAAAGCGGAATTAAACAAAACACAAACCCAAAAATATTAAAAAATAATCTGCCTAGTAATTAAATACAAACTAAAAACGGAAAGGAATGAGTCAGAAATATAAAACTGATAAATAAAATATGAAAATCAGAATTTGTAAAAACAAAAGAAAAATTACAAATCAGAATTTGTAAAATCAAAAATGAATAAAAATCAGAATTTTATAAAAGCGTAACGCGACATTTGCGAACCGACAAAACGGAATGCGCAAAATCAGAATAAAAGAAAACACAAAACAACAAATTAAAAATACAATTAGATCTTTCGAAAATACAGAAATCAGATTTGTAAGAACAAAAGAAAATACAAAATCAGAATTTACAAAACAATAAATCAGAATTTGTAAAACTAAAGAAAACACAACAACAGAATTAAAATCAGAATTTACAAAAATGAAATAGAAGAAAATACAAGAAATCAGAATTTGTAAAAACAAATAAAACACAAAAACCAGAATTTGCAAAAACACAGAAAATACAAAAACCAGAATTTGTAAAAACACAGAAAATACAAAAATCAGAATTAATTTAAAACCACAAACAAAAAATACAAAACCAAAAATCAACAACAAAAACACAATAAAATACACGCTGTATTTTCTCTCCCCAACACATCAGAATATTAATAAAACACCGACTTAAATTTAGAGACTATTTAATAATCATAAATTAAATAATATATATTAATCACCTCCGCGCGCGTTTTAACCACACAAACAAAAACATTATTAAAAATAAATACACACATTAATTTCTATCCCAAAACATGCAAAATATTTTTAAATCGAAAAAAAAACTTTTTTTTTTCATCCATTTATTTAACGCGTTTTTGCCTTTCCTTCACGCACTTTTATTTTTTTTTTATTTTTATTTTAGAGAGTAGGGGAATCCAGCCATTTACATTTAAATACACAACCTGACAACATCCACTAACAACAAAAAAAAATAATTTATCAATTTCTAACCGGAAAAAAATTTTTTTTGTTATTTTTGTATGTTGTTGACAGATTTTGGGCAGTCAATTTTTAGGGAAAGAAAAAATTAAAAAAAAATTTTTTTGGACAAAGGAGGAAAAAAATAAAAAAAAATTTTTTTGGGGGGGGGGGGGGGGGGATTTTGTGAAAAAAAAATCTTTTTTTTTGAGGGAAAGAATGGAATTTCAAACAAAAAAAGGATGGAATTTTATATAAATTGAGAGAGAGAAATAAAATCTAAAATAAGAAAAGAATTGTTTAGGGCAGGCCTTTGAGTCATTTCTCCTTAAAATAAATAAAAAATAGTGAGTAAATCCTTAAAAATCCTTAAAATGCGAAAAATAAAAAATAAAAAATAAAATAAAATTTGGGTCGAGTACACAATTTAAATAAAATAAATATATTTTTTAAAGTTTAATCCAAAAAAAAGAGCGTGTGACAGGGATAAAACACCGTCCAGACAAAACTTCGCGCAAAAACGAAGTCCAAGGGCAAAACACCGTCCAGACAAAACTTCGCGCAAAAACGAAGTCCAAGGGCAAAACACCGTCCAGACAAAACTCCGCGCAACGACCCAACGTCCAAGACGGAGAATTGTCTCTCCAAGATTTGGTAATGGACATGGATTTAGGTATCCGCATCCGTATATTTACGGTGGATACAGACGGATATCCGCAGGCATTTTTAACTTATCTGTATCCATATCCATTACCAAGCCTAGTCTCTCCCCTTAAAAAAGATGAATTTTTTTTGTGTTTAGTAAGTATTTAAAATAATTTGTTAAATCAATTCATCTTTTTTTTTAATTTTTGAAAGGTAAACAAAAAAAGGAAATTAAATTTTTTAATGTGATAAGAAAAAAAAATGATCGAAAAAATGGCCAGCCAGTAAAAGGAGGTTTAGGTATTAATAATTTAGGTATTTTAGGGCGGCCTTGAAATTTCATAGAAATTTATATAAATTTTCAAGGTAAGTTAACCGTTAAGATGCTTATTTAATTTAAAATATTAAAAACGAAAAAATAAAAAAAAAATAGGCAAATTATCGACAAACGGGCTCGAACCTTAGACTTACACAGAGCCAAATTGGAAGTTTACCCAATTAACCCACTTAACCAAAAAAACCCGTTTTGCATGAATTTCTGTTCCAATAATTAAAAATAAAAAACAAAAATAAAAAGGTTATCAACAAACGGACTCGAACCCTTGACCTACACAAATAGCCCAAATCAGACATATACCCAATTATCCCACTTAACCAAAAAGGTGTTTTACCATAAAAAACAAAAATAAAAAGGTTATCAACAAACGGACTCGAACCACAGACCTACACAAAAAGAGGGGTCGGAAATATACTCAATTATCCCACTTAACCAAAAAAAACCGTTTTGCAAGAATAGCTTATCTAACAATTAAAATGACAAAAATTAACATTCCTAGACATTAAAAAACAAAAAAAAATTTTTTTTTAATAATTAAAAAAAATATATAGACCCACACACAAACACTTAAACCAAATTTTTGTTAAAATAAATATACATACTTCCCAATTAACCCACTTAACCAAGAAAACAGTTTCACCATAAAAACAAAAATAAAAAATTATCAACAAACGGACTCGAACCACAGACATACACAAAAAGAGGGATCAGACATACACTACCAGATTAACCCACTTAACCAAAAAAACTGTTTTGCAAAAATTTCTGTTCCAACAATTAAAATGACAAAATTAACATTCCTAGACATTAAAAAAAATTAAACAAAATTTTTCTTAATAATTAAAAAAAATATAAACCCACACACAAACACTTAAACCAAATTTTTGTGTTAAAATAAATAAATAAATTTTACATATGTATAAATCAATCAACGTCAGCATTAAACACGCACAGTCATCATTTATACATTTTTTTGGTTGTTTGTTGTGCATATACACACATATCCCCCTCCTATAAGTTATACATATATATTTTTCTGTTCAAAAAGTCGCACGCACACACAAACAAAAATATTTTTTATAAGCACTTTAAAAACAAACATAAAATTGTTTTTAAACTAGTTGACTTTAAGTTTGTGTATTATTTCTATTTTTTAGCTTCTCTAATCGAAAATTTTTGTGTGGGATTTTTTGTCATTTTAATTTAATTTTTTGGCGTTCTGAATTTTATTTTTTTTGAATATCTGGATTTTTCGAAATCATAAAAGAAACTGGGCCCACCCCATAACAAAATCCGGCTAAAATTTCGGATAAGACAGTCAAAAATTTTTGAGCGGGATCTCACAGGAATAATCCTCAATTCCCTACAAACCACGACGGGATCCCGTCCCTTACTCGCGCAAGAAATCCCAAATCCCATAACGGGATTTGGTAAAATTCTTTCGAATGGGATGAGGCCTCTTAGAGATTAATATCGACAAACCCGAAGAAACCTTCTTCTCATGCCTGCCAACCTCCTCCACATACTATTTTCTTACCTCTCTCCTCATTTGAGCTTTTAATTAATCCAAAAACACCTTAAAAATCTAAAAATAATTATTTTAAAAAATGAAGCAAAATATAAAATAAAAAATAATCAAAGCGCAAAAACGCTTAATTCATTAAATATCCAAAAATATATACCTATTTTTATTTAACTAAAATTAATTAAAATTCATAAAAATTAATTAAACAAATGCCATTTTTAATCAAATAAATTATTAAATTAGAAAGGCGTAAAAAAAAAGAAAAGAAAAGGAAATATTATGAGAACAAAAAAAGTTAATGAAAAAAAATAAGAAAAAATTTCAGTGTGTTAAATAAAACTAGACCTTGTTGAAAAAAATACACCCCTAAAGCGTTAAAATAGTCGCTTATAATGAGGTGTTTCTTAAATAGAGGATATCTGTCAGATAGTCTCTCAACCGAGTGCCTTGCCAAAATTTTAAAAACGTAACTTAAATTGGAATGTATTATCTAGTATTGAGAGTATCTTATAATGAATTGGACCTCTATTTTATAGAAAAGTCCCAATTACTTTTTAATTCTTAAATATTTTTTAGTCCAAAAAAATTTTTTTTTGAAAATTTTTTAAAGAAATTTTCAAACCCTGGGTTTTTGAAAAAAATTATTTTTAGCCCTGGTTCTACTTACCTCCAAAAATTAAAAAAAATATCACAACAAAAAATAATGCACGAAAAAAAAAATAAAATAATTTTTTAAAGTTCATCCCTTTCATTTTCAACCCTTTCATATCCACCTCCTCCACCTCCTTCCCCATGCCCATATTTTTCCAAATATTCCCTTATATTTTGTGCAATAATTTCAGCATTTGTTGTGACATCAGTAGAAATTTCCATACCTCTAGTTTCTTGTCTTTTATAATTTTTTGTGCCAAAATAAAGCAAAATTTGGGGAAAATAATTTATTTGAGCATTTTCACAAATCCAATTAAAACGTTCACAATCAATTTTGCCTAAGCGGACTTGGCCATTTAAAAGCTTGAACAAAAAAATTTTAGAAAAAAATTTTTTTTCTAAAATTCTACCTGAGCAAGACGTTCAAATGTTGGGGCAAATTGAATACAATGAGAACACCATGGGGCTTAATTTAAAAAAATTAAAAATTTTTTTAAAGTATTATGTGAAACTAGAAAAAAAAAGGAAAGACCTTCTTAGAACAAATTCTAAATTATTTTTTTTCAAATTTTCTTAGGTCTACATATGTAGCTTAAAATAAAGTTGAATTTCTGTTGTACGTACACAAAGATTTTGGGTTCTAGGTATACCCAGTCCAATCGAGATATGGCTGGAAATCTAAATTAAACTGCGATATAAGATAGATAATTTTCAAATCTCGATCACATCAGGGATCTAAGTATCCAGGTTTCCACAAAAAACACCACTTTATTTTTTCCAAGTCGGTTTTTATATTGGATTTTTTTTTATATTTTTTTTAATTTTTTAAAAATTTACCATAGAAATCAATCAACCACGGCTCAGAAGAATCTAAAACAGTATTAGCATAATCACCCGCAATTTTTTGGACAAGTGAAGGCATCATTTCTGTTAACCAATGGGACATTGTTTGTACATTTCTCCACCAATTTGAAGGGTAATTACTAAAAAGAAAATTTTTTTTTGAACTTTTTTTTTAAGTAAGAGAGGTAAAAGAGTAAAAGAAATTTAGCCTTAGTTAGGCATCGGACCTGTTGTCTTCTGAAAGGTATAGCTAGGCCACTTTTAGCACCACTTATTAGGGATCTAGTCCTCATAAAAAATAGATTCCTGATTTAAGGAGAGTGGGATCCTGACCTAAAAAACGTCAGACATTCCCGAATTTTGGGGATCTGATCGGCTAGACCCTAACCACATATAAGGCATATATCTAGGCCACTTCACTCACCACATATTAGGCATCTAGCCCTCATAACAAATAAATTTCAAATTTAAGGAAATCGGAATCCCGACACAATAAAGGTCAGTAATTCCCGAATTTAGGGCATCGGACCCAGGCCACGTATAAGGGCATACATCAATCTCTGCCGACTGAGGTAAGTTACTGGTGATGCCTTTTTCTTATCCCCTTTCTTAATAAATCCTAAACCCCTCGTCTAGTAAACGGTGATTTCCAGCTAGATCTCCTCACTTTTCCTTATTAAAAAAATTTTTTTCCTTCGCCTTACTTTACATCAATCTTTCCTCCTTGTAATTTTCTATAAAAACGTAGTGAAGGGAAAGAATTAATATTTTCACGATTACATAAATTAGAATATTGTTCACAATCTACTGAAGCAAAAACTAGTTGATTTGGATCTTCATTGTGTGTTGAAGCCCATTGTCTAGCAAGTTGTCGAAATTCGGGGGCCAACTAAGAAGAAATGAGAGAAAATAAAGGAAAGGATTTAAAACTCGCGACAAAAAATCCAAAAAATTTCAAAAGTTATTGTAAATTAGAGGGGGATCTCACCCAACTTTTTCTTCTTCTACCCGGCCCATTCTTGTGTTTATAAACGAACCCCCCTTATTTTTAGATACCCCATCAGGCAGTTATCAAATTTATAATAAATTTTAAAAGAATATTATTTGGTTGGCCACAGAGTAGCTGGGATTGAGCTGGGATGAGCCGGGTTATTGGAAATCCGAACAGCCCCAAAGTCTCACCCGACTTTTTCTTCTACCCTGCCGATTCTGTGTGGAGCTACTTAAAAGCAATATCTCTCATTAAGAGGTGTCGATTGTTCATCCCCAATGACGGAAACTTTAAAGAGAGAGGCCCGTCCAATTTCCCAAAAAAATTTCTTCTTCCTCTTTCCCACCCCTCCCTCACCTTTTGACATGGCCCACACCAAGGAGCAAAAAAATCAACAAAGAAAGACTGTTGTCCACCTCCATAAACAATATCATCAAAATTATCAGGATTTAACACTTGTACTGTTGGATTTAATGCTTCTGATATAAATTCAAGTAATTGATCAACTGTATGAAAACCAATAAGTGAATGTTGTTGTTGTTGTTGGGAATTGTCGCCCATGTAAAGAATTGTACGCGGATAACTTTAATGAAAAAAATTATTTTTAAGGAAGAATTGTAAGTAAAAATAAGAATTGAAAGGATTCTTAGTATTATAATTGTATCAAATGATTAGAGTCCGGACATGGAAGGGTCGTACAGGAGTCTCAAAAATTTTTCGGTGTTTTTAAGATAAATTTATCATAAGAATTCTAAATGGATCAAGAGAGATATGAGTAAATTATAGAAATATCAAGGGATTAAGAGGATTAAGGAAATAACGAGAATCAAGGAGAGAGATTAATGAGATATCAAACGATATCCTTTTATTGCCTCCACTCCACCGATATCTCGCTATATCTCTTAAACCCCAAACTCTCCTTAATCTCCCGATATCCTCCTATCCCCAAACTTAATCAATCCCAAGATATACTTAATCCAACACACTTTTCGATTTTTCTAGTGCCAAAGGTACCAGAAAATCTCAAAAAAAGAATCTCGAAAAACATTAGCTCGAAAAATCTCGATATATTCGAGATCTCGTTTTGATCCGGTTTCTACTTTATTCTCACCTATTTATTCGTTCCCCAGTACAAATATCCCGATAAGCATCACAATCAAGTGTCCCAACACGAAGTTTACGTCCATCAGTTAATTCAGAAGGTAATTTTCTCAATTCATCCAACATTTGTAAACATGGAGGACACCAAGGGGCAAAATGGTCGATAATCCAAAGATGGGAAGAATTTGCAGATTGACGAGCATCCTTTTGAAAGAAATGGGGGAAAATCAAAAAAAAAATTTTTTTGATAATTGAAAAATAGTCAAAAACTATTGTTAAGTCCCGAGTCGAGTCCAAGTCCCGAGTTATATTTATTTCCTTCCAAGAAAGACGATTAATATTTTGTGGTACAAGCCTGAGGACATGAGAACAACCCTCGATTAAGGATAATGGTAAAAAAAACAAAACAACCTCCCAACAACCCTCCAATTAAAAGGATAAAGGTTAACTCTTATCAAATACATCAAATTATATTTTAAAAACTCACCCAATATTTGTCATAATCCAACACAATTAAAGTTGAATAGAAACTATGCTTGACGAATTTTGTAATTTCACGAATATTTAAATTTGTATTTCCTTTCAAATTTAGAAAAAATAAAATTTTAAAATTAATTCTTCCCTTCTCCGTTTAATTAAAAAAATTTTAGCGCCCAACCCCGGACAAAATCCCGTCGGATATTTTCCTAATTCGGTTCCTTTTTTTCGCTATCTTCTGATTAACCGAATTAATGAAGAAAAATTTGGCATAAAATACATAGATATGGTTGCGAACCCGGCTTTGCGGGAGTTTGAAGGATCTGATTTGGCTCTAGTCACAAATCCGGATCTGACTTATGTTAGGAAAAATGGATTTTATATGCACCAAAAACAATTGTAAAAAAAAATAATTTTTTAATTAAAAAAAATCCTCAAACTCACCATAATTTAAATCATAACCTCCCTCATTTCTAAATAATGCCACTTTAGGTAATTTCCCCAAATTTAATGTATTACACAAATGTTGACCAATTTCTCCCTCACAAACAATTAATTTAACATCCAATTCTGGAAATAAAATTAATAAACGTTTCCATTCTTTTTGAAATTCTTCAATTTTTGAATTTAAAAATATTAATAAAATTGTTTCTTCTTCTTCCTCTAATTTATTCAAATTTATTTTTTGTTGAAATTCTGAATATGTAAATTCTTCCAATTCTGGTAATTCTGATAATAATTGGTTACGCAAATCTGTCAAGTCAGCAAAATATAATTCCTAAAAATTTATATAAAAATCAGAATTTACAAAAATAATTTGTAAAATCAGAATTACTACAATAATATCAGAATTTACAAATCGTACCGGAATTTATAACACAAATAAACACCAGAATTTACAAATTGTAATTGTTAATTCTGGGTGCATTCTGATATTTGTTGTTGTTGCAAATTCTGGTACAATTTGTAAATTCAGGTAATTTAACAAAAATCAGAATTTTTACAAATTGTAAAAATAATAATAAAATTTGTAAAAATCAGAATTAGTATAATTAATACCAGAATTTACAAATTGTAAAAATTATAATTTAATTTGTAAAATCAGAATTACTGCAATAATACCAGAATTGTACTTTAATTTTACAAATTATAATTCTGGTTTTAATAATGTTTTTACAAATTGTAAAGATTATAAATTTAATTTGTGACAATGAATAGGTTAGAGTTTCGAGTCCACCCCTCCCATATATTCGCAGGTTATACTCACAACTCCGACCCCAAACTTATTTTAAAACTACAAACCTTAGGCTTTTCATCTTCACCTCCACTTAACAAAAACATTCCTTCTTCAGCTCCAATAGTTTTACAAATTTCTTTGGCAGATTCAGAACAGTCCAACACAGCAAAAGGCATTAAAAGTTGATTAGAAATTGCAGCAATCTTTTTTCTAAAAAATTTAATTTTTAATAAAAAATTTGTTACTACTCCGTTATCCCTACGTGCTTTTTGCTGACGATTTTTTTTGCGGACACTTCTTTCGTCAACTCCACTCTAATTCCCTGTAGTATGTATATTTCATTTAAATTGCCACATGGGAATAGAGAAAATTGATGAAAGAAAAAAGTCTGACCGTTATGTATATTTCAAGGAAGAAATGTCAGCAAAAAAAGTCCGAAAAAATACGGGTAATATTGAAGCGTACAGACCCCCTTTATTCCTCCCCAATTTCCCCCACATATTTTTACAAAATGGTTAGGCTTTTTCCTTTCTTCCATCCAATTTGTCTTTCTAATTTTTGCCTACAATCAATCAAAAAGGAGAAGAAAGGAAAAAGTCTTTGCAAAAATATGTGGGGAAAATTGGAGAGGAAAAAAAGGGAGTCTGTACGCTTCAATATTACCAAAATATGTAGGGATAACGGAGTAGTACCAAAAATTTTTCAAAAAAACCTGTCTTCCTCAGAAATACATTCATTCTCTCTCAAACACAATTCTAACAAAAGAGGTCTTTGAATAGGCAATTCAACTGTTGGTTGTAATATTGGAGCAGATAATTGAGAGAGGAGAAAATCAAGGAGATTATTCAACGTGCGTTCGTCTAAATTAATTTTTTGAGTTTTTTAAACTTTTAGGTCAAAAAAAGAAAGACAAAAAATCCCAAAAATTAAAAAAAAAACTAGAAAATTTTCAAAAATTTCAAAAAATTTTCGAAAAAAAAAAATTTTTTTTTTCGAAAAAGCATTTCTAATGTAAATACTCCTTCAAAATAAATTTTAATAAAAAATTAGTTTTTGTTTCCCGTGTTTGTTTTTCTCATTAGTCTATTTTACACTAGCATTTTTTCAGTTAGTAAAAAAATTTTTTGCATAAAATGTAAAATGGATTCATTTTCTGATTTTTGTGAATAGGGAACACAAAGGTAGACCTTTGTGAAGACCTCTCTGTCAGGCGGTCAGATCTTTCTTTCTTTAGTCTTTTCAGACGGTCAAACCGTTTTTTGTCAGACCTTTCTGACCTTTGTGAATACGAAATTGAACACGAACAGAGAATCTTTCGGTTCGAGTTTGGATATCCAGAGACCAAAAACACACAAACATACTATAATTATGACCTAGAGCCCGGCTCGATACGATATTTCTTCGATATTCGGTTTCGATATTTATCGAAAAAATACCGATCGACACCTCCGGCCGGGCTCTATTATGAACCCTTTAAAGGAGTCGTACATAGTGAAAATTTGGAGGAAATAGAAATGAGAAACACAACCTAAATCTTTCCTAAAATTAAAAAAAACCTTGAAACCATTCCTGTTGTGGATAAACAATCAAGGAAGGATAACCCATTACGTTTTGGCTTCTACAAAGTCCCGGGTCTTCTGCACAATTAACTGCCCCAATCCTCGCCACACCTTCAGGTACTCTTTTAGCCAATTCACGCCAAATTGGCGCCAAGTGATGACAATGAGAACAAAAAGCGGAGTAGAAATTGACAAACCAAATCTTTAAAAAATTGAAAAAAAATTTCTAATAATTTTAAAAAAAACCTCTCCCGATTGAAACACTTCCTCTTCAAAATCCCCACGGCCAAGTGTAATAATTTCTGGATCATCGTCATAAATTCCTGCAGAAAATATTTAAAAATAAATTTGAAAACACCCCAAGTTTTGACCTTCCCCATCCACCAGAGATGGGTCAGAAATGACGAAGGTGCGAAAATTGGAACTGTCGGAAATCGGAAATGGCTCAGAATTCAGAAATCGGAAATCAGCCTAATTTTTGGAAATCGAAAGGAAAAAATGTGGAAATCAAAATTCCGACCAATCTTCCCTTCTACCCCCCCCCCCTATTTTTCAATTGCTGTCCAAAATCAATTTAAAAAATTAAAATTGATTCCCTAAAATAGAAAAGCGAGACACACAGTCTAATTACAATTTCTACGGGCAAGCATGAGGAGAATAAGGGAATAAGGGAGTCGAGTACGAGCAAAATTTTGGTAGGAAAAAGCTTGTGGTAGGAAATCCTACCAAATAAAAAAATACCGCTACTGTTTAACGAATGCCCCCCCACCCCCCACAAATGGGTAAAATGATCTGGGTGGAGATTGAACGAAAGTGATTTTTTTGGCCTCGGCCTTCCAGGATTCTCAAAATTAACGCCCGCAGCGCTAAAAATTCGGCGCCGAGAAGGATCCCCCTCTGCCCATCCCCGTAAAAAATCCTGGTTACGGGCCTGCCCGGGGTTATTACCCTAAATCAAATATTTTAAAAAACAAGCAAAAAACCAACCAAAATTATCATTATAAAACTGCCAGCTTTGATAATGCTGCTCTCCCCCACCGCCATCTTCCAATCCCTTCTCGCCAAATTGGTCATATTTTCTTCTCAATTCAGCATCTTTTAATACTTCATAGGCACGGTTGATACGCACAAATATTGAATGGGCATTTGGGTCGTCCTAAAATTAAAAAAAAATTTTTTTGGAAAATTAAAAATAATTTCGAAAAATTTTTTTGAAAATTTTAAAAAATTTCTGAAAATTTTTCAGAAAAATTTTAGAGAATTTTTTAAAAATTTCAAAAAATTCCTAGGCCTCATAAAATTTGAAAAAAAAAATTCGAAAAGAATTACAAAAATTTTTCAAAAATTTCCCAAGCCTTAAAAATTCAAAAAAATTTCAAAAAATTTCTAGGCCTCAAAAAAATTTTTCGAAAATTTTTTTGGAAAATTTTCAAAAAAAAATTCCAAAAAATTTCCAAAAAAATTTCTCAAGCCTTAAACCCCAAAAAAAACCCCCAACCAAAAAAACAAACCGGATTCTTATCTGGATGCTTCTCTAAAGCCAAACTTTTAAAAGCCTTTCGAATCGTCAACAAATCCGCATCTTGTTCAACTCCCAATAACGAGTAAAAGGACTCTTCTTCCGCCTCAATATCACAAAAAAATAAATTTAGGCAAAATAAAATAATTAATAAAGTTGTTGGGAACATGGAAAAAAAATTTTTTTGAGATTTTTATTAGTCGATTAAATTAAAAAGTAGAAGCAAATAGGGCAAAAAAAAGAGAGGAATAAATTTTAAAAATAAAATGGATAGTTTGGGGCTTTAGCTAGTCATCATCATTTTAGTCGTTTAGCAAACATTATTAGCCTAGCAAACTTTCTATTAAGCTGTCGTGGCCTAAAAGAGGAGATCAAAAAAAACTAAAAATCGGTAAAACACAGAACACTTGTGTGTCTAACACTCTCCTCTTTTTCTGTACTCTCTCACTTTCTCGTTCTCTCTACTATTGTAAAAACGAAAACAGCCCAAATAGGCGCGCGGCCATAAAGGCGCAAAGCCATAACTTGCTTCAAGATTTCCGAATTTTAACAAATTTAGTATTAAACGATTCCTCTCATCGAGCTAAAGAGTTTGGTACAAAAATTAAAAAGGTAAAGAAATTTTTCAGCTAGTTATGGCTTTGCGCCTACTTGGCCTCGCGCCTAATTGGACATGGTTGAAAGCGGACTCCTTTCAACGCCAAAAGATTGAGTGCATAATACCGTTCTGAAGCATTTTTTTGTATTTTTCGATCGGCAAATGCACCTTCGCCCTAACAGTTATCCAACAACTTTCCTCTTAATCCACATAGATCTCTTGATATCCCCTTTATTTTTATGTATTGATATGAATTGGGTGGTATGTTGGGCATGATTTGTATGAGATAAATAGACAACATACCACCCAATTCATATCAATACGTTGGGGGGGGGGGGGGTGTACTCTTTCCACCTTCCCAATCAGAACTAGATTAATCAAAAAGATTATTGTATATTTTCATAAAATAGTTAAAAATAAAATAAAATTTTTAAAAAAATATAAAAATGTGAGGGATATTTACAGGGAGAACGATTTGTATGAGA
Source organism: Meloidogyne arenaria (assembly GCA_036172955.1). Taxonomy (NCBI): domain Eukaryota; kingdom Metazoa; phylum Nematoda; class Chromadorea; order Rhabditida; family Meloidogynidae; genus Meloidogyne; species Meloidogyne arenaria. The sequence continues at coordinate 487,309 of JARQAB010000034.1, read as the reverse complement.
TAAATAGACAAAAATAAAAATTTGAAAAATGCTCTACTTAAAGCCCTCTACTTTTTTTAATTTGAAATAAAGCCAAGTTCCTCATCTCTTCATTACCGTCTTGAAGTAGTTGAAGGTGTTACTTAAAAAAATTTTTTTCGGATAAGTGTTTTCATCTGTAAGGGCGTTTCAGCCTTGAGACAGTATTTTGTCCATAACTTTTTTAAGGAGTGTCCGATCAATTCAAGTCCGTTAGCTTAAATAATCCCCACATCCAGAGCTTTCGATTGGTATAAGAATTATTTAAATCGGTTAAGAACCAAAAAAGTTATAGCCCAAAATATGGCCTGCTGTAAGGGCGTTTCAGCCTTGAGACAGTTTTTGGTCCATAACTTTTTTGATGAGTGTCCGATCAATTCAAGTCCGTTAACTGAAATAATCCCCACATCCAGAGCTTTCGATTGGTATAAGAATTATTTAAATCGGTTAAGAATCAAAAAAGTTATAGTCCAAAATATGGCCCGAAGTCGTGATTCTGATACGCCCCTATTTTGTCTCTTCTATTCAACTACCTCCCAATCCATTTGAAGGTAAGCACGGATCAAATTGGAGTTTTGACCAACCCGTATACATACACATAACTGACTGGCCAACCTTTAATTTTAAAAGGAATAAAAATATTTTTAAATTTTTTCACTACAGTGCTTCCATCAGATAATTGTGTTCCGTTTGCACATACAAGCGTTGCTGTTGTCCCAATAGGGAAGGGGGAATTTGCGTTTGGTGGCGAGTAGATAAAGGTTGCCCCATTTATTGGTTGGGGCATATCGAAACATTGAACTGAAAAATATTTAAAATAGGCATTTTGAGTTTGTGACATTTTGAGTTAGTGACATTTTGAAATTGGGCATTTTTGAATTTGGACATTTTGTAAAGTTGACATTTTGAAATTTTTACCTCTCCCGCTGTTATATAAATTTGAATTGTTGTAGCCAACAGAAGAGGTATCGGAAGGATCTGAGCTTGAAGGCATACACGTGCCTAAGGGTTGGAATGCCGAATTTGTGCAGGTAGAGGTTGCTAGTCCATTTGGTATAAAACTACAAAATTTGAGGCGTTAAGAAATTTCAAATAAATTTACCCAGCATTACACGACATTGTAGCAGTTGTTCCAGCTGGGAAGGGCCCAATTGTTTGGCCATTTGAAAATGTTACTCGACCATTTATAGCTATTGGTCCGAATAAACACGTGCCTAAATTTTATTAAGAGGTGAGACTCTAATGACTAATAAAGGGGTGTTGGAGTCTTAGGGATTAAAATCATTAGTGCCCGGCAAAATCGATTTTACCGGACCCGGATTCCGGATTTGTAACTTCAGCCGAACCAGCCGGATTTTTCCGGATTAATCCGGTCCGGAAAAAAATCCGGATAGCGCGAAAAACTCCGGATATGGGACCCGGACTCCGGAAAAATCCGGCCGGATCCGGTCCGGCGCCGGGCACTAAAAATAATTCAACACACACCTTGCCCAATATTTGTTGGGATTGTTACACCAATACTAGCAATTCCAATATTGCTGCTTAGGCAAGAGCCTAACGATGAAGGTTGCCACTGGGAGCTTATACAAGTAGCTGAAGTAGCACCATTAGTTGGAATTTGGCCGTTAGGACATTGGGCTTGGGCAGTCTTAAATTAATTTGTGGCTTGATATTTTAAAAGTATTTACTGTTCCCTGTGGGAATGGTCCAGTTTGTGAAGATCCAATGTTTGTATTGACGCTGCCAACAAGCGTTCCAGTGTTGCTGACACCGCTGTTAGTGCCCGAGTTTGAGTAGAATACAGTGCCTGAAAGTCAATGATTTTTGACATTTTGAAACTTTGACATTATGAAAAATGACTTTGACATTCGAGAATAACTTTGACATCTGACAGATGACTTTGACACTCGAAAATGACTTTTGACATCTGACAGATGACTTTGACACTCGAAAATGACTTTTGACATCTGACAGATGACTTTGACACTCGAAAATGACTTTTGACATCTGATAAATGACATTGATAGTCGAAAATGACTTTTGACATCTGACAGATGACTTTGACACTCGAAAATGACTTTTGACATCTGACAGTGACTGTGACATTATGAAAAATGACTTTGACATCTGACAGATGACCTTGACATTTTATAAATGATTTTTGACATTTTGTAACTTTGACATTTTGAAAGAACGGCTAAAAATACCTCCTAAAGCAACCAATCCCAAAAGGCATTGCCCCGCAGCTTGTGTCCCAAACCCAGAAATAATTGATGGAGTAACCCCAAAAAGACTGCCACTACACCCTGTAAGGTTTGGTGGTTGCCATTGGCCTCGAGTACAGACTGCGCTGGGTTGACTAGGTACTCCTTGTTGACATACTAGTGTAGCTGTTGTTCCCTCCTATCATAAAAAATTAAAAAAGTTCTGATTTTTTTCTGACAAATTCTGATTTCTGATTTTTTTCTGATTTTATTTCTGATTTTTCTCTGATTTTATTTCTGATTTCTTTCTGAATTTTTTCTGATTTTCTGACAAATTCTGATTTTTGCTTACAGAATATGGCGGTCCAGTAGACGACCCAACGCCGCCTAATTGTTGTGTAGAACCACCACTATATTGAATTGTTCCGCCCAAAGGTGGCAGCATTCCAAAAAGGCAGGTTGATCCAAAACTAGTCCCTCCTGGGAAGGATGTAGGAAAGATGCCTTGAGTACCGCCAGTGATGGAACATATGCCTAATGGAGGATTCCAAAAACTGTTAAGACAAGTGGAAACAGATTGTCCATTTAACGGTGGAGTGCCTGAAAATGAAGAAACGACAAATTTCTGATTTTTCTCTGATTTTTAAAATACCTAAATTCTGATTTTTTAGAATAAATTCTGATTTTTAATAAATTCTGATTTTAAATAAATTCTGATTTGTACAAATTCTGATTTTTTAAAATTCTGATTTTTATAACTCTGATTTCCATAAATTCTGATTTTTTTAAAATTCTGATTTCTAAGGTTCTGATTTTTAAATAAATTCTGATTTTTAAAATTCTGATTTTTATAAGCCCACATACCAGATAAACAACTCAGTGTAGCAGTCGTCCCTGATGAATACATTGTTTGCCCAGGCTGTAAAATTGTACTATAAATTATTTGACCATTTGCAGGCGTTATTTGAGGGGCACAACTTCCTCCGCTTCCTATAACTCCAACACCACCCAATCCCGTGCTTTGGCACTGTCCAAGTTGGGTAGGTATCCATTGACCGTTTGAGCAGGAAGCTTGACTCGTTCCACTAGAAAACGTTCCAGAAGAGCAGATTAGTTGGACTGTTGTTCCAGTAGGGAATGGGCCGAATTGTTGTTGTTGTTGTATTCCTCCAGTGTTTGTCTGGCCAGCCCCAAGGTAGCTTAACTGCCCAAATGCTGGTGGAATCATTGCTGCACACTGTCCAGATCCTGAAGATATGCCTCCAGGCATTAAAGTGGATCCTATACCAATACCTCCAGAAGCTTGGCAAATACCTAGAAAATAGGAAAAATTATTTCGAAATGTCGAAAAATCAGAAATATTTCAAAATGTCGAAAAAGTTCATTTACCAAGCTGTTGACTCCACCCTCCATTATTGCAAGTGGCAGAGGGATTGCCTGACTGGATGAATCCTGCATTGCATACAAATCCTGCTGTTGTCCCAGAAACTATTTGACCAAGATTAGTAGATGATGTAGTAGGCATATAATTAACCTGACCATTGAAAACTACTAAAGGAGAACAAAGCCCGCCAATATTCTGGAAATGAGAGAATTGTTAAAATAATCAGAATTTGTAAAAAAAGTTTATTTTTAAATTCTGATTTTTACAAATTGTAATTCGATTCTGATTATTATATTTACAATTTCTGAAAAACCTTTATCAAAACTTACAATTTGTAAAAATCAGAATTTATAGAAATCAGAATTTGTGAAAATCAGAATTTATAGAAATCAGAATTTCTAAAATCAGAATTTTGAGAAATCAGAATTTATAGTAGAAATCAGAATTTGTAAAAATCAGAATTTGTAATTCAAGTTTATTTTTTCTTGCCTGTCTTTTTATCCTTCTCAATTGTGTTTTCTCTGCATTATTTTCACAATTTGTGTAGAAGGCATAAAAATTGAGGGAAATAATATGAAAGAGTACATGCCGTGGCAGCATTATTTAAAAATAAATTTTAAAATAAAATCTTTTTTATAAAAAAAATTTCTTTTTCCTGTAATTATTTAAATAAAATGACCAACATAAAAATAAATAATGGTCAAAAAAGGGTTTAAAAAGAATGGCAAATAAATGTTTTTGGGTAGAGTAATAAACAAACAAGTAAAAAAACTTTGTTTGGAACTATGACAACCAATTAAAGAAATTTTTTTTTTTGTTTTATACCAGGAACTTTTATTTTATTTGCGTAAACGAGAATAAGCAAAAAATGCCTGTAAATTAATAAAGTTAAAACAAACAAACATGCTTAAGAAAATCAGAATTTGTAAAAACAATTCTTTAAAGAATTACAATTTGTAAAAATCAGAATTTGTAAACTAATTGGAAAAACAAGTTGTAAAAACATGTTTTAACAAAAGCAATTTTTTACAAACAAGTTTTAATTAAAACAAAGCAACAAATACAAACAAGTTTTTTAAAAACAAAGTTTGCAAACAAGTTTTAACAAAGTTGTATTTAATTTATTCAAGTTTTACTTTTCCAAAACAAGTTTTGTAAATTATACAAACCAGAATAAACACAATTAAAAATCAGAATTTAATAAAAACAAATAAACATTATTAACTACAAACAAGTTTTGTAATTTTTACAAACCAGAATTTATTGAATAAACAAGTTGAATCTAACCAAAATTTTTTAAATCAGAATTTCTTAATCTCAGAATTTAATAATTTCAGAATTTTTCAAAATCAGAATTTTTTATTTCTGATTTTATTTCACTGTCAAAAGTAACACTTTAACAAATAATAATTTCAGAATTATTAATCAAAAAAATTATTTTTTTTTAATAAAAAATAATTATTTTAAAATATTACTTTAAATATTGAATAATATCAACACCTGATTCTCTTCCAAAAAAAGTTTTTTAGGCGGGATTAACAAACTTGGGGGGATTAAATATATAGATTTTTTTATTTATCCAAATGGCCATCTAAAAAAATGTTTATTAAAAAAATTGGGAAATAAAAGATTAAAAAATAAAATAATTTGGAACAATTTTGAGTTAAAATTGAACAAATATTTATCCATTTTGGAACATAATTGGTGATAAAAATGTAAGGAATTTTTATTGTTTGTAATTTAAAATGTTTTGAGAATTTTAAATAGATTATTTTTAAATTAGAAATTATTTAAGTAACAAATAACTATGTAAAACACAAAATCAGAATTTGTAAATTTAAACATACTATATTCAAACCAGAATTTGTATTTAGGTATATTCAAATAGAAAAACACAATTAGAAATTTATAAATTAGAATTTGTATTAAAATCAGCTTTAAAATCAGAATTTGTAAATCTAAACAGACTATATTCAAACCAGAATTAGTATTTAAATAGAAAAACACAATGAGAAATTTATAAATCAGAATTTGTAAAAAATATTCTAGAAAATTACAATTTGTAAAAATCAGAATTTGTGAACTAAGCTGTAACAAACAAGTTTTATTTAATCAGAATTAATGTTTTGCTTAAAAACCAGAATTGTAAATTTAAAAATATATTCATATCAGAATTTGTATTTATTCAAACCAGAATTTGTAATTATTTAAACACAACTTATTCAAACCAGAATATCAAAACACAATTACAAATCAGAATTTGTAATTTAAAGGACAAATCAGAATTAATATTTTATTTAATATATTCTATATACTTGAGGGTGGTACAACGTTGTGTCTAGTTGTAATAAAATGAATAAATCGCCATGGATAAGCCCACGAGAAGTAAAAAAATTAAATAAAATTTTGGCCAAAAAATAAATAAAATGGAATTAAATTGAATTTTGATCTAAATTTATTTATTTAAAAATTATTTTTTTTTATATTTATTTAATTTATAAGGGCATATTTATTTAATTTATAAGGGCAAAATGACACTATTTCTTAAATTTTATTCACACAATTTTAAAATAAAAACAAATTTAAAATTAAAATAAAAAAATTAATCAACTCCATAAACATCTCTTTTCTCCATAAAAAAAATTTTTTCCACTAAAAAAATTTTTTTTTCAATTAAAAATCAGTTTTACCCACAGAGAGGGCTTTCAGAACAAAAAACGCTGAAATAAAAAATTAAAAAAAATTTTTTTTAATTAATTTACCTAAGTCTATCCTTCATTTGAGGCCGTAAATCATCCCCTATAATTATACGAACCCAACCCATTCCATCAATAAAAGCGCTTTCTTCTTTAGCTATTACCCAACCACTAGAACTGTCTGGTTTCCAGGTACGAACTATCCACTTTTTTGATAGACAATTCTCACCGTCAATCTGATAAAAATTTTTTTTTGACATTTTGAGGTGGTGAGCAGAGAGTAGGGATAGATATAAAATTTATTCATATCCATGTGAAAGGCTGTAAATCTTAGTCACATAAAAGGAGGGAAAACTACCATTAGAAAGGGGGACTGAAAGTTATTGTACACGCCCTGGCCTAGTAGAACATTCCAACGGCCATTCACCCCCTATTTTTGGCAACGATCCATCCTATCCCGTCGAACTCGACACCCAAATATTTACTATGTTTTGAAAAAAAAATTTTTTTCAAATTTCCACCTGTAATTTTTTTTCTTCTGGTCCCGTAAATAGCAATCTCTCACTTTTCTGCTTAACAGAAGGTACCAGAATTTGTATTTTGAATTTTGATTTTGTCTGACTTTTTAATTTTATGGTTATTTTACATGAGTCACAATAATTTAAAATAAAAATAAATAAAAATATTATGGATAAACTGTTCATTTTTTTAAAAATTAATTTTTAAAAAAGGATAAAAATGGGGGGAAATTAATTACTAATTTATTAATTATTTCAGGAAGAGGAAATCAGGTCAATCGCCATTGAATATTAATCAAACAGGAAAAAAGCCGGAAAGGAAGAAATACATAAAAGTACTTGTATTTTCAATTTTAAGAAAAACAAGAGAAATACATTCTACAATTTTTTGTATTTCAGGAAAATACAAAAATTCTGATAATTCTTAAAAATAAGAAAATACAGAAAATTCTGACATTTAATTTTAATTGTAAAAATAAAATTCTGATATTTTATTCTGATTGTAAATTCTTATTTGTAATTTATTTTTAACTCTGATAAAATTCTGATTTTAAAAAATTCTGATTGTAAAAATACAATTCTGATTTCTAATTTTTAATTCTGGTTTGTAATAATAAATTCTGAAGTTTACTAAAATCTTTTAAAATTCTGATTTTTATTCAGAAAAAAACACATGCATAACAAAAAAATAAATAAATTAAAGGGAAAATCACAAGAAATTAAAATTAAACAAGAAAAACCCCCAAAAAAGGGTATAAAACACATGAATATTCTTCAAAAAATTAAATTAAGCTTCACACATTTTAAAATATTTAAATCTAATTTTCACGACAATTTTCTCCATTATTCTCAACACAATTACTATTTTCCCCTCCTTCTTTATCAAAAGATATTGGCCCAGTAACAATATAATCTCCCGGTTTACGCTTGTTTCTAGTCTTTGGTTGAGTCCATTTACTTTTCTTAAAAAATATTTTTAATTCTGGTTTGTAATTCTGATTTTTATTCTTTAAATTATGGTTTTTAATTCTGATTAAAATTCTGATATTAAAAAATTCTGATTTTTAGTTCTGGTATTAAATTCTGATTTTTCATTCTGATTTTTTAGTTCTTATTTTAAAATTCTGATTTAAAATTCTGAAAAAATTCTGGTTTTAAATTCTGATTTTTAATTCTGATATTAAAATTCTGATTTAAAATTCTGAAAAAATTCTGGTTTTAAATTCTGATTTTTAATTCTGATATTAAAATTCTGATTTTTTAATTAAAAAATACCTTCACTGGAGGAGCATTAGATGGAGGTTTAATGCCCTTATCTGATGGCAAATTTTGTTGATAATCTCGTAACATCTAAATAATTTTAATTAATCTCCCCGTCCAACTAAAAAATCTTCCTTACCGAATAAACACCAAAAAACAAATTTTTATTAGATTCCATAATTTTGTCCTTATCCACAATACGAGGCAATTCAACCGGTCGAGTTACATAAGTTAAAAGTGCTGATTCATCGTCACATTTTTCGATGACAAAAGATTTGCTTTTAAATATGTTACTGAAAAAATAGGGAATTTGTAATTATAAAAAATCAGAATTTTAGAAATCAGAACTGAAAACAGACCATTAAAATCAGAACTTTATCAGAACTAAAAAATCAGAACAAATCAGAATTTTAAAATCAGAAGAAAAAATCAGAATCTTAAAACCAGAATTACGAACCAGAAAAATCAAAACAAAAAAATCAGAACTAAAAAATCAGAATTTCTTAACAGAATCATAAATCTGAATTTACAAAACGAGAAAATTCACTTCTCTCCAATCAAAAAATTAAAAAAATCAGAAAAATCCCCTTACCTCCATTTATTCTTCAACAAACTTTCAGCAATATTTCCCATTAATTTCCTTCTCTCTTGAACATCAAGATTAATTTCATAGACCAATCCATTAAAATTAGTAACACCAAAAGTTGAAGATACAGCCAACCAGTAAACTATCCAACCACTATCTAAAATTAATTTATTATAAATCAGAATTTTAAGACCCAGAAAATCAGAATTAAAAATCAGAATTAGACCAGAACCTCCCAAGAACCTCCCTCACATGTCTTCCCACCCCCTCCCCAAAAAAAAAGGATCTTACAAGGGAACCGCCCTAAACTTTCCGGCTTCCCTCCCCCCCCCCCCCCAAAAGGCTCTTACAATTAAACCGCCTTAACTTTGTTAATTTCGTTCCCTTTGGTACCATTGGATAGAGCATAGTCAATAACCTATTGCCAATATTTTTAGATTTTTTAGTTACGGAGCCATATTCGAAAAGTTATGGGCCTTCAAATTTTGGGTAGTTTTGAAGCGGATAAATCCCCCTTTATTAAAAACCTTCACAAACCTTTTTGAACATCATATAACAAAATTTGTTGTTCACTTGTTGGTGTCATCAAAACAAAGCTTTAAAAATCCAATTAAATTTCACAAGATTAAATAAATTTCACAGGATTAAGCAAAACAAAAGAATTAAAAAAAATTTTTAATTAAAAATTAAATAAACATTTCGCCAAAAAAAATATTTAGGCGAGAGAGTGTGTAAAAACAAGAGAGATGGTTAGAGAAATTTTGAGATTTTTCTTCCGATTTTCTTAAAATTTCTTTTAGGAGGAGGCGTTGTGTCTTCTGTGTTTTATTTCATTTTAAGGCTGGAGAGGGGCGAAGCTCCGGCCTTACATTAGTGCAGAAGAAGGGATTTTTGGTACATCCCAAGTAGGCGCGAGGCCATAAGGGCGCAAGGCCATAACTAGCTTCAAGATTTCCGAATCTTATCAAATTTGGTATTAAACGATTCCTCTCAACGAGCTAAAGAGATTGGTACCAAAATTGATAAGGGCAAAAAATTTTCCAGCAGGTTAAGGCTTTGCGCCGTTATGGCCGCGCGCCTACTTGGGCGTGTCCCGGATTCAGTTTTGCCCTCTTTTTTTAAAAAAGTTGTTTCATTTCTCTATTTTTTAAATTAAAAACCCCCTTTATTTTTCAGAATTAAATTTCCAATTTTAAAAAATGGCTTCAATTTCTTGCCTTAATCCAAATGCTGAACTTGCTCGAAATACAGCTGCACTTGAAATGAACATTAGCGGTGCTAAAGGACTTCAAGAAGTTATGAAATCGAATTTGGGGCCTAAAGGAACGCTCAAAATGTTTTTTTTAATATTTTTTTAAAGGTTAAGTAATTCTATAAAAATTTATTTAGGCTAGTCTCTGGCTCTGGCGATTTGAAGGTTACCAAGGATGGAAATGTTCTTTTACATGAAATGGTATTTTTTTGATTTTTTAATTTCTTTGAGTGGTTGATTGGATACTAGAGGTTAGGTCAAGTCTTACCAAGGGATACGTATTTCCTATAACCATGCTCTGGCCATTTTTGAGCTTCCTAAGTTTTCCTTGGGGCCGGGGACCTCAAAAACCTTCGACCCCAGGTTCAGCTTTGAAACCAATTTCAGAGTCCAGACCTAGTTTTTTACACATTTTTTGTCCGCAACCAAACTTGCGGACATTATGCTTTTTGTAGAACAACTTAAAGATTAATTCTCACCATTTTCGTGTCATTATAATTTGTCTCTTCTTAAAAAATAATTTTTCTTTTCAAAAAAGCAAATTCAACATCCAACAGCTTCACTAATCGCAAAAGCATGTACTGCACAAAATGACGCAACTGGAGATGGAACGACTTCTACAGTTTTGTTAATTGGGGAGTTGTTGAAACAAGCGGAACTTTATATTAGTGATGTGAGGTTTTTTTATAATTTTGGAGGTTGTGGGTTATTAATAGGTTTAGAGGGCTTTCCATTCAAAATTTTCGTTATAAACTCTTTTTTGACCGGCCTAGGTTTGCGCACAGAATAGGTCGAATTTGAACCCGGATTTCTTCTTGATCCGATCTTAAGTAAATTTTGAAAGCCGCCCCACCTTCTCTCTTAACCCTGCTCCGAATAAATGTTGTTCACTTTTTTTTACTAGCCTCTGTTCAAAAGCATATTGGATTTCCAAGGGCAGCAAGTAAATTTTGAAGTCTGGTTTAGGGATGTGTTAAGGGCAAGCCATACCCAAGGGGCAAGCCATAGAGTGTATTTCGGTTCCAAAGGGACCATTGCAAGCCCAGCTCCTTCGAATACTTAAATTCAATTAAAACACAACTTCACTTACTTTCTCCCACTTTTTTAAAGGGAATGCATCCACACTTAATAACTGAAGGATTTCAAATTGCTTATAATGCTCTATGCAAATTTTTGATTGAATTTCGTAAAGAATTGCCAATTGAAAGAAATTTGTTGGTTGAAGTAGCTCAAACAGCTTTACGTACAAAATTGGAACTTAAATTGGCTAATCATATAACTGAATGTATTGTTGATGCTATTTTGGCTATTAGAAAGGATGAAAAGGATTTTGATCCGGATTTGCATATGATTGAAATTATGGTTTGATTTTTTATTTTTAAAGTTTTTGACTTGGAGGCAGCTTATTTTTTCGGAGCTTTACTTACTATTAGCGCTGCTGGTGGGGAGTCCTATTATATTTTTTTATCTTTTGGAAAATACGTGGTTTGTTCCTTTTCTTGAATTAGTTCAAAGGGCCAGTCTCGGTTCGGAAAGCACATTTGACGGGAGTTTTAGTTCACCCCGAAGCCTGAGGGCACGTTTTTCGGGGAGCGTTGGAGGATGACTGACAATAAATTGTGAGTGTTATTCTGTCAGTCATCCTCCAACGCTCCCGAAAAACGTGCCCTCAGGGTTCGGGGTCCAACCCTAGTTATAAGAAAAACCATACTTTAGACACTAGCGGTTCAACTTTGACCGGCCATATCTCGTCACAGATTATTTTTTTTAAAGAAAAAAAGGTTATTTGGGCAATAGAAAGTCGAGAATCTTCTATTGAAGCCTTAGTTCTTTAGCACGAGTCCTGCTCTATTTTTATACACAGTTCCCTTTTTAGTCGTTGTTAATCTACCGGGTGACTTTAAAAAATTTTTATTTTTTATTTAAGCAAATGGAAAATGAAATGGAATCTGATACAAAATTTATTCGTGGTTTAGTATTAGATCATGGTGGTCGTCATCCTGATATGCCAAAAAATTTGACTAATGTTTTTGTTTTGACATGCAATGTTTCTTTGGAATTTGAGAAAACGTAAGGGGGATGGAAAATTTATGCTGTTTAATTATACACCCCTATTTATTCGCAAGTTCAAAAGTCTCAAAATGGTCAACCAAACATAAGGGGGTTGGCGGAACGCTTGTGCGATACCCTGCGCTTCATGTAGGGTTTTGAGGCATGCGTCTCGCGGGAGTCAAAAGCTGCACGGGTTAGTACGCAGTTATATAGACTTATTGTTAGCATGCGAATAAATGGGATGTAAACTGCATAAGTTCCAAAAAAAATTTTATAAAAAAATTTTTTCAAATTTTTCAGTGAAGTCAATTCTGGCCTTTTTTATAAAACTGCAGCTGAAAGAGAAGCTTTATTACAAGCTGAACGTGAATATATTACTAGACGTGTGTTAAAAATAATTGAACTTAAAAAACAAGTTTGTGGTGAAAAGGGAAAAGAAGATGCTTCTTTTGTTGTTATTAATCAAAAGGTTTTTTTTAATTAATTTTAAATTGGGGTCGTCGTGGGATCAATTGTCTTAAGTAAATTCATGCCTAGCCTAATACTAATTAAATACGTTTTATTTTAATTTGGGTGCTGATGTGTGAGTTTAAGTTACAGAGCCTTCCAAGACTCTTGGTATTGTGTCTTGATCCCAAGACTTGGTCTTTTTCTTGGGTTTTTTTCGGTCTTGGGGTGAATTTTTGGCCATGGAAAATTTTCGGTCTTGGAATTAAGTTATATTCCCTCCATTTAAGTTACTTTTTTATAAGAATACTTTTAAAACACTTGGTTTTAAATTTGGTTATTCACTGGGTGGCTAACCAAACCTCAACGTCATAAATAAGGACGTATCCAACCCTTCTCCCCCCCCTCCCCCAAGAGCATCTAGGCACGCCCTTGCTCATAAGATTGAGGTCTAACTTTATTTAAATTTAAGGGAATAGATCCACCAAGTTTGGATTTACTTGCGAAAAATGGAATTTTGGCATTACGCAGAGCTAAACGCCGAAATATGGAACGTCTACAATTATGTTGTGGTGGTACTGCTGTTAATTCTGTTGATGATTTGACACCTGAAGTTCTTGGATGGGCTGGGAGTGTTTATGAATACATCTTGGTTGATTTTTAAATTTTATTTTGCCATGGGGACAAAATGTTCGTTCTGACATTTGGACGCTTTGACATTTAGTCATATCGACATTTGACCAGTCAGTCAAAAATGGACGTTTTGCCTATTTTAAATTTTGTTTTTTTTTATTTTTTTAATTTAGGGAGAAGATAAATACACCTTTATAGAGGATTGTAAAAACCCAAAATCTGTCACGCTTTTATTGAAAGGCCCAAATAAGCATAGTGTTGGACAAATCAAAGATGCTATTTATGATGGAATTCGGGCAGTATTTAATGTTTTGAAAGACGGTTTGTTTGTTTTTAAATTTTTATTATTTATGGGACCTCAATTTTGGGCTCACTTATTTTTTGGGCTGAAAATAAATTGTATTTACCTTAAGTTTGATATTTATATGAGTCGTGGTTCGATATCTGCCTGATGACAAAAAAAGGATATGGGCTAATTTATGAGTACACTAAAGCTTTATAAGTCCAAAATTAGGATTTATGTGTTATAAGTTTCTAGTGGACTCATAAACTTTTTATTGGACTTATAAATTTTCGTTAGACTCATAATCTCGGTTAGAACCAAAAAAAGCTTGTTTAACTTATATTTGGAGCTGGTTTATCTATAAATAGATAATAATAACCATAACAAAAAAATTTATATAGAAAAAATTTGTTTTTTAATATTTTTAGGTGCTGTTGTTCCTGGAGCAGGTGCTTTTGAAATTGCTGCTTATTGCACCCTTAAAAAGGTTTAACTTAAATTCAAAAGTAATACAAAAAAATTTTTAAGTTGGCTGATACTGTTAAAGGACGTGCTAAACTTGGAGTTTTGGTTTATTTTTTCTTTAAAATTTTTTCCAAAAAAAATTTTTTTGTTTTTCAATTTTTTAGGCCTTTGCAGAAGCAATCTTAGTTATACCAAAAACACTTGCAGTCAATGCTGGACATGATGCACAAGAAGTTATTGTTAAATTGGTTGAAGCTTATAATAATAATTTGTCTTCATCTACTGATTGTATTGGTTTAGATTTGGAAAGCGGGGAAGCTTGTATTTTACAGGTTTTTTTCGGAAATTTTTTTAATTTTTACATTATCTTAGCCCCCATGTTTTTGGGGTATTTTTTGTTTATTGAAAACTTTCGAAATTAAAAAGATCGGTTGGGCCCAAACATAAGGCAAAAGCCAGATCTTGGTCAGAGCTATCTTTGACATTTTTTTCATTTTTTAAGGGACTGGTATTTTTGTCAAATTTTCCGTTTTATTTTTTAAATTACCTACATTTGATCTTTTCGAATTTATATTTTCGAATACTTTTTTTTTGTTTCGAAATAGCTCTTGTCAGGCCCCTCTCGTTAATGCTTGTTGTATTCTCATTTTCCCTAGTTTTTTTAAAGATATTTTTCTTTTCTCTCTCTCTCTTTCGTTATCCACATGGATCCAAGAGTTCAATGTTTCATATCTTTTTTCGATTCGATAAAGAAAAAAATTTTTTTCTCTTTAGGGTGTATGGGATAATGTTCGTGTTAAACAAGCAAGTTTAGCTGCAGCAGTAACTATTGCAAGTAATTTACTTGAAGTAGATGAAGTTATGCGTGCTGGATTGCGTGATTTGAAAGGAGGTGGAGGAGGACAATAAATCTTTTAAAAAAAAAATATACGAAGGAAGGAAAAAAAAATTTTGAAGAAGAAAATTGAATTGAAAATCAAGGTTTTAATTTTGTTTTTTGGTAGGTCTATTTTTTAAATATTGAATAATTTTTTTTTTGAAAAATAATCTCTCTCCATGTTTTTTGACACAATTTTTGTTAAATTTTTGAAATCTTTTCGTTTTTTTTAAATTTTATTTTTTAGAAGAGGGATGGTTGGGGATAGAAAAAAAATTATTTATTGGTTTAAGGGTTATGGGCAGAGCTGCGTCGAAATTTCGATTTTCGAATTTCGACGTTTTTTTCTACCGATTTTCGATTTCCGAATTTCGAATTTTTTCATAAAATTTCGATTTTCGATTTCGATAATTTTAGTTTTTTCGATTTTCGTTCGATTTTCGATTTTTTTTTGCAAAATTGCATTATCTTTTCTCTTAAGATTTTATTCCTGCGGCGCCAAAAATGAAGAAATCTGGCTACTTAGCCTTTCAAAATTCTCAAAATTTTCGCCTGCGGCGCTGAAAAATGAAGAAATCTGTCTTCTAGTCTTCCAAAATTTTCAAAATTTTCGCCTGCGGCGCAGAAAAAGGAAGAAAGTTGGCTTAGGGATCTTTCAAAATTCTCTAAATTTTCGCCTGCGGCGCTGAAAATGGAACGTTTTGGCTTAATGATCTTCAAAATTCTGCGCCTACGGCGCAAAAAAAGGTTAAGAAAGATGGAGGGATAAAAATAAGGGTTAAGAAGATCGCGAGATTCCCTTTAATCCACCCAAATCCCGCGTAACCCTTGATATCCCTCATATTCGCCTGATATCATATAATATCCCCCTTAATCTACCCAAATCCACCTAAATAATACTATCATTGACTTTCCACCCGAGCCTCCAATTAATCCATTTGCCTTACAATAATAAGAGGGATATAGGAGGCTGGGATATCAAGGGTATCAAGGGGTAAGTAGAATATCGGAGGAATAAAGGATTTAAAGTGATCTAGGGTGCGGATTTAAATGGTCTCTAGTCAACCCCCTAATCCTGTATATCCCTTCGATCACTGATATCTCTTAAGACTACCATTAAATTCACTTATATCTCAAGATTAACACTTATATCTCCATATTGCGGATTGTTTACTACTCTTTTAGTTATTTTAAAAAATTTCGATTTTCGATTACCGATTTTCGATTTTCGACGTTTTTTTCTGCCGATTTTCGATTTCCGATTTTCGAATTTTTTTATAAAATTTCGATTTTCGATTTCGATATTTTTGGTTTTCTTTCGATTTTCGATTTCCGAATTTCGAAGATTTTTTTATTTCGACGCAGCTCTGGTTATGGGTTCTAAAAATAAGTGTAATCTTCTGATATTTTGAACCGAACCGAAAAATCCTTAGTTTTTCATTCCAGCGATGAACCCTAATAAGGAGAGAGAGAGAGAGTGAAATAATATAAAAAAGGTTCATTAATTTTCTTGTAGAAAAAGGGGAAAAAAGGAAGTATGTATATTTAATCCAATTCTTTTAAATTGGATTTTCGATTAATTATTCTAGTTAGTATATGTATCTTCTTCCCAAACATTCAAGATTTAGTAATTATTTTCACATCTTGTTGTCTTTACACAAACGAAAAAATAAATGTTTTTTTTTTCGTTTTTGTGATTAACAACAAAAAGCTTGTTTAGAGACTATGTTTAGTTGTTCAACAGAAAAAAAATTTTTTTTTTGATTCATATCCTTTTAAATTAATGACGTAATAATTTTAAGAAAATATCCTCATCCCCTACATCCTTCGAAGAAAAAATTTTTCCCCTCTTGTCTTTTATGTTTGAAAAAAGACGGCCACTTTTTGGTCAGTTATATAATTTTATTTTTTTTTTACTTTAAAGGAATTTTATTTTTAGTCTTTTTTAGAGTTTCTATGGTGACAAGGAAAAAACGAGAGGGAGAAAAAAAAGATAGTTTTATCTTGGCTATTTTATTATTATTTTTTTCAAAGAAATATTCTTTAGAAAAAAAAAGTGTTAAAGAAAAAAATGACCATTATAATTTCTAAAGCCGTTGGTCATAAAAAATAAATTTTTAGCGTGTTTGAAAATCACGTAAGAATTGACCAATAATAATATGTAACTGTCTGTAATAAAAAAAAATTTTTGTTGCCTTTTTTTAACGAAAACCCCTTTTTCATTTCACGTTTTAATTAGGTTGTTTTCGAAATTAAAAGGAGTAGTCAATTAGGGGGGCTAATCAAAAAATCGGTGATAACCTAAAACCATTGGTAAGATAAACCAACCAACCCTGTTTTTAAGGGATTCCCATTAATGTTAGTCAAATGGATTTTCCGGTGCCGGTCCGGTACCGGAAAGTAATGGTACCGGCAGAGTACCTAAAATCCCAAAATCTTACCGGTACGTACCAGTAGTACCGCCGTAGTACCAAAACGTGCCTAGGGATTTTCAAGTTATTCAATAAATAGACTCCAAAAATAGTATATCTATTTATGTTAATTCTTAAATATTAAGGGATTAATAATATTTTTGCGAGAATTATATAAAAATAAGTGAGAGGGAAATTATGCAGAAAAAAAAAATTTTTTTTACTCCATTAGCACAACTTTTATCCTCTCCTATTTTTCTGTTTTTTTGGAGAGTAAAAAGAGGAGAGAGGAGAGTTAAAAATCTGTCACTCATTTTTTTACTTAGCAACAAACATTTTACACGGCCCCAAATAATTTTTTTTCTGTTTGAATTATCTCTTTTAATTCACGTACATATTTGGGGGGGGGGGGCTGTTAAAAAAAGGGCAATCAAATCGCGACAATGCTGTGTAAGTAGGTAAAAAGACCTGTTGAAAATGATAAATTGATTTTTATTTTTTCCCTTTTTTGGGGAGGGTGTTTTTTTTTTTTTAATTTTCGAAATTTAAAAAAGACAGCTTTAAAAATGGCTAGAAATATTTTTGAAATTAACTCTTCTAATTTTTTTGCTATAATTCTAAGAAATACAGCCAAGCCTCACATATAGAAATTAAATATACCTTAACTTTAATGTGCTATTTTTAAAATCTGATTGTCCGTTTGGTAAGGGGTTGGTCATTAGATAAGGAAAGAATTTTTAGACAGCTTTAAAAAGCTAAGCATAATACCCTCTATTTGAGGTACCCTCATCATTAGGGGTATCTACCCAAGGGATATCTACATAAAATGAGATTCATATTTAGAGGGGGTTTGATGATGACGAGATTTATGAGATGGGTCTCTCCCAATATTTATGAAAAGTTGACATTTTGTAATATTTCTTGGTTATTTTGAAATAATTTTATTATTTTTTTTTTTATTTTTACAGTTTTCTTCCCCCAACTTGGCCAAAATTTTATTATTTTATTTTTCTAAAAATAAATTTTATTTTATTTTAAAATATTCTCTGCGTCAACCACCATTATATTCTCTTCTAAAAATATTAATAAATTCCCCAAAATTCATTCATTTTTATTTTTTCTTTTATTTTTATTTAATTTTTACTCTCCAACATTAGCAACACAATCATCAGATGATTTTCAATTATTTGTAACTATTTTTGTTATTTTATTAATTATTGGTTTGGTTATATCGGCTGCTTTTGCTTTATCCCTTTATTTTTATGTTTGGTATAAAAGAAGGGAAAATGTTGGGAAACAAAGTTTGAATAATTTAAATGAATATTACAAACAACAACAACAACATAACCATGTTGTTAAGCCTGTTAAGAGAAGAGAAGCAGAAAAAAATGTTTTTTGGACAGAGGTAGAGAGTTTGCGAATTTAATATGTTTTGGGGGTATTTGTGGGGACATAGAAAAGTATATTACCAGAATTACAAATTGTAATTTAATTATAAACAAGTAAAGCATAATTTTAGATAACCAGAATTACAAATTGTAATCAGAATTACAATCAAGTTTATTTTCACTTGTATGTTGTAATGATTAAAATCAGAATTACAAATTGTAATTTCAAGTTCTAGAGATAGGTACCAGAATTACAATTTGTAATCAGAATTAAGTTTATTTTTGCTTATATGTTTTAAGTATTAAAATCAGAATTACAAATTGTAAATTTAATTATAAGCAAGTAACATAATTTTAATTAACCAGAATTACAAATTGTGATTTAATTATAGACAAGTTTTAAGCAACCAGAATTACAATTTGTAATCAGAATTACAATCAAGTTTATTTTTAATTTGTATGTTGTAAGGATTAAAATCAGAATTACAAATTGTAAATAGATAATTAAGTTTATTTTACAAATTGTAATTTCAAGTTTTAGAGTTAAATAGCAGAATTACATATTGTAATTGAAATTACAATTAAGTTTATTTTGTAAATATGACCTGTACGTTGTAAGGTTTTGAATCAGAATTACAAATTATAATAATTCAAACAAATTTACCACTAATTGTAATTATAATTTGTAACCCAAATTTTATCAAATTACAATTTGTAATTAATTTGCCTATTTTTTAGCCTCAAAGCATCGCTCATAAAAATACAATAATGGTGAGTTTAAATATTTTTTAAATAGAGTTTATTTATTTAATTTAGCCTCAACCGAAGCAAGGGCCATCATTTAGTGAACGCGCAACAAAAAGTTTTTCAAATTTTAAAAATTCAATACAAACAAAATGGCAAAATTTAAATTGTAAAAAATATTTTTTGTTTCGGAAAAAAAATTTTTTACAATTTTAAGTTGGTGGCACTAAAAGAATTGCTTCTCCCTCTAGCACTGTTTTTCCTGTAGAGGTGAACTTTGATTTTTATCAAATTTTGTATCAAGTAACTTTCATTCTTTCATCTTTTTTGGCTCAGCTTGCATCTCAATTATTGGAGAGAGGAACTACGCCTAAATTTTCTAACAATTATAGGGAACAGGGGATAGGACGTGTTACTCTATACCCGGATTTAGCGTTAGGCTCAGATAACGCTAATTAAAACACTTTAATTAAATTTTCTACACACAACAAAATATATTTATTTTCTTTTAATTTAAAAAATACAATTGATTGTAAAGCAGGAAAAAATATGTGAAAGAAAAGGCACTAAACAAAGTGATTGAAGGGAAAAAGACCCCCGGTAGAAAGGGGAAAGTCATTTAAATAAGGCCAGCGAACATACAACTTTAAGATGATTGTGTTAGATAAAGTCTGGGAAACTATTTTGTGGATGAGTAATTTCAATAAAATTTATATTTTTAATTAACTTTATAATTCGCGTTGAGACGCGACACTCCCGGGCCGCAAAATGGTTGGGCATTAAAAATTGGGAATGAAACAAGTGGAGTTGCGGGAGTTAAGATTGGTACCGCAACAAACGAAATTTGGGGATTGGGCATATAGGTCGGAACAGGTGCAGAAGCAACTGAAGGGCTATATAATGATTGAATGGAAGGGGCTGGAGTATTTTTTAGATTAGGCTTGAAAGTTGGAGGTGGTGGCGGAGTTAGTAAGTGGTGTATATAAGTCGGGTTAATATAAATCTTATTAAGGGGAGTGGGTTTCAAATTTGTGATTCTTGTGTTAATCCTTTTATTTCTTTTTCTTTCCCATTTTCTTATCAACTTCTTTTTTCTGGTGTGTTCATGGATGGGCAGAGCTTCGATGGTGCCAGATTCATGTATGCGGACTTGGGAGGCGATGTAGTAGTGTTGAGGGAGTTTGACGGAAGCCAGTGAAGGGGGTTTGAAGGAAGCCAGTGAAGGGAGTTTGAAGGAAGCCAGTGAAGGTGGTTGAACACGTGGATGAGTTGGAGTAGTTTCTGTTGTTGGGAGTGCTGAGGATTCGGTGGTGGCAATCCCAATTGTTGGAGTCGGGTCACTTTCCATGTTTGTGTCGGTTGATTTTGAGTGTTGAGTCCTGTTAGCTTTTACCAAAATTTTAAATTTTTTATCGAGAGGGGGTGGTTCAAAATATCGCTCAGAGCGCCCTCCGCCCCGGAATAAAGTTGGGTGGTTTTGGGATTTTGAAATCTGGTGGGTTGAAAGGACAATGTTGTCCACCTTTGTATTGTCAATAATTTTTTCGGCAAAAGAAGGGGAGGGAGGGGGTGTGTGGTGTTGTTGTGGGGGTTCTAAAGTATTAACAGAATTTTCTTTTACTAAAATTTCGGATCCGTTCGCTACGGTCCGTTGTTTGTGTGTAATTGAGGGAAGGTGTGTATGGCGAGGTGGGGAATCTTGGTTAACTTTTAAGACAATTTCGTCTTCTGTAAGCGTTGGGGGAGGGTCGGTTATATTTATACCTTTTAGTGTAACGAAATCTGGATCAGGCTCCAGCGGGGTGTTTTGGACGCAAAAGTTGGTCACTGTGTTGTTTTCAATTTTATTTTCTTGAGAAGTACTTGATGGCTTAATGATTAAATTTTGTGGGGGGATTGGGGAGGTGTACATATTGTGATAAAAATACGGATTAAATCCGGCTTGGAAATTCTGGTAGGGGAATGGAGGTGTGTTTGAACTGGGGAATAACGAGGCAATTTGGTTAGTGTGGATTGGAGTGTCTTTGTTAGGGGTGGATGTGGGTTGGCAATTACCCGAAAATTTGGGAAGGGATAATTCCGGCAACTGCCAGTGTGATTCGGTTGGTTGATTTGGATCAGGGAGAGCTGAAATTAGAATATGTCGGGAAGAACGGAGCTTTTTCAGGTATTTTTTCAATTGGAATAACGTACGTAAATACGGAACAGTCGCGGCAAAATTTTCATATATGTGTGTATCGGCGGTCCTTTCCGCTCCGGTCATGGTGAGTCGGACCGATATCCATTTGTCGTGTGTTGAGGAAATATCTGAAATAGCTTTTGAAACATATTCGAGCTCCATTTCTAAAGAGCTCAACAATTTCCGAGTGTCGGAATGGAATTGGGATAAACTGACGTTGTCGGGTGGAAGTGGGAAGGTTCTTTGATTATCAAGAATTTTTAGACCTTGCTCTTGGAGAAGAATGAGCTGGTCACGGAAGGATGTGGACATGTTAATAAGTGAGAAAAAATTAAAAAATTAAAATATGTTAAAAATGGGAAGTCCGGATAGGTAAGTTCCGCAGAACGCAGGCAAACTTTGAAGTCCGAAAAAGAAGGGAAGTCGAAAACGGTGACGAGATCACCGGCTGAGCTTTAGCGTTAGGCTCAGATAACGCTAATTAAAACACTTTAATTAAATTTTCTACACACAACAAAATATATTTATTTTCTTTTAATTTAAAAAATACAATTGATTGTAAAGCAGGAAAAAATATGTGAAAGAAAAGGCACTAAACAAAGTGATTGAAGGGAAAAAGACCCCCGGTAGAAAGGGGAAAGTCATTTAAATAAGGCCAGCGAACATACAACTTTAAGATGATTGTGTTAGATAAAGTCTGGGAAACTATTTTGTGGATGAGTAATTTCAATAAAATTTATATTTTTAATTAACTTTATAATTCGCGTTGAGACGCGACACGGACCTTGATCTCCTTTTTCTACCTAAAATCCTTGAACCCTCGATTCAAAACCTGATCCAACTTTTTTAGTTCGTTCCTTACCGTTTGTGGGGAATCAAGGCATTATTGTGTCCAAATGTTCATCCTAAAGACATCTCCTCTTACATCTCCCCTTATGTTTCTCCCCTTATACATATCTCCCCTCTTTATATTTTACACTTATTTTAGTTTGTAAATTCATAAAATTAAAATTTTTTTTATATAATTTAGAAGCCATCAACTACAAGTTTCTATATACCCGCTCAATCTCCAGATAATTATGTTACAATACCAGAATATTCAACTTCACCACAAGTTCCACAGCAAATAGAAGAAAGAAGGAGGATTAAATCTATCTTGAAGAAACCTAAAGATAATACAAAATATTCTGTAATAACTCCATCAATGTGTAGAGAAGCACAACAACCAATTCCTCGTTGGCAGTGGAATAATATTAGAGGTAAATATGGGGGAGATTAATAATACATGCCTATTAGAAGAGGGGTATTCCAATATTTGGCATTTACCATCGCCAATTTCTGGTGATGGTAAAAATAAACTTAAAAATGGGGAAAGAAAATGCCGGGAATAAACGGGAAAAAACTGACAGATCTTTTGCGAATATGGCGCGTTTGCACCGCAATTATGGCAAATTGCGAATATTGGAATATTCCCTAAATTTACCTTCCTGTTCCTAAAAATCGAGAATTCACTACGCTTTTAAATTTTGGGATTCTTAATTCCTAAATCGAATGATTTTTTATTTTTAAATGTCGGCAGGATCCTTATAAATACATATCAGGGTGCTATCTTTTTGTCTTCTATCAAAAAAAAATTTAAAAAAAAATTTTTTTTTCAAAGAAAAATCTCCATATGAAAGAGTAATAGAAGATCGTGTAGAACGAGAAGAAAATTGTGTTCAAGGAAAACTTGTAGCTGTTGAAAGACTTGTTAGAACAACAACAACTACAACAAGTAAAAATGCAAGTAATCAACAAAATATTTATTGGCCTGGTACAGGATTAAATAGAACATTTATTTAAGTTTTTAGGGAGAGAAAAAAATATTCTGAAAAAATTTTTTAATACCGTATATGCTCTAATATTTACCCTGGGTAATTATTAAAAACAAGCAAAATCTGTAAAAGAATTTCCGGATTTGTACAACAGAATTTGTAACTTTGTAGAAATCAGAATTTGTAAAAATTAAAATTTGTAAAGATCAGAATTTGTAATAAGTCAGAATTTGTAAAAGTCAGAATTTGTGAAAATCAGAAATTGTAAAAATCAGAATTTGTAAAAATTAAAATTTGTAAAAATAAAAAATTGTATAAGTCAGAATTTGTAAATTCTGATTTTTCACCCTTATATTCGTTTATTTCGTAATAAATTATTCGAGAGAAGGTAATTATTCGAGCATATACGGGGTTAATTCTTTAAAAAATTCTTTCTATATAGATTCTACTTTTTTTCAATATTAAAAACCTCAATTTTCAAATGTACTTTAAAACTTTTTTTTAGTTTATTTTTAAATTAAATTTTAAAATATTTGTCGACGAAAATTTAATGAAATATATACTTTTTTTAATTTTCTCGGAATTTCATTTTAATAGAAAAAAAATTTTTTAGTTGGGTTAGTACCCAAAAAGTGTTAAGTGTTATTCCTTCTTTTCAATTAAATTTATTTTATTTTTATTTTATTAAATTTGGATTATTTTCTGTTCCCTAAAAAAATTTTTTTTAACTTCCTTTCTGGGGGAACTCTCCTTCCTTTTTATTCATTAATGGAAAATAAGAAGAAAGAGTACATTTCTAGTAAAAAATGAATTTACTTATATTTTGTGACAACAATATTTTATTTTATGAGGATGGACAAAAATTGTGTTTATTTTTTTATTAAAAATACATTAAAAAATGATATTAATACAACCTGGCGCGTTGTTGTAAAATAGGTACATTTATTAATAAATTTTACAAATCAGAATTATTTTTTTACAAACTTGAAGTATTTTTCTATTTAGTGAAATAATAAGGGTGCACTATTTCTCTTAATTCTGATTTGTAAAATTCTGATACTGTTAATTCAAATTTTAAAAAACAGAATTTGTAAAAATCAGAATTAGTGAAAATCAGAATTTGTAAAAATTAGAAATTATAAAAATCAGAATTAGTGAAAACCAGAATTTTTTAAAATCAGAATTTGTAAAAATTAGAAATTGTAAAAATCTAAATAAAGAATCAGAATTTGTAGAAAATTGAATTTTTACTAATCAGAATTTACAAATTTTAGTTCAGCCTTGTATCTCCCTCTCTTTAAATTTGTAATTCTGATTGTAATTTTAATTTGTAATTCTGATACTGTCTATTAAACACACTATGTACTTTAACAGAATTTTGCAAATTTGTGAATGTTTTATATTTTGTCCTCTTATTTAGTCGTCATATGTTTTTATGGGTGTTATTTTTTATTTGAAAGCTGTTACTGATTTTTTTAGTTTTTAAAAGTGTAAAAAACCGTTTCTTTTATTCAATTTGTTATTTTTTTTATTATTCTACTCATCATTTTCCACTTTGCTTTTCATTTTAGATTTTAAAAAACAAGTGTGATTCACTTTATATAACATTTTGTAACAAAGTGTAAAAAAACTTTTTCTAAACTTTATAATTTTTAATAATTACTACAACTGTCTTTTTTATAGAATGTAATGTTTGTTTTGTTTTTCTTTATTTTTATTTTCTGATTTTTTACTGTGTAGAATTTGTAATCCAGAATTTGTAAAATTGAGAAGGAATTTATAAAAGAAAATCAGAATTTGTAAAATAATCAGAATTTGTAAAAATCAGAATTTGTGAAAATCAGAAATTGTGAAAATCAGAATTTGTAAAAATCAGAATCCAGAATCTCAACATCAGAATTTGTAAAAATCAGAAATTGTAAAAATCAGAATTTGTAAAATCAGAATTTGTAAAATAATCAGAATTTGTAAAAGTCAGAATTTTTAAATTCTGATTTTTACACCCTTATATTCACTTATTTCATAATAAAATACAATTTTCTGCTTCTCTAACTTTATTTACAATTTTTATTTATTTTATTTCTGTCATTAGCGTCGATTTTCATTTATTCATTTGCAAGCTTTATATATACCCCCACATCTACTTTTGCCATCAACTATTCTCTAATTCTATATAGCTTTTGTGTGTCCAATGAAAAAGTTAGAGTTAAATGAACATAAGCTCCCTGTCAAAGTGCAAAAACAATTTAAAAAAAATTTTTTTAATTCACTATTTATTTGTTTAAAATGCCCTTCTCTCCTATTCTCGTCATAATTGCATGCTTTATTTTTTTAAAAATTCTTTGTGTTCAAATTTTCATTTTTTCTGACCTTTGTTCTTTTCTTGCGCTCATTTTTAAAATATTTTTTGGCATCATAACCGAAATTTTTTTAGAATATTTTTGGCATCGATAACTCCTAAAAGTACCATTCGAGTATACCTTCCTGGAAAAATTGACCTTTTCGAGTTTGTGGCGTTTTGTCAGATTTTCCCTCTAACACGCCCAATTAGGCGCGCGGCCATAACGGCGCAAAGCCATAACTTGCTGGAAAATTTCTGGCCCTTATCAATTTTGGTACCAATCTCTTTAGCTCGATGAGAGGAATCGTTTAATACCAAATTTCGTAAGATTCGACAATCTTGAAGCAAGCTATGGCTTTGCGCCGTTATGGCCGCGCGCCTAAATGTCGTGTACCCGCTTTGAATGTTTCCTTTGTTTTTTTTTGTTGTTCTCCCTCCTACTTTTTTAAAAATTAAAAATATTTTCTGATTTTTAAACCTTTTTTCCAATTTTTTTTTCTACTAACTAAATACTAAAATAACTTTTCCCCCCAATAGCTTTTTTAAAAGAATCAAATTTCTAAACTTGTGAGAAAAAGAAAAAAAATTTTTTTTTCTTTTTTAATAAAACTTTTACTATTACTTTGCGTTTATCTTTTTATTAATTCTTTGCTTTTCCCAATTTTTCAATGAAAAATCATCTTCACTACCATTCGAGTCTGAAGACTAAGAAGGAAAATTTACTCTTACCAAACACCAGACTCTAATGAAGGATGAACCCCCCTCCCTCGACTCTTCTTAGTCGAAATGTTTGGGGGTCGAAACGTCCGGGTTTGGGTTTGTCTGTGTTAATAATGTCAGTCACTACCATTCGAGTCTGAAGACTAAGAAGGAAAATTTACTCTTACCAAACACCAGACTCTAATGTGCAGGTGGCCCTCGACTTTTTTATTTTCGGGGGTCGAAAAGTCCGGGTTCGGATTTTACCCGGGTTAATAATGTCAGGGTTCGGGTTCGACAAAATCGTTCAGTGTCTGAATCCATCCCTACTCTAAAATACACGCCTTTTTGTTATTTTTGTCAGGTGATCTTTTGGGTACTTCTAATTAATTTTGTTTGTTCTTGCGCTTCTTCCTATTGAAAAAAAATAATAAATAATAGATAAGCTTGGGTAAATAAACTTGAGGAATTATTTTTTTCTATTTATTTTAATGACACTTTCAATTTTTAAAAATATTTTTGTGTGATTTTATTGTTAAAACACAAAAAAAATTTTTTTTAGAAATCTTAATTTATAGCGTGACGTTATTGACACGCGCTTAGAAAATAAACAGAAAAAATTTTTTTTGTATTTTAATTTTTTAAATTTTGTTAAAAAATGTTTCCAATACTTGTAGTTAACTAGCCTGAAAATTTGAGAAATTTTGGTTTTGTATTTTTTAAGTTATGGGGGAAAATGTTGCTTTTCAGGGAAAATAGGGGGAAAATACTGACCTTTAGGTAGTTTTTTGGCCATAACTTTGAAAATATGGGACTTAAAATTCTGAAATTTTTTATGGAGTTAGTTAACACTATTGAGAATATATGTACAAAATTTTGTGATTTTAGGTGCTCTTTTGGGTGTTTTATTAGCGCTCAAGTTTAGACTGTCTTTAGGGTGCTTATCGGTCCGCCAAAATTTCCGAAAAAAATTTTTCTCTCCTTTTATTGGCAAGTTATATATCATTCGAAAGAGCTCTTCGAGCTAATTCGAGCAACACCAAAATTAACAAAATCTGACCTAACTGAACAAAGTTATGACCATTTATGTGTCAGGGCTATATGTTTCTGCTTCTTTCGCCTTCAACCTATTTCCGTCTTTTTCGCTTCCGCTTCCGTTTTCCTTCCGGTTTTTACATTTATTCCATCCCCTTTCACCGTTCGCTTCTTAAAATTTGTTTTGCAACCTCCCTGAGGTATATTCATTTCCTCGTTCGACAAAATGCAAATTGGACCAAATGTCCATTGGACCAAATGTCCATTTTACACTTTGAAATTTTTTTTCTTCAAATTTTCTTTAAATTTTTTTATTTTTTAGAGATTTATTTAGACAAAATTTCAAAGTTCTTTAGATTCTTGCTTTTATTTTTATCTTATTATTTGGTGCTATACTTCAAGAAAATCAGGAAAGTGTGCAACAATTAATTAATGGCTTCTCGATTTCAGGTGGGTCAAAACTTGAAAATTTTATTTTTTATAGTTTTGGCACTCAAGAGATTAAAGTGTTTTTTAATTCTTTTTTCCTTTGGTGTTTGTCATCTTTTTTTCCTTTTTGGACACCTTTTTAGGCACCTTTTTCGGACACTTGGAAGAAAGCCTTTACCTTGGGGCAAGGGTGTTTTAGCCATGGGGAGGTGGCTTCTGGGGCTAAAGCCCCCCCCCCCTCGAAATAGGGAAAAGGGAAAAATTTGAGTAGGGGATTGAGCAAAAAAGCCTGAAATAGAAAAAGCCCCCCCCCCTCCCCCTGAAATCGACCCCTCTGGCTACGCCTTTACCTTGGGGGTGATTTTAAGTTTGGTTATCTTTTGGGTTTTTTAATTCTTAAAAATTATTTTTAAAGGTATCCTCGGTTAATAAAGAAGCTCCAATAGCTAATATTGAGAATGATGATAGTAATTATTTTCAACAATCAAAGGATGTTGTAGTTCGACCAACGACAACTATTCCAACGAGAAATCCTGAAGTTCAGGTTTTTTATTTTTTTTTAAATTGGGGTAGGGGGAAAGGGGGCCAAGTTTGGGGGTAATTCCTTGAGGGGAATTCTGAAAAAAAATTTTCCAGACCCAAATGAGACTATATTGCTTGACTCGAAGGCTTTTGTTGCCAGACTCGAATGGCACTGGGCTTCTTTATTTCTAGACCTTTTTGACCATTTTGGTCCTTTTTAGATACTTTGAAGAATGCCTTTGGCTGTACTCTAGTATAGGATTCAGCCCCACCAAGACTCAGCTCGGAGGGAGGAATCGAATGATAAATATTTCGAGTTCTGATCTCGTTGGGCCTATGCTAAAGCGACTCTAAGCCTTTACCATGGGGTGATCTTAAGTTTGTTGATCTTTTGGGTTCTGGGCATTTTGAGTCTTTAGGTAAAGCAGTATTTGAGTCTGACAATAGAGGGTTATTTGAGTCTGGTGAAAATTTTCCGTTCAATTTTTGTATTTTTAGATACGTGTGTTCAACGTCGATTCTCAACAAATTCCAGCAGATGAGGAAGATGATGACCCTCTTTTATACCATGACGAGGAAGTGGATAATGGCGATGTTGGACTCTTAGAAGGACGTGGAGGTGGGTTAAATTAAAAAAAATTTTTTTTGAAAAATTTTCGAAAAATTTTTAAAAATTTTGAAAATTTTTTGAAAATTTTTTCAAAAATTTTTTAAAAATTTTTGAAAATTTTTTGAAAATTTTTTTGTCCTTTGGGGGATTTTTTTATTTATTTAAATGTGTTCAAAAAAATTCCCTCCCAAAAAATTTTACTTAATTTTCAAAATTTATTTTTTTTGTTTACCCTTAAAGTTGGGGGAGTTTTACTATAGATGCTGTGTAACTCAATATCTACTATATTTTACCTCCCTCAATTTTTTTTTGTGACAATTATTTTTTTTTAAATTTTAGTACTTGAATTTTTGGTGGGAAAAGGAGGGTTAAAAATTGGGGTAAATTAAAATAATATATTTTTTTGAAGAAAAGTTTTTTTGAAAATTTTTTGGTGATTTTTTTGGTCATTTTTGGGGCATTTTTCTTTGTAGTCTACCTCACTTCTCTCTTATTTTTCAATTTTTTTTCATAGAATTTTTTTAAATATATTTTTTTCTATTTTTATATTAATCCAAAAATAACTACAAATTTATTTTTAATTTATTTTTTAAATTTATTTTTTTATTTTTTGAAACATGGGAAAATATATAAAAATAAAAGCACGATATGTAATTATTTTTTTAACCTAAACACATATTGTTGGCAAAATTTTATTTATTTTTTAGTCTACAAAATTTGTAGTCAAAATTAATTTTTTTTTTGAAATTTTGTGTTGAATTTTGGATTTTTTTGGAATTTTTTTCTTTCTATAATTTTTTAAAAAAAATTTTGAGAAATTTTCTAAGCTCTTTTTTCATTTTATTTAACGTCAACTTTCTCTTAAAAATTTACTTAATATTTTTTTTTGCTTATTTTTGATGCTTATCCTTTGTAATAATAATTGATGTTATTTTTTTTATTAATAATTAATTAATGAGCTTATTTATTTATTTTTATTACTATTTTTGCAAGAATAATATTTTTATTTGATAATATTATTAATTTTCCGGAAACTTATTCTCTATATTTTCTGTATACAATTTTTATAGTTATACTCTAACGGTTTCTTTCCGGAATTTATTTAATTACTTATTTTTCCGGAATTTATTTTAAGTTATTCTCTTTCCGGAAAATTTATTTTTCAAGTTTTTATAGTTTAACTATATATCTTTTCCGGAAAATTTATTTTAAATAGTTATATTCTTTCCGGAAAATTTAAATTTATTTTTCTCTTCTTTATTCTTTCCGGAATAATTTATTTCCTACAGTTATATTCCTTCCGGAAAATTTATTTTTCCGTATTTATATTTTTTCCGGAATTTATTTTTCTGTAGTTATATTCCGGAATTTGTTTTTCTGTATTTATATTCTTTCCGGAAAATTATTTTTCTCTTTTTTATTCTTTCCGGAATAATTTATTACTTATTACATTAGTCTAAAAATATATTAAATAATAATTTCCATCTTAACTAATTTTTTAAAAATATATAAATCTTTTTTGTATAAAATACCGCCAAAGAAGAAAAAAGCTATTTTTCATTTTTAATTTAAAATCCCCCCCTTTTATTTTTGCCTCTATCATTTACCAGCCTTTCTTTCTTCTTTTTTTTAGTTCCATTTTTAATCCACTTTCTCTTGTCCATCTTCTTTAATTAATTAATTATTCTTCCAAATTTTGTTTTTTACATGTTTTTTAAACCCTTTTTTTCTTCTCTTTTCTTGTCAGTCATCTCGAACAAAAAAATCTTTTTTTTTTAATTTTCTCTCCATTTATCTAAATAAATATCCATAAAACTCCCCTTTTTGGAGAGAGATGACTCTTTATTTTTTTTAAAAGTCACTCTCTATTTTTTTCTATATTTTTTTCTATAATATTTTAAGTAAAAAAAGCAGCTGGCACTTAAATAATATATGTGTCTTTTCATTTTTTTCTCTAAATATTTTTTTCTTCTTTTAGCTTCATCCCTTTCCAACCTTATATTACACAAAAATGCATTAATTTTTTTATGAATATTTTTAGGTTTTTATTTACAAAAAATAAGAATTGAATTTGTATTACAAAAATAAGATTAAATTAAATAAAAAAATTTTTTGAAATATTTTAAAAAATTTTTTGTTGAAAATTCTTGTAAAAATTTTAGTAATAAATTTTATTTTTCTGGACTTTATTTTCTATAGTTATATTTTTTCCGGAATTTATTTCCCATTATTCGATTTTTCCGGAATTAATTTCTATTTATTATTTTCTTTCCGGAACTTATTTTATTTATAAGTGCATTCTTTCCGGAATTCATTTACTATAGTTATATTCTTTCCGGAAATTTTATTCTCTATAATTACTTTCCGGGATTTATTTCTTATAATTATTTTTCTTTCCGTAATTTATTTTTCTGTAACTACTTTCTTTCTGGAATATTTTTAAAAAATGTTACTATATCTTAGTTTTTGGACCATAACTTTTTTTGGAATTAATTAAAAATTTTTATTTTTGGCCATTTTTGTAGCTAATTCAATTCTCTATTTAATTATATAAATCTTATTTTGAACGGTCCATTCTTTCCCAACTTATAAAATTTTTAGTGATGCGCATTTGCAAGTTTTTACTTCTATCCTTTTTTTTGACTTTTCTTTTGAAAAAAATAAAAATATGTATTCCTTCCATCTTCTTTTCTCCGTTCGTGCCTTTAGCGATGTTCTTCTTCCTCTTTTTATTCCTTTTTTTCCTTTTCTAGGGATTTATACTCTATCAGTTCTCTCTCAATATCTATCGGCTGTCACTAAAAATCCTCCACTTTTTCTTCTACCCTCTTCTCTTTTTTTGTTTTTATCATCTGCCTAATATGCTTGAGGAGAAGAACCGCCACATGTTTTTTGGCACCTGCTTTTTTCTTTCCCTTTTCCTTAGTCCCAGCAGAGAGGAGAGGGACAGCAAAGCTTCCCTTCAGCTTTTTTTACCCTCTAGACCTAATAAATGCTTGTAGTTGTCTAATCCCTTTTAATCTGGTAATAATAATAAATTTAATGTTTTTTGGAGTTTCTATTGTTTTTTATTCATTTATTGGATTTTTTTTTCTTTATTTTTATTAGCTTTAACAGAAACTACTTACTAATTATTATTTTAAAAATAAATAACTCTTCCGGAAAATAAAATATGTATATTTATTTTAATTAGGTTTTCCGTAAAAAGTTTATTTCCGGAATTATAAAATATATAAATATTTTTTCCGGAATTAAACATTTATTATTATATTTCCGGAAAAGGCATATATATCTTTCTATATTTTCTTTTATTATTCCTTTCCGGAAAATATAATACATACTATACCTGATATATTATTTTCCGGAATATTATATTCTCCGGATAATTATATCCTTATATGTACAGATATATTTTACTTTATTATATTATTTCCGGAAAGTATAAAAAGTTTATTTCCGAAATTATTAAAAATAAAAAAAAATTTCCGGAATTAAACATTTATTATTTATCTCCGGAAAAATTATATCTCTCTATATATTTTCTACAATTATTGTGTTGTCTTATAAATAAAATATATTTTCCGGAAAATATAACATATACAATGTTTAATTTCTAAGACTTTATATTTTTATAAAATATATTCAATTTAATTTTAAATTTAATTTTAAAATTTATATTTATCTTCAAAGAAAAAACTAATTTTCTTAAAAAAACTTTTTTTTCTTTTTCTTCATTTAATATTATTCATTCTAAAAAAATTTTTTTTTGTTCCTCATTTTGCCAAAAAAAAATAAATAACACTCTAAACAACTTTGTAGTTCCTTTTTTTCATTTCCTCTTTTTAAAAAAATTCTTTTTTTTTTCACACAAATATTTTGGCCAAAATCTTCATTTTTTAACTAAAAAAATTTTGCCGAAAAAATAAAATAAACTCTTTTTTAAAATATTTTTTTCGTTTTCTTATCTTTTTTTTTGCTGCTTTAAGCGAGAATAAAAGAGGTTTTCCTCTATAAGTATAAAGCTTTAGGCACAAAATGCTTCACTTTTTTTTTAATTTTAAATATTTTTTCTTTTTATTTTTTCCCTAATTTTTAAATAGATTTTAAGAATATGTGTTTTTTCCTGTTTTTAAAAATTTCCTGTTTTTTGAAAAAATTTTCCTGTCTTTGAAAAAAAATTTTTTTCCTGTTTTTTGAAAAAATTTTTTTTAAACAAAAGTTAAATAAAAAAAATTTTTTAGTTAATCTTGGAAAACAAAAATATATGTTTTTTCTATTTTTTTTCCAGATATTTTTTGTGTGGTTTTCTTTATAATTTTGTTTTAGCTTATGCATTATTAAGAGTATTTTTCTAAATAAAATTTTCTTAAAAAAAATTTTTTTTGGTAGAATTTTTTTCTAAAAATTTGGTTTCATGTTTTTTCTGTTTTTTTTTGTTTTTAAAAGTTTTCGAACAATAAATATTATTTTTTTTATTTCTTAAAAACTGTTTTTTTTTCTTTTCCATTTTATTTTTAAAAATATTTATTTATTTTTACATTTTTTTTATATTATTTTTTTGCTGTTTTTAAAAATTTTTTTGTAAAATAATTAAACATGTATTGTTTTATTTATTTTCTATAGTATATTTCTATTCTATATCCATAATTATTTTTTCTTACTTTTTTTTTCAAAATTTCCTACAATTTTTTTTTCACATTTTTATTTCCTGGTTTTACATAAGTTAATTTTTTAAAGATTTTTTAGTCGTTACTTTTTTTTCTGGTTTTGTAAATTTTACAAACAAAATTTTTTCTTTTTTTTTAATAAAAATCACGCTATGAAATATTTTAAAAAGAATTTAAATACAAAATTTATGGCACTTATTTAGAGATACAGCACCTATTTTTGGATATTTTACAATTCTTGTCCTTTTTTAATTAGTTTCGGAAATAATTTTGTTCAAAAAAAATTTTTTTTTGTTCAGAAAAATTTTTTTTGAATTTTTAAATGGAAGTATATATATACTTGCTATATATTTAATTAATTTTTTATTTATGTATTTAATTAATTTTTTTCTTTTATTTATTTTTATTTTCCAACATTTTTGCTGCTTTAGGGGGTGCATTTTTCTGACGGGATTTTTTTAATAAACTAAAAAAAATTTTTTTTACTTACAACTACTCTTCATTCTCGTCTGTCAAATGCCAATTAAATATATAAACAAATTTTTTACATTTTGTTTGTCCTTCCCTCTTTTTTTTAAGTAAAGCCTTAATTTTTCGTTTGAAGCCTAGAGGCACACGGACATACGTTTATATATTTGAATAAAAATTGTTGTTAAATCCATGGGAAGCAATTATTTTTTATTTTTTTTATGTTCTCAAATATATTCTCTCAAATATATTTGCCGAAGATTTTTTTTTATCTCTATATTTTTTTATAAAAATTGTGTCAAATTTTCCTTCCCCTTTTTTTTACCATATACATATTTTTTAATGAAGTAGAAAATTTTTTATTTTTTTAAAATTTTTTTCTAGACCTCTAAGCTTTTTTATAATTTTTTTTTGATTTTTAAAATCAAAAACTAAAATTTTTTTGATTAAAAAAATTTTTTTTCTAGGCCTTAGAGCTTAAAATGTCAAATTTTAAAAATTTTAAAAATCCTCCTTAAAAAATTTTTTTTAATTTTTAATTCAAAAATATTGTTAATTAAAATTAGAGCCCGGCTCGTTACAATATCTTTCGATATTTGGTTTCGATATTTTATCGAAAAATAGCGACCGACCCCTTCGGCTAGGCTCTAATTAAAATTTATGTTTTTTGACGTAAATTGACACCCATTTATTATGAATATTTGAGGCTTCTTCTAAATTTATTAAATATGAGAAAAAAAATATTGTGATGATAATGATGGGTATTCTAATTTTTTTGAATGTCCTTTGGTACAGGAAAAAATTTTTTTTCATTTTTTACATAAAATATAAGAGTACATACTTTTATTCCTTTAAAGGACATTTTACACGAGAGAACTTGTCATTTAAAAAAATTAATTATAATATCTCTTGAAAAAAAATTTTTTTTTGATATCACCATGAAAAATATTTTTGTTTTCTTGTTAAAATCTCGTATGTCATTACACTAATATTTTTTTCCTTTTTTTCAAATATTTTTTAACAATTTTATATTTTATAATTTTTTCTACTAATTAGTCTATTTTTTTAAAAATAATTTTTATTTTTTAATTAATAGTTAATAATAAAAAAAAATTTTTTTTGTAAATATAGAGACCCGAACAAGGAACTAAAAAATATTCATCTATTTAATAATAGTATACACATAATTTTTGTCTGGACTAAAAATAAAATTTTTTTTATTCAAAAAAATTTTTTTGCTAATATTCTTTATTATTAAATATTTCCTTTTATTTTAGATTTTTTAAAGAAAATTTATTTTTCTATATTTTTATTATACTTCACCCTCTCACCTACAAAAAATATGCATCATTAAGGGGAATTTTTTGGACATTTCTTTAAATAAAAAATTTTTATTTCCATCAAAAATTTTTTAAAAAATCATCAAAAATACACAAAAAAATGTTCTTATTAAACATTAAGAATTGTCACAACAACAACCTCTATTAATTTCTGATACAAATAACAGGCTGGCGACGAATAATAATAAAGTTGATACTTCCCATAATAATGGGGGTACTCCTTTATTGCCTGAAAATGTGCCTCTATGTGTTAAACAACATTGCGATTTAAACTTGGCTTTATATCAGGTACATATAGATAATAATAAACAATGAGGTTATAATATATTTTTCCGGAAAATTTAGTATTTCCGGAAAGTATATTTATTTGAGGGGTTATTATTTTATTTCCGGTATTTAAACATATCTTTATGTATTTTCCGGAAGAATAATTATTTTCATGAAAATATAATAGTTTTCCGGAATGTATTTAGATAATTTTATGTGTATTTCCTTTATAATATTATTTTCCGGAAGCATAATAATATATAACTATTTAATATTATTTTCCGGAAGAAAATAAACATTTTCCGGAATTTTCCGGAAGAATAATTATTTTCCGGAGAATAAATATAATAGTTTTCCGGAAAGTTTATTTTATTTAATTAATTATATTATTTTCCGGAAGCGTATTTTATATATACCTATTTAATATTATTTTCCGGAAAAATAGACATTTTCCGGAATTTTCCGGAAGAATAATTATTTTCATTAAAATATAACAATTTCCGGAAAAAAATAAATAATTAGACATTTCCTTTATAATTTAATTTTCCGGAAGCATAATAAATTTATTTTCCGGAAAATATACATATAATATTGTATTTCTTTAAAATATTTTCCGGAAAATTAAACTTAATTTTAAAATTAATCTCAACTTTAATTTAAATGCAGGATGAATACAGCGGAGCAAAACGACAGAATATCGGTCAGATGTTGCGTTCCTTATCCCTCTACAATTCCATTTTACCTACATCTAATGAGGATCCTGAATCTACAATTAAAGGGTCTTCTAATGGAGCAAATGGAAATAATAATAATAATGGGAAAAATCGCAATGGCAAACCACAGGCTGCTGCTAAATTGGGGACAATTATGGGGGTGTAAGTTTTGAAGATTTTTTTAAAAATTTTTGAATTAAAAATTTTTTTTTCTTAATTTTCAAGTTACATTCCTTGCCTTCAAAATATTTTTGGTGTTTTATTTTTTATTCGTCTCCCATGGATTGTTGGAACTGCCGGTGTACTTGAAGCTTTTTTAGTGGTGCTTCTTTGTTGCAGCGTGGTAACTAAAAAAAATTTTTTTTTATTTTCCGGAGACTTCTAAAATTAATTTCTAGCATATTTTATTATTTTTTAGACCTTTCTCACTTCAATTTCACTCTCTGCCATAGCTACTAACGGTGTTGTTTCAGGTGGTGGTCCTTATTATATGGTGGGTTTCTGTTTATTTTTAAGATTAAAAAAAATTTTTTTTAATAACTTAGATCTCAAGAAATCTTGGACCAGAGCTTGGAGGTGCTGTTGGAATTTTGGTAATAAAAAATTTATTTATTTTTTTGAAAAAATTATTTTCCCTCCTTTTTCCCAGTTTTACTTAGGCACAACAATAGCTGCTTCAATGTATATAATTGGCGCTGTGGAAATTTTTTTAATTTACATAATGCCTCAGGCAAAAGTATTTGATGATATGGTAATTTTATTTACGAGGGTTTTTGGTAAAAAAATTATTTTTATTTTTTAGTATCACAATTTTCGACTTTTTGGTTCTATTTTATTAATTCTAGTTGGATTAATTGTGCTAGCTGGTGTTAAGGTAGAAAAAAAAATAATTTTAAATTTATTTAAAAAATAAATTTTTTTAGATTGTAAATAAATTTGCTTTACCTGCTGTACTTGTTGTTATTGCGTGTATAGTTTGTACATTTGTTGGTATTTTTCTTAAATTTGGAGGCACAGATTCACTTAAGTAAATTTTAAAAATTAAAAAATTAAAGGATTTTAAAATAAACTTTATCCGGAAATTTGTTATTTTTCCGGATTTTATTATTTATTTTCCGGAAAGTTATTTTTATCTTTTATTCTTTCCGGAAATTTTCCGGAAATTATATTTTCTATATTTGTGTTTTCCGGAAAGTTTATAACTTCTGGAAAATAATTTTTATATTTTATTCTTTCCGGAAATTATATTTTATTTATGTTTTCCTGAAGGTTTATAATTTCCGGAATGTTATTTTTATATTTTATTCATTTCCGGAATTTTTTTTAATTGAGAATTAAGTTTAAGCTTAAAAATTATTTATATTTTAACCTTTTTAAGGTCAAACTAATTTTTTGATTTTACTTAAGTTTAAAAAAAGTTTAAACTTTTTTTACTACATATATTTTTGATCTTGAAGAACACTATTTTTTTAATTTTCTAGTTTAAGCTATTATTTTTTTCCTTTTTTAAGTTTAAACTTAAAAAACTAAAAGTTCCCAGCTTTTTTTTACTTTTTTTAATTTCTAACCCAAAATAATTTTTTTCTTTAGATTTTGCATGGTTGGAAATCGCCCCGTTGATTTGAGTGGTTTTCATGCTATTCATGGTTATATACCAAATTGTACAGATGAGGGACTTCGAAATGTTTTTTGTATGAAACCAACAAATAAAAACAATAATTTGGATACAACAACAATTAAAACTTCAATCAAAAAATCATTTCAAAGGAATAAAATAGTTCATTCTTATGCAAAACCGGCAGTTTTATCAAATTGTGATCGTTATTTTGAAAGAGTGGTGCAATCAAATCCATCAGATATTAGAATGGAAGTAAGGAAATTTTATATAAGAAAAACTATTCTTTTCGGTTGAATTAAGACTTGAACTTTAATTTTAGTTGAACTTGAGGAAAAATTCCGTCTTAAGTCCTATATTCAAGTTTAAGCTTAAAATTTTATTTTCTAAAGTTTAAACTTAAGCACCCAATACCTGTGTATCTGAAAGAGCTCAAATGAGCTGAGTCAAATGAGACAATAAAACTAAGCTCGGGACTCAGTTGTAAGCCAAATCCATACTCTGACTTGGAGGTTGGGTTTGGGACTTATGATGGACTTTTACCGAGCTTAAGTTTAAACTTGGATTTTTAATCTTAAACTTTGGCTAAATTCTACTAATTAAAACATGATAGAAAAATTCTGCGAACGTAAAAAAAAATAAAATAAAAAATATTATAGTCAGCAATCCCTGGTCTTTCTAGTGGAGTATTTTACGAAAATTTATATAGCAAATATCGACGTAATGGAGATGTTTTAACTAAATTACAATCAAAAACTCCTGAATTACCTCCTGATCCAAATAATAAACAAAATTCGTTTTGGGTGTTTTCTGATACAACAACATCTTTTATGTTGGTTTTTTTTTTAATAATTTATTTAATTAAATTAAATTATCATCTGAAAAAATTCGTAGAAAATTATTTCTTTAATTTTATACAATTTTTTTATTTAAGTGTATTAAGCTCAGCCTTGATTTTTAACTTTTTTAAGTTTACACTCAATAAATAATTAGATTTTTAAACTTTATTTTTCAAGTTTAAACTTAAAAGTTTATTTTCTAAAGTTTAAAAACTTAAGTTTTAAGATTGATCTTAAATTCTAACTTAATTACAAACTTTAAACTTAACTTTTCAAGTTTAAGATTAATTTTTAAGCTTGATCTTAATTTTTACGTTTATAAACTTAAGTAAACTATGTTTAAGCTTAAGCTTAATTTTTAATATTTAAAAATTGAGTTTATAAACTACAATTCTTTTTATTGTCTTATTTGTTTTTTTTTAGGATTTTGGTTGGTGTTTTCTTCCCCTCAGTAACAGGAATAATGGCAGGTTCAAATCGTTCAGGAAATTTGAGAGGTAAATTAAAAAAAAATTTTTATTTGAAAGATATTTAAATCAAATACTTAAGATGCTTCAAAATCTATACCTGTTGGAACTTTGGGTGCTCAGGTAAATTTCAAAAAAATTTTTTTAGTTAAAACGAATATTCTTTTCAGTTAACAACTTCTATAGTTTATTTAACTGGTGCTGTTCTTATTGGTTCTTCTGTTGCAGAAATGTTTATTAGAGATAAATTTGGGCAATCTGCTATGGGAAAACTTGTAAATTTTTGAGAAAAAAATTTTTTTTGAAAAATTTTTTTGAAAAATAAAAAATTTTTTTTGAAAATTTCAAAAAAAAATTTTAAAAAAAAATTTTTTTTTTGAAATTTTTTGGAAAAATTTTTTTTGAAAATTAAAAAAATTTTTAAAAATTTTTTGAAATTTTTTGGAAAAAACTTTTTTTGAAAAATTAAAAAAAAAGTTTTTCTAGGTAATAGCAGAATTGGCAATTCCCCATCCACTTCTTATTTTGGTAAATAAATTTATTTAAAAATTTAATTTTTGAATTTTATTTAATTTTCTATGTACCTATAGATTGGTTGTTGTTCTTCCACAATAGGTGCTGGTATGCAATCTTTAACGGGTGCTCCAAGATTATTACAGGCTATTTCTGCTGACGGTGAAAAAAAAATATTTTTTTTTAGAAATTTTAAAATTAAAAAAAAAAATTATTTTTAGATGTTATACCCTTCTTGCGACCATTTCAAAAAACTGATAGACGTGGGGAACCTATTAGAGCTATTTTCTTGACCCTTTGTATATGCTGGTTAGGTGGGTAATTTTATTTAATTAAATTTAATTTTATTCATAATCTTAAAAATTATTATTTATAAGAATTAATTTTAAGTTTAATCTTAAGTTTGAACTTTGTTTTAAGTTTAAGCTTAAAATTAGTATTATATTTAAGTTTAATCTTAAATCTAGATGTAAGCTTTATTTCGAGTCTAAACTTGTTTTAAGTGTAATCTTAAATTCTAATTTAAAACTTAAGTGTAAACTTAGAATTTAGTTCAAACTTAAATTTAACCTTATTCTTAAATTTTTTTTCAAGGTATTTTAATTGCCGTCATAGAAAATATAACAGCATTAATTACACAATTTTTTCTAATGTGTTATTTGGGTGTAAATGCAGGTATTTTTTAATAATTTTAAAATTACTTTAAAATTTATTTTTTAATTTACAGCATGTGCTTTACAATCTTTACTTAAGGCTCCAGGTTGGTTAAAATTAAATAATTTTTAAAAAATTTCTTTAGGTTGGCGTCCATCTTTTAGATACTTTCATTGGTCATTATCTACTTTGGGAGCATTTTTGTGTATTGCTGTAATGTTTATATCTGCTTGGTATTTTGCTTTGGTTGCTATATTTATTGGGGCTGCTGTTTATAAATGTAGGGTTTATTATTATATTCCGGAAAGCTTTTAAAACAAATAAACTTTTTCCGGAAATTTAATCATTTTTCCGGATTTTGTTTATTTATAATTTTTCCGGAAAGTTTATACATTCCGGAAAGTTGTTTTTAGATTTTATTCCTTCCGGAATCTTTTCGATAGTTATATTTATTCCGGAACATTAAATATATTTATGCTTATTTTTCCGGATTTTATTTATAATTTCCGGAAAGTTATTTTTATATTATATTCTTTCCGGAATCTTTTCGATAGTTATATTTATTCCGGAATTTATTCTAATAATTCTATTTATTTTCCGAAACAATAATTAAATATATGTATTATTTTTCCGGAATTCTCTAGTCACTATAGTTATATTTATTCTGTCCGGAATTTTTTGATCTATATTTATACGAATAAACTTTTTCCGGAAATCTTGTTATTTTTCTGGTTATTATTTATATATTTCGGAAAGTTTATAGTTTCCGGAAAATTATTTTTATATTTTATTCTTTCCGGAATTTTTTGAGTTATACTTATTCCGGAATTTATTATTATTCTGTTCTTTTCCGGAACACTAATTAAAATATAAGTAACTATTATTTTTCCGGAATTATATATTTATAAACCTAAATTTTTTTAATTCTAGATATAGAATATGCTGGAGCAGAAAAAGAATGGGGTGACGGATTAAAGGGTCTTGCACTGTCTGCCGCACGTTTTGCACTCTTAAATGTTGATTCTCGTGGAATTATGCATACTAGAAATTGGCGGCCTCAAATTGTTTGTGAAAAAAAATTTTTTTTTTTTTGAAAAATTTTCTGAAATTTTTTTGAAAAATTTTTTTAATTAAAAAAAAATTTTTTTTTTAATTTTCAGTTAGTTTTATATCCTTCAAAGAAAATGGAACAACTTTATTCAAATTTAGAAAATACACGTAAAGGTTTACTTGCATTTGTAGCCCAATTAAAAGCTGGGAAAGGCTTAACTTTAATTGCTGAATGTATTGAAGGACAATTTGCTCAAATTTCTAAAAATGATATTTCTACAATTAAAGAGGTGTGGAAATTTTTTTTGAAAAAATTTTCAACAAAAAAAAATTTTTTTTGTTCAAAGGAATTACAAGATGCTGTAAAAGAAAGTAGAATTCGTGGTTTTTGTGATGTTTTGGTAACTGAACATTTTATGCAAGGAATATCCCATTTAATTCAAACTTCTGGTTTGGGAGGTCTTCGACATAATAGGTACAGAAAAAAATATATTTAATTATATTTTTGAAAATAAACTTTTTCCGGAAATTTTTTAGTTTTCCGGATTTTATTATTTATAATTTTTCCGGAAAGTTATTTTTATATTTAATTCTTTCCGGATAGATTTTTCCGGAAGATATATATTTATATTTTTAACCGGAAGTTATACAAGTATATTTAACCGGAGGTTATATAATTTTCCGGAAGTTATATTTGTTCCGGAAATTATTTTAACAATTTTATTCTTTTTCCGGAACATTAATTTAAATATATATTTATTTTTCCGGAATTCTTAAGGGACTATAATTTATATTATGCAGAAATTAAGTGATAGAAACCTGAGAGAAAGGGGAAATGCCTCCAAACCTCTTGTTTTTCTAATTTTCAGTTTTCCCGAATATTTTTAAAAATTCTATTTTTTTAAACAATTAATTAATTTTAAAAACATTTAAATAACTATAAAAATAATTTTTTTAATCAATTTTTTAAAGTGTTGTTTGTGCTTGGCCTGAACATTGGAGTGTTTCTAATGAAGTATATATTTTTAAATTTATTTTTAAAAAATTCCAAAAAAAAAATTTTAAGAATCAAAACCCAATGAAAGAAGCTTCTTTATTTGCCCAAACTGTTAGAACTATTTCAGCTGCAAATTGTGCTATTTTAGTTCCAAAATATGCAAGTAATTTTCCAACATGTAGTGAACGTCTTAATGGAACTATTGATATTTATTGGGTTAAATTTTTAAAAATTAAAAATTATTTTTAAAATTAATTTAATGACTAGAGCCACACCTTCTCTCTCCCCCAACAAAATTAAATATTCCGGAATTTATTTAAACAATTTTCTATTCTTTTCCGGAAAAGAATAAAATTATCTTTCCAACCCAATAGCCAACCAAAAAAAATTTTTTTAAAAAATGTCCTTTAAAAATTGAGGATGTATTTTTGGATGTGTATTATTATGTAAAATTGAGGCCCTCTTATTTTTTATTTTTATAATATTTTTTATTGAAAAAAAAATAATTTAAAAGATTTATTTAAAGGTTGTTAATGATGGTGGTCTACTTATGCTCATACCTTTTTTGCTCATTAAAAATAAGGTTGTGTTTTTTTTAATTTTAGAAAAAATTTTAAACATTTTTTCTTAATTGATATTTAAAAATTGA
Source organism: Meloidogyne arenaria (assembly GCA_036172955.1). Classification (NCBI taxonomy): domain Eukaryota; kingdom Metazoa; phylum Nematoda; class Chromadorea; order Rhabditida; family Meloidogynidae; genus Meloidogyne; species Meloidogyne arenaria. The sequence continues at coordinate 444,223 of JARQAB010000034.1, read as the reverse complement.
AATTTTTTTTTTAAATTTTAGAACTGGAAAAAATTTTTTTTTTGGTTCCTGGTCCTCCCAAAAATTTAAAATTTATTCGAAAAATTACCATTTTTCACTCAAAAACCTCTATTTCATTAAAAATTAATTTTTAATTATAAGAAAATTAAAAAGAATATTTCTAAATTTAATTAGAAATTATTTTCCTTATTTTAAACTTAAAAAACCTAAGAAAATTCTCTTTTGTAGTCAAAATTTATTTTTTCCCTTTATTTAAGTAATTCCCTCTTTATTTTATTCTCATTATGACTGTAAATAAATAATTACTAACATGTGGCCCCGTGGCCTAATGGACAAGGCGTCTGACTTCTAATCAGAAGACTGTGGGTTCGAGTCCCACCGGGGTCATTTCAATTTTTTAACATTTTTAAATGATTTTAATGATTAAATAATAATTTTTAATGTTTTAAAAATTATTTAGAATTTTTTTGAAATTTTTTAAAATTATTTTTGGATATTTTATGAATTTTTGGAAAATTATTGGGGTATTTTTAAATTAATTTTTGGGTATTTTTGAGGTATTTCATAATTAAAATTTTATTTTTAAAATTTTTAAAAAATTTAAAAAATTTTTTTTAATTCTAAAAATATTTTAGAACAATTTTTAAATCGATTTTTATATTTAAAAATTAAATTTTTGAATTAAAAAAGTCAAAAATAACCAAAAAAATGCCCAAAAATTGATTTAAAAATACCCTAATAATTTTTAAAAATTCTTAAAAAATTTAAAAATTGTTTTAAAAATTTAAAAATGCTCCTAAAAATAATTTAAACCAATTTTTTAAATTTTTTAAATTTTTAATTCTTTCACAGACCTGGAAAAATACAACAGTTCGTTTATTCACTTTTGCCCAAACAGATGAAAATCCAATTTTAATGAAAAAAGATTTGGAACGTTTTCTTTACCATTTAAGAATTGAAGCACAAGTAAATGTTATGGAAATTGATAGTACCGAAATTGAACCTTATGTTTATCAAAGAACTATGAAAATGGAAGAAAGAGTTAAAATGTTGAAAGAAATGAGAAAAAATGAAAAAATTACTGATATTCAGGTAGGTATTGATTTTTGGATTTTTTTTTTAAATTTTTTAAATAAAAATCAGTCGAATTTCCTTATAATTTTGGTTAAAAAATTTAGAAAAAATTTTTTACTTTTTCTAGAATTAATTTTTAAAAAAATTTCTTAATCGCTTAATTGTCCTATCTTTTATTAGAAACATTTTTGGAATTCTTTTAAAAAATTTTTTGATTTTTTTAAAAATATTTTTTTTATTAAAAAAACCTTTCGAATTCCTTAGAATTTTTCAAAAAAAAATTTTTTAAAGATCCTTTAAATATTTCTTTTAATTTTTCAGACATTTATTTAAAATTAATTTTATGTAAATTCCAAAAAAAAATATTTTCTTTTTCCAAAATTTAGTTTAAAAAATATTTTTTTTTTACTGTTTAATTGTCTTAACTATTTTCTAAAAACATTTTTGGAATTGTTAAAAAAATTTTTTAATTAAAAAAATTCCTCTAAATTAAATTTAAAATATTTATCAAATTTTTTCAGGCAACAATGGATGAAGCTGTTTTAGAACGTAAATATTCTCGTGTAGATGGAATGGGTGTAAATAATAATATTCGACGTCGTTCTAGTAATTTGGAACAACAACAACAATTAGAACAACTAGATAATAATAATGAAAGACAAACAACAAAAAATATAGGGACAACAAATAAAGTTAGATTTAGTGAACATTCTGTTGAGGTAAATAAAATAAATAAATAAAAATTAAATTATTATACTTTTTCCGGAAATTTATTAAATTCTATAGCTTTCCGGAAGTTATATTTTTTCCGGATTTTGTTACTATCAACTTTCCGGAAAATATATTATTTTTATATTTTGCTTTATAACTTTCCGGAAAATATATTAAATTTTATAACTTTCCGGAAGTTATATTTTTTCCGGAATTTGTTACTATCAATTTTCCGGAAAATATATTATATATTTATATTTTGCTTTATAACTTTCCGGAAAAATATTTATATTCGTTTCCGGAAGTTATAATTTTTCCGGAATTTTTTGTTTTTATTTTATTCATTTCCGGAAAGATTGTATTCTTTTCCGGAATCTACAATATATTTAATCAACCTTCCGGAAACACAAAATTAAATATATTTCCGGAATTTTCTGATAACAAATTATATATAACTACGTTTTTTTTATTAAAAATTTATTAATAAATTCTAAAAAATTCAAAATTTCGTTTTTCAAGTTCAAAAAGCCTTCTACAACAACAATAGATCCTTCTACTACTACTCCATCTCCAGAAAGGATTATTCCAAATATTTCTGATGAACAACAACAAATACCTTATACCGTTGCAAGAATGCATACAGCTTTAAAATTAAATCAATACATGAGGGAAAGAAGTAGTAATGCACAATTACTCGTAGTTAATTTACCTGGTCCTCCGGAAGTTGGTCAAAATGATACTTATTGTGAGTTTATATATTTTTTCTCACAAGTACATATAGCCTTCCGGAAAAATTATTTATATTCGTTTCCGGAAAGGTTATATTTTTCCGGAATTTGTTTTTATTTTTAAATTCGTTTCCGGAAAGATTATATATTTTTCCGGAATTTGTTTATTTTATTCGTTTCCGGAAAGTTATTTTTCTTGGAATATATTTTTATATTTATTCCGGAAATTTTAAGTTTATTTTTATATTTTATAGTTATTTTCAAATTTATTTTTTAGTTTCCGGAAAGATTATATTTTTTTCCGGAATTTGTTTATTTTATGTTTATTTTTATGGGTAGAGGGACGTCCTTTTGATTAATTCCCTGAACCATATTTTGATCCAAAACTTTTTTATACATCAACCATTTCGAATAAACCTTATATCATTCGAAAGCCCTGAATGTGACGATTATTTATCCCTGAGGTACTGACACGATTTGATCATTACCTAAAATGTTATGAGCTGTTAAGTGCGCGCAATCGTGATTTTTGGTCTTTATCTGTCTCTAACTTTTTATTGGATGATCGTATCAGATCTATCTCAATAGGAAAAATAATCAGAAAATCCAGGGCTTTATAATGATATAAGGTTTATTCGAAATGGTTGAGGTAGCGTAAAGTTATGGATCGAAATATGTCTCATGGAGACAGGCGCGAAGTTCAATTCCTCACCTTATTTTCTCCCTATATTCAAATTTATTTAAACAGATATGGAATTTATTGAAGCCCTCACAGAAGGATTACCCAGAGTTTTATTAGTTCGTGGCTCAGGTTCAGAAGTTGTTACAATTTATTCTTAAAAAACAAATTATTTTTGAACAAACAAACAAAAAAATGCCAAGTCATTCATTCACCACAACTTAATCAAGAAAAACCGGTGTTTTTTCCTCTTTTTCTAAAAATTCCTTTGAATAATCTCTACTATTAGGTATTTTCTTTTAGTTGAGGGATGCCTTTAGAATCTTTAAAAAATTCAGAAAAATCAAAAATTTCAGACTTAATTTCAGAAAAAACATAAGAGGCATCCCTCCCTCTGAGCTTTTATTTTTTTTTGCATTTAATCAACCACTCATGGATATGGTGACACTTGAGTATCACATTTCAGGAAGCTTTGTAGGACAATAACTTTATTCTTTTTAGAGGAACTTGGGCCAAGTTTGGTATCATTCTAGAGCTAATGACGAGTAGATTCTTTTATCTAAAAGGACCGGTCTGGTCCGGTCCTTCCTTTTAAAGTTATAGACAAATGAATGCGAAAAATCGAGGTTTTCCACGTTTATCAAGCCATATCTTTTTTTAAGATGGGCAGATCAGAATGACCCTTTCAGCTAAAAGAATCCTCTACTCATTAGCTTTCGAAAGATACCAAACTTGACCCAATTTATTTTAGAAACAAAAAAGTTATGACTCCGAAAAGCTGGCTGGGACAGTGATACTCTAATGTCCCTATTCTAAAATTTAATAATTTAATAAATATCCCAAAATTATCTACATGCAATAGATCATTTAAATTTTGTGCAATTTCACGCCTTCGGTCTAAATGATCCCTTTATTGTTCCAAGACTCTAATGTCCCTTTTGAGTGCTCGTTTTTATATTATTTTGAATAATTGAATAAAGATGTTCTTAAGATTTTTAAAAAATTAATTATCGATTAGTATTGATTTTATCGATTGATATCGATTTTTTGAAAAATAAAAATTTTTAAAAAATTAATTATCGATTAGTATTGATTTTATCGATTGATATCGATTTTTTGAAAAATAAAAATTTTTAAAAAATTAATTATCGATTAGTATTGATTTTATCGATTGATATCGATTTTATCGATTTTTTGGAAAATAAAAATTTTTAAAAAATTAATTATCGATTAGTATTGATTTTATCGATTGATATCGATTTTATCGATTTTTTGGAAAATAAAAATTTTTAAAAAATTAATTATCGATTAGTATTGATTTTATCGATTGATATCGATTTTATCGATTTTTTGGAAAATAAAAATTTTTAAAAAATTAATTATCGATTAGTATTGATTTTATCGATTGATATCGATTTTTTGAAAAATAAAAATTTTTAAAAAATTAATTATCGATTAGTATTGATTTTATCGATTGATATCGATTTTTTGAAAAATAAAAATTTTTTAAAAATTAATTATCGATTAGTATTGATTTTATCGATTGATATCGATTAGTATCGATTTTTTCCAAAAATAAAAAATTTTTCTCTGATTCTCTAACCGCACTATTTCTTTTTTATTACCTCTCTAATTTAGGGACCAAATGTCATTTATTAAAAATATTTACATAATGCCAAATTTCGCATAATTTAAATCTACTAATCTCTAATAATCTTCTTTTCTACCAACACTACTTCGCCATTATTTTCTCTGTCGATTGGGACAGAATGTCGTTTATCTTAAAAATTATGCATTACGCCAAACTTGGCTTTTTTTAATTTACTTAATAATTTGTCTCAAAAACACAATTTTTCACAGAAAATTAATTTAAAAAAAAATTTATTTATTTGTAAAAATATTCTTTTTACAACTCCCCTCTTCTTTGTATCTTTTTTATACAAAATATATCCTCTTTCTCTCTACTTTTCTTTAGCCATTGAAGTCTTTGCAGCAGACAAAGCAACAATAAAACAAATGGCAAAAGTAGCTAATTGTGCTGCTATACGATACCTTTAATTTTTAATTAAAAAAAATTTTATTTTTAAAAAATATTTACTGTGCTCCTAAACGAATAGCATTGCCATCACCTTTAATTGAAGAACGAATCATGTACATAAGTGCTGCACTAAAAAATTTAAAAAAATTAAAAATTAAATTTTTATAATTTCTAATTTCGAGAAAAATTTTCTAGGGGGTCCGAAAAAAATTTTTTTAACCCCTAAAAATCAGAAAAAAATTTTTAAATCTAAAATAAACTGCTAAAAGAACCAAAAGAAAAAGAAAGGAGGCAAAAGGAACCGAACCATAAAACCTTAAAGGGGCGAGTCGAGCGCACTAACCATTACACCACAACGATAACAACAAGATCCTTTGTTTAATTTATTATAAGGAGAAAAGGGAAACCCATTTTAAGTGAAAATCAACGTTGGTAAACCCAAAAAATCAAGCTAAAAATTTCTGCAAATTTACTAAAAATATCTAACTTCTTAAAAATACCCAAAAATAGCTTATAAAAAAATAGAAAACAAACACTGTAAGACCAGCACCACCCAAAACAACTGGATGACTAGTTAGAAAGCTTCCCTTCTTTTGTTCATGATGCAAATCTTCTGGAGTCAACATTTTTATTGAAGTATTTGGAGCTTGTGGAATCTTGAAAAGTTTAAAAATTATTCAAAAATATTTTTGAATGTAAAAAATAATTTCCCCCAAGAACTTGTTACTCTTCTTCCCTTAAAAATCCTAAGGAAAAAGGGGGTCGTAGGTTCGAACCCGCTCGGGGGAATTATTTTTTTAATTATCCAAAAAATTTCCTAAGTGAAAAAATAAATGGAAACAATCAAAAAATTGCTGCAAACAATTTTTCGGATATCTAGGTTTTTCGGACAAAATAAAAAATAATTTCCCCGAGCGGGTTCGAACCCACGACCCCTCCGAACTAACATAGAAATCATTTTTCTGATTTCTTCAATTTTAAAAATTAAAAAAATAACAAAATACGTTCCCAAACATCCCCAAAGTATTCAGAAACACTAACAAATAAAAAACCCAAACCTTATTAAAAGTTCTCTGATTTCTTGGATGTCGTTCTGGCTGTGCTGTCTTGTCATCTTTATCCTTCAATTCTGTCTAAAAAATTTTTTTTAATTAAAAAAAATTTAAAACTTTAAAAAAACCGTCAAAACAGGTGCTGTAGCTATTAAAAGCTTTCCAGACATTCGAAGAAATGAATTTAATTTAATATTTGAAGTCATCTTTGGAAGGAGGAAAAATTAATTTTTAAGGGTTTTAGAGCTAAAAAAAATTTTTAAATTAAATTAAAGACAAGAAAAAAAGTAAAATAAAAATGTTGTAAAATCAACAACATTAACAAGCTTAAAAATAGGAAAAAAAGTAATTTTTATTTTTAAAATAAATTAAGAGAAAGATTGGGACTTGTTTCCTTTGTTCTTCCAAAGTCCGCAAGTTTTGTGGACTTTGGAGGTCGTGGGTTCGAACCCGCTCGGGGAAATTATTTTTTTTAATTCTCCAAAAACTCTAAAAATAAAAAAAACTTGCGGACTTTTAGAAAGCAAAGGAAAAAATCCCAAAAAAACTTTTTGTTGTCTAAAAATACACACGGCAAAGATCTTTATAATCTAATAAAGCATCATTTCTGAGAAGCTGCTTCTCTTTCGGATTTTTTATAGGCAATAATAGACTCACGTTTCTGCTCAACTTTGTTTAAATAACTAGGAAAAAATATAAAAATAAGTAAAAATATTTTTAAAAAATTTTAAGGGAAAATTTAAAGAAATTGAGGGACAAAAACGAATTGACTATCTCACCTTAAATTTAAAATAAATACTAGGAAAGCCGCCCTTTTTTCCTTCACAGTTCCCTGACCATTTTTGAGATTCAAAAAGTACCAGATCGACAACTCGTTCGATTCCACAATTTTCAGTTCTAGCGCCTAATGTGTTTTAGGGAGCAAAGGAAAAATGGATTTCAGTGGTTACCCGACTCGCCCAGTGCACTTATTTTCAACTCGAAATCCGAAACCAAAAAAAGTTTAAAATCCAACCCAACATTTTTTCCCAACCCGAGAAATCCTTCCTTAATCTGTTCGTGTTTTCCAAGAATTTTTTCAAAGTCATTTACCAAGCTTTCCAAGCCCTTCAAAAAACGCTCAAAATGGTCAGGGAAATAAGAAAAAACTAAAAAAATGGAAGCGAATTTCAAAGTGCTCTTAAAGACTCGAACACTTTAATTTTATTTAAAAAATAAAAACCTTGAAGTAACAAAATGTCCACCAAACACAATAATTGTAAAAACTAAAGAAAATATTCCAACCATAATAAATCGAGTTCTGTTGTGATAACGTTTGTAGAAAGACGGTCTAAAAACAATTTTTAAATTTAATTTTAAAAAATAAAAAAAAATACGGCAATTCTTCAGGAATGTCATTTATTGATTTGAAAAAACCATAACGGACAAGGTTGCGACGATCTTTCTCTGTTGGCGTCCAATTGTATTTACTGTCTAAAAAAATTATTTAAACTTATTTTAAGGAACAAAGTCAGACCATTTTTCAACTTTTAGGGAAGGAAAGGAACAAAATACAACATTAGATCGGTGAATAAACATGAGGACATTTTACCCTCAAACCTCAACAAAATGTGTGATAAAATAGCTAGGACATTTTATACGTCATCCATCGCTTTTACATTTTCAGAAAATTAGAAAAGGTAAGGTACTCACCCGACCAAATTTTAAAAATAATCGGAAAGCAAAGGGACGCGACAAAGACGTGAGGAACCATTCTTTGAAATTCCATTTAAAAAAGAAAAAATTTCCTTAGACCAACAAAGCCTGAGGAAAAGCCCAAAGTCCGGAAGACCTATCCAACAAAAATTAAAAGAAAAACCTTGACTTGAAGTAGAAGTGCTTTGATTCTTTCTAAATTCAATTGAGCAATTATTCAATCCGGGAGTGAAAATAAAAGGTTTGTGTTGACTAGTTATTTGCAAATATCCTCGTTTAGCAGCTGGAATAACACCAAAACGAATTTGTCCAAAACACATTTTTATTTGACTAAAAATAAAAATTAGCGAGTAAAAAATAAAAACAAACATAAAAAAGTATCTAAAAATTTTAGAAAAATTTTTAGAAATTTTAAAATTCATTTTTATACAAGAAAAATAATTTATAGACAAAATAAAAATGAAAAACTATCAAAAGGACTCGAACCCCTAAGCCTTCTAGAGGGAATTCCAAACACTACCAACTACACCACAAAGACTCCTTGTCGGGATTACATTTTAAACGATTAAATAACAAATAAAATAGAAAAATAAATAAAATTTAACAAATATGGGTGAATGTGCTTGAGTTTTAAAGGAAAAAATATTTGATAAAAATAAGGAAAGAAAAATTAAATAAAAGGAGAATAGTCATTTCTTCAACCAATTTATATAAAATATTTTTTCATTTCAAGAAAAGACCAAAAATTGATTTTTTCAAAAAATAAACAAAAATTGTTTATTCTTTTAGCCTAAATAAAGGGTAAAAATCAAAGAATATTTAACCAAAAAAAATTTTTTTTGTGAGGGAAATGACATTATACAGGGAATTGTAATTTTAAAAAATATAAAAGAGAACAAGTGATTATTTTATCGACTAAAAATAATTTTTTTTTGTCTCTTTGTTCCCCCCTACTAAAAAAAAGTTCTTTGTAGGCGCTTATTTACAGCCTTCAAAGAACGAAAGAAAAAAGTGTCTCCCTCGTCTCTTTAAAATATTTTTGACAAAATAAAAATTTAAAAAAATTTGTTTTTCTATTTTTGGAAAATTAAATAATCAAACTTTGAATCAAAACAAAAGTTTTTTCGAAAAAAATTTTTTAACAAAAAATTTCAAAAAAATTCTTAATTTGGTAAGGAAAAAGAGGGTGTATGTTCGCTAAATTGTATTCAAAAATGTCTCTTAAAGGTTAAAGAAAATTTAAAAAAAAAAGGTCATTTAAACTAAAGACATGACTGGCTGTGTCGTACAGGAATTGAGATATAAAAAAATCCTCCATCTCCTGTAATGTTTGAAGGGAAAAATGATTGACAGCAAAAAAAAGTAAAATTAATCTGAGACTCAAATAGGGATGGGGCGGGATATTAATAAAGTACCGCTTCACCAAAAAAATTAATCTTCCATTAAATTCTGATGCAATTTTAAACAAACTACCGCAATCCATTCTATAGCCTTTCTACACCAACTTGCCAACCATTTTAGTGTTAAACTAGACAAGTCGATTAACCTCCAAAGCTTGAAAAATAAAAAATTAAATTATTAAAAATTAAACGTTTTTGTGCCTAAAAGTCGGCGTCTACGGCCTCTTTCTAGGAACGAGTTTAATTCCTTTATAAAATATAATCGTAATCCAGAGCTATCGGTTGGAAAAAGAATTATTCGAATCGATCAAAAATTTTAAAAATTGCAAAATGTCCAAAAGACAAAATGTCCAAAAGACAAAATGCCCAACTCTCAAAACGCCCCGGACAAAATGCCCAATTTCAAAAGGTCCATTTTTAAAATAATACCCAAAAAATCACAGGCGATGACCCTTTTGGCACCAAAACATCCTCAGAAAATACTTACCAATCCAAAAACCAAAAAATAAATTCCAATTGTAGGTAACAAAAACAACAAAATAATAAAAAATATTGTCACTAAAAATAATTGTTTTAAATCTAAATTAATTGTGTCTATTCTTTTTCTTAAAGGATTCCATTTATTTCCTCTAAAAGCGCGTCCAAAACTTGAAAATGCACTCCAACTTAGGGTTGCTAGTCTTTGAAAAAAATTTTTTAAATTTTATTTTTAAAAATCTTAATAAAAATTTCCTTTCCATATGAGATTAATTAAAATTAATTAAAATTTAAAAAAATAATTCAAAAAACGTAAAAGTTCAATTAGGTCAATTATAATTAGGTAAAGACTCGAAAGGGTCAAAATATGAATAAGATAGATCGGGTACACCTCAGTTCAATCCCGAGCCCTATAGATTATCAAGGGGTTGATACTTTATAATGTTCTTGGTACCGATGGATAGAGCATTAAATAAGCTACAATATACCAGAAAATCAAAATTCTTGACTAACTCGAAAAAAAGTTATGATCGAAAAAGTGTCAAAAAATCATGTTTAAAGTTGGTTGTAGCTCTTATAAACGTTGTAGCTCTTCACGAGTTATAGCTCGAGAATGAACTGAGCCGGAACTGGAATGAACGCTCCGAGATAGATCTGAGCAAAAAAATACAATTTTTGAGAACATTAGAGAGTTAAAAATAGGTCAAAATAAATTTAATTTGGTCACAATTCAGAAGGGTCAACTATTCAAAAAAAGGTCACAATTCAAAAGGGTCAACAACTATTAAAAATGGTCAACAACAAAACAAAAAAGTCACAATCAACGAGCCCTAAGAACGCGAATATAAAGGCCAACAAAACCAACAAAATAACAAATAAAAGTACATAAAACCATGGCACCCAAATCAAAATAAAACATTCCTGGATTAAAAGACAATTTTTGAAGGACAGAAGTGGCTGTTGGGCAAACAATTGTTTGGTTGTTAAAATTGGTACAGTTTTTTGTTGGATGGTCTCCTAGTGCCCCTTCCCATTGGGAGATGGCAAAAGCTTCAAATCCATAGCGAAACCAAGAAAGATATTGGACCTAAAGAATGAAGTGGTTTTTGGGGTTCTAAAATGAATTTCAAAATGGTCAGGACAAAATGTCAATATTTCAAAATGTCCACAATTAAGACGTTCAAATTTCAAAAAAATTCTGACAAAATGTCCATGACAAAATGTCAGGTTTATAAAATGCCCATATTTAAAAACGTCCAGGACAAAATGCCCAAACTTCAAAAAATCCTGACAAAATTCCATGACTCAATGTTAAGGACAAACGCATGAAATACCCACATTCCAAAATGTCCATCTCTCAAAACGTCCAATTTAGAAGTACCCAATATCCCCAAACAACCCACAAAATTATGCCACAAACTAACCCAGCTAATAAAAGACGGTAATTCTCCAACATTTGCAAACAATCCACCAGTCAATGAAAGAACTGTAAGAATTGGCCCAGCAATAGAAATAGCAACAGGATATGATGGACAAGCTGTTGACAACATAATGCCAAAAGCTGCTGCTGATTGTTCAATAAGTACTGCAATACCTAGAAAAAGATAGGGGAAATTTTTTAGGAATTTGAAAATGAGCGAAACCTATTTTAAAAATCTGAAACTCTAATAGACCTCTCTATTTTTAGTTATTGGAGTCCATAATGGTCTATATAGTCTATAATCTAGATTTGGTACTTACAATCGCCGATCTAAGTACGAGAATTTAAATAAGAGGGAAAAAGTCCAGCTTTTAAAACATTCAAAACTGAGACTCAAGTGTCCAACGTCAAGTTCCTAGCTTCAACATGAATGCCAACATCCCAGATAAGATTGTCGGATATTTGGAAATATCCGGATCCGAAAACCTTAATCCCAGAGCCTAATAGAGTCAAGACAATATTCCTGTGGGCCCAAACGACAGCTTGAATCTCAAAATTCGTATTTTGGACACTAGAGTCTCCCTTTAACACACATACTCTCCCCCTCTCGAAACACCTTCACAAAAACCCCTATCCCCCCCCCCCCTCCAAAAAATATAATTCTCTCTTACCCAAAGCAATTCCAAATCTGCCAACATTGGGTACCAATCCCGTCATCCAATATGAACTTCCCACTAACACAATTCCATCTATAGCAAATAAAGGGATATATGACCATATTCTCGCCACAAAATATGCCAATAAATTATATAGCCCATCATGATATTCTCTAACAATTAAATTAAAATCTGCTGGCATAAATGTTATAATTCCAAATAATGTCGAATAAGTTAATTCTACAACTATATAAAACATTGCCCCATTTAAATTTGAAATTCCAATAAAATTTGTGGATAAAGTTTGAAAATATAATAGGCCAATAAATATTCCCATAATTAATTTTTGGGACAATTTTGCTTTTGCTAAGCCTGGATTGCGTATATTATCGAGTATTGAACGTTTTAATAGAGCTGAGGTCTGTGGAAAAGAAAAAATTTTAAAAATTTTAAGAATTTTCCAATAAGGGGACATTAGAGTCTCAATTTTAATTCAATTTTTCATACCCTAAAATACTCCAAGTTAAGCTACGTTTTGTTAAATTTGTTTGGCCTCTGAATGGTTTATCAACAACAAACCCATAGGTTTACGATGACCATTTTGAGCCTTTTTATTACGACTCAAAATGAGTCAAGTTGAGAATGCATGTTTCGTATGAAGGTACTTTATGGATATGTCACCCCCCCCCTCCTATTTTGAGTCTCAGAGTTTTCCTTAAATGTAGAAGATGGTCAGAGATTATTTTCTTCTCCATGTCAATCATTTTTTTCTTCTTCAAGTAGTTTGCTTGTTTATTTTGCCTTTTCACATATTTTGTACTTACATTTCACTCATTTCGTTTCTTCATTTACCACATTTCACTTATTTTGCTTGAAAAAAGAAAAATGATTGACATGGAGAAGAAAATAATCTCTGACCATTTTCTACGTTTAAGGAAAACTCTGAGACTCAAAATAGGAGGGGGGTGACATATCCATAAAGTACCCGTATGAAATAGGCGATAAATGAAGTAATTATGATTTGATATAAAAAGGCTAAAAAATGGTCAACGTAAACCTATTGGACTCATAAAGTGTGATTGGACTCATAGACGGCAGCAGAGCCAAAATTTTCATATACCCTCTATTTAAGATACACCCCGTTATAAGGTACAAATTTTCAGCCCCAAGGGTGTAAGTAAAATTGAGGCTTGGCTGAACAAAATTCATAAACGAAAATTTTTTTTAGACTTCCCAAAAGGTCCAAGAGTTTAAGAAGACTCAGAAAATGTTATAAAATTGCAACTCAAATGTGTCCCCAAAATAAATTTAACCCCCTCGTTGAATTAAAAAAAATTATCAACAGGGTTGTCCCCCCAACAGGATAATCCAAAAATTAAAAAAATATTTTTTCAAAAAAAAAACCTGAACACCAAAAGTCGCTCTCTTTCTTCTTTCCGGTTTATCAACAACAATTTTATTTTGCTCCTCAATTTCATTTTTCAATTTTAAAGCATTTTCACTAACTTCCCAATCATCACAAATTTTGCCAATTCTTTCTTTACAAATTTCTTCATTATACATTTCGATGCTTAGACACTAGAAAAAAATTTGTTTTTGAAATTTCCAAAGAAAATTAAAAAGAAAACTTGAATCATAGCATCCGCAGGATTGTAATTACGTGGACAAGGATAACCAAAAGAATTTAAATAATCAACTGTTTTTGAAGGTTCTCCAAAATAAGCAAGTCTTCCATTTGCCAAAAACATTACCTTTAAATTAAAATCATTAGAAAGATTTGTCAAGAGGGTTACTAGAGGTTGAAAAGAAAATTAAACGTTAAGTACTTCCCAAAGAGTTTATAGGAAGTGTCAAGGTCCCAATAGTCTTTGGGAGGAGTTAAGGAAGAAAGAGTCTTCAAGGAAGGGAAAGGGTCCAGGGATGCCATGGGATGTGAAAAAAAGATGGGTTAGGTTTTGGGTTTCAAATAACTCGTGACCTCTCTGGAAATGTTAAGGATGTCTTCTAAGAGAAAATGGTCTTTAAAGGAGGAAGTCAGCAAGTCATACTATTTATTTCATCAAAAGGATCTAAAATATAAGGGAAAAAGAAAGAGGGATTTTAAAAGACATAAAATCGGATACAAATTTTTGGGATCAGAAAGACAAAGAACCGGGTTTTGAAAGAAAAATAAAACTTTAAAGGGTGGTCCCCCCCCCCCCCCCACTCCAAAAAAATTTAAAAAAAATAATAAAACCTCTCCCACTAACCATATCAAATTGTCTATAAATTGTAGAAGAAGGTTGATGAATTGTACAAATAACAGTACGTCCAGATTGTGCCAATTTTTTCATTACATTTATTACACTTTCTGCCATAGAAGAGTCTAATCCCTTAACAAAAAAAATTTTTTTTAAACCTCAAAAAAAATTTCTTAAAAAATACAGTTGTAGGTTCATCAGCAAAAATTATTTGTGGATTACTTAACAATTCACAGGCAAAAAGTAAACGTCTAGCCTCTCCTCCAGATATTCCTTTTTTTATTCCACGGCTACCGATTCGAGTATGTCGACAAAAATGAAGTCCCAAATCGTTTAGAATCTAAGAAAGAATTTTTTAAAGTCAAGATTAAGAGTGAGGCAATTTTCTGCCTTATGTCTATTTTCAAGAGGGGTGTTATTGACCAAGGCGAACCTCGGAACCATGGGTCGGATTTCGGAGGAAACAGGGTGTCTTGTACAACATGAGATTGGCTAACACAAACGCACCAGAAGACATAAACTCCTTTAAGAAAATTAGCACATTTTACCCTTACGTTCACTCTATTGTGCAAAGGGTCGGGTTGACTGACTAAAAAAAGTCAGGGGTTCGAATCGGAGTTTTCAAAAAAATTTCTTTACGGATCAGGTTTCGAGCAGAAAAGTCAGGGTTCAGGGCAACCCGGCCCATTCCTTATCCAAATATTACCACAAAGTTAAGAGGAAGGCCCACCCCCTCTCCTCTCAAAAAAATTTTTTTTAATTTAAAAAATAAAACCTCAGAAACACGCTTTTTAATTTGTCTTTCACTACTTCCAACAAGTCGAAGTCTTGCTTGTATAATTAAATGTTCTTTAACTGTTAACGTTCCCATAAATAATTCATCTTGTTGAACATACTAGAAATTAAAAAAAATTTTTTTTTAATTTTTAAAAAAAAAACTTACTCCACTAACAAAAGTTATTTGTTTTCCCATTTCTTCTCCATTAACCAAAACTTTTCCTTGAACTGTCAAATTTGTTAAATTTCTGGATAATAAAGTATTTAATAATGTTGTTTTTCCGGCACCACTAAAAAAATTTTTTTTAATAATTGAAAATTTTTTTTGCAAGTTTAAATGTCTTTAAAAGGGATCAAAAAACCTATTGGAATCGACTGATCTTAAGTCACAAAAGGACCGGGTCCAGCCAAAAAAAATTTTTGGATTAATCTGGTCCAAAAATAAAATCAGGAGAACACGGAAACAGTTCCCAAATTTGGAACTCTACCCCGAAAAATCCGAACAAGTCTACCTCGCGCTGGGAGGGAAAATGCTGCTGATCCTTATCCATCACCGGCCCACTAGTTTTTACTTAACCAAATCTAATCCCGTGATAAGCAAGGAAGATCCTGCTGATCCTATCCCTCTCAGGCCCACTAGTTTTTACTTAAAATAAAAAAAACCTCGCCCCCATCAAAGCTACTAATTGTCCAGATTTTGCCATACCAGAAACATTATCTTTAAAAAAATTTTCTTCAAATTTAAAAAAAATTAAAAAAAACCTAAAATAATTCTTCCAGATTTGGGGTGTTTTATAGTCAAATTGTGCCAACTAATAAATACTGAAGGAAGAGTCTTCTCATTTTCCTCTACTTTAAATTTAACTGAAGAATGTTGTTGTTGTAGAGAACCATAATTAATTGGTTGTTGTTCTTCTATTACTTCAATATTGTCACCTTGTTGTTGTTTTAATAAATGTTGGGATTCACTCATTTTTTTAAATTTTAATTAGAATTTAAATAAATTATTCTCTTAAAAGTCTGGAAAAAATATTTTTCGCAAAATAAACAAAAAATAAAGAATCGTTCAAAACATTTAAAATCCAAAAATTAATATGGCGCCTAAAAATATATAAATTAGCCAAGACTCTAGTTACCCCTATGGCTCCATAACATAAAATTAGTGTGTAGCGCCGGATCCCAAATCTGGGTTTTTTGCCATATCCGGATTTCTTCCGGACCAGATCCGGATCAATCCGGAAAATCCGGCCGGATTCGGTTATGGTTGCAAATCTGGTTTCCGGACCCAGAAAAATCGATCTTACCGTCCCTACCTAAAATTAATCTCAGGGTCCACATTTTCTCCATGTTATAAATTTTTTCATCTATAATAGTAAAATTAACCAAAGGGTCCAAAAATCACTGGGACAATTTTAATTTTTTTGAACGATTATCAACTTCAGAAAAAAATTTTCAAGAAAAAATGGTTGGGGAAAGGTTTGAAAGGATACAAAAAATAATGTTAAAAAATTACATAAAATAAAGAGGAAAGGGAAATTCTAAAGAATTAAATAGAATAATAAAAATAATTAAAAGTGCGATAAGGAAAATAAATCAAAAATAACAGACAACATAAATATAAAATACAAATCAAAAATAATTAAAAGATAAGAATTTTGGGTATTTTTCCAAGAATGAGAAAAGAATATTTTATGATTTTTTTGAATTATTTTGTATTTTTAAATTTTTTGGCGTTTTGTTATATTTTGAAAATTTTCAGAAAAAAATTTTCTTAAAACACACACAATTTTTTTGAGGTCCCGAAAAATTTTTTTGGGGGTTCAAAAAAATTTTCAAAAAATTTTTGGTTCAAAAAATTTTTTTGAACCCCCAAAAAAATTTTTCGGGACCTCAAAAAAATTTTCCGAAAATTAAAAAAAAATTTTTCAATTAAAAAAACCTGTAGGTGTAAATATGAAAACAAAATAAATGTAAAGAGACAATCCTCAAAAAATCAGAAATAAAAGCAATTAATACAGAAAAACCTTAAAAAATTTTATAATTAATTAAAATAATTTTTTTAATTAACCTAAAGTAGAGAAACCAACAAGAAATATTCTATCCACAGAAGAATGTTGTAATGCAATTATATATGCTGAAAAAAAACTTAAAATATTAGCAAATTGTCAAACGTATTTTTCATATAAGGTAGATTTGTAGTGTGCCGTTATGTCAACCCCCCCCCCCCCAAAAAAAACCGCTGAAATGCCAAAGTGGAAATTACGACAGCAGTTCCCTTTCTTTTGACATTACGATAATTTAATATTAGGGTCAGTAGTCATTCCTAACAGGAATGTCAAGGCTTACCCGCCAGACTTTTTCTGACCAGAAACCCATCCCGAGAAATTCTTCGAAAACCCGATTTAGCCTTATTTCAACAGGTGACATCATTTATTCCTAGGGTTGCAGTTTTCGAGTCGGGCCGACGTCGGGGCATATTTTTCATACTTGTTTTTATCGAGTCGGGCCTGTACGAGTCTTTTTCGGGCCAAATATTTTAGGCCCAACTCGACCTTTCGGTCCGAGCGGGCCATTTTGGAAACCCTACTTAATCCTAACAACTTTCTCGAAAAAATCTCCCTAAGCTCTTCCCCAAAAAATAAAAACCTCTTCCTTACATTTCCACAAATGTATATGATATAGGAAAAAGTTGCTCAAAAAAGTATTTAAAGCATCATTTAATTTTAATCCAGCAGGGTTTTGAGTTAGCCAATTAATTACATTTTCTAATTGTTCAATTGACAGAAAAACAATTTTCCAAAAATTCTCAATTAATTGCCATTCAGTTGGTATTGAATTAATTATGATAATTCCTAAGAGAGAATCAAACAACAAACTGGAGAATCTGCAAAAAAAAATTTTTTTAAATATTTTTAAAGGTGAACCGGCACGTTTGTAACAGAATAAGAGATGGTTTGTAAATACAATTTAAATAATAAAAAGGAGCAAACTAAACAGAAAATGAAGACATCCATAAATGTTTTTTTCAAGAGTTTGTCCGCAAATTTTTGTAAAAAAATTTGCGGACAAACTTCAAGTACTTTGTCAACAAAAGCTAAAGACAAACAATATAAGGTGTGCGCTAAAACTAATCTTAAAGAACGAACGACGTAAAGCTAAACTAACAGATCCCTTATACACGCACACAAATGCATGTTCCCCGTGAAAATTAGATAAAAATTAAAAAAAAAATTCCCAACCTTTTAAAATCCGCAAATTTATAAGTCAATTCAGTAACCAAAGCACTTTTTGAAATTATTGGTTGAATTATCCAATACATTATTTTAAATAAAGTATTTAAAAATTTTTTACCTAAAATAACTTCAAAAATTAAAAAAATAAAACCTTCGGATAATATCGAATTCTAGCCTTCAAAAAATTTCTATCAACTCAAATTTTTATTTAATTTTTTTGTTAGAAAAATAGAGAGATAAATCGTCACAATACAATTTTTAAACGCTATATAAAATAGAAAAAGAGCTACGTTTATCCAAAAAAAAATTTTTCTCAAAAATTACAAAAAATTCATTTGTCCGCAAATAATGTCCGCAAAAATGAAATTCACAATTTTCTCAAAAATCAAACCGTAACTCTTTTCTTTTCCTATGACATATATCAAAAAAGGTCACATAACACTCTCAAAAAATACTTTTACAAAAAATATACTAACTAAACAAAAAACAAATGTTAACATTTTTAATTCTTTTTCTAACTTTTTTTAAAGAAAAAGAGTCACCAAAAAATTTTTTCTTTTATTCTATAAATTCTTTATATTACCCTTCGCTATATGCCATACCTCTCTTCTCTTTATCCTAATTTTTAATCCCTTGCGCTTCCAATTTCTTCTTCAATGATTCAGGCATTGAGGGTGGAGGGGGCCTTGGCATGTCCAAGGCCACTTTTACAGAGTCATAGATGAACCTACAGAGGGAAGAAATATTATTAAAAATAAAAAAACTCTTCTTTAATATCTTAAAAATATCAAGATCCTATACAGGACAAAAAAGCCCGTTACTCGGCACTATACTCGGAGTTCGTTTGACCCGAAACCAGATCCTAAGACAATATTGAAACTCAGACCCAACTCTTCTTTCAAACAGCAACTGCTATACCTAGTGGTAGTGTCGAAAGGAATCGGAATTTGGCTATTCCCTCTGTAAATTTTCATGGAACTACCTAGGCTTTAATAAAAGAAACAAAATCGGAATCCTATAAATAGCCAACTACTATTCATTTTAAAATAAAAAAAATAACCATTGCAATGCAGTCAAAGTTCCAATCATAATAATA
Source organism: Meloidogyne arenaria (assembly GCA_036172955.1). Lineage (NCBI taxonomy): Eukaryota > Metazoa > Nematoda > Chromadorea > Rhabditida > Meloidogynidae > Meloidogyne > Meloidogyne arenaria. The sequence continues at coordinate 424,947 of JARQAB010000034.1, read as the reverse complement.
CGCGGAACAAGTCCTCCCCAAACACCTTTAAAAATATATTTAATAAAACAAAAATTCTTAAAAAATACCCAAAGGTCCCAATTGCTTCAAAATTCCAATAGCCGAAGCCCCAGCATCTTTATTCAATTTAGAAACAATAGTGTCAGCTGGATGAGAGACTACAGCACAGAAAACACCTTTAAAATTTAATTTTTTGGAATTAATGTTCATTAAAAATTTCCAAAAAAACCTGCAATATAACCAGCAACAAAAGTAACCAAAAGCTGCTCCGCTTTAGTACATTGATCTCTAGGTTTTGGAACAACATGATGGTAGAGTAATTCAACAGTACGCTCAAAACAGGCAAACTTCATCCTATAAAGAAAATTTTTAATGAAAGTAGATTTTTGTTAAATGTTTAACTTGGGTCAGAGTCATGCCAACCTGATTTTATTTTTGGAACGGTAACAATAAGTGAGGCCAAGAAGCTGACCCAATTAAAATTTGACCAAAACACCTCCAAAAAGTTTCCAAAATAAGCTTACATTGTATATGGAATTTGACGCATCCAAAGTGGCGGCAATCCTTTATAGAAACCCATCAAACCTTCAGTCTTGTAAATAAACGGAGCACAGCCACGAAGATTGGGAGGTGCAGTTGGAGATGTTTGAATACGTACTTTAACCGCTTCCATTGGGGCAAGCATCATATCAGCAAAAACTTCAGCAGATGCACTAGCAGCCAAATAAAGACTCGTACGATACAAGAAGGCATATTCCTTTAAGAAAATAATTTTTTTCAAAAAATTTATGCGGACAAATTTTGCGGATTTACAAAAATTCCCAAAATTTTGAGTTAGAAAATTAAAAAACCTCTCCAACAAGATCAGCATAAACTTGTTTAAAAAGTTCATAAAATCCAAATTTTCCCAATCCTTGAAGCGAATATCCAATAGCTGTTGGTGCCCAACCTTTAGCCAATCCTCTAGCTCCATCTTCTGCCAGGGTAACTTTAAAGCCGCTGAGAATTCCTTTATATTTGGCTGGGTCAACCTTAAAAGTATAAGATATTTGTTTGTACCCTCGCTTGTGGAAAAGGAAATATAATTGATTGCCGTGTTGGATGGTGGTACAGTCGGTGTTGTGCTCTGGTTTGGGACTTCCTAGAGACCTGCACGAAACTCCAAATTCTTTTCTTAAGGCGGGAGAATCTGAAGACGGGAGAATACTTAAACAAGACAATACAACCCGAAAAATCATCCGAAAAATAAAAAAGAAACGTTTCGTGCAGGTCTAACCCTAAAACCAACGGACAACTTATAGTTTAAAAAATATACTTGAATGCGACATTTGACAAGATCAAGTGGAACAATAGCTAAAAAATAACAAAATTTAGTTAAAATTTTTTAAAAATTAAAAAAAAAACCTGTATGAGTAATTCCACAAGAAAGAATTCCACCAATGCCACAATATGCATAGAATAATGGAGTTCCAATCTCAACTTGTCCTTTATTTCCTCCGCCTCCTAAATAAGGGGAAAGAGTTGTTGACGATAAAATTAATTTTTCAGTTAAATTAATTAATATATTTGTCCCAGAATGGAAGAAAAAATCTTTTAGGCCATCATATAATGTTGGGATTAAGGCAAAATAGAGGTACATCCAAGTTAGGATTATTACAATTATTCCATAATGATTTTCAAAATTTTTGAAATTTTTTGAATTTTTGGGGATTATTACGTAAATTTTCTTTTCTGTAGTTTCCGAGGTCATTTTTCAATTAAAAATCCTCTGAATGAGAAAATTATAAATTTCAAAGAAATTGCCACGTTTCAAACGGGAGAATACTGGAATAGAGTATACCCAAAAGATCACTACAAATTCGTTGCTGGTTAAAAAGGTGATCTTATGGATAAAACTAGGAGTTAATAAATCAAGGATGAAAGGTGCACCCAAAAGGGCAACACTTCAAGATCAATAAAAACGATTTCCGATAGGTTTGCCGGATATCTATTTTCAATTTACGTTCGTAATATTTTCGATTTCGAGAGAATCAACAGTTTCGGTTCAAAAAAAGGTTTCGTAAAATTTCTGAAAACGGAGTCAATTCTCTCTTAAAAAGAGAAATTTCAAATAGAAAACTAGAACGAAAGCTCGTTCAAACACAACTAGGAAAACTCAAGGTTAACGTCTCCGACTCTTAAATAACAGAGACCGATTTTATAGGTTTTATGCCAAGTTCGCGATTCCGCAGAATATTCTATCTTCACCCAGGGCTTGCCTATAAAGTTTTACCCTCATTTAAAAATTTCAAAAGATAAACAAATTACAAACCTTCCTTCGCAGGAACTGGAGCTTTCACCTCACATTTAGCAGTGATCAATGGTCCATTACCAAATGCCTTTTTGGATGCTTCTGCTAGTTGTTGTATCGGCATATTGGAGTAGTACAAATAAGAAGTTTTTTAAGAATTATTTAATTTTAGGATGTATGTCACAAGACCTGAAAAAAATTTTTTAACAAAAGTCAAAATCTTCAGAAAGCAAAACATAAAAAAATGTAAAATAGAGAACAATCTAGTTAAATTAACAGAGTCTAAACTCAACTAGTTCAAATAATTAAGAGACGAGAAGCATTTTCTCACAATTTCTAGTCAACCCACGCAATCCGCTTTTATACTAAATTAGTTTACATTTTGAAATAAACGAGAGAAAATAGTACATAAGCGAGAGATAAAAAGAAGTTACCATTTGAAAAAATATATTCTTGTTGACATTTTGAAATTTACACTTAAAAATAAAGTACTAAAATTAGAGAAAAATAAAGAATTAATATCACATAAGCGAGAGATAATAAGAAATGACCATTTAAAACAAATTTATTCTTGTTAACATTTTGAAATTTATATCAAAAAATAAAGCCAGAAATAGCATTAAAGTTAGAGAAAAATAACGGATAAATTGTCATTTTTGTTATATTCAAGGCTATTTCGCCACGTAAAATTTTTAAAAACTTACACATCACCCTAAATTTTATTTTAAGCTCCTTACTTTTAATTAAACTCCTTCCAAAGCGGTTTGAAGTAAATTTTGTTTTAAAAAATATTATCAAGTTAATGATGTCATACAGGCCAAATAGAGGTTTATTTTTTTAATTTCCATTTTTTTCAATCAATTAAATTTTAAAAAGAAACAGGTGGACCTGGCCCAAGTTCTTCTATTAATATGAATGGAGGTTATAATATTTTGGAACAACAAAATGATGAAATGGTTGAGGAATTGTCAAGTAAAGTGTCTCAACTTAAACGTGTTACTATTGCTATAGGAGATGATGTTCGAGAACAAAATCGTTTGTTGAATGAAATGGTGTGTTTGTTTGGAAATTTTTAATTTATTAAATAAGTTTTCCTAGGACCGGTTCCCAATTGTAGTTCCCAGGGTAACCCTACTGTTTTTGTGTTCAAATTCCGTTACTTTATTCGTCTCGATTTTCCTGGTTTACTTTTCAGCAACAACCAGTACCCGTCACTTCTCTTCTTTGTCTCTTACATATTTAACCAAATAATTGCAAATCAAGCTAGATCATGGGAAACCCCTATGTTTTGTGCCAAAGTTCAGGCCCATGACATTTTTGTGAAGCTTCCTAGGTCTTGCCTTAACTGTCCCCAGGTCCAGGATTCTATCCGAGTCAATAGTCTGGGAGCTTTCAAATCCCAACTTCCCCAAAATTTTTAAAAAGATTCTTTTTAGGACACAAAGTTTGAAACAACAAAAGGTCTTCTTGGCTCAACAATGAAAAAATTGGGGATTGTTTCAAAAGCTGGAGGTTTTTTTTTAATTATTTAAATATCTTTTTAAAAAATTTTTTAAGGCAGAAATGTTTTATGTTACCTTGTACTTTTCTGCTTTTTTGTATTTCTTGTAATTTATTTTTTGATGCGATAATAGTAGAGAAAATGGGAGAAGAAATTGAAAATGAAGTATTATTTAATTACTAAAAAAATTTTTTTTTAATTATTTAAACGGGAGACAAAATAAAAAAAATTTTATTGCTGAAAATATTAAAACGTTAAAAAATTCATATTTTTTTTTAATAAAATTATTTTTTGTATAAAAAATGTTAAATAAAAATAAAATTCAACACGAAACATATTAAGGGGATTAAAAGGCATCAGGAGAAAAAAAAGTAGGTGGGTCGGGTTTAGAAAATTTCCTGGGTCTGGTTTGGGCTAACCATTCTATACATTCATAGGAAAAAACTTGAGTTGGAAAGAAGTGGCCGTAAACGATAATTCTACCCAAAAAAAGTCAGAGTTTCAGTAAATCCTTGACATCACTGATATAGTGTTTTCGGTTCTTGGAAAATCTTCGGATATCCGGAACCGATATCCGAACCGAAAATCATCGGTTCTTCGGTTCGGTCCGGAACCGACAATCTGATACGTATTCTCTAGGACAGCTCGCCCATCTTAAAATCAGAAAATTAAAATTTTGGACCCCGTTAGAGACAACCCGAGAAAATTTTTAAAAATAAATTAGAAAAAAAAATTTTTTACCCTTCATGTATCATCACAATTGAAGAACCCGTTATAAAAGAACATTTTAGATGCCTAATAAGTGTTGGGCGTTCTTTCCTCGCATTTCCTTCAATTTCATAGCGAATTGATTCGGGCATAGCTCCAGGCATTGCTTGAACCTGGAAAATTAAAGGAACTTCTTAAAATGTTAAAGTGATCCTCCTAAATCTTATGAGTTTCTAACCATTAAAAATATTTTTAAAAATACTCCCAACAAAAAAAATTATATCACTCAAATTTCATTCAAAATAAAAAAGATTTCCACGAGCGGATTCGAACCTTGTCACCTCTCCCCGTGTCCGAGCCCTTCCCAACTACACCACTGAACAACATAACTAAGCACACTAATTTTCTCCCTAAATTTACCCTTAAAATTAAATTTTAAACCTTCCCAAGCCTTAAAGAAGGAAAGTAGGCCTCATCTACATCTCTCAGCACCAAATTCCAATGTTTATCAAACGCTACTATAGAACCCTGAAAAATATTTTTAAAAGTATTTTTAATAAAAAAAACCTGTAACATTCGATTTGGCCCTCTTTGTTGTGCTCTTCCTGGGGCAAAAGCTCTCAATTTAACAATTATTCGAGTTCCTTCACGCATCCATTGAGACAAACGTTCATAAACTCCTCCAAATGTTGAACAAGCAAATCTTTTTCCGAGGGAAGTGTCTATATGTTGAACCTTTCTTCTTCTATAAAAAAATTGGGGAATTTTGTAAAGAAAATGGAATTTTCGAATTTTGGGTACATTAGAGTCCGAGTGAAAGAGGCAGGGGAACGCCTGGCATCTTAAATCTAAACTATGGGGTTGTCTAGAAAGGCTTACAGAATTATTCAGGCTTCGAAAGACGTAGTCACATGAATCAGTCACCCAAGACTAAAGAAAAATTGAAATTTCAAATTTTAGGTACATCTGAGGGTGAAGGAGGCAGGGGAACGCCTGTCATCTTGAATTAAGCTAAAGGGGCTGGTCTAGACGGGCCTACAGAAATAATATTTAGGCTCTGAAAGACATAGCCCCTTCAATGAGTCACCCAAGACTATCGGAATGTTTCAGACTCTAATGATCCCCTTACGGACGACACTCGAAAATACCCCAAAATTTTACGAACCTATCCCAAAAATACTTCAAAAAATCCAAAAAATTCACTAACCTTATCTCATAATTTCTTTCATTTTTAATTTCCCTCTTAATAGATAAAGGCTCTTGTCCTTGTATACAAATAGTTTTAAGCCTTCGCATTCGTTCCTTAGCATTTTGCTTTGGTTTTGCAGGAGTTGATGAACTTATTTTTGTGTTGTTTAAAGTATTTGGAGAAATTCCAGTTAATGGAAGCTTTGCTTTGTTTTCCATTTTTAAAAAATTCCAAAAAAAAATTTTGCAATCATTAGAGTCTCAAAAAATTAATTAAAATCTCAAAGCCTGTCTAAGACTCAAACGTCACCCAGTTATACCCAAAAAAATTTCTACGTTCTTAACAGCCTTCAGGGGCCTTAGACAGATCTTTGGCCGTTAAAAAATTTTTCAGTCATTAGAGTCTCAAAAGGAAACCCAAAATTAAAAAAAATCCAATTTTTGAGAAAACAGTCTAGTACTCAAGCGCCACCCAAACCTGCCCAAAAATTTTCCTAAATTTTTAACAACCTAAAGGGACACTAGGTAGTCTTTTGGCCGTTCAAAATTTCAGGAAATCCCAAAAGTCAAAAGTTTCTCAATTTTTGAGACTCTAAGTACCCTATATGAAAATCACCCATTAAAATTTGAAAATATTAAAGTGAAAATGACACTTTCTTAAGATAAAATTTTTCAAAAAAATTTAAAAATAAAATATTCTCTTTATTCTCTACTTTATAATCAACGCACAAAAAAAAATTTTTTTTTGAAAATCAAAGGAAATACTCTCTCTCACGCAGAGAAGGACAAACAACAACAACACACCATTCTCCCCTCATAAAAATTTTTTCAAACCAGAACAGAAAAATATAATAAAATTTGTATATGTGACCAAAGACAATCTGCTCATTGTTTTGATCAGAAGAGAACAAAAAAAGTAGAAAAATAAATTTTTTTAAAGAAGAAAATTTAACTATAGTATGATAAAAGTCAATATTTCTTTTAATGATTGTCAGTGGAATCCCGATAATACGACACCTCAAAAATTCACTTTAATCGTCGGGTTACTTAGACCTCTGAGCAAAGTATCGTCGGAATACCAATGTCAAAAACACCCTCAAAAATACGTCTCACTTTCATTCTTCCATCAGATCAATTAGACCTTGAGGATAGTGCAGTTTCCCTCCCATACAAATCTTGTCACGAAATGTTTGCTCCCCAGGGGCGGTGACGTATCAGCGGGATTCCAATAATAATGTTTATGGAATAGAAAAAAAGAAAACATTTTTTAAAGTTTTTTTAATAGATGAATAATAATTCGAGAAACAATGTTTTTAATTTTCTTAAGAGCATTATACGTAATTTAGGTAAATGTCAGAGTCAAAAAAAATTTTTTCTTATGTATGTGAATAAATTTTGGAAATAACAAACAAGGAAGCCAAAAAAACCAGAGAAAATCAAAAAAAAAAATCAAAAAATTTCTCCTTGTGGTTAAGTGGTTTAGACTGGATTTGTGACCCAGGTTCGATACCTGGTGGGGGATTATGGGTGCTTTTCTTTTAATAATGTAATTTTTAACTTGTGTTTTTGTTTTTACATTCTCTAAACGGTTAAAAATTTTTTTAACAAAATTATTTTCAACTCTTCCCATACATACAAAAAATTTTTTTTCGTAAATCAAAGACTTCCATTAGAGAGAAGCACGAGGGAAAAATAAATAGAATAAAGATTTATAAAATTTTGGGAGATGGATATATAGTTTTTTTATTTCTTGCTTGTTGGTGATGGTTATTTTCAGTCTCTTTTTAAATTTTAATTAAATCAAATTTCGGTAATAGTGCAGTTTCCCTCCCATACCCTCCATAAAGCCCCTATTTCTTCCCCCTTCCTTCTTCTTTTTCTTATAAAGTGACATTTGGGTCAACGATAAATGAGTCAACCAAGAATTTAAAAAATAAACCAAATCGGTCTCATGGGACGGAAACTACACTGATACTCAACAAATATTTTAAACCGAGTCAATTTTCAAAATAAATATATTTTTTAAAGTCCTTCCCTTCCTTCAACAATTTTCTCACCCCTTCCGCTCTTATTTTTTAAAACATTTATATAATAAAAATCAAATTTTAATTTTTTTTCTTAAAACTTTTTATTGCTCTCTCATTTTTTCACCTTTTTTCCCTCTCTTACATCAAAATCCAGAAGAACCCGTTGATGAACGCGGAGAAAATCCTGGTGGAACAGGCAACCAAGTATTATGATTATTTTGATTTGGATGATTGTTTGGATTTTGCTGTTGCTGTCGTCCACCTCCACCACTTCCATCATTTGTTGTTGCTGCTGTTGTTAAAATTGTTGAAGAAGAACCATAATTCAAACTTCCCCCACCACCAAAATTTGAATGATTTTGAAAATTATTATTTTGTTGAAAATTAAAATTCTGATGTTGATGTTGTTGAAGATAACCTCCTCCTCCTTGCTGAGGCTGATGTTGTTGCTGGGGAGGATGGAAATTTGAATGATGAAAATTACCATTATTATTTTGATGATAATTTTGATGGTTCTGATGCTGTTGTTGTTGATGTAATCCTGGCATTGAAGTCATCATTGGTACACTGGAATGATGTTGTAATTGTTGTTGAAGATGAGGGCGATGTTGTTGCTGCTGATGTTGTGCTGTTGTTGATGTTGTATAAAGTGAAGGATGATGATGATTATTTGAAGTTATTATTGGATTACTATTATTATTGTAAAATGAACTTTAAAAAAAATAAAAATAAATTAATAAAAACAGAGGACACCCCGGTGATGAAAATAAAAATGTCATTGAACTTTTGGTTAGTGCCAGGAAGGACATTAATTCGTGGATAAACGGGCAGTTAGCTACTTATTAATCAATCCTAATCTTCTTATATTCCTTGAATTGGACCAATGAACTGAATTGGTCCCAATTGCCCACTGAAGCATTGTCCGAGAGCTTATGTGAGCTAGGAACTCAAAATGAACTGCCCCGCCAATAGCAAAACCAGACTCATATAATGACTTTATTATTTGAAATATCCAATCTTAAAGACGGGGATAACCCTCTAAAGAAAAGATATCCACAAAGTTTGTGAACCTAAATTTAAATTTAAAAAATAGTTTTCCGCTTACTTTTCTGTTGTATGACTACTACTACTAGTACCATTAATAGTATATTTGTCTCCGCCATTCATATAAATTTGCTGTTGTGATGGTTGTGGAATAACAAAATTCTGCTTTTCTTCTTGCATAATTTCTTTCAATGCTTTTGCTGATTCTTAAAAGAAAAATTTTTTTTTCGAGCTAAAGGGACGCCACGAAATACTTTAAATTAGGGCTGGACCTCTACCTTTTTCTAAGCTAGATGCTGACCTCGAAAATACACACACGACCCCCCTCCCTCTCTCCTAGATATACGGGTCTGACCCTGAACCTGACAATTTTTATTTGAAGCAACTCTAGTGCCAAGATCCAAGCCAACTTATTTTTAGAATCAAAAAAAAATTTTTTTGCGGACAAATCCAAAAATCTTCCCAAAAACTTCCCTAAAAATATTTAAAAAAACCTTCAAAAGGATCAAAGCCCAAATCATCATCATCAACAAACGAATTAATAATTGCAGAAGAATTTGGTGGTTGTTGCTGTTGTTGTTGAATTAAAACATTTTGAGAAACAGCAACAAATGTTGGTGGAGATGGTGTTGTTGATGTTGATGAAGAAGAAATTTTATTATTATTTTGCTGCAACATTTGTTGTTGTGAATTATTTGATTTTTCAAAATTATTATTATTTAAAACATCTCCATTAATTGTTAATGGTTTTTGTTGTTGTTGTTTCTGTGTTAAAATTGTATCATCATTTCCTTTTTTCTGCTTAATTTGTTGTGATATCATTTTTGGCAAATTTTCAACTGAACCGCTTGTAGGTCGCTTCTTTTCCCTGCAAAAATGTAAAAAAAAATTTTACTTAACATCTTATAAATTAAAAGAGTATCCCCAAAATTCATCCAACCCAAGCAGCAGTAAAATTTAAAAATATGTATACTTTGGTGTAGTTGGAAAAATTTTTGTTTCAATTGGAAGGGGTCCAAGGTTCGAACCCATTCGTTGAAAAATATTTTTATTTGAAGGGAAATGGATTTTTGACTAATAAAAATTCAGAAATTAATGTAAGAAAAATTCTTTTAACCAAAAAATCCCTCAAAATTAACAAAAAATATACAATTGTTCTCCTCCTGATGTCATCACTCTCGCTCGATTTCTCGCCACCACCAATTCTCTGCACGTAGAAGTCTGTTGTTGCTGATTAAAACCCGTTGAACCTTGAATTCCGAACAAGGCAAACATATGTTCGAGCAAACGGCGTTCATATTCTGTGTTTTCCTTAAATTGATTTTTTTGAGTATTTTAGCGATTAAAGATCAAAATGGGTTTGAACAAGGTTCCTAGCCAGGTTTCAAACACGGGCATAGTCTGGGCCATGTTCTAGAGGGTTTCCTGTTTCCAATTATAATCTAAAAGCTCCTGGAGTTTCTCTAGACCTAAAAGTTTTTTGGACTCCAAACTTAGGATTTGGCAAAGGTCAACAAACCAAGCTGAAATTCCAGTCCATAATTTGAAAATCTCCAAGAAATTTTAATTTAAAAAGAACCTTGATGCATGTCCTCCTTTGTAAAGCTAATTTTTTCATCTGCCACCTCATGTAAATACATACATTCCTTAAAAATAGAATTTATAAAAGATAAAATAATGGGGGAAAATCAGGGGTATTCAAGGTAAAAATTGACCCAATCGGGTACCGACCCAATTAAAAAAATTAAATAAAAAAATAAACCGGTTTATAACAAGTCTGTCCCTTCAAAAAACTTGAGCAATATTTCGTTGTGCCTAACGACGCTTTCAACAGACGGCCTTCAACAACCATATTATTAACTGCTTGAATAGCTCTAAGTGCATCTTCACAACGAGCAAATGTCACATAGGCAGTGTGTGTCGGAGGTGTCGAATTGTTAATTGCTTGAGCGGTACCAACTGCAACTTTGAGGATCTTGCCAAATTTTCCAAAAAATTCTGGCCTAGAGAAAAATTTTTTTAATTTTGGCTCTAATGCAGATTATGAGTCCAATGGAAGGTTTACCCATTTTTAGCCTTTTTATATCGAATCAGAATTACAACATTTATCGCCTATTTCATACGAAACATGTATGCTCAGCTAGACTTATTCTAACTAAGTCGTGATAAAAAGGCCCAAAATGGTCAACGTAAACCTATGGTTGTAGGCGAGGCGCTTACAGGTCAGAATTAATTTTCCAAAGCTTATGGAAAACAAATTTTGGAATTTTGGACAGGAAAAAGAATACATGTTTACTGGGGGCGGTAAGTACAAACAATAAACAAAATTTCAAAAAAGTTCCCCAAGAATGTTAATGTTCAAAAAAGGACTCAATACTCCTTACATTAGTAAGGGTCCAATTCCCCCAAAAAAATTTTTTTTAATTAAAAAAAAATCAAAAACAAACTTTTTCAAAAGTTCAGGATTCGCCATTCGCTGACTTATCCCAACTGCATAAACCAAATTTTTCTGAAGCACTCTATATTCTGACAAATGTTTTCTGTCTTCAATAATTTTGTTTTTCTGTTGTAAAACTTTTTGCTTTTTCTCTGTCTTAATTTTGTGAACTTCTGCACTAGAAAGTGGCTGAAAGTTGACCGGATCTTCTGGGTAAGATTGTCTACAGGCCGGGCAAAGTCCATTCTCATTCGTTCTAGAATTGGATTTTTAATTATTGTAAGGGCAATCTGAAGCTTAGGTAGGTTGGATTCAACAGACAGGACAGACCAAGGAGTCTTAATTTGGTAAAATTGGTTTTAAGGGCCCAAATCTCTGTATAGTCGATACATCATCCGAAATAGCAAGTCGAGCTGATAATGGACTATATCGAAGTCTGAACCCTCAAAACCAATCTTCCCTCAATTTTCAGGGTTTCTTGACTTTCCCCGCAACCTTGATACACTCTTTGGCCTATGATCACCAACTGATCAAGAGCCAAAAACCCCTAAAGCTATAGTATCTTGAGATTAAACAGGCAGGATGGTATAAAAGCCATTAAAGGGAAAACTTGCATATTTAAAAGGTCATCTGAAAACAACTCAATCTCGATGTCAAATAATACACTTAAAATTAATGAACTTAAATCAAAGAATATCAAGGTAAGGAAAAATCAAAGAACAGAAAATTGGTTTGAACTAGACCAACGACCCTGGACCAACGGAAAATGCTGGCCAAAATCGGCATAAAGCCACCCAAATCGGCCCAGAGGGCCCAGACTAGAAGATCAACACCCTAGAGGTTCCTCACAGGTTTATCACCGGCTTAATATCGACTGGGCTCACAAAACCATTTTTTTAGAAATGCTTGCCAAAAAAGGTCAACTCCCTAGAGGTTCCTCATGGGTCTATCCCCAGCTTACGTGTTCCCTATTTATTAGCTTGCCAAAAAATATTTAAAATAAAACCTGATCCGATGCCAACAAAATCTACAAATTTGATATTGACAATTGCATGGAAAAAAGTTAAAGTCATCAAGGTCAAAGGCCTCCATACACAAGGGGCACTCTTTATCAGAATTATCATCACTAGACATTTCTGCTATACTCATCTAACGACAAAAATGAACAAAAAAAATAAATCTGGAAGAAAAGCTAAAATCTAGCCTGAGGAGTATAAATTATTTTTCGGGTAGAAGCTGAAAAAATAAAGAAATTAAATTTAAAAAATGATAACAAGTAAATAAATAAGAAATATTTATAGTACTCAGCAAAACACGAAAGTCAGCCTATTTTTAGACTTTTCTGGCCAGTGGCAATTAACACAATTCAAAAAAGGATTAATTTTGTGTAATTAAAATTGACATTTTATCTGTTTGTATGCCTAAATTAATTCGTTTTTTGAATCGTTTTGACTGCCAATGGAAAGAAAGGTGAATAGGGGGAAAATAGGGGAGAGAGAAAATGCCAGGCACAACCGCAGGTAAAATTGCCTATCAAACTGGAACTGAGCCAGGTCCTCCAAGGCTTTTTCTGCTTCCAAGCCCCACCCATTTTTTAAGCTTTCTGGAAGTTTCCCTGCGACTGGGATTTTGCCTGGATCTCAAACTCATCTCAGAATATGGCCCAGTCCAATAAAAACCACCTAAGAATTCACCCCCAAAATTTTCAAAAATTTTCCGAATAATTAAAAAAATTTCCTGTTTATTAAACCCAACCAAATTTAGAAATAAAATTGACACCAACCTATACACTTAAAAAATTGTAAAATGACTAAACAAAATTATCGAGAATAGATAGAGAAAATGAGGACTGCCTTTTAAATACGTCTCTCCTTAACAATAAATTTTGTAATAATTTACACTGTGTGATGTTTTGAAATATTTAATTTAGTTGACATTTTGAAAGTTGACAGAAAAGAAATCAGTTGAGAAATATTGGAAAAATAGAGGTGCTATATAATTTCGACAGTGACTAAATTCGACAGTGATTAAATTCGACAGTAAAATTCGCCAGTGACTAAACTCGACAGTGACTAAATTCGACAGTGAACTATTTTTTCTTTTTTCACCGTTTTCCTCGATTTTCGACAGTGATTAATTTCGACAGCGACTAAATTCGACAGTAAAGCCTAATTTTTAAAAAGTGTGGAAAATTTTTAAAAAGTATTCTACTTTTTAGAGAAAAAAAGTAGAATATTTTCGCTAATTTAGAAAGATCTCAATAGGCGCTATTATTTTTTTAACTAGAAAGATCAAGCCTGATCACTCATTAAAAACTACGAACCGAGCAATTATTTGGCATTTTTCACATTTATCGCGTTATAATTTTTTAATGATTGATCAGATTTGATTTATTCAGTTCGAAAAAAGATACCGCTTAACGAGGGCTTTCGAATCATATATGATTTACTCAGATTGGATTATGGCTTAAAACGTTGTAGTCGATTAAACCTGCGTAACACTTAGTTAACAGAGCTCAGCTGGCCCATTCCGCAGCAACACGGGATGCTGAATCGGCGACTTTGAATCTATCTTTAGAGAAAATTTCGCTTTTTTCTCTAACTATCCACACTTTTTAAAAATTAGGCTTTACTGTCGAATTTAGTCGCTGTCGAAATTAATCACTGTCGAAAATCGAGGAAAACGGTGAAAAAAGAAAAAATAGTTCACTGTCGAATTTAGTCACTGTCGAGTTTAGTCACTGGCGAATTTCACTGTCGAATTTAATCACTGTCGAATTTAGTCACTGTCGAAATTATCAGACACGAAAATAGAGAAATAGTGCACACTCTCTCCAATTTTTTCTTTCTCTGTTTATAATTGATTTAAGGTTTTTCTAACTTTTTCTTTCTCTAAACACGCATTTGTGTCCACTATATTGCCAATAGTATATTTCGCCAATAAGGCTAAAAACCTACATTTTGCCACTAAGTTAGTTGGCAAAACGAGATTTTTTAGCCTCATTGGCAATATATGTATTGGCAAAAATTGAGACATACACAAATAAAGAAAAAGAAAAATATGGCGTAATGTTAACTTTAAATTTAATTTTTTTAATTGACCTATCGATTTCTTTCTTGCTTTTTTTCTCGTTTTTTCAATTAAAAATTTTTTTTTTTCAAATTTAGCCATGCTTAAACGAAAAGCCGATACAGATTTAGAATGTCCTGTACTCGTCAAAAATTTGCGCCGCTCAATATCAGAATTTTTGGTAGAAAATGAAGCTGCAAACGTTAAAAATGACGATGGGAATATTGAATTTTTGGACTATGGAGGTGAACGTTGGGAAAAATATCGTCAAAGACTTGCAACTTTTGATGTTAGTTAAATTTATTATATAAGGGTTGGGGGCAAAACACGGTCCGACAAAATACCGTTTCCCAAAATACGGTCCGACAAAATACCGTCTGACGGTATTTTGTCTGGACAGTGTTTTAACCTGACACGATAGTCCAAATCAGCCTCCCTCCCCCCTTTTTTCAGCTCAAAAGTCGAATTTTATTGTCAAAAGAAGTATCCCCAGTAGAATGTGCTAGACATGGTTGGAAAAATATTCGAGACGATTTTCTTCAGTGTTATGATTGTGAAAAGATTTTATGCGTTAAAATGCCTGTTGGTGAAGATATTACAAATCGAGTATTTAATCGGTGTATTTGGTTTGTTTTTTTATTTTTTAAAGCGTGACGGTCCGAATCCTGCAGAATTTTTCTTTTTTGATCCCCATGGTCTAATCTAGTTTTTTTAAAGTTTGGGTCCCGGCCAGGGATACGGAACAAACTAAAAAACAGCAGACGGAATGTGGAAGCGGAATAGTCAAAAAAGGCGGAATTCTACGAAGCGGAAGAGAGCCCACCCCTGGTCTTCCCTCTGACATGAGCTTGATTGGTTGACTTAGACCCTTATCCTGAGTTAGGAGTCCAGGAAAAATTTAGGCCTTAACCTTGACCCAGATTGATTATTTATTTCAATTTTTTTTCAGGTATATTCAACGAAGACTTGTAGAAGCCCACACAGTTATATGTCCGTGGAGAACAAATGGCGGTCTTTCAATTTCCAATCCATACGATGTAATTGAACGATACAAAGTTTTGGCTGAATCTAATATTCCAGAAGTGGATTTTGTTAAAGCTTTTGATGACGAAGAAAGTTTAAAAAAATTTGGGAATGTTAATCAATTTTTTCTTCAAATGGCAATTTTTGGATGGTTACCTGCTGAAAAGTATTTTTATTTTTTTAAATTAATTTTAGGATAAGTTTAATGTAAGTAATTGTGAGCTTTAACATTGATTCTGGGCTTGTTCCTGAGTTTTGAGTCCACTTTAATTGGTTTCTCTTCCCCGGGAAAAGAAATTTTTTTCTCTTCCTTCACGACTCATTGTTAGCTAGAGAGCAGCCAAGACCAAGTCCAGCATCAATTTTTCGAAGTTGAACGGGACAGGATCCCACGGGATTAATTCCGAAAGTCCTGTTAATTCCTTTCTGTCGTTGAAACTCCTGGGATTTCGGAACGGGAGCATGGAAAATTTTGTCAGGACCACGTTTTGAGCAGCACTTTAAACTCAGGTCGTTCTGTTGGGGTTTTCTTCCCGTCACCTTTAGGACTTATCAATTTCTCTCTTCCTTTTTTAGAAACAACGAAGGAATTCAATTTTCCTGTCATTTATGCGGTCGGGATTTAAAATGTTGCGTCTTTTCACAGAAATTACCTCTTAACCCAATGGAAGAGCATCATTCTTATTGCCCAATTTTGGATAAAATATATCCATTATGGAGTGAATCTTTAAGAAATGTTCACAAATTAAAGGTTTTTTTAAATTTTTAAAAAATAATTTCTTATAACTTTTCTTTTAAGAAAAACGAATCTTTAATTCCAAAATTATGGAACGTTAAAAGTATGTTAAAAAGAATATTTGGAATAAAAGGAAAAGAACAGAAACAAGTACAAGATGGAGATGATGAAGAAGAAGAGATTCCTCCTCCTACTAAATTAAATGTGGCAGAAATTGTAGACGAGGTAGAACGGAGGAAATCTATTTGAAGAAAACAGAAAAAATTTTTGGGTTGTTTTATTTTCTTAATTATTTATTTTTATGAAATTTTGGAGAACAATTGATTTTTTTTTAAATTCAAGGGTTAATGGTTATTTAATACTTTTAAAATAAAGTGGGTAATATTCAATCATCTCTCCGTATTTCCCCCATCTTTTCCTCCCTCCTCAACCCAATTTTTTTTCTGTCCAACCATTAAAGATTTTTTTCGGTTTTCTTTCCGGAAACACCCACTGATTCTGTGGCTGTTCCCGCAGAATCTGCGGACCCCTTTTCCGCAGAATCTTGTAAGGTAGGACTTGTAAGGTCTTCGGTTCGGTTTAGGATTGATAAAAGGAAGAAAAAGGGAGAAGGTCCGGAATTGCATGGAGATAACCTGATATCAAAATAAAATTTACCGAAAGTTAAAATTCAACCCCAACTTTTTAAAGAAATTATTGGAGAAATCAATCGTTCTTCTCGTGACTAAAAAATAAACAAATTTAGTGAATAATGAAGAATAAGTAATTTTGGGAAGCTAGGCATTTTTTAAAATTATTTATTGGTAGAATTTTGTTTTTTTTCTAATCCTACATATCTAACAAAGAATGGATGGTAAAAGGCACTCTAAAAATAATTAAAAAAAGGGTTAAGGGTAGCAACTCCGACCTTTCGAGGATGGACATGTTGGAAATTTAGGGTTAGTCTAAGGGTTTCCGTATAGGATTTTTGCCCAAAAAATATTGTCAGGATTGCTAACTCAAAATTTTAAAAAAATTATAAAAAGAACAACATTCAAGTTAGTGACCGGAAAAATAAAAATTAAATTAAAAAATAATCCTAGTCAAACAGTTGTTTCGAAATTTGATTTTCAAAGATTTTTTTTTGATTCGAAACATCTCTGCTAGTCAAACCGAAAAAAATAAAAGTTAAACTAGCCTATCGTCAAGAAAAAATTAAATAAAGTATTATGAAAAAAATTTTAAAAAATATTTTGGGAAGGGAAAAGAAGATGAGGAGGGAAACTAATTTAAAATAAAATTAAAAAAAATTTTTTTAAATCCCCTAAAAAATATTTTTTAGGAGATCCACTTCTCTAAAATTAATTTTAAAAAAATCACATATTTTTATTATTATTTGCATAATTTGTTGTTCCCATAAGTGGCGGTTTTTGATAAAAATCATCACGTTGTTGGTGGTGTTCAGAGGAATTATGGGGAAGAAGTAAATGTTTTGTTGAAATTGGTGAATTTTGTTTTGCAGCGCTAATTATACGGCGAGGAAGTGAAGTACTTCGACGGCATATAACTACAATTTTTTTAATTCTTCAAATTTTAGAAAAAAATTTTTAGAAAAAAAATTTCCAAGATATTTAAAACACTGTTGAAACATTTTGGTTTGTATCCCACGCTTGGGATATTTTTAAAGACCTCAAAAAATTGAGCAAGACAACACCCAACATCTCCCTTTGGCCGGAACCGGAAACAGAAAATCCCGGAACTCCAGCCTAAAGAAACCGGAACTTCCGGCGCAACACTAATAAGGAGGTGGGGATAACAAAGGATGGGATCCCCAGACTTTTTCTTCATCCCGAAACTTGACCCAAGAAAACCTTATAACCCTACTTGTTTCTCAACCTAGTCCATCATCCAGTCCAGATAAAACAACCAAAAAGGTATCGAGAAAAACAAAAAAATAATTAGAAAAAAACCTGTTTGTGGTTGTTGGTGTTGATATTTTTTCATTTGTTCAAATGTTCCACCCCCACCCCCACCAACATTTATATTTCTATAATAATGTTGTTGCTGTTGTTGAAAATTGTTATTGTTTAAATTATTAAAAACATTTGTTTTAGGTTGTTGTTGAGATGTTTTTCTTGTATTTACCAACATTGTTGTTGTTGAATTACCGACACTTTGGGGGACAACTGACGAACTTGAAGAAAAATGACAATTCGTCGACAATTTATTTTGAGTGTCAAAATGTGAAGTTTTTGTGGATAATTTTCGTTCTATTGGAGGTTTTTTGTTTGTTAATTGTTGTTGTAAATTGTCTAATGTTTGTGGAAAACTTGAAGAATTTTTAATTTTGTTATTAGAAATAATTCGACTATTTTTGTCTGTTGGAAATGGGGGAGGCATTGTGTTGTTATTGAAATTATTTGTGGGTGTTCCAATTATAATCATTTCTTTTTCTGATATTGAACCTGTTCTAGGCTGAAAAAAAAGAATTTTTAAAAAAATTTTGAGAAAATTTTTGGAAAAATTTTTTTGAAGAATTTTAAAATTTTCTAAAAAATTCAAAAAATTTTCTTAAAAAATTGACGAACTTGAAGAGAAAAAAAATTTTTTTGAAAAAAAAAATTTCCAAGGAATCCAAGAAACCTTTTCAGAAATTTCGGAAAAAATCAAAAAAATTTCGAAAAAATTTTCAAAAAAAAATAAAAACCTGAAGAAAATGAAATTGACGTTGAAACTCATTTTGCTGCAAATCTCTCAACAAAAAATCCAATCTTTTTTGTAAAATTGATTTTTCAGAGTGAACATGTCTCAATGATTTGTGTAATTGTTTATTTTCTTCTTCCAAATTTGCGTTTAATAATTTTAAATTGGAATCGTTTGAGGAGGTTGTACATGAAGATTCTGAGGGAGCTGAAACTAAAAAATTTTTTTAAATGATATTGAATGATTGAAAAAATTTTTCAAAGGTAAAATTGAGTGAACCGACACCTCCTTTTAAGAAAAACAATTTTTCTTTTAATTAAAAACTGATTTCAACCAGTGGGATTCGAACCTTCGACCCCTTAATTACGCAAACAAAGAACTATCCAAATACACCAAAGATTCTTCTATAAAATAATTTTCGACAGAATTTTAAGCAAATCAAGCTACTTTCTTAAGAAAAAAATTTAGGGACAACATTTTCCCAAAATTAAACTTTATGCCCACCAGCAGGACTCGAACCATCAACCCCTTTAGTTACGAAAACAATGAACAGTCCAAATATACCAAGGCGACTCCTATAACCATCAGATAAAAAAATTTTGAGCGTATCGAATAACTCAAGAAAAAATCAAAAGAGAAAATTTTTCCCCTAGAATTAGAAATTAATGTCCTCTTAAAGGACTCAAATCTTTGACCACTTATTTACAAAAACAAGGAAGTAACCAACTACGCCACAGACAACATAATCACTTTTAAACTTAAAATAAACCTGTTGATGCTTTATTCACTGCTTTAAGTTCTCCGATTTCTTTTAGCAATTTTCCCCGTTCTTCTAACAAGAAAAGAACCAAAAGTTTTTCACGTTCTCTTTCTTCCAAATATTTTTGTTCAATTTTTGTTTTTTCTTCTTCCAATTCGGTTAAATCATCTTGACGATTTTTAAGCTGAAAAACGAAAAAAAAATATAAGCATAGAAATCATTAATTTTTAGGCTCTTGTCAAGTTTATGTGTCCCACGAGGATTTATGTCTCTCACAAAGTTGAGTATTGTATGTCCATTGCTTTTCAAAATTTGGGTTTGGATTTGTAAGATTTTTTATGTCTCTACCTATAGACGAGGGATCTAGCCGACCCGATTCCTGAAAATCGGAAATTTCTGATTTTGGGTAGGGATTCCGATCCAAAATTGGGAATTAAAATTTCATGAGTTCCCGAAATTGCTAATTTATCTTTTTTGTCTGCTAAATCCCGGGTATGACCAGTTGGTCTGAACAAAAGAGGCTTGGACAAGAGCCTATTATTACTCCAATTTTGTATTTTCTGGTCTAAAAATGTTTCAAAAAAATCCAAAAACACCTAAATATTTAGTCAAAAAGGGAATAAAATCTCCAAAAAAAATTCAAAATTACCCAATAATTAAAAACCTGTTCAAAAAGTTGATCCCTTTCAACTTCCAATTCTTTAATATAACCATCCTCTCCTTTAGCAATGCCAAGAATGTGTTTATGCTTTTCCGCCAATTCTTCCATATATTTTGAATGACGTTGTGTTAACAAGTTTAGGCACTAAAAATAAAAATTTTAAGTAAAATTTCAACCAAACACGTGTTGGGCCTTTCTCTCATCTCCGCTTTCAAGAGTCTGTTTAAGAAGGCTTTTGGCACTCCCAGTGATGGGCAACCAAATCTAGGACCCAAGGCTTGTAGGTAATATGGTTATGAAAAATATTCAAATTTTGAAGTGAAAGTTGTTCCCGAGAGAAGGTCTGGGAGAGTGGAAAGTCTAGGAGAAAATTTTCAGTGAGGCAGTATCAAGGGAAGTGGAAATTTCATACCATCGCCATTTTTGAGAAAGACAGGGAAGAATAACCAACAAAAAATTTCCCAAACCTTTTCAATTTTAATATCAGCTTCTCTTTGTGAAAGTAGAAATTTTGCAGTAGACAAAAGATTATTGCTACAAGAAGAACAACAACGATTGACTGATTGTAGACTAGAAGAATCTATATATGTTGAATCTCTAACTAAAGATTCTAATGCATTTGCTGTTGAATTTGAAGGAAGATTGGGAGTAGAAGTTAACTGAAAAAGGTAATAGTTTGGAATTCGCCCCCCTTTTTTTCCTTTCTATTTTTTCTTAGTTTTTTCTCATTTTATGGCAAATTATATATCATTCGAAAGAGCTCTTCGAGCTGAGTCGAATGCCATTAAAATCAACGAGATCTGACTTAAGTGAACAAAGTTGTGACCGTTTATTTTATCCACTTGCATTGGCACAAAAAGTTTACCCAAATAGGATTTAGCTTCATAATTTTGGTAAGAATGATCAGATCTAGCCAATCATGGTATCATTCGACCGAGCTCGTTGAGAGCTTTCGAATGATATATGATAAATTATGTATCAAACAAAAAAGCTCAAAATGGTCAGGGAAACGGTGAAAAAAGGGGGGGCGAATTCCAAACTATTACCATTAATTTTTCGCTTCCAGAACAGAATTCGAGATTTCGCGCTCATGCGGAGGGGACCCGGCCGGGCTTTTCTGAATGTAAGGAAATAGTCCGGAGATCGTTAAAAACCCTAGATTAGGGCCTAGACTCGAGAGGAATGCGGTCCGGTTTGCTTAAGGGATTTATTCAAGTCCCTTAAGCAAACAAAATTCTAGCTTTAGTCTTTTAAAATTAAAGACTAAATCTAGGAATTTTGACAGTTGAAAACTTCAAACATTTATGACTTCTGCTCCCAATTTGAGCAGAATAGCACCCATCGAAAACTAAAAAATTTTCAAAATCGAGAAGCCAAAAAATGACAAAGACATCCCAAAATTATAAGAAAAAACCAATAAAAATCAAAACCTGTTGTTTTTTAAGAAGACAATCAATTATAACATCTCTAGCTTGTAATTCACCCTCATATGTAGAAAGTAATTCCAAAAAATCTTGATAACTGTAACGCGAAGTGAGTTGACCATCTTCTTCATTATTCATTTTTAAAATAATTTTAAGTGATATAAAATCCTAAGGAAGATTCTACAAAAAAAGAAGAAAAGAAGAACTTGAAAAAAAAATTAAAAAAAGTAAAAAAAATTTCCTCAGGTTTCGGAATTTGCGACTTTTGGCAGAGTTATTGGCATTATATTTTTATTTTTTGCTATTGGAGTAAGAGAAAAAATGTGCGAGAGGGTATGTTAAAAATGAGAGACGGTTAGACAACTTGAGAAAGTGAATAGATTTTAGAGTCTCATTCCTGTTTTAAAGCTTGAACTTAAGTTTACTTGTTTTTCTCAAGTTTTTAAGCCTTTTTCTTTTTAAGAATTTTTATTATGGCATCCGACTTGTATGAAAAATGCTTAAAAAATGCCCGCCCAGTTCAACAGAAGATGGATTCTAATATGTTGTCTATTAGACATTTGGACGTTAAATACAAACTTAAAGAACAAGAAGCAAAGAAGAAAATAACAAAGTTGGTTTGTTCCTGGAATAAGTTGAATCGTCAAGAACAACGGCGAAATTATGAAGAGATTGAAGAGTGTTTTGCACAGTAAGATTAAGTTGTTAAAGTCTTTTGGGTCGAATTTTGGGATATCTAACTTAAGGAGGTTTGTCCGCAAATCTTTCTCCGCAAATCCGGATCACTTTTAATTTCCAATTTCCAATACGTTTTTAACTACTTTTTCGTCGAAATAAAATTGTTTACCTCCTAAGGGGCTCGAGCCTTATACCCTTTAGACGTTGATCTTAAGACAATGATTTTGGGTCGAATTTGGCGATATCTAAGGAGGTTGGTAATGGTGCAGAATTGGGGAGACACCTTAAAAACCTCAAAAATTACTCTTCTTTTCTGAAAATAATTTTATATAGGTAATCGACCATGCTGATCAAGAATATGAGCTTAGAATTTGTTTATTTGAATCCCGGACTCGAATTCGACAAAGTCGAATTCGGGGTAGAAATTCAAAATTACGATATTATGGTCATTTTGATTCGTCTTTTTCGTGGTGACAGTAACCGAATTCGTGGTGACAGTAAAGAATGTTCCCTTGTGAGTCGAATGGTATCAAAATTATTCAGTTTCGACAACTTTGGACGAAGTTATGATCAATTAAATAACGCTGGGTTAGACTTCCGTATACAAATCAGACACCCTAACTTCGTCCAAAGTTATCGAAACTGAATAATTTTGATACCATTCGACTCAGTTCTAATAGGAGTATCAGATTAGCCCTGAATTTTTAATTTCGAATTTTTTACCCCGAATTCGACTTGGTCGAACTCGGGTCCGGGGTTCGAAATAAACAAATTCTAAGCTCAGATTCGGATTCAGCACACTCGATTACCTATAAAAAATGATTTTCAGAAAAAAAGGAATAATTTTTGAGGTGTTTTTAAGGTGTCTCCCCAATTCTGCACCATTACCAGGAGGTTTGTCCGCAAATCTTGTCAATTTCTAATACGTTTTTAACTACTTTTTCGTTGAAATAAAATTACGTACCTCCAAAAGGACTCGAACCTTATACCCTTTTGGACGTTGAATTTAAACAACGTTTTCTCACTTAACTAAAGGACTGCACAAAACTAAATTGAAAATTTTTCAGAGCCAGAAGTTTCTGTGACAAAAAGATTTCTATTGCCTCCGAAACTTACGAATTGGTTGATAGTTTTATTCAAAAATTGGATTCTGACACTTCGAAGTTTAACACAATTTTGGCTCAAAAGCAGCAGCAACAGTTTAATGAAATTGAGGAAAAGGGGAAAAAGCAAACTCCGTCGACTTCAAGAAATGTCTTCAAAAAAGGTTTACTAATATATACGTATAATTGTGGGGAGACCCCTAGACTAGGGGTCCAGCCCGTTTGACTCAACCAGAAAATGATTTTTGTGAGGGAAAGTGGGGATTGTAAATGAACTTTTTAGAAGTTTTTCCTGAAATGACTCGTACGTCCGGACCAAAACCTACATTAGACTAAAAGTCCGACCAAAATCGGCAGTAGACTAAAAGCCAAACGACAGGCATTTGCATTTGAACGGCAACCCTACTAACTTACACTACTAACTTAACTGTTCAATAAGAGTCCTACTACCACAGTTATTCGCTACTGTCGATATGATTCAGCGACCCATTTTTAGCCTTTTATGTATAATTTATGGACCTTTCCCTTTTAAATTAATTTCGAGAAAAATCTTTTCCTCAACCTACCTATTCTATACAAATTTTTAGAAGATCTTCAACAATCAAACAAAACTTCCAAACATGTCACTCCACTTTCGCCGGTCTCAACTACTTCGAGGAAAGCAAGAGGTACAAGTTCTGCTCCCAAAAAGCGTAAACGTACGGATACTACAGGTTTGCTTGTTAATATTTGGTACTTCAAATTATTTCTTTCATTAGTCGCTGAAGATATCTCCGATGTTTCTTTAGTTGTCACTGCTAGTCAAACACCACTTATAATGCCTGGACATTGTGATATGCCTGTTGATCCAAATGAGCCCAGATATTGTATTTGCCAACAGGTATATATTTTTTTATTAAAACATGCGGGGCTTCATCAAGGGCGTAGGGCTTCAGGACCTCATCAAGGGCGTAGGGCTTCAGCCCCCCCGGCTACGTTCTTGCTTATTAATACACCCTAGCACCAGAGGTAATTCTACCTCAGATAAAGTGTACAATTAGTGAGTGAACTAAACTGACAAGAAAATTGTACCTTTAAGTGAGATATTTTTGCTCCGTTTTCCCGTATCTGTCCCTGTTCCTTTCAGTCTTTTGTCTAACAGTATTTTCTCCTATTTCTTAAGGTTTCGTTTGGAAGCATGGTTTGTTGTGACAACAAAAATTGTTTAATTGAATGGTTCCATTTCCCTTGTGTTGGCCTAACAACGTCTCCAAAAGGAAAATGGTATTGCCCACAATGTAGAGATGGTAAAGAGCCAAATAAACCATTAAAACGAGAAAATATTAATAATTCAATGTCGAAGAATTCTGGAAAAAGAATTGCCGAAGAGAAGAAATAAGGGAAAAAATTTTGAATTTTAGAGGTTATTTTGTGTAAAAAATTTAAATCTTTAATTTTAAATAGAATTTTTGGTTTTTCTTTGTTCTAATGATTTTTCAATATTATCGGTTTTAATACTGATTTTGATACTTTTTTATTTGTTTATAATCCATTTTCTTCTCAAAAAAATTATTTACCACCAAGCGGATTCGAACCTTCGACCCCTTTAAACGGTGATATGGGCATTTTCTGTCTACAAAAAATATACTAAAAATCTATCTTTGACTCAACAAAGGATTCTTTTAACGGGGAAATTTATTATTCGACTGATTACTCACTAGAAAAAATTCCGTTCTTTTGGTCTAGTGGGAAAATGTTTAAATTTCACCCCCAAAGGGATGAGGGTTCGAGTCCTTTTGGCGGTAAACAATTTTTAAAAATTTAAAAATATTTCCCAATCCACTTTTTTTAACTCTTTTCTTTTTTAAATTTTTCCAGATAATTTTTAATGGCCATAGCAATTTATGGTTTTCTTTCTCGCCGGCGTAAAGTTGAACCTGCCGGTATTTCTTATGAATTTTCTTTAGTTAAAGACAAATTAACTCTTGGACTTTCAACTTGGCCAATTTTAAAAAATGCTGTAAAACCAATACAAATAGAAGAGGAAACAGAAGATTCTAGTTTTGAATGGATGGATGAGGAGACTGAAAAATACAAAAAATACCTTTCAAGATTGGATCCGAATGACGCTAAGGACCAAGACCAGTTTTGTTTTTAAATTTTTTTATTTATTTTCTAATTTTTTAAAGTTATAAAATACTTGGTCTGACGAAGCTGAGATGTGAAGCAACAGCAGCACAAATCAGGACTGCATGTATTTTTTTATTTTTTAAAAGGGCAGCAAGCATGTCGTCCCGAAAGTCAAGAATTCCCAACATTTTTGGGTCACGAATCTTGATTTTTAAATCGGGGATTATTTTTTATATCGGTGGATATTTTTTTGAAGGGGAAACCTTTACTAGTCAAAAATTCGATAATACAATTAAAACTTTAGAACACGGTTATCAGTTTTCTATTTCATCTAGTAGAGAGTCGATTTCTCAACATTTTCTTTCAGTTTTTCTAGAGGATTGATAAGTGTATGTTCCAAGTTTTTAGTTATTTTATTGTGTTTTTGACATATTCAGGCCCTAACTTCTCCGAAAATAATTTTTGCTGAAATTGGATCAACTGTCACCCAATGACTTTTTTAAATTCGATCCTGAAAATCTAGGGAATTCAAATTTTTCTAAAATATTTTCTGCTTTAAAATTGCATAATCCATTGATTTTTCTAAATTTTAAGATCGCCAGAAAGTACTTAAATATCATCCAGACAAAGGGAATGCAGGTGATGGACTTCGAAGTGAATCTGTTTTTGCCTGTATCCAAAAAGCTTATGAACAATTGGGAGTGTCTGAAGAAAAAAGAAGAGCTTTTGATTCTGTTGACCCCACTTTTGATGAAAACATTCCTGACAATTCTGATGTTAATTCTACAAATTTTTTTCGTGTTTTGGGTCCTGTTTTTGAGAGAAATTCAAGGTTTTGTTTAATTTTTTTCTTAGGGTGCGGGTTAGATGAGCTCTATATTAGTTGTTCCATTGGTTCTATGAACCAGCTCCAATAATTGTTTTCAATTTTCTGGAACCGGAGGCAGACACGTAGCCAAGAACCTTCCAAATCTTTGGCTTTCCAAAAATCTGGAACTGAGGGCAGACACGTAGCCAAGGGCCTTCCAAACCTTTGGTCTTCCAAAAGTCAAATTTTAAGTATCCTCACAAAAATTTTTCATTTATTTTTTTAATTTTTTAGATTTTCTGTAAACCAACCAGTGCCGTTACTTGGCGATGAAAATAGGTTCTTGAATTTTAATATTTTTTTAAAAATCAAATTCTGAGGAATTTTAAGGAATAATTTTTGTCTGTAAATTAACATGTTTGTAGTTTAGTGGTTTAACTGTTTGTTTCCTTGTTGGGCAAGAGTTTGCGTTGTTTTAGAAAGACGTAAAGCTCTAATCAATGAGGATAAATTAAATGCTGTGTCTTAAAAATTTATATTTATTTGACTAAATTTGTGTCTTATGAATGAATTTTAGGATCAGCAACAGAATTTTTTTCAACCCAGTCATTTTTATTTACCCTTTTAGTGGGGGGGGGGGGCTACTTTTAAATTTATTTGGCTCAGGTCTAGCTTATGAGCCCTTTGAATTTTTTTAACTCCAATAAAGGCTCTCTAAAGATCACATACCCCTAGAGTTCACAAAAAATACTCCTAACGATCCCAACGATCACAAATCTCCATTGAACTCTTAAATTAGTCTAAAGCCATTAATTTAAGTGACCGTTCACACGTCGAACATTTTTACGATTTTTGGTACAATTGGAAATCTTGGCGTGAATTTTCTTATTTGGACGCTGAAGATAAACAACGTGGAGAGGATAGATGGGAGAGAAGAGAAATCGAAAAACAAAATAAGGTTTCTTTAGAATTTTTGAAATTTTTCAAAAAAATTTTTTAAAGGCTGAAAGAGAAAAAAGACGAAAAAAAGATTTAAAAAGAATTTCTACATTGGTTGAGATGGCATATTCTGTTGATCCAAGAATTGTAAAAATAAAAGAGGAGGATAAAAATAAAAAATTGCAAATGAAAGAGCGTAGACGTAAAGAAAAGGAATTGAAAGAAAAAATTGAATTGGAACAAAAAAGACAAAAGGAAAAGGATTTGGAAGAGGAAATGATTAAAAAGAATGAAGAGGAAAAGAAAGCTTTACAGGTTTAAATTTTTATAAAAAAATTTTTTTAATATTTAATTAGGTTTTTGGTAGGATATTGAGGAAAAAATAAATTCCAACAAAGGAATTAAGAGCTCGATTAGGAGCTAACAATAAGAGTTCTGGGTTTATGAGTCCAACGAGAATTTATGGATCTGGGTTATAGGAAGAACATCTCTTTCAGCTTTTCCAAAAAAAAACTCGAAAAAATAACTGTGAGGCAGGATTAGATCGGGGTCATTGGACTAATAAAGGTTCATTGAACTCGTGAACAGGGCTAGAGCCATAAACTTTATATTCGAAGGAAGAAGCTTCTATTTTAGCAATTTTAGTTTTCCTATATTTTTAAAGGCTAAACAACAAAAGAAAAAACTTTTGTCAAATCAACGTAAACAACTTCGTGATTTGTCATCTAACAAAAATTATTGGTTAGATAATTCACTTGCAGCAGAAAATCCTGAACGTGTTTTTGCAATTTCAGAACAGATTGAAAGGTTTTTTTGAATTAAAATAATTTTCTAAAATAATTTAATTAAAGGTTATGTTTGTCTGCAGAAGTTGATGATTTGGTTAATCTTTGTGAACGATTAAAAGATGTTTGTGTTTATGATGATGCTTTGAGAATATTGAGAGAATGTGTTAGTTTATTTATTTTTTTTAATTTTATTTTTGATGGAGGGTTGATTTTTCCTAATTTTCTTCAAGTTCCGTGTCCTAGTTTCTTTCAAAAATCTAAAAGGTGTTAGGGTTGAAGATCTGAATTTTGCGAAAAAAATTAGGAACACAATAACAAAACTGTAAGAATTTGGGAAAGGGTGGGCTAGGTGATTTGTCAGCTAGCAAAGGGAATGAAGTATCAGCAGCATCCGAGGGGTACTAGAAAGAATCTCCCATCTTCTTAAAAAAAGCAACGAAATGGACTAGGAACGGGTCCCGATCCTTTCCGCTCTCTCTAGTCAACTAAACCCTTAAAAAATAATTTTTTTAGTCAAATCCTGATGGTTCTAACAACTCCAAACAGTCAAATAATGGAATGCCTAAAAATTCAGCCCAAACAAACGATGCCAAAACAAATTATTCTTCAACAAATGCTTGGACTCATACAGAATTACAATTGTTAGTAAAAGCTGTTAATTTATTCCCTCCTGGGACGCAAGAACGTTGGAAGGTTTTATTACATTTTTAAATATTAAGAAAAATTTTTTTTATTTTTAGCAAGTTTCTGGGTATATTAATGAGCATAGTGGTGAAGGAAACAAGCGTAGTGAAAAAGATGTAATTAAACAGGCAAGTTTTAATTTTTTATTAAATTAAAAGAAAATACATGTTTGGAAACAAGAGAGAAAATACATTAGAGAAATTAAATTTAAAATACAAACTTAAAATAGGAAAAATACAAAACTTGAAAAATACAACTTGAATTAACAATAAAAATACAGAAATAAAAATACAACTTTGTTTAAACAACAAAAATACAAACATAAAATCAAACTTGTTTAGTAGAAAATAAACAAAATATACAACTTGAAAAATACAGCTTGAATTAACAACAAAAATACAAACTTGAAAACAAATAAATAAACTTTAAAAAAAATAAATAAACCTGAAGAACACAAACTTGAAAAACAAAAATAAACTTGAAAAATACAAACTGAAAACACAAACTTGAAGAACAAATAAATAAACTTAAAAAAATAAACTTAATAAACACAAACTTGAAAGACAAATAAATAAACTTAAAAAAATAAACTTGAAAAACACAAACTTAAAAACATGTTCATATCAACAAAAACATTTGTGTATTTTTAAGGTTAAACAACTCAAGTCTGGGCAGCTTCCCTCAAGCAATAATTCATCAACTGTTCCTATCAATAAAAACATACAACAACAACAAACAACAACAACAGATACTCCAATTAACAACACAAACAACAACCAAAATAATGAACAACAAAACAATGTTAAAAATACTGAAGATGAATGGAATGCTGAACAACAACGACAATTTGAAAAAGCATTAAAGGAAATACCTTCAAGTGATGCTGAAAGGTGGGATAAAATTGCTGCAGCTGTAGATGGAAAAACAAAAAAACAATGTGTTAGGAGATATAAAAAATTAGCTGAAATGGTTAAAAATGCTAAAACTGAGGCGGCTGCTAAATGAGAAAATATTTTGACAAATTAAAAATTATTATGGGGGTTTGTTGGCTAAGAGCTCTCAGTCTACTAGAGATCGAGATTTTTGAAAAGCCTGGACCTGGACTCTGGGTACAGGAAAAACCCAGGCCTTGGTCCAGGCCCAGCTCGCTCTCTACAGTCTACCACAGAATCATAACTACTAGGTTAAAATTTTATTTTAATATTTTTGTACCAACCGTTGTAGAAATTGTTGTACAGAAATTGTTTAGATCTAAAATTCATAAATGCTGTGGTAGATAGAGAGAAAGAGAGTGCCCAATTTAAATATATTATTCGGGTTAAATTCCATGGGTTTTCTAACCAAAAATAAGTTTTATAGACCCGCCCTTTATTATATAAAAATTCAAGAGTTAAATTATCTCTTATTTTAACCTATTATTTTTTTTATTATTTTATTCCCAATATTGGAGGAAAAAAATAAGAAACTTTTCCGAAATCGGAAAAGTTCTCCTGTACCACACACACACATTCTCCTGTACCACAACCACCAAAATATCATTACACACACACATTCTCCTGTACCACAACCACCAAAATATCATTACAATGCCCTCAAAAAGGTCTCTCTTTTAAAATATATTATCCAAAAAAAATTTTTCTTATTATAGTAGTTAACGTTATTTTCTCGTTTTTTTGTCTGCTCAAAAATTGTTATTAATTTAAGTTTAAAAAAAAGTATCAAAAAAAATTTTTTTGTCTATTGATCAATTTGAGAAAAGATTAATTAATTAGTTTAATTAGCGTTAATAGAGATAGTTGCAGTCTAATTAATAATCGTTTTTTACGTTAGAAAGGAGAATTACTTTTTTGGGTTAAATAAATTAATTGATAGTAGCAATCACCCGCTGCTCTCAAAAAAATTTATTTTAAAAAATGATGAAAAGATGAATTGATTATTAATATAATTTTCAATTCACATTTATATTTGGGAGATTTTTTATCCATACCTTACAAGTTGGGGGTTACTAGAAAGTAAGGAGATCAGTTGCCTTGAGCTGTTGCTAACCCCCTCTCAATTATTGTTGAATCTATCAGAAATTGAAAGAATAAACCTTACTAAGCTCAGAATTCTTTTAGCTTGGCAAGCCTTGACTTTTAAAGGGTAGACTTGATTTCTAGGTCTAGACCAGTCATTCTCTACCCTTAAGCACCTATTCAACGTGAATCACTCACAAAGTCGCCTTGAGGCGATAATTAGAACGCTCTCCTCTTTTAGCTTCTCTCCTCAGTTAGCTTCTCTCTTCAGTTAGCTTCTCCCCTTAGCTTCTCTCTTCTCGGCTCCTAATCTTTTTGGAAAAAATTTTTGAATGGTTACCTCTTCTAAATTCAGAGTGACTTTTCGAAGGGTTTGTGTTTTTTTCAGAAATTAGGATCAAATAAATTAATTATCTTCTCCCTTAATACCAATAAAAAATGCATGAAGCTGTCCAACAAATTCTTTATTTATCCCTACCCTCAAGACATCTAGTGGATGAAACATTGGATGCTGAAATGGATTTTTGGTCTGCTACAAGTTTAAATAGTGAAAATATACATGTGGGGAATTTTCAAAAAAAAATTTTTTTTTAATTTTTGTCTTTTAAAGGATTATAATTTTGAAGAGGAGGTGAACAAGAAAAATAATTCAGGTTTTTTGGGAAAATTTTTTTTTAATTTAAAAAAAATTTTTAGAATGGACTCCATTAATGTACGCAGCATATTTGGGGCATAGAGAACTTTGTCAATTATTAATTTTAAAAGGGGCTAAAGTGGAGGAAGTTAATGAACGAAATCAAACTGCGGTTAGAAAAATTTATTTTTAATATTTAAATTTAATTTTTTAAGTTGATGCTGGCTGCGTCGTGTGGTGCAGTTGATGTGGTAAGGTGTTCTATTTTTGTAGGGAAAATAAAATTAAAAAGCAAACCTTTTGAAACACAAACATGAGGGGAAACAAACTTGAAAAAAATACATTTTGAAAAATACAACTATAAAATTAAATTGAAAATACAAACCTGAAAATAAACTTAATTGAAAATAACAGCTTAGAAATATAAACTTGAAAAACACAAAAAAACACAAGTAAAATTAAACTTGAAATACAAACTTGAGAAAAATAAACTTGAAAATAAACACAAATAAATACAAGCTTAGCGTTACACATTAGCGTTAAAATACCTATAGAATAATAAATATGGAAAAATATTTTTGGGAGATTTATTTAATCAAAAAAATTTTTTAAAAATTAATTTACAATCTTTTAATTTTATTAATTCTAAAAACATTTTTAGGTTCGAATTTTGTTGGATTTCTCAGCTGATTTGAACCGCAGAGACCAATATGGAAGGAGTAGTTTGCATTATGCAGTGTTTTTATTTATTTAAAAAACACAAAATTAATTTAATTTTAGAAAATATTATCACGCTGTTGTTGTACAATTATTATTAGAACGTGGAGCAGACCCTAATTTGGCAGGTTGATTTGGAGTGAATTTATTAAAAATTAATTTTAAAAATTTAAAAGACTATAATGAATCAACACCAGTCTTGGCAGCTTGTGAAAATGGGGATGAAAAAATATTATCCTATTTGTTGGATTATGTAAGAGTTTTTGAAAGATTTTAGATAAAATAAGGAAAGACTAGGGGAAAGGGAGAGAATGTGAGAGAAAATAGAACCTGAAAAAATAAACTTGAAAATAAACTTGAAAATAAACTTGGAAAAAATAAACTTGGAAAAAATAAACTTGAAAATAAACTTGGAAAAAATAAACTTGAAAATAAACTTGGAAAAAATAAACTTGAAAAAAAAATAAAAATAGACTTGAAGCATAATTAGCTTCATATTATTTCAAATTTAAACAAAAAAATCTTTACAAAATTAATTTTAATATTTTAAGAAAGGAAATCCAAATCGACGTAATAAACAAGGATTGGATGCTTATGCTCTAGCTACTGACGAAAAATTACAAGCCCTTCTGAGGCGCTACAAACAAGAAATGGAACCTGCATTGAGAGAAGCATTGTTTCAATTGGATTTGCAGAAATACGTGAAAAATTTGATGGAACACGGAATTAAGTATTTTTTTAAATTCTAAAGTTTTTTAAGTGAAAAACATTTAAAAATTTTTCGAAATGTCAAATGCTGAAATTTTTCAAAATGTCAAAAAACCAAAAAAATTTTCATAAATACCCACCATCCATTTTTATTTTTCAGAACAATGGAATCTCTACTTAAATTGACAGAAAAAGATCTTGATGATATGGGAATTGGTCTTTTGGTATTAAAAAAATTTTATCTTATTTAAATTAATTTTTAAGGGCCCAAAAAGAAAATTAACAAATTATATAAAAGAAACGAGGGAAAAATGTGCAATCCCCAAAACCTCTACCCAGTCAACTAGTTCAAATCGACAAATTCCTTCAAATACTCAACTTCAACAAAAATGTGATGAACTTTCAAAATTATTAATGGATCAACGACGGGAGTTGGTTGAACAGAAAAGGGTTAATGCACAATGCAGACAGGTTTTTAAAATTTATTTTTTTATTGGATAAGGAAAGAGTCTTCTTTAAGTATTGTACGTTGGCCTAATTCCAGTTAGAATAGAGATTTAAAAAATATATTTTTTGAAAATGGGAAAAATAAATGATTCTGGGGCGTCTCGACTCTTTATTGATGTAAAACTTGTAAAAAATTTTTTTACATTTTTTCCAGACCCTTACTCAATTATTAACAAATGGACGTTGTACTGCTTGTACAGACCGCACACCACGTAAAGGTTCTATTGAAGAATTAATTCGAGAATTGGATAGGATGAATGCGCGGTTGGGGTCTTTTTTGCTTTGAAAAAAATTTAAAAAAAAATTAAATTTTATTCGAATTATAAAAAAATACTAGACACATTTAACTAAAAATTTGTTATTTTAGAATTAAAAGAAATGCCCTAAAAATAAGGGTAAAATTATAAAAAAATAATGTAATATATTTTTTATGTTAATGTAGATAGAACTGAGTAAACAAAAAATTTTTTTAGAAATTTTAAAGGTAAAAATTTTTTTGGCTCTGGTCTAGCCTATAAGTCGAATGAACATTTATAAGTCCAAGAAAAATTCATTGGACTCATAAAGGTTCAGTGAGACATAATGTGGATAAGAGCCCATTTTCCCAAAAAAATATCTTTTAGTCCTATCTACAACATAAAAAATATACCTATAATTTAAATCTAACGAGATTAAATTGTCTAAAATTCGACAAGAATTTCTTTTTTCTGTATTTTTATATAACGGGGATGAGATTTATATAAAAAATATTTTTAGTATTCACGGGACTTCAAAAATTAATTAGATTACTTTAAAAAAATATTTTACAAAGAGAGGAGGATCATTTGCGACTTGGTTAAATATTTATTTTTATAAATTGGGTAGCACCCCGTCCCTCGAAACCCGACGACTTTTAGGCAAAAACCCAACCCAAAGGCTCTACCCCGGCAAACCCGACCCCCACAACCCTCACCCCCATGCGGGCAAAACATCGACCCAACTATTTTTTTGACAAAAACCCTGACCCAACCCCGAAGGCTCTACCCCGGCAAACCCCGAAACTGGACACCCCTGCCACCGAAGACTTGGGGTGCTACCCTATTTATAAAATAAAAAAAATCTTTTAACTTGGAGGAATTATTCCACTTGATATTAGCTGCTCTTGTAGGGAATTATAAACTGCCAATTGTTCATCATTTGTTAGCCACAAAATTTGTTGGACAATTTTGTGAGCGTTTGGGGATCTAAAAGAAATTTTTTTTTTAATTTTCAGAAAATTTTCAAAAAATTAAACCTAATAAAGGAAGATATATAAACATTCACAAATGTTCCCATAAGTAATTGGCAATCAAATCGGTCCATTAAACCACCATGACCGGGAATTATATCGCCAAAATCCTTAAAAAATTATTTTTTATTTTTAAAAAATTTCAGAAAAATTTTTCAAAAAAATTTTCAGAAAATTTTTAAAAAATTTTCAAAAAACAATTTCAGAAAAATTTTTTTAATTAAAATTTCAAAAAAAAATTCTATCAAAAAAAACCTTTATTTTAAAAGCCCTTTTAAATCCACTAGCAAAAAATCCTCCAAAAGGTCCAATTAAGGAAGCAAAAAGAGCCATTATCACCGAATGGAAAAGAAAAGGTTTAAATCTAACAATTGGTTGTTGGCGGAGTATTCGGAATAGAAATGAGAAGGGGCGAGGAGCTTCGAATTCTCTGAAAATTAAAAAAAAAATTTTTTAATAAAAAAGGAAAAAAACCTGTATTGAAATGATAGTGGAATTGTGCAATTTAAATTGTCTTGATAGTAAGACTCTACTGGGCAGACAAACAATGGATTTTCCATCATAAAGTGGGAAAGCTGAAAGAAGAAAATTTTGAATTAATTAATTTCGAAGTACCCATGGGGTCCTTCAAATATAGCCCCCTAAATTCGGCACCCCCCCCCCCTCCTCCAGAAATATGGCCCTAGAGTCGACCCTTACTAGAAATCTGACCTTAAGGACACCTCTCTTGGGATCTGACCCCAGAGCCCCCCCCCCCATCTGACTCTAAGGTACTCCTTGAAATCTGATACTAGACTATGCTTTTGGTCCTAACTTCAATAAATAATAATTTTAAAAAATACCACAAGTCCAAAAAGTATTGTACTAAAAGCACCACCAATAAATCCTTCCCAAGTTTTCTTTGGCGAAATTTTGATTAGTGGAGTTTTGCCAAAGAAAAATCCAAACATATAACTCATTATATCACAGCAAATAATCATTGAAACGGGGACTAGGAACCTGTAAAAAATTGAAAATTATAAAATAAATTTTTAAAAATTATTAAAAAAATTTCCCCGGATGAGGTTCGAACCCTTGTCTAGTTAAAGAAATATTGAATTATCCCACTACACCAAAGTGGCCAAAACTTAATTTTTTAAAATAAAAGGCAATTTTTAATCAGGCTCCTTTTTACCCTTTATAAACGTTTTTTGACATAAAAACCACAAAACTAGTCGAAAATCGAGCCCGAAAAATGAGGTTATTTGGCCCTAACAGAGTCGTGGCTCTATGACACAGAGGTCTTTTTAATTTAAAAATTTGGGGTTGCTAGGATTTATTTTTAAAAAGATTAAAGTGTTAAGAAAAAAAATTTAAATAAAATAAACCAAATTAATCCTTGAAACAAATTTTGGATTATTAAAAATGACTGGCTAACAATTATTAATAAAGTAACATGCGTCCAAGCAAACTAAAAAAATAAAAAAAGAAAATTTAAAGGAAAATTAAAAAATACCAATGAAAATTGTCTCAAATAAAATCCTTTTTGTAACGAGAGAACAAACCAAATAAATCCAAAACAATACAAAACAAAACTTATTAGTCGATGATGAACAATTAATGCAAAAAGAAATCTCTGGGGAAAAAGAAAAAATATTTTTTTAATTAAAATAAAAAATTTTTTTAATTAAAAAGGGAAAAAAATAAAATAAAAAATTATTTTCCACCAATGGGGTTCGAACCCGAGACCTATAGTTTATAGAAAATTTGAATTATCCCACTACACCAAAGTGGCCAAAAATAATTAAAGAGGAGAGGGAAAAATTTTTCTGATAAAAAATTTTTTTTCTTACATCTTTGCGTAATACAAGTCCCCAATAATCAATTAGACTTTCTCCAAAAAAGAAATAATCGCTAGTCAACAAAAAATACCTTTGAAAAAAATTAAATTAAAATTACAAGGAAATAGGGTTAGTTAAAAATCTCTTATGGCTTTTAAAACAAAGAATAAATTTTTACTAGGCTTCATAATTAATTTACATTTA
This sequence comes from Meloidogyne arenaria, assembly GCA_036172955.1. Lineage (NCBI taxonomy): Eukaryota > Metazoa > Nematoda > Chromadorea > Rhabditida > Meloidogynidae > Meloidogyne > Meloidogyne arenaria. The sequence goes on along the minus strand of JARQAB010000034.1, from coordinate 388,416 downwards.
ATAAAAATTATTTTTCGCCAGTGGGATTCGAACTTACGACCTATAAAATTTGAATTATCCCACTACACCAAAGTGGTCAAACATAATAAAAATACTAAAAAATAGGGAAGAAAAATAAATTTACCAAGAAAGTGCTCTAAACCACGGCAAATCATAAAGTCTGTAAACAGCTAATCCAATGTTGATAATTTCTGAGAAGCATTTTAATTGTAAAAGGAAAACCTGAAAATTTTTTGCTTGGAAAATTATTTTTAATTAATTAACCAAAGCCATAAGACAAGTAACTCCTCGTTTGACAATAAAATAAAACATTCCAATCATTACAAGCTGAAAAATTAAAAGGTTGAAATTTTAATATTAAGGAAATTGACTTTAAATTCCCAAAAAGTCTCTTAAAAATATTTTTAAAAGAAGAGCTGATAAACTAGCCCTGGCCGGAGACAGGAATCAGGCAAGTAGCTAGGGAGTCCGTGTCTGGTGAAAACGGCAGTGGTGAATTGGGCAGTGAGTAATTTGGGCAGTGAGTGATTTGGGCAGTAAACGTTTTTTTTTAAATAATTTTACACGCAAAAACAATTCGAGTAACGTTAGAAGAATAATTTTGAGTGATTTGGGCAGTAACTTAATTATTAAATTATTTACACAAAAATTCAAAGAACCGCACCCCTTTTTTATTTTGATAACGTTGTAGGTACAACATTACCCTTTGTTGAAATCGTCTTGGTCTCAATTTTGACGTATGAAAAATTGAGAAATAATTCCTATTTCAAGTTTTTAGGTCTCAAGATAGGTCCAAAATATCTGAAAAAGGTCAAAATAGTTTTGGAAAAATATGTTCAAATTTTGGATTTACTTTAAAAATTTCCTGGCTATGTGCCTGCCAAGAACATCCAACCCTAAAAGGGAAACATGGAAAATGTCCTGACTCTGGATTTAAAAAACCCAAAAGGTACGTAAACATTGGAGAGAATGGCCTGGATATAAAGCAAAAATCAAGACATTTTCTAGGGTTACTCTCGACTCAAAATCACAAATCTGGTCAAGGGTTTTTTTACTCCCCAATGGGAGCAACTCCAAAAAGGAGCAACTAACATAAGAATAAAAGAAACTAACCGATAAAATCCCTCGTACAACCCAATTTCGCCAACTAAAAATTAAAAAGTATTTCTTTAAAAAAAATTAAAGAAAAAAACCGTTCAGGAAGATGAGAAAGTAATTTATCAATAAAACTTCCCAATTTATCAGAAGATTGAGGCAATATTCTTTTTAGTCTATTCAATCGTTTCTCTTTAACAACAGTTAAAGGATCCTCATCATCTGAGGAAGCAGAAGTGGCTGAGGCTGAAATTGCTTCGCATGTTCTTTTGCCTTTTTTTGGAGTTTGTTGAAGCGATTCATTAATTGATTCTTGTAGCACATTTCTTTTTCTAAGTGTGTCGTCTTCAGGCAATTCTTGTGACATTTTTTCTCTGAAAAAATCAAAAAATTTGAGGGAAATTTGGGGGAAAATTAAATTATAGAAAGCATTAGCTGTCTTAAAAAACAGATTTTACCAAGAAAAATATGTGTGGATGAAAAAAGAAAACAAAGAAAACAACCCAATCCTAAAAAGAAACTCCAATAATCCCCTCAACAAAAATTCCTTCAATATAAACCGGAAACGAGAGAAAATAGTGTGGAGAAAGAAGAGACTATTTTTACGCTCTCTTCATTTTCTATACTATTTCTTTTCTAATTCTATGTCTAACAGTAAACAAAACATTCGATATTTTGGTGTTATGAAATATTAATTATTGTTTAACAATTTGAAATTTCATTTTGTTAAATCGCGTCGAAACTAACAAATAAAATTATTCCGTTTTGTCACAGCTATTTTTTAGAGTTTTAGGCTCCAAACTTTTTACATTTAAATTTCCAGTGTTTTTTTTATTATTTTTTTATTTTTTTAGGCTAATGGACGAATACACGGTTAATGAATTATACAAAGTCAAAACATCGCCTAATGCTCATAAAATTTTCAAAATTCTGGATGATAGAAAAAGTGATTATCGGCACTCTTTTAAAAAGTATACAAAAAGTGTGCAGGATTATATAGTTAAAAATCGACAGGTTATTTTAAATAATAATTGGGGTAAGGGAAATTCTGGATTATTTTTAGAAAATTGAGAAACCTCCCAATGGGCAGGAATTAAAAATTTTTTGCCCTTTGGTCATTTCGCCACACCCCCAAAATTTTTGCATTTGGTCGAACGGAGATGAGACTTGTCCTTACAATTAAATGGTATTTTTTGAACTTTTAATTTTTTTAATTTTAGCCAGATCATGAAAGAAAGACTCGAATTGATGTTTGGAAGCTTTTAAGAAAAACTATTGAGCCGGTTAGTTAAAAATTTAATTTTAAAAATTTTTAAAATTTTTTTTAGTTCTTTGGAGAGGGAAGCTATCTAGCAATGGGAGGATCTACTTTAACTAATTTGGCTACTAAAGGGGCAGATTTGGATCTTTGTTTTGCTATTAGATGTGAAGACGGGAGTTATACTGAAGAAGGGTTAATATTTTTTAATTTTTGAGAAAAAAATTTTTGGGGGGCCTCAAAATTACAAAAGAAATTTTGGGAAATTTTTTCGGAAAAATTTTGTTGGAAAAATTTCAAAAAATTCCTTTGAGTGGCAAAATAATAAAAAATTTTCGGGGAAATTTAAGGCCCGCGTTTTCATTTATTAATTTAAAAAAATTTCTTCCACAACTATGACAGGCTCATTTTTATGAGGAGGAAAAGAATGAAACATAGGGCTCTCAAAATTCCATCAAAAAAATTTTTTTAATTTGCCTAATTTTTTTAATAAAATCTTTTTTCAGTGTCAACAATTTTGTTTTGAGCAAAATTCATAGAATACTTGAACAAAAACCTTTTATTACTGGATTAAGACATATCTGCGCTCGGGTAACTTTTTGTAATCGAAAAAAGTTGGAAGAATTTTTACTTAAAAGCCCTGAGGGGCTAAAAGCTTTGAGGTTGAAAATTTTTTTAATTTGAAGCCTTAGGCGGTTAAATTTTTTTGGAAATTTTTAAATTTTTACTTAAAAGCCCTGAGGTTGAAAATTTTTAAAAATTTTCTTAATTTTTTACTTAAAGGCTCTGAGGGGCTAAAAAATTTTTTGAAATTTTCTTTTCAATTTTTGGGGTTTAAAATTCCCTTTTTAACACGAAAAACGAAAATTTTTTATTTTTACGATTTCTTGCTAATTTTTCAATAAAAAATTTAATTTAATTTTCAGGTCCCAATTGTAACAGTCGAATTAGCCTTTCCTTATATGGATGTTAAAGTTGATATAAATTGTAATTGTGTAGCTGGGATTTTTAATACACATTTACTTGCACATCTTTCAAGGTTTTTTTTAAATTAAAAAAAATTTTTTTAATTTAATTTAAAAGGCTGGATAACCGTTTTGTGCAAATGAACATGATTCTCAAAAAGTGGGCAAAAGTTAATCATGTAGTTGATCCAAGGTTTTTTTTATTTTATTTTAAATACTGGATTGAGTTAAAAAATATTTTTTGACTTCCCTTTAAATAAAATTTTTTGGTCCACTCCTCCTTAAAAGTCCCTCACACCCTCTAAAAATTTTTTTGTTGGTTAACCTCCTTCTAAAGTCCCCCACACCCTCTAAAAATTTTTTTGGTCCACCCACCCTTACCGTTTTTTGTTTTTATGTGGGTTAGAATACGTTAAAGATTAGGATTGTCAGTTCTTGGAAACCCTTTGGATATCCTGAATTGAACTGAAGAACCTAACTGAAAATTCTCGGTTTTTTGGTTCAATTCCGAGCCGATGACCCTCCAGGTTTCCTTAATCACTTGAAGCAGATCATCGAGCCGCTTCGAGTGATTCATAAATTGTCACACCTCAGTTTTGAACGTTATTGGTGAAGGGAGGAAGCTAATAGGATCTAAAAAATTTTTAAAATGTCCTTAAACTATTTAAAAAACCCCTTTCTAATTTTTATATTTTTAGGAGAAAATTTAATAGTTATACAGTCAGTTTAATGATTATTCATTTTTTGCAATGTGGTGTTTATCCTCCAATTTTGCCCAATTTGTTTAAATTATTTCCAAAACATTTTGATGGGACTGGGAATGTGGAGGATTTGGATTATGCTATGGAACTTGACTTGCCTAGTAAATTAATTAATTTTTTATTTTTTTTTCGAGGGAAGGATGGGTGGGGAGAGGAATGGGGGACTTATGGGGACGAAGCGGTGTGGAGAAGATGGAGACTTTTTTTGGAGAATGGGGAGTAATAATATGTAAAATATTTTTTGCTACTTTTATAATAAAAAGAATTTCCCTATGAGATAAAAAATTCCTTGGATGTAAGAGAATTTAAGGAGTTTGTGAGAAGAAAGAAGACATTTTGTCCCACGTTAATTTGTTCATCCTTTTTACCGGGAAGGGGTCAGTTTGAGAAAAGGAAAAGTCAGATCGGGTTTCTTAAACTTCTCGGTTCAGGTTTCGGATTGAAAAAAGTTCGGGCTTTGGATAACCCGCCGATTTGTATTTATTATTTATTGACTTTACTTTTATGAAGGGGTGACAAAAAACTTTCCTGACATTTTTTTTAGAAATACCAAAAAATGAACGAACTATTGGAGAATTAATTTATGGATTTTTTGATTATTATACACGTTTTAATTATGATGAATGGGGAATTTCGATTAAAGACGGGAAAATATTTGACAGGTTTATTTTTTATTTTAAATAGAAGTATACTAAAATTAATTTTAATTTTAGAAATATTTTGCCTGATACAGAAAGAGAATATATGTTTTTTATTGAAGAGGCTTATGACGGAATGGTTAGTTTTTTAAAATAATTTTTTGGGGGATTTAAAAAAAATATTTGCTCCAAATGTTGGTAGCAACAGTTGGAAATGTACGAGCTTAAAAAAATTTTTCCGAAAGATGGAAAGTAGACTTCCACCAGGGATGTCATAGGCTGGAAAAAAGTCGGGTTTCAGCTCGGAAAACTCTGACTTTTCTGAAAGTTCAACCCCGAAAACCATCCGAGCCCTAACTTTCCGATCACAAAGGATTGGGGTCCAACCTAAATTTTAAAAATCAATGATTAATTTTAATTGAAGTCTGGGCCTTTTTTTATAGGTCAAAAATTTAATAAAAATTTAAAAAATTATTTTTTTAGACAGTCCCAAAAAATTTAAAAAGACAAAGTAATTTAATGGAAATTGTTGGAGAATTTAAACAGGCAAGATTATCAATTTTAAAAGATATTTGTGAAAATTATCCGCCGCCAATTGACGAAACTGAAGATTATAGAGATGAATTTGAAGAGGAAAATAATAATAAGGTTTTTTTTAAATTTTTAATTAAAATTAAAAAATAATTTTTTTCAAAGATTTTAAAGAGGAATAATGAAATAAATAATTTGGCTGATAATTGGTAGAGGACTTGTGATGAACTTGAAAAAAAGAAGAAGAGTATATTTTTTTATTAAATAAAAATTTTTTGGGGTATTTTTCGTTATTTTAAATCAAAATTTTTTGAAAATGTCCGTTTTTAATTTTGCGGACAAAAAAATTTTTGCGGACATAACTTGCGGATTTTGTGAAATAATGGACATTTTGTTTAAAATTTATTTGGGATTATGTTCAAAGAATTCTCTCAAATTCTCTCTACCTCTATTTAAAAAATCTCATTTTTAAGATGTGTAAAAAGCTAGAGTTTAAGTTAAACTAAAATTTTTTCAATGAATAATTAACATAAAAAGATGAAAACAAGCTAAAAAAATTGAATAAAAAAATTAATAGGCATAAATTTAGTTTTGAAAACCAATTTTTCTTTAGAAATTTTATTTTTAAAGAAATTAAAAATTATTTTCCACTGATGGGATTCGAACCCCCGACCCCTAGGTAATTCAGACAGGGGGTTAACCAACTACACCAAACTGTCCGAATTTTGATTTTAGCTTCGAAAATTTTCGAAATTTATTTCTAAACTCTAGCTTTAATTTATTTTATTTTTTCTGAAAATACTTGCATATTTTTTGTGCCATATCTACTTTGTAAAACTTTTCTTGCCGCATTTTAAAAATAGCAAAGAATTTGCAAAAAAAATTTTTTTTATTTACGCTGTTGTGATGTATAAAAAATTATAAAAAAAATTTTTTTGATAAGAAAAAATAGTTAAAAAATTTTTTTTAATATTTTTAAAATTTAATTTTAACTAATTTTAAAAATTAAATAGGTGTTTGGGGGAGATTAGTCAAAAGAAGAAAAATAAAATAAACACACACACACACACACACGTTATTGTGGTCAACATTTGTGGCCGCTTTTTGTCTATTTTATTGACTAAAAAAAGAAATAGCTTCAAGGCATGACTGCACACATCTCTGGGGGACTTGCTGAGTAAAAAAAAGTGGTAAAAAGGATTTTATTATTTTTTCTCACTTAAAAACATTTTTTTATTTTTAGGCCAGGCAAAGAAGAAAATAGACAAAAAAAATTTTACTTTTTATTGCTGCAAAAGGAAGGGCTGTCTGTGCACTTTTAAAAATAAATTTTAACAAAACTGGCAATAATTTTGGGGAAAATAGCTAATTAGAAAAAATGTCCAATTGTGAGGAATACAAAAATAAAATTGGAAGGAAAACTAAGAAAAGAAGAAAAATGGAAAAATATTATGATGAAGAATATGAAGATTTTATGGACTGTAAAAGGCATAAGGAAGAGGTTTGTTGAATTTTTATTTAAAATAATTTTTTGGTGGTTGGGGAGGAAGGGGTATTAGGAAAATTTTTTAAATTTCTATTAAAGATCCTAGAAATTTTTTAATTCTTTTATTGGGGAGAAGGTGGGCTAAAAAAATTTCCAAAATTCATTTATGAATCCCCTAGAAATTTTTAATTTTTTTTTGATGGGAGGGTAGGAAGCACGCTGAACGTCATAATTAAAATAAGCCAAAAATTTTCGAGAAGAACCCAATAAAATTTTTTTAGAATCTTTTTACCACTTTAAAGCACTTTTCCATCTAGACAGGTACATTCCCTTCAAAACAAAAGATTTTTTCCTAACAACGGTTCGAACCCTTGACCTATTAATTTTATACTCCAAGAGTTAACCCACTAAACCAAAATTACCAAGAATTAAAATTTTTTGAAAATTCACTGAAGCTGAAGTTTCACAACCTTATTTTTAAGCTTTAAAAATTTTTTTCAAGTTACTCCCAAAATGGAAATTATATGCTGTTTGTGCTGCTGTTTTTATGTGTTTTGCACTTCTATATCCAAGCGTTTTTGCCCCAATGATTAATTCATTTTTTGGGAGAAATAGTGATAATAAACATTCCCATCAACCAAATTCTCATTTTCCACATCCTGAAGGGCATAGAGGTTTTTTTTAATTTTTAAAATTTTCAAAAAAAAAAATTTAAGGCGGGCATAGAGGTTTTTTTTTAATTTTTAAACTTCAAAAAAGTTTTTTCTAAGGCGGCGGTCGCCCTCCACATTCACACCCAGCAGCTGCTGCCTCAATGCATGCTCAGGCTAGAGCGCATCAAACTCAAGCTGTTGGAGGAGGTGGTGGTAGAGGAGGTTTTGCTTGGCTCCTTCCTTTCTATACTATTGGCGTTGTTTTGTTTCTTCTCTATACGCTTTTTAAGGTTTGAAAAAAATTTTTTGAGTTTTTCTGTGTTTTTTTTTATTTTTGCAAAAATTAAATTTAAAAATTTTTAAAAGTATGGAAATTTAATTTAAAATTCTTTTCGTCAAAAAATATCATTTTTTTGAAGTTAAAAACCATTTTCCTTTGGTAGTATTCGAACCTTTGACCCTATAAACTATTCGGTCCGGGGGTTTACCAGCTACACCAAACTGTCCGGATCTAGTTTTGAGTAACTTAAAAATTGTTCCGGTCTAATTTGGTGTGGTTCGAGTCCAATAAGTTGTTCGAAAGTCCTCCCCTTTCCCTGATTTTTTCTTTTTAATCAAAAATTTTCTAAGAAAAAGAAGAAACATAAGAGACCTAGAGGGCATCTAAATTGGGAAGATGAAGAAGAAGACAGTGAAGATGAGTCAAGTGGAAGTGATGAAGCGCCGAGAAAGCGTTTGAAAAAAATATTTTTAATTTTTAAAAAATTTAATTTTCAAAGGTTACAAACTTAAATCAGTCCAAGAAAGACTTCGAAAAACAGAAAAAGCAATGAATGAAATTTTGAGTCAATTAGAATTAATTGCAACAAATAAAGAAACTTTAAATGAAGGTGAAGATAAATCTGTTGAAGATGAAAATAGAATAAAAGAGGAAACACAAAATATGGAAGAAAGTTTGGAAAAATTGAAGGTTTGAAAATTTTAAATTTTTTTTTGAAATTTTTTTTGAAAATTCCAAAATTCAAAATTTTGGAGTTTTTCGACCTTAAAAAATGAAACTAAAATTCTTTTTAAGTATGAAAATTTAATTTAAACATTTTTTCTTGAAAAAATACATTTTTCTTGAAATTTAAAATTATTTCCGGTAGTGGGGTTCGAACCTCTGACTCTAAATTTTAACAGATTGGGAATTAACCAACTACACCAAACTGTCCCGTATTCGGATTTTGACCTTCAAAATTCTAAATTTTTTTTTAATTTTCAGAAACTTTCTGCGATTTATAAGAAAAATGAACAGATAAAGAATTCCTTTAGAAACAAATGTGAAGATTCTGAAGAAGAGGAGGGAGAAGGAGAAGAAATAAATGATAAGGAAGAGTTCTCTACAAGTTCTGAAGAGGAGGAAATGAGTGAATTGGAAGAGGAAATTGAAGAAAATGATACTAAAAATGAAGATAATGAAGAAATTGAGGAGAATGATGTAAGGAAAAGAAGGTAAAAATTTTTTTTTAATTTTAACAATTTTTGTACCTGCAAAGTCATTAGAGATCGGACTGCATCTGGATCCGGACCTTAATTTTTCCTGGATCCAGAGTCAAAATTAAGACATTTTTAAGATTCCTTGATTTTTCTTGACTCGAGGTAAAGTATCTGGGTCCTCAACCAAAATCAAAGTTTTTTAAAGATTCCGATTTCTAAAACTCATAAATACCCAGGCGTTACTTTTTTTATCCCAAACTTTAATTTTTATGTAAAAATTAATTTCTAATAATTAAAAATTTTTAAAAATGTTTTTGAATTTTTTGCAGTCAAAATAGAGGTAAATTTTCTACGTTAAAATTTACCCCTTCTGAAATATCAAAATTAAACAAAATATTTATTTTTGCAAAAATTTTTATATTAAATTGAATATTTATTTAAAAAATCAAAAAATAGTCAAAAAAAAATAAAACTTAAATATCAGCCTTATACTGCACCTTAGTAAGCACATTATGTACTGCTGTAGAGAATGAACGAAGTTGAACCTGTTCGGCATCAGAAATTCGACATTCGCTTGAATCTGCCCATCCCTTTAAAAAATATATAAAATTAATAAAAGAAAGATTTGCAGAAAATCCGCAAGTTTTGTCCGCAAATTAAAGGGGAAAAAATACTCTTGATTTTCATGAGTATTCCCGGGCAGAAAAATTTTTAATTAAAAAAAACCTCTGGAAGTTTAATGTCTCTAAAAGTGTAGATGAGAACATCAAAAGAACATCGATTTTCGAGTAGAGGGAGAAAAGCAACAGAAGCGGTGATTTGTCTGTAAAGAAAAGGGAAGAATTATAATTAAAAATTAAGAGATTTAAAGTTAATTTGTTGATACAAAGCTTTTTAGTCAAAAGAAAAAATAAAATCCTTCAGTGGGGTTCGAACCCTCGACTTATTGAAATTGAAGATTTTTCCGACCAAACCAAGTAAACCAAAAAAGGAAATTTATGACCTTTTCGAGCTTATCTCCATTTATTTATTTCTATTAAATTTCAGTTAAAAGAAAAAATAAAATCCTTCAGTGGGGTTCGAACCCTCGACCTATCCAAGTCAAAGATTTTTCCGACTAAACCATGGAGACGAAAAGGGGGTTTGCTGATTTCTTTGAGCTTATTTCGACCATTCTAGTTTCTATTAAATTTAAATTTCAAAAAAACCTCAAAACATCAGATATTTCTTGTTTTATTCTCTTCTCATCTTTACAAACAGAACCTTTTTCACTTAATTTTAAATTTTTAAAAATTCAAAAAAAAATTAAAAAATAAACTCAATATCAGCAGTTGTCTCAATATCGAATTGCCATCTTTCTAATGCTTCTTTTGTAGCTATATCAGTAATTACCAAAACTAATTTTTTCAGCTTCTTTTTAGCGAGCAACATCTGTGGGAAATTTTTAAAAATAAATTTTTTTATAAAAAAATGAGGAAAAGGATCTTAGAGTTAAAAATTGAGACTCGGCTTTTAAAAACATTTGTGAAAAATTTTTCGATTGCGGAGATTCCTGATTGGGGCTTAACCCCTGTTTTAAAAATATTTACTCCACCAAATTTTTTTAAGTTTAACTTAATCAGGGCTGGTCCCTGACTCATCAGGGGGAATTCTTTTAGGGACGGGGATGTTAGGGGATCAGGGAATGTCGGGAAATAACATCCTAATTCTCCGACAGACCATTTCCCACATTCCTTGATCCCCTAAAATCCCCATTCCCTGAAAGAGTTCTCCCTGATGAGTCTGGGACCAGCCTTGATTAAGTTAGGCTTAAAAATGGACTGTCGAGGAATATGGACAGGAACTAACCCTGAACCTACCCATCATAACAAAAAATACTAAAAAAACAAACCTCAACATGTTCCAACAAAGGTTTAAGAAAGTCCTGAACTTTAGAATCGTTGTTAACCAACAAAGTCATTCCATACTTTTTCTCACTTTAAATACTAAAATTAATTATTGATTAAAAAATTCAAAAAACCGTGTAAAACTGTCAGACGGATAAATCCCTCTTTGATATAAAATACTATGAATTCCATAATGAAAAAATTGTTGAATCATTTGAGCACTTCCTTTTAATGTTATTTCACTTTTTGTTGCTAATTCTGTCATTTTTCTTGTTCGATTTGATTTTCTAGAAATAAATTTATTTATTTAGGCGGTGAATCTGAAAAAAAGATTCTTTCTAGACGGCAAAAACGTGAAATAAAAGTTTAAAAAGAGAAAGCCTTCCCGAAAAAATGAAACAAAACGCCGCCAATATTTAATTGATAAATATTTTGCAAATTGGCAAAATGATATTTATTAAAATAAATGACATTTTATCTCCTATACTATTTCCTAAATTAGACAGTGAGAGAAATAATTTTATACATTTTACATATTTTGCCAAAACATATTTTGCCAATAAAGCTAAAAATGACGTTTTGTCAACACATCCTTATTGACAAAATGTCAGTTTTTACCCTTATTGGCAAAATGTGGAATTGGCAGAATATTAATTATAATTTTATAATAGACAGAGAACTAAAAAATTAGATAAAATACATTTTGAGTCTCAAAATGGTTGAGTCAAACAATCTTTTATTTTTTCCTGTTAACTTTCTGTTTTCAACTTAAAAAAAGAATCATCATAGAAATTTTTAAAGTAAAAAAATCCTTGAATGACTAACAATCAAATAATTTTATGAACAAACTATTTTCCCCAGTGATTCACCCATTGTGACTCAACTGTCTTTCCTCAAAATTTTTTCTTTTATTTAAGAAAAGAAATTTATTTTCTTTTGTTTGTGAGGGTTTTCTTTTATAAAATCAATATTTTTATTTTCTGCTGTTGGCTGGAAAAGAGTCGGTTTTTACCCTAATATCGGCCAAAAATTGTTAGGGTTACTCGAAAGACTAAATCCGGTCTTTCTACCCGAAACCGGTTTTTTTCTCAACCCGGCCCATCCCAGGCATCAACCTAACCAGTTGTCTATTACATTATTGAGGATTATAACAAGTTTCGATTTTATTTTTCAGGCGCTAACAAATAACTTTTCATCAATAATCTTTCACTGCTAACATCACTACAACATTAATTTTTTATTATGACTTGCCAAACTGGAATTAGAGGTTTTTTTTTAATTTTTTAAATATTAATTTCAATTTTTTAGCCGATTCAAAATTGTTGGAATTTTTTGATCAATGCAAACAATGCAAAATTCGTTTTGGAAAAATTGTTATTAACAATGGTATTTTATTTAAATTTAATTTTGGAAAGGCTCTAATGTTTCCATGACAGTCCAAATTCTGAAACATGTTTATTATGTCGGTTATGGGACATATTTATTCCTTCTAGTTTAGTCCAAGTTTTAGACATTTGCCCTATGGATTACCGGTGTTTGGGTTTGAATCTACAGACATTGGGTTGTCGGATCAGGCACGTAGCTGATGGAGGGAAATTTTTATTTTTTTGATGATGGTGATTTTGTTCCTCCATCCAAATCTAAAAATTCCTTCTGGCCACGTGCCTGGCCTAGACAATCGTTTAATTTTTGGTAAATTTGGGGTCTTCTCCTTATTTGTTTTTAAGCTTTATCTTTAATTTTAATTATTTTTCAAATTTTTTAGCAAGTCTAAATGTAAATTACCATCTAAATCCTTCAAAAGATTGGCGAAAGGATTGGAAAAAATGGTTTATCTTTTATTTTTTTAAATTTTTTTTTATTAAATATTTTTTAAGTCTGCCAGAATGTGTAGATTCTTATGAGCCCTGTTTTCTTCTTTTTCGCTTTGATTCTGGACATGATTGGATTTTGATAAGGTTTGTTTTAAGCTACTATTCTCATTTACGGGTGCATCCTGGGGCTAAAAATAAGTCATAATATGGTGTACTTTAAATTGATTTTGTCTCAGTGATAGCTCCTCCCTTCCATTAGCTGACCAGTTTTTAAAAAACGTCTCCTAACTGGAGGCGTGTCTTATATTGAGAGTATATTGTAATGAGGTTTAACTTAAATCGGGTTTTTGGTAGCTCCTTTCTTTCAGTGTCCAAGTATCCGTAATAGGGTGATTTCGATTTACGCTACACCTATTTATAAGTTACAATTTATAGTCCCAGTGATGTTACATAAATGACTTTTTTATTTGTTTTTTTCTTTAGTTTTGCCGATGACAAAGCTTCAGTTAAAGATAAAATGCTGTTGGCAGCTACTAAAGCGACGTTTAAGGTTCTTTTAATTTTTTAGCGTTTTGTCTTTTAATTTTTAAAATTTCTAGTCAGAATTTGGCCAGTCCTTTATCCACGCAGAATATCAAATTTCAAATAGAAACGAACTCCAGTTGGATAATTTTGAGAAGAATTATTTGAATAAGGATGCGGAGAATTCTGCTATAGAGGTTTTTTTTTAATTTTCTATTAATTTTTAAATTTTTTAAAATTTTAAAAAGGATGGAGACGAGTCTAGACCACTTTCTTTTGTTGAACGAGAGGTTTATTTAATTTTTAATTAAGTTTATTTAATGCAAACTTTAATTATTGTAAGAACTAAGATTTGTGGTGTATTGGTTAAGCGTTTAGATTTGTAACTGATTAGGTGTGGGTTCGATTCCTTTGATGGAAATTTGTTTTAAAATCCTTTTTATCTACTTTTTTAAATTTTTGCAATAATTCTTTCTTTATTAAAAATTTTTTTAAATTTATCTTTTCAATCTAGAAAATTTCTAAAAAAATATAATTTTTTCAGTTAAGTTCGGTAACCAAAGAACGTGCAAATATTCCTTTTTCACTTCACGCCTCTCAAACAATGCGAGGTGTTCAATTTCCAATAGATCAAGATGCTGAAGAAAAATTGCGTTCTTTTGCTTCTGGACAATGCGATTTTGTACAACTTTCTGTTGATTGTTTGTTTATTTTTTTACTTATTTTTATTACAAAAATTCCTGGGTATATATTTTTCTTGTTCTGTCAGTCCGCAACTTTTTTGCGGACAAATACATAAGGATTTCTAGTTGGTTTTAATTTGTGTATGTCAATTAATATCGAAATACGAATTTTTCCTCACGTTTTTTTTTGATTTCCAATTTTTTTCAATCTAAATTGGGCTAAACCGTTCAAAATTTGTCCGCAAGTTTTGTCCGCAAAATTATTTTTGTCTTTCTCCTTAACACTTAAACTTTTTCTCCCAACTTTCCCTTCCAAATTATAACATTTTTTTAATAATTTTTTTCATTTTTCAGGTTTAAACGAAGCAATAAAATTAGAAGCTCATCATACAATTTTACAAGATATTTCTCAACTTGAAAATCTTGTACCTAAAAAATCTCCTCGTTATTCTCTTTTACGTTTTAAAAATGAAAATTTGGCAAAAGGAGAAGCTATTTGTATTTTTTTTAATTTTTTATTAAAATTCAGTTTTTTTAAAGTTTTTATTTATTCAATCCCGCCATCACAATCTTGCACAATCAAAGAATTAATGCTTTTTTCGAGTTGTAAAGGACCTTTAATTGGTGAAATTGAGAGTAAATCTATTGGAATTGTTATTGACAAAAAGGTTTTTTTATAAAATATTTAATAAGTTAGAATTGAGGGCCCAGGCTTTTTTTACTATGACAACTTTTTTTTATTTTTGTCCGCAAGAAATGTCCGCAAAAAATTTTTTTAGTAAAAAGCCTTTATCTTTATTGCTATAATAATCGCCGTGGGTCCATGAACAAATCGGTTCTTTAAAAATTTTTAAAATCCTAGAAATACCAAAGTATAATTTGATTAGACTCATCGCTGATATTTAAATCACAAATTAGCGTCCGAGGTTAAAAAAATTTTTTTTGGATCCTTTATATGTTGCCATAAAATTTTTTTTTCGCTTTATTCTTTCTGAGCAATCGGATACCTAAACGATGCCCCTATAAATTAGATACAAATTTCATAAGCTAAAATTGATCCAAATTTGCGGACAAACTCTTGCGGATTCTTATTTTTCTTTAGAATGAGGGCCAACTTTAATTTAAAATTTTCTTTTTTTTTTATTTAGATTCAAGTAGACAGTCGAGATAAATTAGACAAAACAACTTTATTAGATTATATGACACCAGAAACTTGTGTAACAATTTTGGAGAATAATTCACCAGCAAATAATGGCCAACAACAATTTGAACGTCCTCCACGTCCGGGTGGTGGACCTAGACGAATAATCAAAAAATTGTAGAAAATAGATGAATTGGATAATGTAAAAGAGAATAAGTCTGTTTGCTTTTATCTTTTTATAATTATTTTGGACTGGTGAAATTGAAGAAAAAAAAATTTTTTAGATTTGCGGACAAGTTTTTGCGGATTTTTTTAATAAAAATAATTTTCCTAAATTTGCGGACAAAATTTGCGGATTTTATTTTTTCTAAAATTAATTTTGAATTTTATTTTTTCAATTTCACCAATCTTAAATAAATTTATAATACCCATAAATTCAAAAAATAATTTTTTGTGACTCACTTTTTTCTAAATAACAAAAGTCTTTTCGTGCACAATTTTTCTAACAAGCTTTTTTTGCTATTAATTTTAAACTACTCTTGTATTTTTTGAAAAAATAAGTTGATAAAAGTGCTTTTTCATGAAAATGATTTTTCTTGCAAAATTCACTGACCTGTTAATTTTTAATCCTTTAAAAATATCCTTCCTTTTCAACCAGTTTTTGGATAAGAAATTTAGGTCAGCCTCCCTTAAGTCAATTTCTTTTTCTCTTTTATTTTTAAAAAATGTGTCCATTCCCTTTTATTAATTTTCAAAGATTTTATAGCAAATTATTTTATTTTCATGGATTGGGGTCAGCAAAAAATGATAAGAAATTGTTTCGAAAATGGACAGAAATAAATTTGTTGAAATTTCAAATGTGGGTAGATTTTGCCTAATTTTTTAAAATCAATTTTGTCCCTTTGGGGTCGAAAAAATATTTGCGGACATTTTTTGTCCGCAAAAATATTTGCGGACAATTTTTTATAAATTTTTTTATGTATTTTTATTTGAACCACACTTATTTGTGCGCCCTTGGGTCTTTAAAAAACGTCCGCAAAAAATGTCCGCAAATATTTTTAATAAATTTTTTTAAATTTTTAATTTTAGGATTAAATATAATGAATGTAGTGGAGACAGAAGAATTTGGACTGTAGAAAATTGGGGTAATTAATAAGTTTTGTTAAAAATCCGCAAAAAATTTGCGGATTTATTTCCAAAATTTTTTTTTTCATTTTTTAAAATTTTCTAGCTCAAGATGTAACAAAAGAATTACAAAAACAACAAGAAGAAAAAAACAAAATAATAGCTGTTTGTGTTTCTGCTAGTGCTCAAGCATTTCTTAGATCCGTTTGGTATAAACCTGAGCTTACTAATGGAATTGAAGGTTTAAAAAAATTTTTAAAGGGAAAAACTAAGGCATAAAGGTAATTTTCTTTAAACATGACGGGCGGTTTTAGCAGACATTAAAAAATTTGCGGACTGTCCGCAAAAATATTGCGGACAACTATGTCCGCAAATTTCCTAAATTAATTTTACAAGTCCTCTATACATTTTTAAGGTCTTTTATTAATTTCCCCTGGTGTCGGAATGCAAGTTGATAACTATATTAGAAGAGTATTTACTTTGGAAGAACAAAAATTATTAAAGAGTGGATTTGCTGTTGAACATCCAACAACAAATGATGAATTTTCTGAGCAAATAAAAATTGATTTGAAAAGTTTGGAGGATTATGCTCAAGTAAAAATTAAATTAAAAATTTTTTTTTGAAAATCTGAAAAAATTTTGCGGACAAAAAAATTTTTGCAGACTAATTTTTTTGTCCGCAAAATATTTGCGGACAACTAAGAATTTTAAGAACTGTATTCTTCTAAACAACCGACTACCAACTCCCTTTCTTGATTTTCCTGTCAGAATTGTTCATGGAATTCACGACAAGGTTTCTTAGAAAAATTAACAAAAATATTTTTTAATTTTCAGATTGTTCCATTATCAAATAGTTTGGCTTTATTGGATAGAATTAAATCTGATGACAAGGCTATTTTACAAGCAAATTCTGGGCATTTAATTAATGTAAATTAGAAGTTATTTTTAAAATTAAAACAATCCTAGGACATTTTTAAGTATTTGTCCGCAATTTTTTTGCGGACAGAAAGATTAAAAAATGAGCTAGTAAACTAATAATCCGGAGGGGTTCCTTTTCTTGAAGTTCCGAATATTTAATTAAAAATAAATGAAAGGAATTAGGCCTAAGAACAAGTGCGGAACAATTTTCTTTTCATCTTTAGAAAAAATTTTAAAATTTTAACATTTGCGGACTAAACTTGCGGACAAAATTTTTTTTATTTTTTTAATTTTAGGATGATTCAATAATTATACGGGCATTGGATTCTTTACTGGAAGCAATTCAGAATAAAAACAAAAAATATTATTTCATTGCTACACAAAAGGGATGAGAAGATTTGCGGACAAAAATTTGCGGACAAAAGATTTGATTAAAAATCATTTTTATGCCACATAATTTATATATTGGAGAGTGTCATTAAACATTACAATAAAAGTGAATAATATTTTTTGAAAGATTATATTCCCTCCCCCTTCCATTTTTCATTCTTAAAAAAATTTTCATTCAAAAATTTACTGGCAATCGAGATGATGTTGTTGTACCTCCTCCTCCTCCACCTCCAATACTTCCACCACCACAACCACTTCCTTCAACAACAACAATATCATGACGACCACCACCTTCTTTTAAATCTCCATGATTTGTCGCTGCATTACGGGATATTAAACGTTCTACCATTACCTTTTAGAAAAAAAATTTTTTTTAAAGTTGCGGACAGTCCGCAATTTTTTTGCGGACTTAAAAAATTTTTAAAAAATTCCTCGACAACCAAAATAAAAAATCTAAAGAATCCAAGCTAACCTAATCCTGCCCAACAAGTTTAGCCCATAAAAATTTAAATAAAACTCAGAAAAAAACCTTTGTATATTTAAGTCGATGTAACAATTCTTTCGGACACCCATATTGTTCCAACAAAGAAAATTTGCATGTAAAAACATTTTTGGCTTGGTCAATATATGTGGCAGCAGACATTAATGGACAAACAATTAATTTTGAATGGTCCTAAAAATTGAAAAAAATGAAATTAAAAAATTTTTTTTCAAAATTTAGTTTGCGGACAAATATTTTTGGGTTGCGGACAATATAAGCAGACTCCGGACCAAACCGGCAAAAGCGGGTTGGGTCCGGCTCTAGTTATCAGTTCTATTAGACTCCGTAAAACCCCAATTTTTCCAGTTATTACTAAAAAGTACAAAGAGTGTCCGCAAATCCAAAAAATGTCCGCAAATCCAAAAAATGTCCGCAAATCTACAAAAATGTCCGCAAATCCAAAAAAATTTAAAACTTACATAAAAAAAGTTAATTTGCAAAGTTCCATTACTTAAATGCAAAACAATTGCCGATTTAGTTCGAAACCAAGTATTTAAACATGGAAGACGAGCCAATTCATCACCTTCACGTATTGGAATATTTGCACCAGTTTTTATCAAATGTTCATTCATATAAGAACGAAAATATTTTAGCAAAGTAATTTTCTTTTCCAATGCTTGTGGGTATTTGTCTGCAGCATAAAAATGTTCCATATTGTTACGTTCCGTGTATTGGAGTTGTCTAAAATTTGAAAAATTAAAATGAGCTAAATATGACATTTGATCCCAGAATATGACATTTGGTCCCCAAAATATGGCATTTGGTCCCAAATACGAAAGATGGTCCCAATATAAGACATATGTCCCAAAAACGACTTGTGGTCCGAATATGACATCTAATCACCATAATATGACATTTGGTCCCAAAGATGACATTTACCCCAAATACGACATTTGGACTCAAAACGGATTAGAATAAAATTTAAAAAATCCCTTAAGAATTTTTTGAGTTGAATAAACGATCATTTAACTTCTAAATGACATTTGATCCCAAAAATTTTCAAAAAAAATTCCTCACATTCCTGGAGCATCCAATATAACTTTAGTATTATCATTGAACAAAACGCCAACGCTATTGTCACAAAATTGATAACCTAAGCCATATTTATCTGAATAGTCAACCCAACGAGAGACCCAATAAATTGGGGTAGAAGCTGGATGTTCAATTTCTCCTAGAAAAAAATTTTTTTTTAATTTTTTTCAATAATTTTTAAAAAAACAACCTCTATCAGCTTCATTGAATCTTTCAGTGTTGGTGTTCAAAAGTGAACATAACTGGGCATACAGATCAGAAAGATAATAATCTTGTGGAACGCCATTATTTTCTCCTAAATTAAAAAATAAAATTTTCAAAAAATTTTTTGTCCGCAAATATTTGCGGACGATACTTGCGAACAAATTTTCAAAAAAAATTTTTGTCCGCAAATATTTGCGGACATGTCCGCAAAAATAAATTTTTAAATTTAATACCAGCAGGCATTTCCGTAATAAGAACTGCAGCTTTATCCTGTTTATGTGTGACCATAGGTGGTGTTTCCTTAGCTTCAGGAACTGGTGCAAGAGGAGCACGGCCAGTAAAGGCTGGGCCCTTCGACCGAGGACTTGGTTGAACATCAGAAGACTTTAAAAAAATTTTTTAAATTTTCCTTTCAAAAATTTCAAAAAAATTACATTAGGCGCACATGTTTGACCTCCACTAACTGCCTGCATATTAAACTTGGGTGCCATTGTAAGACATGAACTTGGAAGAATTTTTGGCAGAAAACCATCAGTAAAGAATGGAAAATTAAGAATTTCGTCAATTTTTGGTCGTCTACAAGGCTCATGAGCTAACAATCTTGAAATTAATGCTGTAGCATCCTTTCCAATTCTTGGTGGAACGGTGTATTGATTATTCTTGATACGGCTATATGTGTCCTAGAAAATAGGTAAAATAAACTTAGGAACAAAATAAACCGGAAAATTTTCAGAAAATTTGTCCGCAAATACTTGCGGACGAAGACTATTCCAAGGACGTTTTTGGATCATAACTTTTTTATTTCTCAACCGATTTGAATGATTTCTATATCAAACGAAAGCTCTGAATATGGGGACTATTTTTCTTAACAGGATCAATCTAATCGGATTATCTCACGAAAAGTTATGGAGGGATAAGAGAGCCTAATTGTGATTTTGATTTTTACTCGACCAAAAAATATTAGCGGAAAGGAGCGAAGAAAATCAGATTCCTACTTTTAATTTAATAAATACAAAAAACACAACCTTAAGCGTCTCTGTCTCAAACGGTGGTTTTCCAACTAACAGCGTGTACAAAATACAACCAATAGCCCAAACATCAACTTCAAAAGAATGTCCCTTTTTGTCAAGCATTTCTGGCGCAATATAATTTGGTGTTCCACACAAAGTCTTTTTACGCTCTCCTTCATGATTCAGAGTTGTAGCTAAGCCAAAATCCCCAATCTTGACTTGCATGTCTTCATTCAAAAATAAATTCCCAAGTTTGAGATCTCGGTGAATTACTCTCATTGAATGTAAATAGTGGCAAGCGAGGACAATCTAGAATGTATTTGGGAATATAAAAATTTTATATAAACGACTTTATATTTAAAGATAAATCATTAAAAATCAAGCCCATTCAAAAACGAAAAATTTCCAAAAAATGACTTTTTGGTGTAGTTGGAAAATTGTAGGTTCAGACTGGAAAAGGGTAGGAGGTTCGAACCCTTTTGTTGGAAAATAATTTTATTTAACGTAAAATGATAAAATAAAATTTTTCCAATAAAATTCATGACACTGGCAGGTCAAGAAAAAAATTTTTTCAAGGGGTAGACAAAAAATTTTCAATATTAGAATTAAAAAAGAAAGAAACCTGGTGCGTAAAATAACGTGCTTCAGGTTCAGTCACAGCCCTTCTCCTTTTGTGAAGCTCCATAAGGGAACGACGTGAACAAAGCTCGAGAAGAATGTAAACATTATCTTCATCTTCAAAAAATCCTTCCATTTTGACAACGTTTGGATGTGAAAGCATTTTTTGGATTTGGACTTCTTGTTTCATCTAAATATAAAGAAATATTGTTCAATCTTGCTTATAATAGTCCCCAAAAGAGAGAAATGGGGCACTCGCACAGTTAGGATTCATGCCTTTTGGGACTCTCCCTCTTTCATTTACTGAAAGTCAAGGGCGTATTCAGAGGGCTGCGGAGACTGTGAAAAGTTCACAAACGCCGGACCTCAACCCGAACGGTTGTCGACAATTCACCGAACACACAGGACAAAAGGGAGGTCCCCCGAGGTGATTGTTATTGAAACACACCACTAGAAAGTGTCAACAACCCACCAAACAGCGAGGACAAAAGTAGCCCTATTTCGAGAATAATCCCAAGAGGGTATAACGAAACCAAGTGAGAGAAGGTCAACGCTACTTGGAGGACCGTAGAATACCCCCTCCCTCCACCCCAAAAAAATTTAAAAATAAAACCTTGTCACGCTGATGTTTCTTCATCAAAAGAGTTTTGGACACCACCTTTCCAGCATAAACAATTTTTGTTTTGTTATTGGTCAGCTCGTAACAACGCGCAAATCCTCCTTTTCCAAGAAATTTTCCTTTTGTATAAGTTTGCTTTGTTGATCCATCACAAACTAAATCTGGGACTTCTTTCAAAATTGGTTTAGATTTTTTTTGTGCTGTGGTCATTTTCTTAATAAATTTTTATTAGAGAACTGAAAATTTTTGATTTAAAAATTAGAAAAGAACAAAGGAAAATAAGGAAATGGCGGAAGAGCGTCTTCGGTAGAGCGTTTTCCTTGACTCTGGGTTTGATTTATTTACCTGGGCCGGATCCAGAGCCTGTAGTCCAGGAAAAACCCTAGCCCAGGAAAACCCCAGGAAGGTCAAAAAATGCCTGGGCCTAGACTCTGGTTACAGGAAAAATCCAAGCCTTAGTCTAGGTCCAGGCCGATCTCTAGTCTTAGCTAAGTCCAGGAACGACCCTGGCCAAAGGAACTCCGGAGTAAATTTTGACGTGTAAATCGATCGTCTGACTTGTTTAAGGAGGCGAAAGACTAATCTAAACCTTTGGGTTAATTTCCAAGTTTATTCTACATATTGCCAAACAATGGATACACTTAAAAATCGATTAAAAGAAAAGGTAAACGATGTAAACAAAAGGAAGGAGATGCGCATCACACGAAAAAATTGCAACAAATTAGAGGCAAAATGGGGGAAAACCCTAAGAGATTAATTAAGCTGAATTTACGCTAAATTTCAAAAAAACAGCTTAAATTTCAGTGAAATTACCAGCCCAAACCAGTCAAAAAACAAAGATAAGCATTTTAAAAAATTACTAAAAAGGGGGAAGAAGCCGCCAAAATTAGGCTTGTATACTTGAATATTCAAAACACATATTAGTGCGAAAAAGTCTTCGGGTCAGTTGAGTCTGAAAAATTTATTTTTTTGAAAGTGTGCCACTTCGTCACTCTCCCATTTTTTTCTCATTTTGTCGAACTAAAATTTTTTTGGGAAGGGACGGTAGAGTCTCAGACTTGTTTTCATTCCTTTTAAAGCAGATTTTGTTTTTTTTGTTTATTTTTTATTTTTCTAGTCCTCTAAATCAATAAATGGCTGAAGAGAACAACATCAACAACAACAGCAACAACCCCTCTTCTCCTTCAGATTTACCCGTAGTTTCAATAAATTTTGATCGTCGACTGCCAGTTTTGCATTCATATTTGGGGGATCTACACCAAGGAGAATTGTTGTTTGAATCGCTTTATGAGGAGCCTAATACTCAATTAAAAGTGCCAGGTTATTTTTTTTAATTTTTAAAAAAATTTAGAGAAACTAAGGGGAATGAGAAAATTGACCATTTCGTCACTACCCCCATTTTTTTCTCATTTTGTCGAAATAAAAAAATTTTTTAGAAAATTTTTAAAAATTCTTGGGCTAAAAAATTTTCAAAAAATGAGGTTTTCAACAGGCCCGTAGCCAGGATTTTTTTTTTCGGAGGAGGGTGGCCAAGGGGGGACCCTACCCCTGGCTACGGGCCTGCTTTTCAAAAATTTTTAAAAAGGGTAAAAGCTCATTTGGGTCAAATTAAAATTTTTTTAGTTCTCCTAATGGGCGAAGTTTGTCTGTTACCAGGCCAGAAATTGCCGCTTAAATTATATGCCAGAACAAGTATTGAATTTATGAGTGATCCAATTCGACAACGCTCCTATTTTGCTTTATTTACTAGAAACGAAAATGTATTGTTTCAAAATGCTCAAGATTTTTCGAGAATTCCTTGCCATTCTGCTGGGACTCTTTTTCAGGTTTCTTTTAATTTATTTTTTATTCCTATTATGCGTTTCCGTAGTTTCTGTGTTTTTAAATGAATTTTTTGTGTTTTTAATGTATTTTTGTGTTTTAGTATTTTCTCATGTATTTGTGTTTTCGATGTATTTTTCGTGTTTTTGTGTTTCTTGTATTCTTCGTGTTTGTGTTACTGTGTTTTTTTGGGTTTCTTTGTTCTTGTGTTTCTGTGAGTTTTTCGTGTTTGTGTTTTCTCATGTATTTTTGTGTTTTACGTGTGTTTTGTTTTTGTATTTTCCGTGTGTTTCTCTGTATTTTTGTATTTTCTAATATTTTTCTACTTTTTTATATCCAAAATGCATTTGCCAACGACGACGACCACCACATGACAATTCAAATAATTGGACGTCAACGCTGTTCTTTAAATTCCCCTTTAATGCTACACGATATTTACATGGAAGATATTGCTATTACTATATGTAATCCTGTAGATGTGAGGGTTTTGGATGAAGAAATTCTGTCTAAACAAATAATTAAATTCCCAGAAAGTTCAATTAACAGGCTAAAGGAAAATGAGGTTTTTTAAATTTTTTTGAATTTTTAAAAAGCTCATTTGGGTCAAGATTTTTAAAGTTTTCTAAAAATGAGAAATTTTAGCGTCTGGAGGGTGCTGATTTTCCCTATTTTTATTTTTAATTTATTTTTAGCCAGAAATTAGGAATTTGAAAAAAAATATGTCATAATGTCGAATTTTCAATTTTTACAATAAAAAATTAATTTTAGGGGGAATTTTGAATTTTAACAATTTTTAGAGTTTTAAAAAAATTTAATTTATTTTTAATTTAATTTTTTCCTCCAATTTTAATAGAGATACAAATTCCTTGCTTCATTAACTCCTCATACTACATTTATTTACAATTATTCTTCCACGGTTAATTTTTTAAAATTAATTTAAGAAAAATTAAATTTCAATTTTTAAGGAAAACTTTGTAAAAAGACTGGTCAATTGGCTTTCTGTCTGGTAAAAAAATTTTTTTTTCGGCTCTAATCCAAAGTATAGGGTCTACGAAGGCTTGGGAGTCCGAACAGAACTTCTCTTCGTTTCAAAAAAATTTTACTGGGCTCTCAAACCTTCCATTGACTAATAAACTAGACTAGAACCGTTTCTTCCATTGAACCTATAAACTAGTCTAGAGCCTTTTTTCATTAAAATTCTTTGACTTTTAAAATTTTTAGGTTTAAAAGAAGCCAAATCGATTTAATTATTAATCAGGTTTTTTTACTCTGAATTTAAAGGGAAAATTTTTAATTTTAAGGGAATGACAGTTTTCAGTTTTTGGGTTGCCTCAAATATCCCAATGAGTTTAGAATCAAAATTGTTACTTTTGGAAGAAAATTCAACTGACAGAAGGTTAAGGATGGAATGGAGAATTATTTCACAGGTTTATAAAATTTACTCGAAAATATTCTATCTAAATTCTAAAAATAAATGACACGGGACGATTTTTGTTCCAAAAGGGCACAAATGAAAAAAGGGGCTTTGTGGCACTTTTATGTTGTTTTGGGACCTGTGGCCTTTATTTAGTGACCATAGTTTTGTAAGCAAAAGTGTTGCAAAACCCATGAATAAGGAAAATTTAAAGAAAAAACAAGGCCACTTTGATTAATGACTATCACTAGTATTTAATTAAAAAATTATTTAGATGACTCGGATTGTCTGTTTAGCCTGTCATGACTTTAAATGCAGCATAAACGATATAATAAATCTTTCTGTTGATGCTAATTCTGCACATTTTGTTAATCAAGGAGGCTTTGTACACGACCTTTTTACTGTTGGAACGATTAAAAATGTAGATTTTCAAGGAGAACCATCGCCAGAATTTTGCTGGTTTTCAGGGTATTTTTTAAAATTCTTTTTTAGGGAAAAATTATTTTTTGGTGTAGTGGGTTAAATTTAATTTTTGAAGTAAGGTAGGCGTGGGTTCGAACCCTTACCGGGTAATTTTTATTTTGAGAAGAAATAGCCTCGGAAATGTTTCAAGGATATTTTTTATATTAAAAAAATAAAAAATCTACCTTTTTGGTTTAGTGGGTTAAATTTGGTTTAATGGAGAAGAATAGTTGGAGGTTCTAACCCCTTACCGGCTAATTTTTTTTTATTTTTGTGAAAAACTTCAAAAATGTTTTTAAATTATAAAAAAATTTTAAAGGTATGAATGGACAGTAATGGAATGCAGTGAATGTGGTACTCATATTGGTTGGCGTTTTACTACCTCATCAGAAGATCTTACTCCAAGCCAGTTTTTTGGCATTTCTAGACGCTCTTTTAAATTAGCTTATCAAAAAGAGGAGGAATAATTTAATAAAATTTTCATAATTAATTTTATAAAAATAATTTTTAATCCGTTTTTATAGGAAAAAAAGTTTTTTTGGTGTAGTGGGTTAATTTTAATTTTTTGGGTTGGAGGGTTCGAACCTTCCACTGGGCAATTTTTTTATTTTGGGGGAAATAGTCTCAAAATAATTAATTTTAATAAAAAATTTTTAATTTATAATCAAAAAATAATTTAAGTAAAACAATAATGAGACCTTACAAGCTCGTCAAGTCTTTTATGAAATAGTTCAGAATCAATTTGTTTTGAAGTATCCAAAAACGGATTTTTTAACACTGTTTCAACAAACATTGCAAATATTGCTTGCATTAATTCTGCTATAGCCTTGAAAATTAAAAATTTATTTTTTAAGCATTTTTAGATTTTTGAGCATCCTCCAAATTAAGATTTCCTCTCCCCAAAATTCCCTAAAATTTTTGAATTTCCCTTTGTTTTTAAAATTTTCCTCAAAAGTGCCTTCCATTCCACACGATTTTCAGGATCAAAAAACATGGTCTCACCACAAACTTTAATGATTTCTTGGTTCTACACTTTACTTCACCCCAAAAATCCCTCTCTCCTCCATTCAAAATCCTCCTCCCTACTAATGTAAAAATAAAAATCTCTCCCCCGCAGCTCACCTACAAAAATCCCCCGACACCCCCTTTTAAATAAAAAATACTCCTCCCCTAACCCCCTCAAAAAAAATTAAAAAATACCACTGCATCCGGATCAGCATTTAAAACCATTTTAAGCCCAGTAGCAGTCTCCATATAATTCATTTTGTAGGAAGAAGTTTTGTAGCTGTGTACCAAAGGTAAATGACCCGTTTTTGTTGCCAATTTGTGTGTAAAAGAACGCAAAGAAAGCAACATTCCATGAACTAATTTAAATTCTTCTTCTTGAGACAATCCAGATTTCTTTTCTCTACACCATTCTTTGTAGGCTAAACATGTTCCTTTGCGATTAAAAAAATAGAAATTGTAAATTGTCATTTAGAAAATGCCTAAAAATTTGAAAAACTTGAATTCTTTTTAGGAAAGTCCGCAAGTCTTAAAATCCGCAAAAATTCCAAAAAAATCCGCAAAAATTCTAAAAAATCCGCAAAACTCCCAAAAAATCCGCAAAAAGTCTAAAAATCCGTAAAAATTCCAAAAAGTCTATAAAATGCCCAAACAGATCCAAAAAATTCTATCCATATGAGAAACGTAAAAAAGGGGAAAATTTTTTAAAACGCGGAAAAATCTTTGTCCACAAAACTTGACCCAAGGGAATCAAGAAAATTTTAAGTCTAATATGTGTGTAAAAAAATATTTGAAGGTATTTATTAGACAATAACTTTTATAAAAGAATTATATATTAAATTAAAAGAAAATTTATTCAAAAATAGAATAAAAATGCAAGGGAAAAAGGTGACATTTGATCCCAAAAACTTTTTTCAAAAAAATTTTTTTCCAATTCACTTTTCAAAAAAGCTAACCTAATCCCTCTCCCCAAATCTACTTAATTGCCCTTAATCAAAAAAATATTAAAATATACAAAATTATCCCACTAAAATAGCAGGACTACAACTAAAAAGTACTCGTTTTTCTTCTTTTCGCAAAACATGAAGTAATCTTTCTGCTATTTCCATTGCTTTCTTTTGGTTGGTAAATGGAGAAAATGTACCTAAAAATATTTTTTAGGTTTAGAAAAAAATTTTTTTGCGAAATTTCGTAAAAAAAATACCGAAATTTCATAAAAATTTCCGAAATTTCGCAAAAAATATTTCCCAAAATTTCGCAAAATTTTCACAAAAAATCATAACCAAACCTAAAAAATATCAACTAAAAACCCACAATAAAGTTCAAAACTAGTAGTAATCCAAGCAAAGAGTACATAACGTTCCAACATTTGAAATAACATTTTTATTCCCCCACCACTTTTTCTCAATAAATCAGCCAATTTAGTATAACCATTATATAATAATATTAATTCTTGATATGAAATAAATGGTTTTTTGGGTGTTGAACAACAAACTTGTGTTGGGTCCTTTAGAAGAAAAAATATAAATTTGCGGACAAAAAATTTTTTGCGGACAAAAAATTTTTTGCGGACAAAAAATTTTTTGCGGACGAAGCTCTTTTTGAGGTGTCTTCTGGGTTTAAATTAGGATCCAGGGGCACTTGAACGGTTATAGACTAATTTTTAAAGAAAGAAGACATCCCATTCCTCACGAAAATTTAAGGAAAATTTTATTTTATGTTTAAGTAAATTTTTTGAATTTGCGGACAAAAAATTGCGGACAAAAAATTACGGACAAAATTTTTTCGGCTTTTTTGAGAGGTAGGATCCAGACACTTCAGACTATAAGTTAATTTTAAAAAGAAGGGAACTTCCCCTTCCCACGAGAAAATTTTCTGGAACGGCCGTGGTCGTTGATAATTCATGGGGTTAGACCGAAAGGTTTACAAAGGTCTTCAAAAAGAATTAAGAATAAACCTGAGTATTTGAAGTATTTTTATAGATAAAATGCCACAATTGTTCTGCCCATTTGATATTCTTTAAAAAAATTAATTTCAAAAATTCTTTAAAATTAAAAACAAAAACCTCTTGTAAACAAAAACCTTCAGGATTAGAAAGTGCAGATACAAGTCTTGTATTATATTTATAAGAAGAAATAATCTCTTCAAGTTTTGGCCGTATTTGAGTCAATTTTTCATAATCAGAATTTGTAATTGAAAGCAAAACTAGACATGGACCTGTGCCTTCCCAGAGGTATGAAATGTAGGCATAAAGGAATTGACTAGAAAAAGAGGGAAAAAAATTTTTTTTGAAATTTTTTGGAGTTAAAATAAATGGGTACTATCGCATTATATCCCCCCTCCATCGTCCGCAAATGTTTGTCCGCACATCTTTCCTGAAAAGATTGCCTTATTTAAATTAATCTTTGACCGTTTTTTAATCATTATGAGAGGAGAAAAACAAGAAGGCAAGACAAACTTTTGCGGACAAACATTTGCGGACGATGGGGGGGGGGGGAAGTATATAATGCGATAGTGCCATTAGATTATACTTTGGATCAAATTTTGGAAGACAAAAAGGGAATTGATGATCACTGTGTATCATATTTGCTTTGTGACATTCAATTAAATTCTAAAAGAAATTAAAAAAAATTTCTAACAATAAAAAAATTGAATTTTGGCAAAATCGAAAAATTTCATTCTGAGACATTTTGTCCCATTTTCGGAAAAAAATTATATTAAAATTTTCAAAGGTTGTTGGGCTCTAAAATTTAATTTCTAAAAAAATTACAAACCACAATAGTATTAAAATCTGGAGCATCCAAATTTAGCCTTTTAAATCTCACAAGGGCAACCAATTGACGATGAGCAATTAAAAGTCCAAACGCTACAACCTTTGCTGTTAAAAATTTTTTAATTTTTTAAATTTAAAGAATATACATTTGGACATAATTCATTTATTATATTTCCCATTGTTTGTACAAGAAAATCTCTGTCAGTTGGTGAAAGTGGAAGAATTCGAAAACCTTTAAAAAGACAAAAAAAAATTAAAAATTAGTAATAAATTTAAAAAATTAAAAAAATCTTTTCCTTAGTGGGATTCGAACCCTTACCCTTACAATTGTTATCCCACTTAACCAAACTAGACAATTTTGGAGCAATGATTCAGAAGGGTGTGGGGATGGTCCGAACAATAAATTAGGGGCCGGATTAAACAACACGGTCACTTCATAACCCCCTTAATTTATTGAACGGGTTCAGAAGGGTGTGGGATTCGAGACCTATCAAGGGAAAATTTTTTAAAGTGAAAACTTGTATTTTTAGGGAAAATTTTTTAAAAATTTTCCTGAGAATTTAATTATTTTTAAAATAAATAAACCATAAAGAATCGCTGGATCTTCATTAAATCCTTTCTTGCAAGCTTCTACTCGTTTGTCAATTCCATATAAAAATAAAAAAATATTTTTTAAAGCAATATTTAGAAAAAATACCAAAAAGGCTTCGAATATCAAAATTAGAACCACGTTTTTGATAATATTCTCTTAACATTTTTCTTGAGAACATTGAGATTATCTTTAAAAAAAAAGAGAATTTACAATTTAAAGAAATATTAGGAGCAGTGATAGGTGGAATAAAAATCTTTTTCTGACCATTTAAATAAAAATAATGGCAGGGGTGGAGAGAGGAATAGGTGATTGTGCTTTGGATTGGGGCTCCCTTCTACGATAATTAAACCCCAACTTTATTCCAGTGAATTTATTCAACAGACTGAGCATAATAGCTGAAAATGAAATTTTTAGTCTCCAAAAAATCTCCAAAAATAGGAAAATAAAAATGGAATCGGTGGGAGGTCCCACTTCAGTAAAAATTAATTCATAAAGTGGCCAGCTTTTTCACCTACCAAAAAATTATCGTCAGGTTGGAAGGGGGCACAGTTTATTTGTGCACTTGACTGGGTCCCATCTCCCTAAAAATAGCCCAATTTCCTTAACAAAACTCTTCTGCCTAAATTTAAAAATAAAAACCTGATTATAAATTGTATCCAATTGAATATGCAAATTACAAGGTTGTCTAGAAACCAAACAAAGAATCAAAGGACTTCTATAAAGAAATTGAAAAAATAAATCTCTTCTTTGAATACTCAAAAGTGAATCTCTCTTAAAGAAAGAAAACTTTAAAAATTTAAATTAAAAAAATATACTCCGTCTTCATTCCCTAAAGAATGGTATCGTTGTACAATAATTGAGATAACTCCAAAAAAGGAACAAATTTCATCTTCGTCGCCTTTACTGAAAAATAAAATGGAAATTTTAAAATTTAAATTTTAGGTAATTTTTGAAGCTGATGTCTCTTCTTTTTCATTTTCTGACTCCCATTTATGCTTTCGCCAAAAGGTTGCATAATGGTCAGAAGCCATCTCAACTTCAATTTCCTGCTTTATTCCACAGACCCTCCACCCTTAGGCATGTAATCAGTAAAAAAAGTTTAGGAACTGTAAAGGGCCTTTGAGGAAGGAAAAATGGGAGATTGGAAGAAAATAAAGAAAGGACAGACATATAAGCTTCAAAATTAGAGTAGAGATCGGAATTTTTGAAAAGTTTGACATGTTCCTGGACTCTGAGATTTAATTTATTTACCTAAACTGGATCTTGGGAACCCATACCTTGGTCCAGACCCAGGCCGATCTCTAGTCTACATAGAAATAAAAACAAACCTGTAGAAAATCGGTTTACCAGATTCACTCAATATCAACACTTGTCCATCAAAGGGAGTTGTAGTTGCTAGACATTTCTGGTCGTCTTCATCATCAGACCCATTATTATTGCAATATTGCATTCGAAAAACTAAAATAATTAAATTAGAAAATTCGCTTGAATTACTAAAAAATTCTGAGACTCTAATGTTCGATAAATTATTAAAGATTAAAACAAAAATAGTGTAGATTAATAAGAGACGGTTAGAGAAAAAAAAATAAATTTTATTTAAAATAAATTGAAAATAGTCTATAAAAAGAAGAGACGGTTAGAGAAAAAGAGTTTTAGTTAGAGAAATTTAACTTTTCAGAAAATCAATATTTCCGGATTAAAAATCACGTTTTTCTCTCGTGCACTTATTAAATTGTATTTCTTTTCCGGAAAATAAAATAGAATTTGTGTTTCCGGAAAAATCAGAACTTTTTCTATTTATTTTATTTTTGTATTTTCCGGAAAACACAAGAAAAAATGTATTTTTAAAATCAGAATTATTTGTATTTTTTGTATTTTTTCAGAATTTATCATTTGTGTTTTACGGAAAATAAATCAGAATTATTTGTATTTCTGATTTGTGTTTACTCTAAAAAATCAGAATTTCTTTTCTGTTTGTGTTTTTCTTTTCCGGAAAACACATGAATTGTTTCTTCTTTTAAAATCAGAATTTTATTTGTATTTTTTTGTATTTTTCTCTCAACTTTTTTAAATTTTTAATCCTTTTTAAAGAGCTTTTTCTGATCTAAATTTAACCTTATTTTTGTTTTATTTGTTCTATTCAATTAATTATGTCGTCTCCAAGTGCTGGTAAGTCTTTAAATTGACAAAAAAAATTTTTTCTAATTTTTTAAAAATTTTAGGTAAAAGAAGAATGGACACTGATGTTATTAAATTGTTTGTTTTCCCATTTTTCCTTCGTTTTCCCTTCCAAAAAATTTTTTTATTCAAAAAAAAAATTTTTTTTTATTTTCAGAATTGAAGCAAATCATGAAGTAATTATTACGGGTGGCTTAAATGAATTTTTGGTATTTATTTTTTTATTCAAAATTTTTTTTTTAATTTAAATTTAAGGTTAAATTTTATGGACCTAAAGGAAGTTGGATTTGAATAAATTTTTAAATGTCAAAAATATTTTTTATTTTTTAGCAGCATATGAAGGAGGTGTTTGGCGTGTTAGAGTTGATTTACCAGAAAAATACCCGTTCAAGGTTTATTTTTTTTTATTTCTGATTTTTTGGTATCCTTTTTTTAATTTTTGATTTTTTTTTAAATTGGTGATAGTGTTGTTTACCCCCCTTTTTTCTTTCTTTCTAGGAAGGGCCCGATTTTTTCTTAAAAGAGGGTGAAGATAAGAGAAATTTACTGGGGAGTGGCATAGCCTTAAATGGTAAGGGAAATAAGAGTCCAAGTTCCTCGGCCTTCAAGTCCAAGTTATCGGTTTTCCTTTTAATTCTGACTTATTGTTGGGTAAATTAAAAGAAATAAAAGGAAGGAATTACGGGTTAAACGACACTATTACCAATTTTTAAAGTCCCCTTCAATTGGTTTTATGAATAAAATTTATCACCCAAATATTGATGAAGCTTCTGGTACTGTTTGTTTAGATGTGATAAATCAGAGTTGGACAGCTTTATACGGTTTTTATTTTTTTTTATTTGAAAACGAGGGGGTTTAGGTTCTGGACTCATAAATTAGACCAGAGCCAGGATTTTTGCCAATCTTACCTTCAGAAAATTCTTAGGAATTCTGGAAATGAATTTTCTATCCCAAGGCGGTCCCAAATAAAATTTTCTATTTTGTTCCGAAGTGTACAAAAAATCGTTTCGAACACGAAAATCGGACTAACTTTCTGTCACTCGGTCTTTCAACAGGGGTTTTTTGTTAAGTATTTTCTATCCAATTTTATCAAGCAGTCTCTGAGCTCCTTAAATATTGCTCAAAATCTGAATTCTTCATAAAAATTTTCTCTCATTTTCCAGATTTATCCAATATTTTTGAATCTTTTTTACCTCAATTACTCACTTATCCAAACCCAACTGACCCATTGAATGGAGAAGCAGCATCATTATATTTACACAAACCTGAAGAATTTAAAATAAAATGTGGTGAATATGTTCGGTAAAAATCTAGAAAATTTTAGAAATTTCGTTTTTTAAAGTAAATATGCAACCGAGGAAGTTTTGGAAGCATTAGATAGACGAACAGCTAGTGGTGGAATGGATGATACTGAATGCGATGATAATGATGAGTCGGACTCTACAATTTCTGATTTTTATGAAGGTTTTTTTTCGAGTTTGGATGTGGAGGGGGGGGCGGGTATTCAAGAAAAAATGAGCATTCCTTCTACGGACATTTTTTTTTGAATTGGGTTTCTCACCCCGTACAAAGTTTGTTTAAATTATTTTCTGCAATGTTACGAATTTTGCCCGCCAAAAATTTTTGCGGATTTTGTCCGCAATTTTGTTTTTTTCATAAAATATTTTCTCGTTTTTCAGATGAAACTCAAGGAATGGAATTGTGATAAAGTTAAAAAAACGGTGAATGATCAAATAAATATTTGAGATCCTCATGTTAAGTTTATTCTATCATACTGAATAAGCCGACAAAAATTTTTTTGTATTATTTTTTAATTTGGAATATTGTCAAAAAATATTGTGTAATTTAAAATGCAAATTTTCACCAGTAAAATTATTTTCTTTTTTGTTACCTTAAAATCTTCAAAAAAATTTTTGCGGGATCCCTCCACGATTTCTTTCCTTTATTATTTTTTACTAATTCAAAAAAAACAAAAATATACAAACACAAAGATTTAAATTGAGGCATACGAAAAAAGGGTTAAAACTAGAATAATTAAAAAGGGTATTTTTTGGGATAAAACTCTAAAAAAAATTTTTTTTTTCTAAATTATCACCAGGAGTTCTTTGCGCATATTTTTTTAAATAAATTACCAACAATCGTCTTCGTTTTCTTCCTCTTCCAAATTTTCTTCTTCCTCCTCCAAATTTTCTTCCTCCTCCAAATTTTCTTCCCCTTCCTCCAAATTTTTCTCTTCCCCTTCCTCCTCGTCGTCATCCTCATCCCAAATAGTTTTTTCTTCAATTCGTGGAGGCAAAGGAGAAACTGGAAATAAAACTTGAAATTGCTTGAAGTTGAGTGATTGTAATGTAGTATCAATTGAAGTTGAGGTGTTTGCTGATATCTGGAAAAAATTTAGATTAGAAAAAATTTCTGCACTATCGCGTTATCACGTCCGCAAATTTTGTCCGCAATTTTTGTCTGCAAATTTTTGTCCGCAATTTTTATCCGCAAATTTTGTCTGCAATTTTTGTCTGCAAATGTTTGTCCGCAACTGGAAATGTGGAAATTTACGTGTCTGACATTTTTGTTTGCCTGATCCTTATTAATCTTCGAAAATTTTTTAATCCTTGTGACAGTAAAAAAGAGGGGAAAGGCACGAAACAATTTGCAGACAAACTTTTGCGGACATGTGGAGGTTCCTTTGATAATTTTGAACCGGACAGACCCCCTTTTTTCCTCCCCAATTTTTCCCCTATATTTTCCTCCTTTTACTTGTTTTTGGTCCAATATTACCGTTCCTTCCTCAAATTCCTTGTGTTAGTCCCTCCCTAATCCCATAAGTCTAAAAAACCTCCTTTACATTTTCTGGACTTTCAATTTCTTCAAAAATGTTGAACTGCTTGACGTCTTGACTAATAAATGTGTTGAACACTTGAATCATTTCTTCAAGCCTTTTGTCCGCCAAATCCCTTTCTTCTTTTAAAGTGTTATTCTCCTCTTTCAAAACTTTGTTTTCTTCCTCTAATTTTTCTGAATATGAAATTAAAGCGTTCCAGGCCGCGTAAATGTAGTTAAGTCGATCGAAACAATATTTTTTGAAGTTGGTTAAGTAGTTACAATTCTCCATATTTGTACAGTTAATCTTAAAAAAGGTACTTTTATTGGTTATCACAAAGTAGTTTTTGCGGACTCATTTTTGCGGACTTCTTTTTGCGGACATATTTATGGTTATTCAAAATCATTTTCCATGTATGGCGAATGGGGAGTCTGTCAATGAATGATGCCACAGAGAAAATTGAGAAAATCGAGGAAGGACCTTTGACCGTTCAATGCAAAAATGACTCCTATAAAACGTCCACGAAAAATAGTATGGGATAACCAATAAGTACCCTTAAAATTTGGTAAAAAATGATAAGGAAATGATTAAATTACAAGGAAATGATTAAAGATAAATGACAAAAGATGTCTGGATTTTCGAGTTTAAATATCTGACTTTTTTAATTTTATGCACATAATGCCAAAATTTTTTGATGGCCATTTGGTCTAAACGACATTTTGCCAACTAGAATAAAATGGACATTTAGTAACACCGAATAAAATTTGTAAAATCTCTGATTTGGTTTACTTATCAAATTTTTTTCGTTTTTATCATTTTTGTTTTTAAAGTGTATAATTTAATCTTTCAGCTTATTCAAGTTATTTAAAAATGTCTTCTGATGAAAACGAAAGTGTTCATTCTGATGCGGATTTGAACGAGGAACCAGTTAATTCTGATGATAATTTGTCTGGCGGGGAAGAAGATACGACTCAAGATACGATTGATGATCAAGAAGAGGACAACAATTTTGAAAAGGAAAGATCGCTAAAGAGAAAGGTTTGATCAATTTTTGGGGCTACCAGCAAGTTCCGATTAGGCTAATGAGGCAGGTCATAGGGAGGGGTTGTCAGGTTTTGAGTTGAACAAACGAAGAGCTTAAGATTTTAGTTGGGAACTTATTTCGGGTTATCTCTGTACAGTAGAGTTCAAGATTTTTGAAAAGCCTGGACCTGTTCCTGGGCTCTGGGTTTGATTTATTGACCTGGGCTGGATCCTGGGCTTGTAGTCCAGGAAAAACTCAGGCCCAAACCCAGGAAGGTCAAAAAATGCATAGGCTTTGACTCTGGGTACAGGCAAAACCTAGGCCTTTGTCCAGACCCAGCTTGATCTCTACTGTACAGAGAATATACATTTAATTTTACTCTTGACCGACTATTTGTTCCTAAAAATTGGAAACTTCTTGTAGGATTGACTCCCTCAACTAGCCCTTTCTATCACCAGATTTTATTAATTTATAATTCAGGCAATTGCATCTGACGAAGAAGATGAGGAAGAACAGGATGAGGGAGGTGTTGAAGAAGATGAGGATCTGAGTTTTCGAACTCGTCGACCAAGAAAGAAAAGACAGCGCAGACCAAGGGTTTTTTTAGATTTCAACTTTTATTTTTAAGCTATTATTTCTTTAGAAACGCCCAACAGCCCGTGATTTTATTCAAGACGACGTCGAGGTGGACGACGATGATGAAGACGAGGATGATTATGATGGTGGTGATGGTGATGAACTTTTTGGTGTTGATCCAAGTGAACGGGCTGAAGCTGAACGTTTCTTGAGAGAACAGGAAAAATTGAAGGAGAAACGGCGGAATAAATACGCGTAAGTTTAATCGTTTTTATAATTTTTAACGTTTTTCGGATGGTTTAAAGTGCTGGGTATGGCTACTGGAGCAAGCTCCGGACCCAGCTTCCGGAGCTGGAGCCAAGAATTTGAATCCTGGAACTGGGTTTGAAAAAGGCTGGGGCCACAAAATACCCAATACCCAGCACTGAGTCCTATACGGAATTTGGGTTCTCATTTCAGATTAGCAAACTAATTCCTGCTTAAAATGCTTTCACTTAACATCTCCCCCTTAAATTTATAGAGACATGACAGAAGAAGAAATGGAACGTTATTTCCAAGAACGTCATGCCGCTCAAGTAGCTACACATCAAGGCGAACTTGATGAAGATGCTTATGATGATATTACTCAAAATGGACTTTTACCTAGTACAAAAGACCCAAATTTGTGGATTGTTCGTTGCCGTCTTGGAGAAGAAAAAAATACTTGTCTTCAATTAATGCGCAAATTTCTTGCCTTTCAAAACACTGAAGAGCCACTTCAAATTAAATCTGTTGTTGTAAAAGAAGGATTGAAAGGAATGATTTATATTGAAGCTTTTAAAAAGGCACATGTGGCTAAAGCTATTGAAGGAATTTCGGCTTTGAATCAGTTTCAGATAACGGTATTCTTTTTCTATTTATTCAGGTTTTGGTATCCTCGCCTTTCTGCTATAGCCGGGTTTTGGTCAGTTAGATGGTTAAGAGTAGAGACCGGACTGGGAGTGTCGTACATACTAAAATCGTTCGAGATCTCGTCACAGCCGGTCTCTATTTAATAGGGAAAGAAGGTTCAGAATTAGGAAAATTTCTTGAATAGGGTATCGACTCGAAAAGTTGGTTTCGGTACTCTTTGACATCCCTGGTTCATGTGTTTATGATTATCCTTCTCATCTGGTTTTGATGACCATGATTTTGAACCAGTCTCATGACTGTATTCTGTCCCAGGAATGTAACACATTTGTTCTGACTATTATTTTTACGTCTGATCCTGATAGAGGATTTTCCGTAAGAGGCTATTCCAATCTCATAATCCCAATTTAACTATGTCTTTTAATTTTTAAATTTTAAGATGGTTCCAATAAAAGAAATGGCTGATACTTTACGTGTAGTTAAGGACACACCAACATTAAAACCAGGTTCCTATGTTCGTCTTACTAGAGGAATATATAAAGATGATTTGGCACAAGTTGATTTAGTTGATGTTGCACAAAATAGAGTACATTTGAAACTTGTGCCCAGAATTGATTATACACGTTTAAGAGGAGCTTTAAAAAATCAGGTTTCTTTTTAATAATTTTCTTCTTTGCCCGGTTTTTAGAAAATAGGGAAGAAGTATTCTAGAGCTTTTTGAGGGTTTCCAGTAGAGATCGAGCTGGACCTGGACTAATGGGTTTTTCCTGTACCCAGTCCAGGTCTAGACATTTTTTGACCTTCCTGGGTTTTTCCTGGACCTGGGGTTTTCCTGGACTACAGGTCCAGGATCCGGCCCAGGTCAATAAATCAAACCCCAGAGTGTCCAGGCTTTTCGTAAATCTTTATCTCTACTGGCAGACTTCAAAAATATCGAAAGAGCACTTCTTGTTCATTTTTCTAGGGATCAGTAAAGCAAAAGTTAACCAATTTTCTAGTAATTTTCTGAATTTTTTTCAGGAAGAAAATCGCCCATTAAGAAACAAACGAAGACCATTACCAGCACCTTTTGATTTGGACCGAATAAAGTATTTTTTAAGAATTTATTTGAAAGTTTAAAAAAATTATTTTTTAAGAGCAATAGGTGGAGAAGTAACCAATGATGGTGATTTTTATATTTTTGAGAGTAGCCATTATAGACGTGGATTTCTCTACAAAGCTTTTCCAATGAATTCAATAGTTAGTAAATTTTTTAAATTTTAGTCGGATTAAAAAAATTTTTTTAAAGATAGTTGATGGAGTTCGACCATCACTTACGGAACTGGAGCATTTTCAGGATTCAGCAGAAGATTTGAAAAAAGAATGTAAATAAAATAAAAATTTTTTAATTGATTAGGTATAGGAAGGCTACGGGGTTGTTTAAAGGGCGGGTCAGGTTTCGGATAGAAATAAGATTTTGTGTTTCGGATAGCCCGTGGCATCTCGGATGACTCGTGATATTCTCACCCCCCCCCCCTACAAAGGAGAGGCTGTGGGGTGTCCGTGGGAGGGAGGAGACAAAGGAGAGGCTGTGGGGTTTTCTAGAGAATGAGGGAAAAGAATTCCACTCATTAGAATTGAGGCTCTTGGGAAAGACTTTCCTCCGTTACCTTGTCATCTTCTTTGTGGAATTTGATTTCAATCTGTAATTATTTAAATTTTTTTTCAGTAGAATCAACTCATTTGCGAGAGAAAAAACACAATTTTTCACCTGGAGATAATGTTGAAGTAACAGATGGTGAATTGGCAAATTTGAGAGGGAAAATACAAAGTATTGATGGTGATAAAGTTGTTATACTTCCAGAACATGAAGATTTGAATGTAAAAAAAATTTTTTGAAATTGGTGTTGTTGGCGACTGGTTCTCTTGTGGCAGATATAAAAGAAGAATAATAGGACCCCAGGAGAATAATAAGACCCAAGCCAGAAGCCCCCTGGCTACGCCCTTGATAGGAACCCTGCTGGTTAATTTTTTTATGAGCCGCCACATGAGAGAATTAACCAGCAGGGACCTACCCACGAGTATACAGAGGAGGGCTGGGCTGAAAAAAATAAGAATATAGGTACAAAATGATTAGCGTTCGGAATGCCAAATTAAACATTAAAGTTTTGGCGCACACTTCATTTTGGCCCCCCTGAACTCCTACCTCTTGCTACGCCCTTGTCGCCAACCACGCTAACTTTAAAATAAAAATTTTTTTTAAATTTTATAGGAACCTTTAACACTAAATGCTTATGAATTAAAAAAATATTTCAAAGCTGGAGATCACGTAAGAGTAATTGGAGGACGTTATGAAGGAGATACTGGATTAATTGTTAGAGTTGAAGATAAAATGGTTATTTTGCTTTCTGATTTGACAATGAGCGAGGTTTATTTTCTTAAATTTTAGAAGACAATTTACAAAAATATTTAGATGAAAATTTTGCCAAAAGATGTCCAATTATGTGCTGAAATAGCGACAGGAGTTGAAAGAATGGGACAATATCAATATCAGGATTTAGTTATGCTTGATAAGGAAACTGTTGGTGTTATTGTTAGACTTGAAAGAGAACATGTTGAAGTTTTGAATATGCATGGAAAGGTTTGTATTAAATTTTTTTAATAAATTAGGCTTATTTGAAAGATTATTTTCGAGAAAAGGGATGAGGGAAAAAATCGTGCCGGGTTTTCAAAATATTCTTTTGATTAGGGTCAAATTTCTAGTCAAAAAAATTCAAGTTTCGGCTCTCTACAGGTCTGGTTTAGGGCAATAATGAGCCACCATTTCTTATGTGGCTCCCTATTCTAATAAGGAGCCACCTTCTCTATTGTGCTAGAAACCAAAAATCTTGATAAAAACTTATTTTAAGGTTGTTCGGATTAACCCGCAAACAATTGATTGTAAACGTGAATCCCGTTTTATGAAAGCTTTGGATTCACAAAAAAATACTATACAAGTTGGAGATATGGTTAAAGTTGTTGATGGACCGTTTGCGGTAAATCAAAAAATTTTGAAAAATTTTCAAAAAATTTTTCAAAAAAATTTTTTTTCAAAAATTTTTCTAAAAAATTTTAGCCAAGAAAGGAATCCGATGAAGAAAAACAGGGAGAACTTAAACATTTATATCGTAACTGGGCATTTGTTTATTCACGTAAACATTCAATAAATGGAGGAATATTTGTATGTAAAGCCAAACAACTTCAATTAATTGGAGGTGCAAAAGCTTTGGATTCTATGCCT
Organism: Meloidogyne arenaria; assembly: GCA_036172955.1. NCBI lineage: Eukaryota > Metazoa > Nematoda > Chromadorea > Rhabditida > Meloidogynidae > Meloidogyne > Meloidogyne arenaria. The sequence goes on along the minus strand of JARQAB010000034.1, from coordinate 348,237 downwards.
ACTTCTGCTATGGATACTGCAGATTTATTAAAAAGTCCACATCCTTTAGAAAGTCCCAGGCCATTTGCGGGTGGTGGTGGAGGAGGTGGAGGATTTACGCCTGGACATACTAGTGTGTCTGGTGGTGGTTCTGTTCGTGGAGGAGATCAAGGAGGAGGGTTTAATCGAGGTTTGTTTTTTGGAACTTTAATTTGATTTGTTCAACCCTGGTTTTCGATTTACGAACAAGGTTTTCGGTTTGTGGTCATCCACCCCCCAAAAGCTGTTGAAATGTCTAACAAAGGGAATGACGTTGAATTGCCATTGTTTGACATTTCAACGTCTTTTGGAGGTTTGATCTTTCAATGTTTGGGTTGGTTAACTGGTCATGAACAACCCTAACTTTTACTTATGAACTTTTAATTTTTAGCAAATAGTCATAGTGGAGGAAGTGTTGCAACCGGATCCATCTTTACCGGAGCAGGTCGACAAACTGTCCGCAGAAATATGCAAATTATTGGCAAAACAGTCCGAGTTCGTTCAGGACCAATGAAAGGATATATTGGTATAGTTAAAGATGCTACTGACTCAACAGTAAAAGTGGAGCTTCATACAATGCCAAAGGTTTTTTTTAAATTTTTATTTTTAAAAGCAATTCTGAACCATTTAGACAGTAAATTTCAACATTGACAAAGTTATGGAAGTTGGTGGGGATGTACCAAGTGGTGTTATGGATGTTGGAGGAGCTGCGACCCCTGGGGCTGCTGGCGCTTTTGGCAGAACTCCAATGTATGGAGGAGCCCAAACTCCAATGTATGGTGGAGCAGCTACACCTATGCATGATTCTTGTATGTATTTTTTGCATTTGTTTAAAAATTTACGATCACTTGTTTAAAACTATTTAAATAAAGTTTAAGCAAAAGGGTCATAAATGGGAAGGTCGGTGGATATACTTACAATTAGAAATTTATTGGAAAACTAAGAAATCTGTCACTTAGCCTCATTTTAGCTTTTTTCAAGTGAAATTTTTGAGAATTTGTAAGATCAAGGAACCATTTTTTCTTTAATGGAAAAAAGTACAATGAAAAATGTTGGACTTCGCGTCAAAAAAGTCCGTATTCCTTGTATCTGGTTTCGGGTAAACTGTGGAATCCTTGTTTTTAATATTGTAGGAGTGGTTTACTTAAAAAAATTTTTTCTTCTAGATGGTTCTCGTACTCCACATTATGGATCATCTACACCAGCTTATGATGGTAGCCGAACACCTCGTCAGTCTAGTGCTTCTTGGGATCCAACAGTTTCTAACACTCCTGCACATTCTTCGGCCCACTTTGATGATGACGAATTTGGCACAAGTGGATTTGGTACTGGTGGATTTGGTGGAGCTGCAACACCGGCTGGTTCTTCAGGCGGAGGGAATCGATTTGGAGCAAACACACCAATGGGTTAATTCAAAAAATTTTTTTCATTAAAAAATTATTTTTTTAGGAATGACTCCTCGAAATGATACGTTTAATGAATATGCTTCTTCACAGACTTGTAAAAAAAAATTTTCTAAGGTTTTTAAGAATTAAAGAAAACTTTTTTCCAGCATCTCCACACCCTTCAAGAACACCTGTTGGAGCATCTCCTGCTGGGCCTCAAGAAATTCGTTAGTTTCTGTTCATATTATCTAAATATCATTTATTATTTAAGCTGATCACGAATTAAAGAGTGGATCTTGGTGTGGTGTTGAAATGTGCGTTAATGTTAGGAGGACATTTTCTGATGAAAGTTTCTTTGGACTTGAAGGGGCTATTAGAACAGTAAAGGTTTGTTTTAAATATTTTATGAGTGTTTATGAACCTTTTACTCCTTTGAGAATAAAATAAGGTTTTTAATGTTGTTTTGGTAGAGGTTGTAGGGAGAAATTTGGATTCTGGACTAGTTTATGAGTCCAATGAACCTTTTTGATTTCAGTGTAACTTTTGAGTCCAATAAGTATTTTTGAGTCCTAACACGTTTTTGGTACACATTAATTAGACTAATAGAATTCGTCGGTAAATTTTCATGGACTCTTCAACCAAAACAGAGTTAAAATCTGTCTGGGGGATTTTAGAGGTGCTCAAATTTATCCTCTATAAATTCCATCTCTTTAATATCCTTGTTAATTTTAATTTTTTTTTAATTTTAGAATGACCATTGTCTTTGTTACTTTGCTGGATTAAACGATGATGATCATGCTATCGGCTTTGAGTTTTTACTTCCTGTTAAACCTGCTGAAGGAGACACGGTTTCTTTTTAAACTTTTTTGAACTAAATTAAAAAAAATATTTTTTTCAGGCAAGAGTAGTTTACGGAAACCATAAGGGAACTGAAGGAACAATGATTTCAGTTGAAGGAGATGAAGGAGTAATGCAAAGCACGGGAGGTGTACGACTTTTCCCATTACCTATTTTATGTAAAATGTATTGAAAGGTTTCATTTTTTATGTTATTTTTTTGGGTTTTTTATTTCTTCCAAAAATTTTTTTGTGTGTGAAAATTGTACCTAAATTTATGGAGCATTACAATAATTATTTTTTAATAAATAAAAAATAAAAATTTGGCTTGGCGATTTTTGAATTTTTATAAATTATTATATTTTAAATTTATATACCTGTTATCTAATAAGGAAACGTCCCGAACTATGACCAAAAATTTTGCGATGAAAAATTCAACATTAGTTAGGTCGATTTATTATTATTATTGTTGCCATTTTTGGCTGACCCTCAAAATTGTTTGGCTATAGGAGTCGAACGGCTATAGCAACAAAGGCTTCAAAATCGTTTGGCCACAGTTCGGTATGTTCCCTTGTAAAAATTAAGAAAATTTTTTCTAAATCTTTTTATGTTTTTAGAACTCCAAATTAATTTTTAAAATAATTTTTTTGAAACCTCTAAATTTTGCTCATTCTTCCAAGGTTTTTTTTTATTTTATTTTCCTCGAAAAATTTTCTTTGCAGATTTTCAACTCATTAAAATGGCCGCAAATTTGGCTTTAAAAACTTCAACTGAAAATTCTTATTTTTACCTTTTCAAATCTCCAACAATAATAATGCCTCCAGTTGGAATTATGCGTCGGTTGGTTTATAGTCCATCTTCTCGTTTATTCTACAAGCAAGTTTATGAGAAAAATTTTACAAGAGAAAAGTTTTTTAATGGAGCTATTATGGTTTGTTTTTAATTTTTTTTAAATTTTATTATCGTTTCTCCCCTCTTCCTTAATAAGTCTTTTAAAAATTTTTGTGATTTAATCCTTTTGAATCTAATTCAAAACAAAAATTTAATTACTGGGGTTCGATCCCGACCTATTAATTTCATAACCTAGAGTTTACCCACTAAGCCAAAACTATTGGGACCTGATTTCTATTATTTTTCGAACCAATGAGGAAAATCGTGTTATTCTTATGAAATTAAGGAAAGAAGGCATTCTGACCATTTTTAATTCTTTTCTTCCTTGATTTCACTTTATTTTCCTAATGACATAAGAGAGATAGGCAATCAGTAGGAGAGATTTTTTAAATAGATAAGGGTAAAAAGGGAAGACGTAAACGAGTCTATTTTTACTTTTTTTTTATTCTTTTAAGGCAACAAGACTCGCAGCTTTAAATTTAAGAGAACACAAATGGGACAAATTTCAAGAAATTTCAACCAAAACTTTAACAAATTATTTAATAAATAGATTACCTCAAATTAAAGAAGAAGACCTTTATCAAAATCTTAATTTTACACAAAATCAAATTGTTTGTGGATTTATTTATTCTTCCTTTTTTTCTTGTGATAATGTTGTTAGAGCATGTAAGGTTTTATTTATTTTTTTAATTTTTAATTTAACCCAATTTATTTTATTGTTTTGGTTAAGAATCGTTTTGGTGTAGTGGTTAAGGTCCTAGGCTTTTGAATTATTTTAGTGGTAGGTTCGAATCCCACGTTTGGGAAGGTTCGAAAAAATGTCTTATTTATTCTAAATTTGTTTTTACCACCCAGAAAAATTTTTTAATAGCAATTTTAATGTTATTTTGGTGTAGTGGTCTTGTCTCAAGCTTTAATTAATTTTGGGCGTGGGTTCGAATCCTACTTTGGAGGAAACGTTTAAAAAAATTTTTTATTTTTATTTCTAAATTTATTTTTAGCAGCAAAAATATTTTTAGGTATTCAAAAAATTTTTCTATCAAATCAAAATATTTAAAAAAAATTATTTTTAAAGTTCTTTCATCCAAACGTGAAGATATAACATATAACAGCATGTTTGTATTTTTTATTGATAAAACTATAGAAAAAATCCAAAATTTGGAAGACCTAAATATCAAAGAAGATGAAGAAGAAAATGCTAATTTATGGCGTCCAACAACTCGTTCAATCTCAAAATTGTTGAAAAAACCAGAAAATTTGTTAATTTGCAATATTTCCTTAGCTAGGCATTTGGGGGGTCAAACACCAAATGATTTTGGACGTTGGAAAATTACTGGATTAAATTTTTTTGATTGTAAATTTGCAATAAATGAACAACATTGTTATTAGAAAAATTAAAAAAAATTTTAAATTTTATTGGAATTTTTTATCAGTTAATTCTGAATTTTTTTTATCTTTTTTTTATTTTACATTAAAAAATTTTTTTTTGAGTTTAGAAAAAGTGCCTATACAACATTGTTATTAGAAAAATTAAATATGGACGAGAATGCCAAGGAAACTCAATTTACTTTAGTCAATCAATTTCGATGGCTTTTAGCTGGTGCTGCTGCTGGACTAGCGGTTGATTTAAGTCTTTACCCTTTGGATACAATCAAGGTTTTGAATTTTTTAAAAGTTTTTTTTATTTTGGGTTTTTTCTGAGTTTTAGTTTTTTCTTATTTTTCAGTTGAGTGATTTTAGGATAAATTTTTTTTATTTTCTTATTTTCAATTGGGGGGGGGGGGGGGGGGTTTAACTAATTTTTTTAAATTTTTTCCCTCTAAATATTTCTTAATTTTCTTAAAAGGAATTTTTGATCTCTTTCCAATTATCAATAACTATTTTTCATTTTCAGACTCGAATGCAAAGCATAGTTGGATTTAAAGCTTCTGGTGGATTTGGAAATATTTACAAAGGAATACCTGCAGTTTTGTTTTTAATTTTTTATTCTATTAAAAATTTTTTAAAGGTTGCATTAGGTTCTGCTCCCGGTTCTGCACTCTTTTTTATTTCCTATTCAAGTTGTAAAGAATTTTTGAATACAAAAATGGCCGTTAAACAAAGTTTGTGTTTTTATTTTATGGGAACTTTTGACTTTTTTCTGAAATGAAGAGAATATTTTGGGCAATTTGGAAACCTTTCCCGGAATGTCTGATTTCCGGAATATTTTTGAGAGCATAATAGTGGTGTGAAAATAATAAGGCGAAAATGCGAAGTCAATTTAAAAAACGAAAGACAACACAAAAAAGTCGGTAAGAGATATTTCTGGAAGTTGTTGTGTACCGGAATTGTTAGGAATATTTTTAAAAACATAAAATGTTGTTTTTCGTTAAGTTTACTTTGGCTTGTATTCTCGTAATTTTTTAAAAAAATTTTTATTTAATTTAAAAATTATTTTAATAAACAGCTCCATTAACCGACGCAGTAAGTGCCAGTATTGGAGAAATATTTGCCTGTATAGCCAGAGTTCCAACAGAAATAATTAAACAACGAGCACAAACAAATCCTCAAAAAAGGCCTTTACAAATATTTGGTGAATTAATAAAAGAAGGTGAAGGAAGAAGAAAAAAATTTAAATTTTTGGCAATTTATAAAGGTTTTTTTGAAATTAAATTTTGAAAATTTTTTTGAAAATTTTTAAAAAATTTTTGAAAATTTTTTTAATTTTTGAAAATTTTTTTTTCAATTTTCAGGCTATTTTAGCACTCTATTCCGTGAAATTCCCTTTTCATTCATCGAATTTCCACTTTGGGAATTTTTAAAACAAAAAAGAAGAAAATTGACGAATAAAGTAATTTTTAATTGGAAAATTCAAAAAAAATTTTTTTTAATAGGAATGCAGTCCTTTAGAATCTGCTGCTTGTGGAAGTATTGCAGGCCTTATAGCGGCAGGAATTACAACGTAGGGGTTTGTTTGTATTAAATTTTAGTGTTAATATAAAAATTAAACTGTCCGGAAAGATTATCTTCTGTTAATTAGAGTATAATAAATGTTTTTAAATAATTACTTTCCGGAAACTTCTAAAAATAATTTTAAACTTTCCGGAAAACAAGCAGCCAAATAAATTAAAGCAACAAAACTTTCCGGAAACTTTTAGTCAGCCAAATAATCCGGAAACAATCCAAGCAGAAAAACTAAAACAAAACTTTCCGGAATATTTTTTTTAATGAATATATTTTTTCGGAATATATTTTTCTGAAACAATTAAACCTTCCGGGAAAATTATTAAATATTTAAATATATTTTCCCGAAAGAATTCTAATTTTTAACGGTTTTTCTATTTTAGTCCATTAGATGTTCTCAAAACTCGTGTAATGCTTGATAGAGGCTCACAAAACCGTCAACTTTTGTCACTTGCTGTTGAAATATTTAAAAATGAAGGAATTGTGGGTTTATTTTTTTTTTATTAAAAAATAACTTATTTAATTTTGAAAAATTCTCTGAAATTTTAAAAATTAATTTAAACCTTTTCGGAAACATTTCTGATGTTTTACCAGAAATAATCTAAACTTTCCTGTTAATGTTTTTGTTGTGTTTCTGGAACTTATTTTCTGATGTTTTCCGGAAATCATCATTTAAACCTTCCGGAAATTTACCTGGTATATTTAATTTTCCGGAAATATTTTGATTTATCCGGAAATTAATTTAAACTTTTCCGGACTTCTTGCCCTTATTTTCTTTCTTTCTTTCTCTCTTCTTTTTCTATTTCTCTCTCATTTACTATACGTACCTCCCCAACTTTTTCAGTTTCGTCTTTATTCTGGTGTTTTACCTCGTTCACTTTGGATGGGTATAGGTGGCTTTATATTTTTCTTTTCTTATGAATTTTCGCTTAAAGCAACACAAAAGATTTTTTAAATTTTTAATTTTTTTTGTTTTTTTATTTTTTAGGAAATATTTTATAAAAATTAAAAAATTTTTTTTGGCATTTTTAAAATTAAAAAAAAAGAAAGACTTTTTGAGATCCTTCTCTCTCTATTTAAATTATACAAAATGTTGTCTAATACCCCCCAAAGTTGGTAATTGTATAGGTGGATTTCTTTGTCTCTTCTCTGATCCTTCATTTTCTTGATCTGGAGGTGGTTGATAATAACCTTTGAAAAATTTTTTTTGAATTTTTTTTTGGAAATTTTTTTGAAAAATTTTTGAAATTTTTTTGACATTTTTTGAAGATTTTTTCGAAATTTTTGAAAATTTTTTTGAGGTTTTTTTGAATCCTTTTTTGGAATTTTTTGAATTTTTTTGAAAATTTTTCTGAAAATTTTTTGATACTCTTTTCGAAAATTCTGGGAAATGTTCTGAAATTTTTTTTTTAATTTTTAGATTTTTTTTCTGAATTTTTTTTTAAATTTTTGGGGGCTTTTTTTCAGTTTTTGGGACTCCCAAAATTTTTTTAAAATACCTCTTCCTTCTCTTCTCTCAGAAGATGATCTTCTTTTTGGTCTTTCAGAAGATGGACCACCACTTCCACCTCCTCCCCCTCCTCCTTCGCCTGACATTAAAATTCCTAAACTAGGAGAAGATTCTTTTCTACTACTAGGTAATATTTTTGTTGAAGCTCTCCATTGTTGAAATTGTATCCATAATGATTCACTCAATCTTGTACACATTATGTTTCCGGCATGTACAGATACCTAAAGTTTATGAGTAAATTAATTGGAGGGAGGGAGGAGGGAACGATTTTTGAATTAAAAAAAATATTTTTTTGATGGGATAGAGGAGAAAATAAATTTTTTAGTTTTATTTTTCCCTTTCCCTTGGGGCTGCTTATCCAAAAATCCTCCCTCCCCCGCCTCTTTCCTCCCTGATTAATTAGTAACCCTCCATTACATGGTACCCATATTTGTGGGACATTAAATAATTTTTTTAGTTTTATTTTTCCCTATCCCTTGGGGCTGATTATCCAAAAATCCTCTTATCCTCCCTCTCCCGCCTCTCTCTCTCTCCTCCTCCCTGATCAATTAGTAACCCTCAATTACATAGCACCCTTATCTTGTGGGACATTAATGAACAATAGGAAGAGTGGTGTTTTTAGTTTGATTTTTCTCCTCCTTGGTTAAGCAGCTGGAGCGCTGATTACCCTATCTAAAAATCCCTCCCCCCCCCCTCCCTCCACATTCTTCTCTACCTCCCATCAAGGAGTAACCCTTATCTTGAGGGACATTAATGAAGGGAGATCGGTAGTTTAGTTTATTTTTAAAAATCCTTTTTTCCTACCATTTTAAGTAAAAAAACACCATCAGGCCTAAGAAATTTTTCAACAAATAAGTGAACTTCTGCACTAGTTTTAGGCTCATATTGACTCAAATCTAAAAATTTCTCTACAAATGCTTGTCTACAAATAGGTACAGCTACAGTTGCTAGCCATGCAGATAAATTTACAATTGAGAGAAAAGCTAAAAATAACAGCCAGAGCCATAAAAAGACAAAAATCTTTTCTAAAAACCTGAAAAAAATTTTTGAGAATTTTTGGAATTTTTTTGGAATTTTTTTTGTAATTTTTTAAAATTTTTTAGAATTTTTTGAAAATTTTTTTGATTTTTTTTTGAAATTTTTAGGACTTAGAAAAATTTTTTTTAGAAGCTTACATATTTATAACAAGCACACACTGTACTGTATGCCTGTGTATATTCCCCAAAACTCTAATTTCAAAATCACAGAGTGTTACTCTTGGAAATCTGCCAGAATCTTGCCATTCACGGTCCTAGACGAACAAAAATTTTTGGAATTTTTTTCTTTCTAAAATTACCCGAAATAGGTCATAGATTACATGCCCTCCAAATAGAGGATAATCGGCTGTTCCAAGAAATCTTTAAGTGAAAATTTTTAATTCTTAAGTACTCGTACTAGCGTTTCAGGTTTTGATTCTAGTCTTCCTTTTGATCATGCTTGAGAGTCTGTTGGTCTTAGGAACCGGGTACGGCCCACCTTGTCGCGCGGCCACCTTGTCGCAGAGCCATAACTTCCTTCAAGTTTTCCGAATCTTACCAACTTTAGTATTAAACGATTCCTCTCATCGAGCTAAAGAGATTGGTACCAAAATTGATAAGGGCCAGAAATTTTTTAGCAAGTTATGGATCTGCGACAAGGTGGCCGCGCGACAAGGTGGGCGTGTCCCTTAGGAACCCTTTTATTAGAGTCCTTGACTCTAAATTGAAGTCTCTTCTATTAGAACCCTTTTTTGAGCACCCCTCCCTCGCTATTTGAGTCCACTCCTGTTAATCTCTCCCCCTCTCTATTTGTGCTCCTCCATGACCCTCTCTATTTGTGCCCCTTCATGGCCCTCTCTATTTGTGCTCCTCCATGACCCTCTCTATTTGTGCCCCTTCATGGCCCTCTCTATTTGTGCTCCTCCATGACCCTCTCTATTTGTGCCCCTTCATGGCCCTCTCTATTTGTGCTCCTCCATGACCCTCTCTATTTGTGCCCCTTCATGGCCCTCTCTATTTGTGCTCCTCCATGACCCTCTCTATTTGTGCCCCTTCATGGCCCTCTCTATTTGTGCTCCTCCATGACCCTCTCTATTTGTGCCCCTTCATGGCCCTCTCTATTTGTGCTCCTCCATGACCCTCTCTATTTGTGCTCCTCCATGACCCTCTCTATTTGTGCCCCTTCATGGCCCTCTCTATTTGTGCCCCTTCATGGCCCTCTCTATTTGTGCTCCTCCATGACCCTCTCTATTTGTGCTCCTCCATGACCCTCTCTATTTGTGCCCCTTCATGGCCCTCTCTATTTGTGCTCCTCCATGACCCTCTCTATTTGTGCCCCTTCATGACTTCTCTCAACCCCTACCTCTCTCTATTTGAATCCCTCCCAAATTTCAACAAAAGAGAGTCTCACAAACTTGTTTAAAAAATAAAATTGAATCAAAACATTAAATAAATGTAATAATTTGCACATTGAATAAACTAAAGTAACATAAGCTCCATATAATCTTCCAATATTAATTAATGCAAATAGAAAAACACCCTTTGAACGTATAATAAGATCGCGTTGATAACGTAAAGCATCGTCAATATGTCTCTAGGGTTATATAAAAATGTTTGTTTAGTTTGTAATGTTTTGGTATGTTTTCAGGAAAGTTTAAAGGTTTTGTTGAATGTTTTTAGCTGTTGTATGTTTTATTGAATGTTCGAATGATTTATTAAATGTTTTCCGGAAAGGAAATGAAAATGTTTTTGAATGTGTTTTGCGTGAGATTTTATTGAGTGTTTTCCGGAAAGTTTGATGTTTTGTTTGTTTCTGTTTTGCGTAAAAGTAAATGTTTATGGGTTATTTTGTTTTCCGGAATGTTTGGATAGAATATTTTCTGCAGGTTTTCCGGAATGTTGATGTTGTGTGTGTGTTTTTATTAAAGGTGGTTTAGTGTTTTCCGGAAAGTTGGAATGATATATTTTCTGAATGTTTTCCGGAAAGTTTTTAGGCTTTCAAAAATACATAAAAACTAACAGTCAAAATACATATTGACCGATCACGCACTTCTGGATCAACATTTTCTTCTTGACAAGCAAGGCTAAGGACTACAGAAACATTTAATCCAGACTGATTAGAAAGCATTCTCCAACAAAGTGCAGGTAAGTGAAACATTAAGGCGGATATAGCAAGCACAAAAGAAACCCATTGGTAATAACCAATTTGTCGTCTAAATTAAATTTTTAGATTTTCGTTAAGCATGTTTTCCGGAAATTTTAAATGTTTTTAGCGAATTAGACTAAATGTTTTTCCGGAAAGGAGATGTTTTTAGTGTGTTTTTCATAAAGTTTTTGTGTGTGTGTGTTTTTCTGAAAGTTGGAATGTTTTTTAAAATGTTTTTCTTATTAAAGTAATGTTTTTCCGGAAAGTATATTTTTTCTGTCTTAGGTGATGTTTGGATGTTTTTCCGGAAGGTTTGTTTTTATTTATGTTTTAGGCGATGTTTGAATGTTTTTCCGGAATGTTTGTTTTTATTTATGTTTTAGGTGATGTTTGGATGTTTTTCCGGAAGGTTTGTTGTTTTGTATGTTTTTTCTGAAAGTATGTTTTTCCGGAAATGTTTCAAACCATGTTTTAAAGTGGAGTATATTTGAGTATATAGTATGTTTACTTTTCTCGTTCATCAAGCCTGTGAGGGATATGTTCCTGAAAGGGCACCCAATAAGTATTTTGAACATAACAATAATTTCTGAAAAATATTTTTACTTTTAAAAATTATTTCTCTTAACTCACTCACTGTACTGTTCCATAGCACGCGTAAAATAAGCTGGCACAAAACACTCCTAAAAATATTCTGATTAAAATTCAGAAATACTCGGAAAAAAACTATTGGGTGCCCGGCATAATTCTTTGCTGATGCAAGTAGGGCAAACATTAAAAGCATTATGGGGGTATATAAATAATGTAGACGATCAACTAAAAAGAGAGTAAAATCAGAATATAAAAATCTGGTATAAAAATAAGAATTTTTAAAGTAAAAAATCAGAATTTGTTATGAATTCAGAATTTCTGATCAGAATTTAATCAGAATCTTTATTTTTATTTAAGTCAGAATTCTGGTTTGATCAGAATGTTAAAATTAGAATTTCAGGGTAGAAAAATCAGTATTCTGATTTTTTCAGAATTTTAAAATTCAGAATTTTTAATTAAAATCAGAATTTCCAGTTTTGATTTTCATTCAAATCAAAATTCTGATTTAATAAATCAGAATTTTTATCTAAAAACTCACCAAAATCATCATCAGTTCTAGGTTCAAGCATTCTTAAAACAGAAGAAAGAAAATGCGCCCCAACTCGAGATCCAGTCGGCATTTTAATTTATTTAATTTTTTTAAATTCTCCAAAAAATAAAATGAAAGCAACAAAAAATATATATTAACTGTTGAAAATAATATTTTTTTTGTTTATATATTTTGAAGGATTAGAAGGGCATTTTTTGGGGGGGAGGGGGGGAGGGGATTTTTTTAAGACGAAGAAAAAATTTTTTTGTCTCTTATTTTAGAAAAAAAATTTATTTTTGAGGACGAAATTTTAGTAAAACCTTTAAAAAAAAAGTATGTGTATTTTTAAAAGAAGCAAGAAAAAAACCCTAAAAAAGAGGGACATAGAGGGAAGGGAAGGGAGAGAGGAAAGTGAACAGCTGTCAAAGCTAGTAGTTGATTTGGGGGGAGGATTTGGGGGGAAGGAATATTAGTGAGGGAAAAATAAATAAAAATAAAAAAAATTGAAAAAGGAGAAGGGTTATATAATAAATATTTTTAGGTATAGGATAAATAAAAAGATATATTATTTTTTTAAATAAAATATTTTTTGCTTGCTAGACTGTGATATGTGTATTAAGCTAATGAAACGGATCAGGTAGTACATATGTATACATGTTTTTTTTTGAGAAAGGGGAGGATGGGGGGCACAGATCGGACAAGAGATCTTGTCTTGAACAAAAAAATCCTGATTGTCGAAATCGAAAATTCACTTTTTTTAGAAGACAAAAAGGGAATTGTTATGGTCACTAGGGACGGTGTTGTACGAGAATCGAGATCTCGGAAAATTCTCGATTTCGATAACCAAGATTTTCGATCGAGATCCCGTCTCGGTCCGGTCTCCAATGGTCACTACTTTATTTTTTTTATAATAAATTTTTTAATATAAATCAAGGATGGTCAGGGTGTTATTCGATACCCTAATTATTTTTTTTCAACTATATTTTCAACAATTTTGTTAAAAAAATAGAAAAATATTTTTTTAATATAAAAAGGGGTTAGGAAAAAATAAATAAAATTATAATTAAAATTTATATTTTATATCAATACATAAGGATGGATTTTTTGTTAATATACGAACAGAAAAAAAAATAATTTTTTGGGGGGAACAATGCATAAATTTATTTTATTTTCCTTATTCTCTTTTCTCGATTGTTTTTTTTTGTTGCAAAAAAATTGAAAAGAAAACACACGATTTTTAATTTAAAAATTCATCCCTCTCAACCCTCTCTCCTCTTCACACTTTCATTATTTTTATTCTTTTAAATTTATTAAAGGTGTGTTGGAGAGAAATGCGTCATTCTTTCATTCTCTTCTTTTATTCGAGATTCTTTAATCACTTTTAGCAATTTTATTTAGTTTTTTATTTATTTAAGTTTTCCCTTTTATTTTTTTTAATTAAATTAAAAAAAATTTTCCTAAATTTAATTTTAATTTTTTCTCGTGCCTTTCTCGTGCCTTTTTGTATGACTCAACATAAATTTCTAAAAAAATTTTTCTCTATTTTCTCTCACCTGTTTTCTATTTTTTTTTTGCAAAATTCCCTCAAATAGAGAATAAAATTTACTATAAAATAAATTAAAAACTTTCAAAATTTTTATTTCCTAATTCAAAAACAATCGAAGACAACCTTCCTAAAACGACCAAAAATTTTTTTAGTTTTTTGTCCTCAACTTTTTTTGTGAATCAATCTAAAATTTAGTTTATCGTTCCATTTTATAGCCAATTTTCTTCTCTATCGAATGGTACCAAAATTATTTCAATCAATTCAGTAGGCCCTGAGTTATGGCTGTTTAAATGGAAGGCTCTTTAACTCAATTTAAGGGACAATACTTAATTTTTGGACCTTAACTTTCTTTGTCAGTTATCAATAATTATGATTTTTAGGTATTTTGTAGAGGAGGATTTCCTCTATCGATTGATACCAAAATTATTTTTTAAAGTTTATCCGTTCGAAAGTTATAGCCGTTTGAGTGAAACTACCTCAAAAATGAGGGTAGTGATAATTAATTCAAAAATTTTGACAAAATTCGCGTTGTGTTTATTTAAATTTTTATTTCACTTTATACCCAATCTTCTTCTCTATCGATTGATACCAAAATTATTCTTTAAAGTTTATCCGATCGAAAGTTGCATCGGTTTTAGTGGACATACCCCCCAAAAAATAAGGGTATTTGTTAATTAGTTCAAAAATTTATCAAAATTGGCGTTGTGTTTATTTAAATTTTTACTCGAAAATTTGTCCAATACTTAATAGGGAAATGAATGTAGATCATCCAAATCAATTACAAAATAAAGAAAAAGAGCAAGGAGAGAATGACGGCAACAACAACAAAATAGAAGAGAGCAACAGACAATCAATTTCAGTTGCTTTACCAGTTAGACGAGTAAAACAAGGCAAAATAGGCAAAGATTCAATCATTGTTTTGGATGAATTTGACAATACTATTAGCTATGATCCAATGTTGGATACGTCAAAAATGCTTTGTGGGTGTTCCAAAAAAGAGAAAAAGACTGGTTTATTTTTAAATTTTTTTTTTTGAAATTTTTAAAAAATTTTTTTAAAGTTAATTTATTCGAATTGCTCGAAATTAGACAAGGCTATCGGACTGATAATTGGCATAGAGCTGTGAGAATGAAGAGGTTTCAAGAAACTGCTCCGGTTTGTTTTTTAAAGATTTTTGGGGACAAATTTTACGTACATATTTGTTCTAAGGAATTTTCTGGAATAGGAGACTCATAGGAACGTGTGGGTTCAATAAGACTGTTTGGCATTTTGATTGGCCATAACTCGGCTCAAAGTTATTTTTCAAGGAAACGGAAATCACTTTGCAATTGGAAGTTTGGGGTCTTCTATCGAATAGTGCCAAAAATATCGAATTCGCACTGACTGTAAAAGGTTTTCCGCTAATCCTGTCCGCAAAAGTTGTCCGCAAAAAATTTTTTTTCTGCAAAAATTTTTTTTCAAGAATATTTTTTTCAGGAAGACCATTGTTTTTCAATAATATTTAAACATCCTCGTTTTGTCTGTAAATCACTCGATTTTATAGCATTTGATAAAACTAAAGCTTTAGAATGGGTAGAAGAATTACGTATATTATTAAATAATAAAGAAAATGGAAGAGGAGGAAAAAAGGAAGAAAATTTTTCAAAAAATAATTTTAATGAAAATTGGTGGCTATTAAAAAATTTTAAAAATGCTGATTTGGATAAAAATGGAAAAATTGGTTTTAATGAATTATGGAAATTACTTAAACGGTTAAATTTACAATTGAGTGAACTTTATGTTAAAGCTTTGTTTAGGGTTTGTTTGAATTTTAAATTATAAAAGAATTTTTTAAGTAAAAAATATAGTCCTAGGACGGGCAGGGTTGAGAAAAAATCCGGATCGGGCTTTCAAATTCTTCTTTAAATCGGGTTGAGTTGAAAAGTTTTTTGGGTTTGGGTAACCTTGTCCAACCGATCTCGCTAGAAGTCGAAGCTTAAGTCGTAGCCTTCCCTGCCCATTAACAACACCAATTAAAAAAATTTATCTTGAGTTGAATTTGTGTTGGATGCCTCTTGTAGTCTGGGTGTTCTCGAAAAGTCTGGATAGACTCAAGGGCGAAGCCAGGGTTCGATTTTTTGAAGACTAGGGCTTTATGTCAGCGACTAAATAAAATTTCTTCTGACTGATACAATTCTCATAGAGAAAATTTTTTTCACAGAATAACAGACTTGATCAGGAGCAATTTGCTCTCCTCCACTCCTTTTTTGTTTGCAAATAATTTTAATTTTTTCAAAAAAAATTTTTTTTATTATTTTTTATAGGAAACCTTGGAAAGAAACGGGCAACAACAACAGCAAAATCAAACTTTAGACCAAAAAGAATTTTTACATTTATTTTCCGTTTTGACAGACTTGCCAGAATATAAAAATGCCCTTAGATTGGCTAATGATGAAGGGAATGATTGGTTGGATGCAAATTCGCTTTTAAAATTTTTGAGGGAAGAACAAGAGGTTTTTTTTGGATTTTTTTTTAAATTTTTTTAAGAATTAAAAAATTTTTTTGCGGACGAAATTCTTTGTCCGCAAAATTTTTGCGGACAAAAATTTTTTTGGGAGCAAAAAAATTTTTTTAACTTAAGAAAATTTTTTATTCAAAATTTTTTTTTCAAGTTTAAAGAAATTGATTTGAAAAAAGCTGAAGCTATTATTGATTTTTGTGAACCTGGAGGACAAGAAATTGGAAGGACAAAAATATTGACTATAAATGGTATTTTTTTTAATTTTTTAAAAATTTTTTGGGGGAAATTTGATTTAGTAAGCATCCCTGGGTAAGAGTGAAGGCAGGGAAAAAATTTTGAAAAAATTTTTGTCCGCAAAAAATTTGCGGACAAAATTTATGTCCGCAATTTTTTGCGGACGAATTTTTTGTCCGAAATTTTTTTTTAATTTTTAGGTTTTCGCCGTCTTCTCCAATCTCGTTGGGGTAACATTTTACGTGAAGGACACGAAACTGTATTTATGGATATGGACCAGCCTTTGCATTGTTATTTTATTAATTCTAGTCACAATACTTATTTAACTGGATTACAAGTACACGGAAATGCTACAATTGAAGGATATATTTGTGCTTTAAAAAAGGGATGTAGATTGTTAGAATGTTTGTTTTTTTTTAATTTAAATAGAAATGTCCGCAAGATTTGTCCGCAAATTTAAAAATGTTAAATTTTGGCGAATATCGATTTTTAGATACCTTCGCACTTTGATATGACACAATTTAAGAAACCTAGTCAGTGGGTGGAGGGTGTTGTAATATAACAAGGATGAGCCTGGTTACTCGAAGCCAAGGCTTTTTGTTCAATCTTGACCGCTGAATTGCCAAACTGTTGAGATGATACTTAAGTATCAGGCAGAAATGTCTGCATCTCACCTGCCTAGGCGATACTTTTAGCTTAGGATTTTTGGTTAGCTGATCTAGAAATTAGGTTCTATTCTATTTTCATGTTAAGGAATGAATGGAATAGTGGCTGAAGAATTTTTTATTTGAAGTAAAATAAATTCTAAATTTGCGGACAAATTTTTAAATTTGCGGACAAATTTCTAAATTTGCGGACAAATTTTTAAATTTGCGGATTTTTTCCAGAATTTTCGAATTAAATTTTTTTCAGTAGATATATTTGATGGAGAAAATGGAGAACCTCAAATAACACATAAACATACATTTATTGCACCAATATCTTTAAGAAATGTTTTAAATTGTATAAAACAATATGCATTTATTCAAAGTTTATATCCAGTTATTTTAACTATTGAAAATCATGTTAGTCCTTTACAACAAGGAAAAATGGGTGAAATATTTGTACAGGTTTTTCTTTTTGAATTTTTTTAGGACGGAAAAATTTTGGGAAATTAAATTATTTTGGGAGGCGCCGAAATGTCAAACGACGAAAACCGCCGAAATACCAAAACCCCCAAAATCAGAAAATACCAAACTGTGGAAAATGGTAAATGTGTCAGGGATGAACTGATTGAGAAGAAAGTCGATTCGTGTTTCGTGTCATGTTTTTAAAATCCTCTTTGGATCGGTCTTGGGTCAAAAAAAAATTCGGACTTTCATTAATCTTTGACAGCCCAACTTTTTAAAAAATAAAATTTTATTGCGTGGAAAAACTTTACAACATGTTTCAGTGAATTGTTATTTTTCAGTTTTTTTCCAAATAACTATTCAAATCCGGGTTTTGTTTATTTCCCATTGACAGGTTCCATTAAAATTGAACAAGAAATGATGTTATCATTATTAGGTATTTATTTGGTTCCTTTCCATTATTTGGTATTTCGATAACCTTTGAGGGCTTTTTATTAAAAAATAGGAGGCAGTCCGCAAGAAAAATCAGCAAATTTTATTTTTGATTTTTTTCACAGATTTTGGGAGAACATTTATATATTCCTCCATTAAATGCTTCTATTCATCCACTTCCATCCCCCAACTTTTTAAAAAATAAAATTTTATTGCGTGGAAAGACTTTACAAACATTTACTAATTCATCAACAACATCTTCTAGAAATTCTTTATTAAAAAAGAAAAATTCAAAAAATTTGGAAGAATTTAAAAGAGAAGGAAGTGAAAAGTCTGATTCAGCACCGCAATTACCTATTGACCCAAATTTTGGAAAATTGATTGCTTTGCCGAGTTTTAAGGTTTTTTTCTAATTTGTTTGATTTTAATTTTTTTAATTTTTTTTAAAGATATCTCCAAACAATATTTTTATGGATATTAAAGAACGTTAGTTTTTTTTTATTTATTTTTTCTTAAGGGGAAGGAAGGGCTTACATTTCTCCTTGAGAAAATCTCTCTTTAATGTTAAAAATGAAGGATAACTTTTCGATTTGGGGGCCAGGAGCAGATTCTCTTTGCGGACATGTAGACCGCCAACTGGACATTTACGGGTTCGATTCAGCTCGTCGAGATGAACCATATCAAGGATTCCCGGATTCGACTATTTTGTTCTATTAAGTTAAAGCTTGCGATACGTTGGCCTGCTCCCATTTAATGTTTCTAGAGCTTTTCTAGCTTAACCTATTTATTTTTTAATATTTCTTTTGTTTCCCATACAGATCCTTCCAATGCCAGTCCATCTTTGAGTGAAAGAAAAGTTCAAGCATTTTTGGATTCTAATGTTCCATTAGCTACATATACATCTACAAGGATTGTTAAAAGTTTTCCTAGTGGAATTAGACAAGATTCGAGCAATATAGACCCTATGGAATCTGTTAGGTTTTTTTGTGATTTTTCTAAAATAGGGGAATGATGAGGGTGATTTTGGCTTGGAAAATACTCGGAACAGATCCGAAGGTTTCCGTGTCCTCGGGAATTTTCGGATATTTAACTCTTCCAAACCTAGTGGATAGCAAGAGGGTCAGGGGGTCTATTTCGGGCAGGGGGCTAACATTGGGTGTGCGCCAAAATTTTGGCCCCCAGCCCCCTGGATACGCCCGTGGTGGATAGAAGTCATCCTTCTTCAAATTTTGTACTTTTGGCTTTTCTGAATTCTAACCGAATCTGACCCTTTTGAAATATACCTTTTTAAATTGTCCATTTTTAAATGCCCATTTTATTAAAAAAAATTTTTCAAGTGGATTTGTGGAATTCAATTAGCTGCAATGAATTTTCAAACTCCTGATGAAGAATTGGATATAAATAAAGGATTATTTTCAATTAATGGAAGTATTGGTTATGTTTTAAAGCCAAAAATTTTATTGGAAGGGAGAGGTTTCTTTTAAAATTTTTTTTTGAAAATTTTTTTTTGATTTTTTAAAGATCCAAGGCATAAAACTACAATTTGTTGCACACTGGAAATTGCGGTATAAATTATTTAAATTAAATTAATGATAGAGAGAATGAAAATAGTGTGTAAAAAGAGGAGAGAAATCTGAATAATTAATTTCGGATTCTGCAAAAAGTGTCCCCAAGAAAATTTTTTGTCCACAAAAGGTGTTCGCAAGAAAATTTTTTTGTCCGCAAGAAATTTTTTTGTCCGCAAGAAAATTTTTTGTCCGCAAAAAATTTTTTCGTCCGCAAAAAGTTTCTGACAGTTTTAATTTTTTTGACTCGGATCCCAATTTTAATAATGTTCAAATCTCAATATGTCTAGATTTAATAACGTCAAAATTCAATTTTTCAGATAATTTGTGGACAATATTTACCTAAAGCAGAGCCTGAAAATAGTGGAATTGTTGACCCATATGTTAGTGTTGAAATTTTTGGAATTCCAAATGATCGTTGTAAATTAAATACAAAACCAGTTTATAATAATGGGTATTTTTTAAAATTAAAAAAAAATTGAGAAAAAATTTTGAAAAATTTTCAAAATTTTTTTTTGAAATTTTCGAAAAATTTTGTTGAAATTTTTTGAAAAATTTTCGGAAATTTTTCAAAAATTTTTTTTATTTTCTTTAAAAAGTTTTAACCCCGTTTGGAACGAAAAAATGTCTTTTCAACTTCGATGTCCAGAATTGGCAATATTACGTATTTGTGTAAAAGATTTTGATTCAACTAGTGCAGATGAATTTATTGGAGAATTTTCTGTTCCTGTACAAAGCATTAGACAAGGTTTTTTTAAGAAAATTTTTTTGAAATTTTTTTATTTAAAATGTTTTTTAAACCATTAAAAGTATTATGGGAGTTGAGAAAAAAATTTTGGGCCCCGGCCGGTATCGAACCTGCGACCCCCTCATTTTGGTGTTTACCGACTTAACCATCGAGCCTATTTTTCTAGGAGGATTTGGGAACGAACCGAGGATTTTTCGTTAGAATATTCGAAAAAATTTTATTTAAAGGATACTCCCATGTTCGTTTAAACACTGGAAGTCAGCATAATACAGATGAAGCAGCTTCTTTATTTATAAGAATTGCTTTTACTTGAAAAATTTAAAATAAAAATTAATTAATTTAAAAATTAATTTTGGCATTTTTATATATTTTTGGATATGTAAAATATTTTTTTAATTTTTTAATTAAAAAAATTTTTTTTATTCCTTGTTTCCCATAGGCACAAAAAATGCATATATGCTATTTGGTTACACCAATCTAGCCGTTTGTATTTTTTAGCGCTGCTTTTTCTTTATATAGAAAAGTAGAGCTGCTATTACTTGGCACACGGCCACACAAAAAAAAAGACTTGGGTTATTTTTCTATCGATATATATTTTTTTAGCTTATTGTTAGAAAAATGTAGCGGTAAAATAAAAGTCCTTTTTTTAGTTTAATGCACTTTGTGGGGCCGAGTCCGCAAAAATTGTCCGCAAAAAAATTTTTTTGGAGGAAGTTTTTTAAGAATTCTTTTTATATTAATTTAGAAAATTGTAATATTTAATTGAAGAAGAAAATTAATTCTAAATGACTACTCCAAATTATTCAATGAAACAACAATATTTAAAGAAGCAACCAGGGAATAATAATGAGGCTCTGTTGGCTATGAGGCAAGTTTATTTTAATTTTTTAAATTTTTTTATGATAGAGAAAGTAAAAAAAAGTGTTATAAAATGAATAATTAATTGCGGAGTCCGCAAAATTTGTCCGCAAAAAATTAAAAAAATTTTTTTTTTAGAAAACACCGTTCTCTAGATAATGATCAATTTTTACTGATGCAGCAACAACAACATTTAAGTCCTAACAACAATATGCCTTTGTCAAGTGCACCACCAAAAATGAATTTAATAAAAAATCGAGGACAACAACAATTTTCAAACCCTTTAAATTATTTTAAACAAAATGTTGGAGGAAATGATTATTATTTTCAAAATCAAAATTATTTTTGTGACGGTGCGCAACAGCAAATACAACAAAATCAGCCAAGGTTTTTTTTGTTAATTTTTGTTTAAATTTATTTATCCGAGAACTCAACTTACCGCAGAGCTATAACTTCGTTCAAAATTGTCGAATCCGGGACGCCCTGGTACGGTTCGAGATTCAGCTCCTCGAGGCGCATCGAACCATACCAGGGCGTACCGGATTCGATCACTTTGAGCGAAGTTATAGCTCTGCGGTAATTTGGCCTGCTCCCGGTAGGGTTAACGTTTTTGGTTGTGGTTGGTGTTCGAGTCACTTTTCTTATCTCCTTAAAATTTTTTATTTAAAAAAAGATAAGAGCCTTGTAAACCGATAAGAATTCTTTAAACCGATTTTTTTAAAGTCCGCAAAAATTGTCCGCAAGAAATTTTATTTTACTCACACTCCCATTTTATTAAAAAAACACTTTCTTTTAAGCCTTTTTGATACAAATGTTT
The DNA here is from genome assembly GCA_036172955.1 of Meloidogyne arenaria. Lineage (NCBI taxonomy): Eukaryota > Metazoa > Nematoda > Chromadorea > Rhabditida > Meloidogynidae > Meloidogyne > Meloidogyne arenaria. Next base: position 326,566 of record JARQAB010000034.1, on the reverse strand, counting down.
CAAATGACAATTTAATGTGGAATTTAACAGCTTTCCAACCAATTACTTCACAATCTTTTCTTCAAGAGGTTTTTTTCTAAAAAAAAATTTTTTTTTGAAATTTTAAAAAATTAAATTTTTAAGTTCGACCCTCTCCAATTACAAAAAGAATTGTTAACAATTTGTGATCATTATAACAATTTAATATCGTCTATCCACTCATTTTGGATCCCAAAACTTCAATTTGAGAAACAACAAAAAGAAGAATTGGAAATTAAAAAAGAAAAATTGGAGAGACAATTGGTCCAATTGCAGGTTTTTTTTAATTAAAAAAAATTTTTTTAAACTTTCTTCGGGAACTCTTGAGGTGGGTTTTGAATCCGCAAAAATTGTCCGTAAGAATTTTTAAAATAATTTTTTGTTTTTTAGTCTCAAGCAAATATTTTTGGTGCTAAACCTTCAATTAATCAAGGTGAAAATGCTGGAATAAATCAAAAGTTTGTCTTTCTTTTTTAATAATTTTGGGAAGTTGGAGGGGGATAAAGGGGGGAGGGTGTCGTTTGCTGGGCAAATATAAAACAGTAAAATAAACAAAAGGTGTCCTAAAATGATGGATATACTCTTAGTTAAGTTGTAACTAGAGTTCGAACTTTTCACTTTGCCGGGCCCGGTATCCGGGTTTTTTTTCTTCCATTCCGACCCGGGCCGGGCTAAAAACCTCGAAAACCCGGAAAAACCGGATTTTATCAAAATACCCGGTTTCCGGGCTACCGGGCCCGGAAAACTAAGACTGGGACCAAATGTCTCTTAATTAAAAAAAATTTTTTTTATTTTAAAGTAATTCCTCTACCCAAATACGTGATTTTACTGATCATTCAATAACTCTACATGAATTTAAAACTTTAAAAGCAAAATTGGAACAAAGTGAAATTTGTTTTTCTGAATGCAGTAGAGAATTACAAAATGTTGAATTGAAGGCAAAATGCTTGGAAGAGGAAAAGGTTTGTTTTTTTTTATTTTTAAATAAAATAAGAATATTGTCAAATGTCAGAAATTTGATTAAAAGTCAGAAGATTTCTCAAATCCGCAAAAATTGTCCGCAGAATTTTTTCTTTTTTTTTTGGCGCGGGGAGTTTCGGCGCGGGACCATCTTTAGCTCAAGCTTTTTAGCTCAATTAAGGGACATAAGATGTAGATTCCCCTTTATCCGTTCAAATATTTATAGTTGTCCTTAAGAGTCTATTTATTAATCAATAGGGAGTTGACCTTCTTGGTGTTGATCTCTGGGGTTGACCTTGAATTTTAATTAAAAATATTATAATTATTTTTTGAAAAAATTAAGAAAGAAGCGGAAAGAAGAATTGAAATATTATCTAGAAATAATTTGGATTTTGAAGAACAATTAAAATTATTAAATGAAGATTTGAATGTATTAAGGAATAAATTGGAATTAAAAAATCAATTGTTGGAAAGTCGAGAAAAGGCAACGAAAAAATTGGAAGAAGAAAAGGAAGAATTAAAATTTGAATTGAAGGAAGAGAAAAAGAATTTTAATGTAGGTTTGGAAGGGGGAAATTAATTGTCTTATAAAATCCGCAAAAAAATTTTTGTCCGCAAAAAATTTTGTACAGAACGGGGTAGAAATTAAGCCTTCTATGAAATCCGCAAAAAATTTCTGCAAAAAAATTTGTTATCCGCAAAAGATTTTCTGCAAAAATTCTTTGTCCGCAAAAATTTTTGCGGACAAAAAATTTTTTTATAAAATTTTTATAGGTAAAAGATGGTCTGTAAAATAATAAGAAATTTTGTACAGATTTCCTCACTATCTACCTCATCTCAAAAATTAAAATTCTTCGAAAAGTATTTTTAAATTTACGGGGACAGTCTTACATTCACTCAATTAAAGTTACTTTTTTAACCTCAACTTTAAAAATATTTCTTCAAAAATTCTGAAATTTTTAGAGGGGGTAGATAACGATATTGGGAATATTTGTGCAAAATTTTGAGATTTTAGGTAAACTTTGGTTTGTTTTATAAATTTTTTAATTGACTAATTTCCCCCATTTCATAGGAGTCAGAGCATCGATCATCCCAACTTTTACATAAAATTGATCAAATGGAACGTCTTCAACGTGAAAAAGACGCACAGCTTGAACATTTAAAGCAGAGAATTTTGCAGGTTTAATTTTTAAAAAAGTTTCATTTGGGTCAAAATTCATTTGGTCCTAGAATGCGGGTCAATTTTTCATTTTTTCATTTTAGCAGCCCGGCACTCGTGCAGAAAAACTTTTGGAAGAAAAAATTGAAAATATGTTGGAAGAACGGAGTAAATTGGAACAAATTATCGAACAAATACAAAAACAAAATGATGCTGAACGACAGCAACAATTGGAAAGATTTTTGTCTGAAAGAGAACAATTACAATTGGATATAGCTTATTTAAAGGTTTTCTTTTTTAATTTTTTGAGGTTTTATTTGAAATGGGTTTTTGGGTATTTATGTGATTTTTAGGAAATTTTGGGGTCGGTAGGTCTTGGCTAGAATCTGTTTTTTTTTGGAAATTCCTTGAAAACTGTGACACTATATATGGAAATAGTCACATAAACAAAAACCACAGGAAAAAACTCGACTCTGTTTAGGTCTCAATTAAAGATTGAATTGGGAATTTGGTCAGAAATGGGTGGGTTTTCCCTTCAATAAGAAAATCCAGTTTCAGATTAGAGACCGGGCTTGGAAATGGCCACATAGAGACTCGAGATTGATAGCAAAAATTTATATCCCCGGTAACTCTGATTTTTGTTCGGGATCTCGGATTGGTCTGGTCTCTAAGTTAAGAACTTCTTTCAGCTTCCTGGACTAACAATACTTTTTTCTACGGGTTCAGAATTTTTCCCCGGGGTCCTCGATTTTTTAGAATCCTAATTTTTGAGCAGAGAGGCTTAATTTTTTTAATTTTTAAAGAAAGAATTAGCTGATCGTCATATGCTTATAGGTTCACAAAGTGAAAAAATATCTCAATTTAATTGTGCTTTTAAAAATTTTAATTTTAAACAAGAGGAAGAATTAAAAGAAGAAGAAAAAATAAATTTAAAAAATTTGTCAGAATTAGAATTAACACACCAAGAAATTGAACGTTTACTTAAACGTATTGTGCAGTTGGAAAAGGACAAATCTGAATTAATTGAAGCTTTTAAAAAATCTGATAAATTTGTTGGAATTGATGGAAGGTTTGTTGGAGAATTTTTTTTATTTTTTTTTAAATTCAAATGTCCAGATTTAAAAATGCCCAATTTCCGAAACGTCCAATTTTCATAATACCATAATTTTATAGTGTTAAATTAGGGTAGCACCCCGAGCCTTCGGGGGCGGGGATCTCGGGGTTTGCCAGGCTAGAGACTTGCGGTTTCGGAGGGCGATCGAGGTTTTGCCCGTACGGGGGTGGGCGTCGGGGATCGGGGTTTGCCGAGGTAGAGCCTTCGGGTAAGAGTTTTTGCATAAAAATTCATCGGGGTTTCGAGGTGCTACCCTATGTTAAATTATTGGTTTGAAATGGTCAAAATCATCTAAATTTCTAAATTTTTTTTTCTTTCAAAATGTCAAATTTAAAAATGTACAAATTTGAGAAAAAAGCTCAAAACGTCCAAATCCCCTAAAAATTGATTTTATTTTAAATAAAATTTCCCCTTCTAATTTTAAGTAATGATCTTCATAAAATGGCAATATTATCAGAAAATCGTGATGAATTGTCAAAAAATATAGACGAAAGAATTGTTGGGTTTAAACAAAGAATTTTGGATTTGGAAGAAGCATTAAAAGAATCTGTTGAATGTACAACAGAAAAAGAAAAGGTTTTGAATGAACAGAAAAGGATGATTGAAAAATTGAATGAACAGGTTTTTTAAATTTTTTGAGAATTTTTAAAAATTAAAAAAAAAAGATTGGAAAAATTTTTGAATCTGGTGGAGGAGGAGGAGGAAATATTCTAATAAATCAGCAACAACAAAATGATCAATTGGAAAAAACTCAAAAATTATTGGAAGAAGAAAAACAATTGAGGCAACGACAAATATCGTCCCTGAGGTTTTTTTTATAAATTTTTATTCCGGGCAAGAATCGAGCCTGCTTCTTTGCTTAAACGAGTTTATAAAGCAATTTTTAAACGCTTAAAAAGAGGGGTTAAGATCGTTAAATTAGAAAGTGGTTTTGTTGTCTTGTTGGCCTACTTGGTATAGCGCTTGAATTTGTTAGGTGGAGGTCGTAGGTTCGAATCCTGTTGGTGACTGAAATTTTTTATTAACTCTAGTTGATAATGAAGGTGAAGGAAAATGTGAAGGTTAGGTTTTTAGGATCTAAAAAATTTTTTAAAGTAAAAATCTTTAAAAAAATTTTTTTTTCTTTTAAAGAAAAGAATTTGGAATGGCATTAATTGCAGAAAAAGAATCAGCAATAAATTTAATATTAAATTCATGTCCTTCAATAGATTTAATACCTGGATTAAGAGAAAAATTGGAAATTTTACAAAAACAAAAAGAAGCAATTAAACATTCTCTTTTAATTATTGATGAACAACAACAAAACAAACAAAATTTTGTTGTTGACGGAAAAATTGGAAATTTACATCAGAAAAAGGTTCCTTTTATTTTTTAAGGGGAAATGGAGACTGAGGGATGTTTTTGGGGGATTCCCCAAAACTGAGGGGTTTTTGTGGAAGACGTATCCTCTCTATTTTTATCCATAATTATTCTAAAAATTTTTGACGAATCCTGGGATCTCGTCGGATATCCTTATTGAAAATTTCGAATATCCGAATTTTTTGGATCTAGATCCGCCAATTTGACTCTCCACCCAACTAATGTCACTTTGTCCCCCTTCCCCATTTTTTAAAATTTTTTATTAATTTTTTAGGTACTAACTCCTCCAAATCAAACAATTCCCCAACAAAAATTTAATAATACAAATATACAACCTGGAAGGCCTATAACTTCCTTATCTGCAACAACCCCATATACTCAACCTATTCGAATTTTAACAAATAATAATGAATTGTATTTTAATAAACAACAAAATGGTTTTGGTGGTGGTGGTGGTAATTATGGAATGTCTGCACCTGCTTCTTTTAATTTTGTTTGTTTTTTTCTTAATAATTAGAGGGGAAATTTTAGAAAAATATTTTTAAAAAATTTTAAGGAAGAATTTGAAAATCATTTGGTGGATGAGGAAGGAATTTGGGCATAAATATAATTTTTAATAATCTAAAATTTTTCTAACAAAAATTCTGATCTCAAAAAACTAAACTTTCAAGTCAAAACAAAAATAAATAAAATTTTTAGAAGTCACACTACGTAACAGAGATGGATTGGGTTGTAGAAAAAAGTCGAGTTTTGAGTAATCTGCCTCATCCTTATGATACATAATAAGTCTCCGATAGGATTAATATTAATAGGCCCTAGTAGAGAGGGTCTGGTTGGGTTGGGTACACAGAGTTCAGGCCTAGGCTTTTTTTTTACCTTCCTGGATTTTTCCTGGACTACAGGTCCAGGATCCGGACCAGGTCAATAAATCAAACCCAGGAACAGCAGACCCAGGCTTTTCAAAAATCTCGATCTCTAGACCCTAGGCTCTTAAAAAATTTAATGTCAAAAATCAAAACCTCAGAAACTAATTTTTAAAAAAACTTTATATATAAGTCACATAAAAGTAACAAATATCCTCCAAATTTCAAAAAAAAACAAAACAAAAAAATACCTCAAAGATATAAATAAATTAATATAAATAATTTATTTAAATTAATATAAATAATTTATCTCTCTTTATCAAGTCCAAAAAGACTATTTATTTTTACTCTTCTTTTTCTTCGTCTTTGAAGGATTCTTTGAATTCTTTTTCTCCCAATTATTTTGATATTGCAAATATATACGTAAAGCAATTTTAGCGTCCTTTAATTAAAAAAGAAAATTTAAAAAAAATAAAAAAAATATACCAAAACAGAATCGTGTTCTCCTTGTTGAATTTGAACACCCAATAAATGATGGGCTAATAATTTTAATGAAGGCGTCTTTTTTGGATTATCAAGAGTTTCTCTGTGTAATTTAAACTTGGCTGTATCACGAATAAGTTTGGGAGGATGAGTAAGTCCCAAAACCTTTGAAGAAAAAAATTTTGGGAGAAAAAAATTTTTTAATGTCAAAATGGTAAAAAATCGAAATGTCAAAAATTTTTTTGTTTTTTATTTTAAATGAAAAAAACAAACCTGAAAATCGTGTTGAATAGAATGCCCAACCACAATATTGTCAGAAAGTATTTTTCGAACTTCTGTTTGAGCTTGAGTAAATGGAATGCCTTTAAATTGAAAATTAATAAAAAATTAATTTAAAAAAAACCTCTAAGTAAATGACCAGGACGTATTCCACTAACATGAACTCTATAATCTGTTACCTTTTCTGTCTGAAAATTAAGAAAATTAAAAAAAGTTAAAAATAAAATTTACAGGCAAAACATATTCATCATAAACAGTTTCACCATCAACATTAACAATTGAAACTAAATTTAAAAATTGAAAAAAAAAATTTTTAAGTCTAAAAATTGGAAGGAAATTCACTAAAACTTTGTTTTATCAAAATAAAAATACTTTTGCGTGAGTAGGATTCGAACCATGCCCCTATACTCCTCTAGACTAGGAATTTACCGACTACACCAAAGTGTCCATTTTTTGAGGAAATTGGAAAATTACTCGGATTAGGGAGGGAAATTTTGTTTTAAAAATTTTAGAAACAAAATTTAAAAAATTTAATAAAAAACCCCTAGCCAACATATTCTCTGTCCCTCCAATTCCAACACCAACATATTCACAGTCTAAAGCCAGCACTTTAGTTATTGCTGGACCATTATTCAAATTCTCCTCCTTCACCGATTTATCAATTTCTTGTCTAGCCTTCTTCCATTTATTAGCTTCACCAGGCATTCCTTTCCTTTTTTTAGAATTTTGTTTGTGAACAACTTCTTTTCTAACTTCTTTAAGTTCCTTAAATTTTAAAGTTTAATCTTAAAAGTTTAATAGAGAAAGAAAAAGACTTTTCTTAATTCTGCCCAATTTGTTGACATTTTTAAATTAAATAAATAACAAATAAATTTACTTAAATTTGAGAAAATACAATTTAGGAAGAAGGAAACAAGCCCCTTTAGAAACATTTCGATGCCATTTTGGATTATTTTTGACTGTTTACCGAATTTAAGTTTTACCGAAGTAAAGTTTGTGGTAAGTTTCCATTTTAACATTTTCGTTGTAAAAAATAAAAAAAATTTGGAAAATATTCGAAATACCTAAAATCAAAAATGTCCAACCGTGGAATTTTCTGTTTTACGTCTGCAGTCAATTTGACATTTTGAAATTTTCCTTGGGTTTTAGATATTTTGAAGTTTTTCGGAATATTTATTTCATTTCACCGGGAACGAGACTATTGAGTACCGCCGATTGAGTACCGCCGTTTGAGTACCGCCGGTTGAGTACCACCGGTTGAGTCCCTGACCGTTTGAGTACCGCCGATTGAGTACCGCCGGTTGAGTACCCACCCATATGGGGACGATCGAGTCCCCGTATTTCATTCTAGGATTTACACAGTTATGATTCCCAGTACGGGTCTATTACGGATATGCTACTACTTTGGGGTGCATTATATACGAATATAATGAGGGACTATAGATTATATCCCCCAACGAGGGATATAATTTTTACCCCAAAATATAGGGGAATCATAACTGTGTAAATCCTACATATGTATGATTCCCAGGACGGAAGTATATTCCCAGGACGGAAGTTATATTCATATATAAATACCACATAGTAGTACCATACCCGCAATAATTCAGTCCTGGGAATCATACATACTTGTATGCAAACCTTAAAATCAGTCTATATATCCCCTTTACTCACTCCAAATCGCTCGAAATCCCTCCATATTTATCATTATCACTCACAATCTCACCGAACGCTCCTATATCACTCCAGATATCCCACTTAATCCCTTTAAATCCCAAAAAACAAGTCGGGGACTCAAACGTCCCCATATGGGTGGGTACTCAACTGGCGGTACTCAATCGGCGGTACTCAAACGGCCAGGGACTCAACCGGCGGTACTCAACCGGCGGTACTCAAACGGCGGTACTCAATCGGCGGTACTCAATGATACCCCACCGCATTTCACCTATTAAGTTTAAGGGTAATTTTTTTCTTGTGATTTTTTTTTCTTTAGTTTTTTCTTTTACAGATTTGAAAATAAAAATTTTAAAATGCAAGTTGTTCATCAAGATACTCATCGTCAAAGTAATCCTCAACAACAACAAATTGTAGTTTTACAAACAGAAAATAACAACAACAACGATATTGATGGAACAACAAATAGAGTTGCTAGTGTAACATTAGAATCTGATTCACTTTCTGCTGACCAACCAATGAGTTTTAGAAGTAAAAGACGTAAGAAAATTTCAAGAAAAGAGAAAATGGGGACAGAAATGGATTTGGATGGTAAAGAGAAAATGAAATCTTCAAGTGTTGAGGATGATAATAATAATAATAATGTTGCTTTGCCTAAAGGTTTGTGATATAACTAATAACTTTTTTAAATGGTTTTTCAATATGTTTAACTTGATCTAAAAAATTTTTTTGGCATGACAATTTGGAGAATTTAAGCAGTCGATTCCACCGTTAAGAGTGTATTGACCGGCCTGGGAGTGTGTGTATCGATATCTCGAAAATTTTCAATCTCGTAACTGAGATTTTCGCTTGATGTCTCTTCTCAGTCTGATCTCTAGTCACACCCGGCAAACTTAGCCCCTAACTTTTCAGGTCTAATGTTGTTCCATTCTTAACTTCGGATACGTCTTGTAAATTATGTGATCCACCTATTTTGTTTCTAGTCCTAAATTATAATCCTATCAAACTTTTTAATTTAAGGTAATAAAACGAGAATGGATTGGGAAATGACAGAAACTATACCTTCATCTTTAATTTCTTTTGATGTGGCTACTAACTATTCTGATGTATTTTCTGATTTTTCTGATGAGAGTACTTCTGATGCTGATGCGGATGATGAACAATCGGATTGGCCAGGTTAATTTTCTTTGAATTGGGGTTTGAGGGGAAATGAGTTTTTTAACGCTTTGGCTTTTTCCATTAGTATAGATTAGCTTTTTAAGGTCTTTAGATTTTCCAGTAGCCAGAAATGAACTTTCCGCGCTTTTCGATTTTTTTGGTAAAAATTTTGTTTTAAAAGTCCTTGGATTTTCCTATCAATTTTTTAAAAATTACTAAAAAAAATTTCCAACAAAATTTTTTTTTAAGACTCTTGTAAGCCTCCTTTTCGTTCTTCTACAAATCAGCATGGAGTAGGCCATCATCTTCTCCATCCAGATATTAATTCAACTGGTGGAGATGCTGTTTTGAGTGGTCAAGTATTAAAAGAAGTTCAAGAATTTTTGAAGGATTCGTCAAAAAAAGAATTGTTTCTTGACAAAGTTTATCGGACTTCTGCTGTGAGTTTTTAGAAAAATCTACAAAAGAAAAAAAATTTTTTTTGAAGATTAAACAAATACTTCGACAAGAAGCAGTTCAAGTACAAATTGTCAAAAAAGGACGTGGTACTGTTGCATTGAAAAAAATTTGAAGGAAATTTTGGGCATAATTGAAGGTTTTCTTTTGTATTTAAAGGGAAATTGAATGTAAAAAAAATTTTTTTTAATTTGAATGACTTTTAAAAAATTTAATGACCTCTTTAAAAATGATTGACTTTTGTGTAATATTAACGTATACTAACAGGGATGGGCCGGGTTAAGAAAAAAAAGTTAGGTCAGGTTTGGTTCGGGGCAGGGGTGGGCGCATTACTTTTTTGCGCTAAATTTTGGCTTTGCGTTGCGTCTTCTATTTTGCGTCTTTTGAGATCGTTCTTGCCCACCCCTGGTCCTTGGTTTCAACATTTTCTTTGGGCTTCAGGTCAAAAAATAGTCGGGGTTTTGGTAACTGCGGCCCATTTCTTTTACATAATGACTTTTGTAAAAAAATTTTTTCGATACTTATGATACTTTAACAAATTTTTTTCTTTTTTAAACAAAATTTAATTGACGAAATTTATACAATTTTGAATGTAATATACAAAAAATTAGAGACTGGATGAGGGAAAAATGCCTTTTCAAGAATTTTAAAAATTATTTTTTGAAGTATTGAAATTTTTTTGTTTTATATTAAAGTCTGGTCTCTAATATAAACAAACATTTTGATTTAATATTGGGGGATAAATTTTTTTGAAATAATTTTTTTCCTTAAATTTTATTTTAAAATTTATTATTTTTAAAATTATTTTTAAGCTTTCTTTTAAAGAAAAAAAATTTTTTTTTAGAATTTGTTTTAGATTAAAGAATATGAAAAATAAGAAGAAAAGGCAAGGAAATATTGAAAAAGGGAAACTTTACAAGCTTGTTATGAATTTGTATTTTTTTTTATTTTTTTCTAAATTTAATTAATTTTTTTATTTTTTAGAGAATTTGATAATCCAACAGAAAATGAAAATTTTAAAAGTAAGGATTTTGAAGGACTTGTGGATTCTGCAATTAGAAGAGGTTTTTTTCTTATAAAATTTTTGGGAAATTTTTAAGTTTTATTTTTGTTATAAGGGGAAGTTTTAGTGATTTCCTGTCATTTTAGTAATACATTCCTTTTAAATTTTTTGGTGATTTGAGAACCATTATGTTATTTTTTCTTTCTAGTATCTTGAGTGTTTCAGTTCCAAATAAAAAAATAAATGTTCTTATGGAGAATCTGGGCTTTATTTTTAAATTTGTATTAAGTGGGCTTCTGTTGGGGTATTTATGCTATATTGCAAGTCATTTTTAGTGTTCATTGAATTATACTAAAATATAATTGAAAATAATTTATTAGGGTTTTGGATGACTGCCTGACTCTAAAAAATTTTTAATTAAAAAAATTATTTAATTTTTTTCACAGTTTTAGGCGAAGCCGCCCCTTTATATCAATTTTTATCTTACGATGTTGCCACAAGACGAGGAAGTTTATTATTAAAATCAGAAGATTTTAGTTTAATTTGGGGTGCTTTAACAATTTATGGTTGTCATTTTGAACAAAAAATTGCCTTACATTTTTACAATTTGTTGTCACAATAAAATTTTTTTGAAGAATTTTTTGTTGGCAAAATGTTATTTTCGTTGAAAAAAAATTTTTTTTAATTTTTCGAATTTTTTTAAAATTTTTTGAAATTTTTTAGCTCGTTAAGAATGCTGCCTTTCTATTTATTTATTGGTATCCTCTTGGCAATAATTTTATTTTTATTTGTTATTGGCCTTAGTCTGCCTGGAAGACTGCCTTTTGTGATTGAAGGAAAACATGCTGTTATAACAGGTTTTTGTTTCTAGTTTTTCTGTGAGGTTTTCCGCAAAATTTGCAGAAAAAACTTTGTAAAAATTTAGGAATTCGGAACTTGTTGGGGTACTTTCCTGTTATGACGCAACAGTCAGTTTTTTCGTCAGTTTTTTCGAAAATTATGTAAAAATGGTCAGTCTAAACAACAATTGTAAAACACATCGAGCTTTGTCGAATGACACCAAAATCAACAAAATCCGACTTGATTTGACCGAAATACAGACCCCTAAACCACAGGGGCACAAAATCATAAAGACGAAAATCTATACAAATGATAGCTCATTCGAAAGAGCTCGTCGAGCTGAGTCGAATGAGACCAAAATCAACCAAATCCGACTTGATTTGACAAAGTTATGACATAAGTCGTCGACTCCGGTAGGTCTAAATAATGTCATAACTTTGTCAAATCTCCTCAAAATTCGTTGATTTTGGTGTCATTCGACTCAGCTCGATGGGTTCTACAATTATTGTTCAGACTGACCATTTTTACATAATTTTCGAAAAAACTAACGAAAAAACTGACTGTTGCGTCATAACAGGAAAGTACCCTTGTTGGATATCTTATACAAATTTTTGTAAACCTAAAGAGGTCATTCACACTCTTAATATCCCCCCCCCCCCCCCCCCCAAGCATTTCTTTTAATTGTGTTTACTTACTGGAATCTTTTAGAAACTTTTTCGCAATTTGTATACATTCTGTAAGGAATTCTGCCAGAAAAGTTTTCCTTTAAATTCTCTAAAGTTTACTTCTTCTAAAAAGTCCGCAAATCAATAATTTTTTCAAAATTTCAGAAATTTTTTAATTTTTAGGAGGGTCAAAAGGAATTGGAAGATGTATAGCAGAACAACTTTTAGAAGAAGGATGTAAAATTGTTTCAATAATTGCTAGGGATTTGGAAGCTTTGGAAAAGGCTAGAAAGGAAATTTTGGAACTTGGATTTAATGAAGATTCTGTTAAAATTTATTCTTGTGACCTAAACAGTGGACAAAAAATCATTAAGGTTTGTTTTTTCTTCCTTTCTGGTTTATCATTAATTTATCGTTTACTTGTAATGATTGGGGAAAATTTGAAATTTTTTTTTGAAAAACTCGGAATAATGGAGTCCAGTCAGGAATCCGGTTAAATTCAGCCAGAGTTCGGTCCGTTATGAGCACGAAATCCAAAATCCGTCTTTCTGTCATGTAAAAAATTATTTCGTCGGAACAACAAATAAATTAATTTGAGACTCAAAATGGGCTGGGTCAGGGAGGGGCAGTAGGGGGTCAGTATCGGGAATAATTGTAAGAGGGGGGGGGGGCAATTTTTTCTTTCTAATTTTTGAAATTTGCAACAAAGTTCCAATTTATTTTTAAACTTTTCTTTTTTTTAAAGGATTTGATAGAAAAAATAATTGTTGATTCCGGTCCAATCGATTTATTAATAAACAATGCTGGCACCTGTATACAAAATGCTTTTGATGAATTACCCGAAGATGCTTTTGAAAAACAAATGAAAACAAATTATTTCAGTGCAGTTTATATGACTCGGGCAGTTCTCCCTCAAATGAAAGAACGGCGTTGTGGACATATTTCTTTTGTTAGTTCAGCAGCAGGGCAATGTGCGATTTGGTGAGTTTTTTATTTTTATATTTTTTTATTTTTTAATAGGTTAGAAAATTTTTTTAAAACAATGTTAAAAGTAGTAGATGTCTGCAAATTTTTATTTTTTTTTAAATTTTTAAAAAATATTAAAAAGGCCCACAGAATATTTGCTGATATATTTTTGTTGATACTTATATGAATTTTAATGGTCAATGAGCCATGAAAAATAATTTCTGATTCGATTGAAAAGGTATTTATATGATCGCGCTTTAAAAATTAATTTCTTAACTTGTATCAAAAGATTGAGTTTGGGGGTATTTACAAAATTTGTCCGCAAACTAAGAATTCAACTAAAAATATTTTTTTGAATTTTCTAGGGGGTATTCAGCTTATTCTCCTTCAAAATTTGCTGTTAGAGCCTTTGCAGATGTTCTTTATATGGAACTTCTTCCTTATGAAATTGGTGTTTCTGTTTTATTTCCACCAAATACAGCAACGGAAGGATTTGAGGAAGAATTGAAAAATATGCCTGAACAGGTTTTATTCTTGGAAAAATTTTTGAAAATTTTTAAAAAATTTTTCTGGAAAATTTTGAAAAAATTTTTGAATTTTTTTGAAATTTTTGAAATTTTTTTTTGATTTTTGATTCCTAAAATCTAAAATTTTTTTGAAAATTTCCACTCAAAAATTTTTTTCAAGGTTCGTCAAATTTCAAATTCTGCTGGTGTCTTTCCCCCTAAACAAGTTGCCGCTGCCTTAATTCGTTCTATTCGCATAGGGGATTTTTGGACTTGTGTTGGATTAGAAGGCAAAATGCTTGGCTTTCTCTCTGCTGCAGCTTCACCAGAAACTAACTTTGTTAATGCTGTTATGCAGGTTTTTTTTTTGAAAATTTTTTAGAAAATTTTTTGAAATTTTTTTGAAAATTTTTTTTTGAAATTTTTGAAAATTTCTTTGATTTTTTTTTTAATTTTTTGGAAAATTAAAAAAAATTTTTTCCCTTGAAGATTTTCTTTGCTGGAATAATTCGTGGAATAATGCTAATCTACACAGCACAATTTAATGCTATCATCAAAAATTGTTATAAAAAGGCAAAATAATCAGAGAGAATGGCTAAAAAATATTTATATTTTTAGACAAAAAATTTAGGAAAAAAATTTCAAAGTTTTTTTTAATTTACAAAAAGATTTTTTTCTTATTTTTAAAAATAAATTTTATAAATTTATATCACTAAACAGCAAAAAAAAAAGACACTAGAAATTTAAATAGGGGGAAGAGTGTAGGGGAGGAGATGTGGAGAGTTAGGGGAGTAACCAAGGGGCTTTGATCTCTTTCCACTCCAAAATTAATTTTTTTTTTTAATTTTTTTAAATTTCTTTTAATAGATAATGCATGGATGGCTTTCTTCTTCTTTAAATTTTTCAATTTTAATAATAAAATTATTTTCTAAAAGAAATTCTTCGGGATATAAAAGAAAGGGCAAAAAACTGGTTTAAATGGTGGTTAACAATAGTAAAGAATAATAATTTTGTTGTTGAAAAGGACGCCGATAGCAATGCTTTTATTAATGTTGTTGATGATTCTTCTCTGATTTTATCTACAACAACAAGTACAAATAAAGAAGAAAAAAATAATGTTAATTTTAAACAAAGTTGGAGAAATAAAAAAAGAAGAAAATGGTGGTCAGAGAAAAGAAACATTCCGGAAAGTAAGTTTGATATTTTTATTTTTATTGAAGAGGGAAAATAAAGTTGTAGAAATAAAGTTGGAGAAAATAGGGTTAGAAATCAAGAGACTTTCCGGAAGGAGAAAAATAGCCTTCCGGAAAGTATTATTTTAGAGAAATAAAATTCGCAAAAATAGCGTTAGAAATGGAGAGGGTTTTCCGGAAAACTTTGTTTAACATAGAAAATAATATTGGAATAAGTTGAGTTAGAGATAATTTTCCGGAAAGTAAGAAAATAAAGTTAGAAAAAAGGTTAGAGAAATAGTGTGGAAATAGATGTTTTCCGGAAAGCTTTTTTAAATTTGCAAAAAAATAGTACAGGAAATTAAGAGAGTTTTCCGGAAAACAAGTTTTATTTTATACAGGTGTTAGAGAGATACTAAAAACCTTTCCGGAATAAGTTTTGATTTTATTGAAGAGAGATTAAAGTTGAAAAAAATAATGTTAGAGATAGAAATGTTTTCCGGAAAGCTTTTCTTGTTCAAGAGAAAAATAAAAAAAAAGTTGTAGAAAAATAGTTTGGGAAATAAAGAGAAACTTTTCCGGAAAACAAGTTTTATTTTAAAAATAGAGATAGAGAACTAAAATCTTTTCCGGAAAATTATATATGTATTATAAAATATGGGGAGATTGTGGGCGTGGTTTTTCGCATATTTCTAACATATTTTTAACATTAAAAAGTTGCCGACTTGTTTTTAGGGGATAATAACAACAACGCGGCAGAGTCCATTCATTTACAACACAAAGCAGACGAAAATTATTTTGGCGACAATCAAAATTTGATCAACTTTGACGGGGATCGGTCTGATTTATTTTTATTAAAAATAAATTTTTTGGTGAAAATAATTTTTGTTGGAGAGGGATTTAAATATCCCCATAACTGTGGACAATCTCTCTTTTTGACTCGAAACCCCCTGACCTTAAAAAAATTTTTTTGAAAAAACTCAAATCGACCCGAATTTTCTCTGTAAAACGCCGCAACAGTGAGGGGGGTTATCTTGAAAATCAACTCAAAATTTGGGCTTTAAATTTGGGCTTTTCAGCTCTAATCTTCGTTGAATTATCCTTATTTATATGGGTAGAAAGTAGGCGTGTCCTTAAAATTTTTAAGATTTTCGGTCCTTAAAAAATTTTTAAATTTAATTTTTGAAGAATTTTCCTGTCTTCTTCTCCTTTTTAATAAACTACTCTAAAAATTAAAATTTAATTTAAAAAATTAAAAAAAAATTAAAAAATGAGCCAGAGGGCTGCAGCCATTCAATCTATAGCTGTTTTGCTTAATCATAGACAAAAACAACAACAACAAAAATTAACAACAACAAATTATTTTAAAGAAGAAGAAGAATATATTAAAAAATATAGTTATTATGATAATAATTTGCCGACAAAAAAGTCTATTTTAAAAGGAAAAAATGATGAAGAAAATTGTGAAAATGAAGTATTAAGTAATTATTCAAGAAAAAGTGTTGGAGGTGGTGGTGGTGGTGGTGGTGGTGTTGAACATCAAAGACAATTTAGTGGTAAAAAAAATTTTTTTTTAAACTTAAAATCTGGGAGGTAAAAGTGTTCGCTATTATTATGATAAAAAAAAGCAGCGCGAGCCCCGGTAGCTCTCAATGTAGGTAAAGGACTTGTACGTGCTGAACGAAGTGTATAGAGCAGTTCAACTGCCAGGAGTTCACCGGATAGATGCCTGCCAAGGGCTAAAAACTTATTCCTCTCTTATTATAGGTTATAGACAAAACGGACCCTTCCCTATTTTTTCCAATCGAAAAAGTAGTCTATTATGACTGGCATCCGGCTAGGGTGTTGGCTTGTCTTGGGAAATCCCCTGATATCCAACTTTCTGGATATCCAGATTTTTTTCGAATCCACAGATATCCTCCAACCCTGATCATGAATTTGTTTTTATTAATCTTTCAATGAAAAAAAAATTTTTTAGACGATAAAAATTTGTTTCAAAAGAAGGAATTGCGTTGGAAAGGTGGAGGAAGTAATAATAATAATACATTAACTACAACAACAAAATCAGCAGCAACAAAATCTTCAACAAATTTAAATAATCAACAACAAAATAACCATCAAAATAAATTTATTACTACAAAAATAAATAATAAAGTAGATGAAAATAATAATAATTCTGAAGATGTTTTTTGTTGCTGTTCTGTTTGTGGTGGAAGAATATGGTCTGGGGATGAGAAAAGGTGAATTAAATTTAAAAAAAAATTTTTTTTATTTAAAATAAAAGCAAGTACGTATTTACTTTGTTAATTCCCCAGGGGGATTATGTATTGTTTCAACCCATCCCCAGGGTGGGGAATTAATAGAGACTGGGGAATTACTAGAGTAAATACGGTAAATTATATAAGAAATACAGTCTCAAGCTTATAAAGATCCTTGGTTCTTAAAAATAATTTTGTTGGAGGTTATAAGGGAGGGGGAGGGGGTATATCCTCCTATGTGTATCTTGCTTATAGCTTCCTTTATTTGTTAGCTAGATTTTTTTTTTGAAAATAAACTTAACAAATTTTTGGGTGTGGATCTAAAAAATACGGTTCGGTATAAAATTGGATGATCCTGGGAACTCCACAGATATCCGGGATTTTTTTTTCGGATCCAAATATCTGGATCCACCTATAGCCTAGTTCGAGGCTGTATTAAACAAATTGTTAATTTCTCTCTTTTCGTTAAAATCTTCTTCCTCTTCCTCCTCCTATTCTTTTGCCTAAAAGTATTGTTCCTCCAGTACGTTGAAAAGCTTTTCTTCTATTTCTTTCAATTAAATTAATATCTCGTATAGAACGTCTTTGAATTATTGGAGCAAAATAGGCTTTGAAGAAGCGATTTAATTGGGGGGTAGATGCTTGGGGGCTTCTATAAATTGGGGGAAAATTAATTTTTTTAGAAGTTTATTAGAGCCTGAGGGCTTACCTCTTCTGAAATTCATTCATAACTTCTGTTTCTTCCTCTTCATTTTCTTCATCATTTCCAGGAAATTGTTCCTCCAATTCTTTTAAATTATTCAAATCTACTAATCCTCCAAGCATTAATCCATTTATTTTGTTAAATTGAATTGAAATCTAAAAATTAAGAGAAAATTTTTTGGGCCTTATTTTTCTTAATTTTGGCCAATTTGAATAATTTCGATATTAAGGAATTGGATATTTTGAACCCTCAGAAAATTTATTTAAATATTTAAATTTATCCGCACACATCTTTGTGTGGAGAGAATGTGGATCCGTCCAAAAAAAATCCTAAAAAAATCTAAAAAAACCGTCCAATCCCGCCCCAAGACCGTGTTTTTTTGACCATAAGTTTTTTAATTCTTTTTTTAAATATTTTTTTAATTTGATTAAATTAATTCTAATACTAAACTAAACACTAAACTTACAATAAACTTAATTAATAAAATTAATATAATTCTTTTTTCAAGTGCCATTTTTGGAAAAGAAGAATTATTGGTACACTGTTCCTGTTTTCAATGTGCTACTTGTGGAATGGATTTGGGTAGAAATTAAATTTTGAATTTTTTTAATCTGAAATTAAAAATTTTTTTGAAAAAAGGATGATATAGAGATTGGAATGAGACAAGATTTTACTCGAAAAATTTTTTTGAAATTTAAAAATATAGAAAAATAAGGGGAGGGAGGGAGGGCATGCATAAATAAGCCTTTCCAAACTCCTTGGCCTTCTACTTTTAATTTTTAAATTTTATTTTTGACTGGTCCTAATTTTTCAAATGAGAGATTTTGATTTAGTCCTATTCTCTCTCCCCTTCCTATTCCAAAATTAAAAAAGAATTTTTTTTTAGTAGATACACCAGAAGAGCAAGTATTTAAACGTGATGGACGTTTTTATTGTCAAGTACATGGATATTTAATTAAAAATAAAAATAATATTGAACAACAACACTTGAATAAAGAAGAAAAATCAAAAAATACAAATTTTTTAAATAAAGAAAAATTTAAAAATGAGGAGAATCAACAGCAGCAGCAGCAGCTACAGGAAGAACAACAACAACAAAAAGAATGGTGGGAAAGAAGTGCTGATGAATTTAATGGAAGTAAAAAAAGGTGTGGAAAATTTTTTTAATTAATTAAAAAAGTTGACAAAATATAATTTTTTGGAGGGTGGCATTAAGAAAAAAAAATTATTTTTTTTTTAATAAATTTATTTCCCAAAGGGGTTAAAAAAGGCACAAACTTTTCTAGTTGGGCCATTATTTTTTTTTAAATATTTTTTTTATTCTTGATGGTAATGCCAAGAAAAAAATTTTTTTGTCTTTTTTTTTGCGGTCCTTTTTAATTTTTTTCTAGAAAATTATTTAAAACTATTGCCAAAAAATTTTTTTTAAATTACCTACCTATTTAATTACCTAAATATTATGGGAAAATGAAACATTTTTTTTAATTTTCTTTTTTTTTTAATTTTTTTGGCATTTAAAATTAAAATAAAATACCCTTTTTTTGTCTAGTAATTAAATTGTGAAAATTTAAGAAATGTGAGAGAAAATTAAAAATAAAACTTTTAATTTCTTTTTTAATTTTAATTTTTTAAGTTCTACAATTGTTCGATTTTATGGAGAAGATAAGGGTATAAACTTTTAAATTTTTTTATTTTTAAATTAAAGAAAAATACTAAAAATCATTGGATGGACCCCCTCCAAGGCTTTGTTTTATGCCTGCAACTTTTTTTTTAAATTTTCATCCGTTTTGATTAATTCTTATACCGATCTAAAGCTCTTGAAGAGTGGATTGGTTTCCTTTAATAAACCTTTCTGATCAGATTATTTTTCAATGATTTACAGTCAAATAATTATTAAAAATCACGATTGTCAGCACTTTTTTAGATATAACTTTTAAGTTAATATTCCGATCAGATTGGTCCTTTTAAATAAAAAGATCTGCACATTCAGAGCTTTCGAATGATATAAAAATTATTAAAATCGGTTAAGATCTAAGAAAGTTATGGATCAAGAAAGAATGATTAAGAAACAAGACTCTAGTGTCCCCTCAGCTTTTAAAAAGTAATTTAAAATTTAAAAACATTTAAAGACAAACAACAAACAAATAAAAACAACAATAACAACAACAACAATGGAGCAATGTTTTGGAAAAGTACAACAACATCAAAAACAACAACAACAAATGGACAACAACAACAAATGGACAACAACAACAACAAACAT
Organism: Meloidogyne arenaria; assembly: GCA_036172955.1. Classification (NCBI taxonomy): domain Eukaryota; kingdom Metazoa; phylum Nematoda; class Chromadorea; order Rhabditida; family Meloidogynidae; genus Meloidogyne; species Meloidogyne arenaria. The sequence goes on along the minus strand of JARQAB010000034.1, from coordinate 306,667 downwards.
TTAATAATAATAAAAACAACAACAACAAAAACATTAATTATTTAAATAAACTTGAAACAAAAGAGAATAAAACAACAACAACAAATTCCGCCTGTTTTGGAAAACAGGCGGAAACAAATTTAATAAATAAAAATTCCGCCTGTTTTGGAAAATATAAAAACAATAACAACAAAGAAATAAACAAACTTGAACATAAGAGTCTTAGCAACAACAACAATAATAATTATGATTTTATTGATGATTCAAAATTGTGTTATTGTGGGTATTGCAATATGGAGCTTAAGTAAGGAGAATTATTTTTTTTATTTTTTAAAATATTTTCTCAGACTGTCCCCTTTTTCAAATTTAATTTTAATTTTTTAGAGGCTCTTTTGTTTTGGCTAAGGGGCGTGCTTGGTGTCCAGAACATTTTTGTTGTGCCAACTCAGCATGTGCCAAACCTTTAATGGAAAGTGGTTTTGTTGAGGATCCCGAAAGTCGTCGAAATTATTGTCCAAAATGTTATGAAGTTTTGTTGGCTCCAATATGTTTTAAATGTTCTTTGCCTTTAAATGAGGTAGTTTAAAAGTTAAATAGATTTTTTTTTAAGGAAATGTTTAAAAAAAGGGATTTTGGTATCATTCGATAGAGGAGATATTCCTCTACAAAATATCCAAAAATGATAATTATTGATAAATGATAAAGAAAGTTATGGTCCAAAAACTAAGAAATACGTCTAAATTGAGTTAGAGGGCCTTCCATTAAAAGGGTCATAACTCGGGACCTACTAAACTGATTAAGGTTATTCTAGTATCATTCGATAGAGGAGATTTTCCTCTACAAAATATCCAAAAATGATAATTATTGATAGATGATAAAGAAAGTTATGGTCCAAAAACTAAGAAATGAATCTAGGTTGAGTTAAAGAGCCTTCTATTTTAAAGTATATAACTCATTGAAAGAATTAACTAACACGAGCTCTTGTAGCGCAATGGTTAGCGCGTTCGGCTGTTAACCGAAAGGCTGGTGGTTCGAGTCCACCCAGGAGCGTTCAATTATTTTTTGTGTTTTTTGACTTCGAAAAATTTTTAAAAATATTTTTAGAAATTTTTGAGGTTAGAAAAAATTTTTTCTGAGGGTACAAAATTTTTATTTAAATTAATAAAACTTAACACGGGATTTAAAAATACTTTTGGCATCGTTAGGTCGTTAGGTAAAAGAAGAAAATATCAAAGAATTCAATTAATCTGTATATCCTCTATCGAATGATACAAGAATTCTTTTAATATCAGTTCATTAATTCTTCTAATATTATTCATCCTTGAAAAAAATTTTTCTAACCTCAGAAAAATTTTAAAAATATTTTTAAAATTTTTTTCAAGTCAAAAAACGCAAAAAATAATTGAACGCTCCTGGGTGGACTCGAACCACCAGCCTTTCGGTTAACAGCCGAACGCGCTAACCATTGCGCTACAAGAGCTCATGTTAGTAAATTCTTTCATTGAGTTATATCCTTTAAAATTGAGGCTCTTTAATTCAATTTTGATTTATTTCTTAGTTTTTGAAGCATAACTTTCTTTATCATCTATCAATATTTATCATTTTTGGATATTTTGTAGAAGAAAATCTCTCCTATCGAATGATACTTGAATCATCTTAATCAGTTCAGTAGGTCCCGAGTTATGACCCTTTTAATGGAAGGCCCTCTAACTCAATATAAGAACACATTCTTAGTTTTTGGCCAATAACTTTTTTTGTCATTTATCAATCTTTATCATTTTTGGATATTTTGTAGAGAATTATATCCTCTATCTATCAATACCAAAATTAAATCAAAAGCCTTATTAATTCCTATGTTATAATTTTTTAAAGAAACACCCATTCCAATTTTTTTCAGAATCTAGAGTTTAATTAATTTAAAAGTTGTAAAAACCAGAATTAATTAAATCAGAATTTAATTAAAAAATAATCAGAAAAATTTCTACTATATTATAGTCTTGAAAAATATTCAGATTATTTATTTTTTTAATTAAAAAAAATTTTTTTAGTCTTGTATTAATGCTCTTGGAGAAAAATGGCATCTTGAATGGTCTTTTTTAATTACAATTTTTAATTTAAATTCAATTTTTAAATTTAATTCAGTTTTTGTTGTACTCATTGCCGTAAACCTGTAGGTGTTAGTTCTTTTTTTGTGGAGGATGGAAAGCCTTATTGTGATGATGGTAAAAAGATTTTAATTTTTAAAAATTAATTTTTCAATTTTTAATTAGTTAAACCAAAAAACCGGGGGTTTAAAAACTGAATTAAAAATTTAAAAAACTGGGAAATTTAAAAACCTTATTCAGATGATGGTGGAAATTTATTTTTAATTGGAAAAATTAATTTTTTTGAATTTTTAATTAGGATTGTTGACGATCGGTCGATTAGCCTAATCGAAACCAGAAATTGGGTGATAGAAACCCGACCATAGCCGAAAAACTGAGGGTATCTGCTAATACATAACTGGTCCCAGCAACCCTATTTTCACTTTAAAAAATTCCGAAAAAATTTTTTTTATCTAATTTTATAATTTTTTTTCAACTAGATTGGAATCATTTATTTACTACAAAATGTGTTGATTGTAAAGGGCCAATTAAAGTAGGCCAAAAATGGTTGGAAGCTTTGGGAGGACAACCTTTTCATGCTGATTGTTTTAAATGCTCGGTAAATAAATAATTTTTAAAAATTATTTTAAGGTTCAAAAAAATTTTAAATTGTCTGAAAAATATTTCTAACCTTTAAAAATATTTTAGAAATTTTTTAAAAAATTTTTCCAAGTCAAAAAACACGAAAAAACATTTTTTAAAGGCTATTTTTATTTTATTTTTGAATAGTCATTATTATATAATAAAGAATTTTAAGTGTACTAACATGAGCTCCTGTAGCGCAATGGTTAGCGCGTTCGGCTGTTAACCGAAAGGCTGGTGGTTCGAGTCCACCCAGGAGCGTCCAATTATTTTTTGTGTTTTTTGACTTGGAAAAAATTTTAAAAATATTTTAAAATTTTTTTGAGGGTTAGAAAAATTTTTTCTGAGGGTAAAAAAATTTTTAAAAATTTTTTGAAAATTTTTTCTTTCATTTTTTAGACTTGCAAAACTATTTTGGATGGAAAAATATTTTTTGAAAGACAAAATCGCCCTTATTGTCGTCTACATGCAATTAAAGCTGCAATTGCTGATAGCCAGAAAACAACAAAATAATTTATTTAAATATTTTAAATTTTAAAAAAGGGAAAATTTTATTTTAAAAATACTTATATTTTTTAAATATTACATTATTTATTAAAAAAAATTTTTTTTGATTGGGAAAAATAAATGTTTAAATTCAATTTAACTAGTCATCATCACGTTAAATCATAAAAATTGATTTTTGCTGGTCTCTCCTCTACTGATAGTTGGTATACTTTGTTTTGATCCGTTTTGTAATGTACCATTTTGTCCAATTATTACCTATGATCCGTTTTGTCGCAAGTTTTCCGTTTTAAATTTAGAATTTTCAAAAAATCGATATCAATCGATAAAATCAATACTAATCGATAATTTATTTTTAAAAAATTTTTATTTTTCAAAAAATCGATATCAATCGATAAAATCAATACTAATCGATAATTTATTTTTTTAAAATTTTTATTTTTCAAAAAATCGATATCAATCGATAAAATCAATACTAATCGATAATTTATTTTTTAAAAATTTTTATTTTTCAAAAAATCGATATCAATCGATAAAATCAATACTAATCGATAATTTATTTTTTAAAAATTTAATATTTTCAAAAAATCGATATCAATCGATAAAATCAATACTAATCGATAATTTATTTTTATTTTCAAATTTTCCCATTCCGCTCTCAAAATGCGGCACTGAACCAACCTCTATGTATATATTTATTTTTTTCTCTAACTACACTATTTCTTTTTTATACTTTCTCTGATTATTGGGATAAAGTGTCATTTATTTTAAAATGTTTATTTCAAAATATCAAAACTTCAAAACGCCCAATCCCTTCAAAACCCCAAATTGTCCAAATCATCTTCATGTTCATCTTCTTCTTCTTCCTCACCATTTTCCTTCAAATATTCGCCTTCTTCTTCCCCATCAATTTCTTCTTCATCCTCCATATCTTCAACTTCAATTAACTGGTTTTGCTGGTCTTCTTCGTCTTCCTCGGCTTCTTCATCGTCAGAAAGGCCTGCTCCCGTCATATTTCCAAATACGCGGATTTCTGAAGAGAAATTTTTTTTCTTGAGGGCCTTGAACGTATATATTTTAAGCCCGACAAAATGGAACGTAGGGGAAACCCGACAAAATGGAACGTAGGGGAAGCACGACAAAATGGAACGTAGGGGAAGCCCGACAAAATGGAACGTCGGGGAAGCCCGACAAAATGGAACGTAGGGGAAGCCCGATAAAATGGAACTTAGGGGAAGCCCGACAACATCTTCTAGTTAAACACACCGTTAGAACGTGAAGTATTTTCTCCATCAAAAGACTTGAAATTTCCAGAATCTGATTTAATCCCAGCAATTTCTAAGGCAGATTGTTCACTTTCTATACGCATTCTTTCAACAGCTACACGCATATTCTTTTCGGCATTAACTGCTTGTTCTCTTTCTGCTTGTTTTGCATTGTTTAACTTGAAAAATAGAATTTTTTAAAATAAATTTTTAATGGGTAAAAGTAGGGGACAAAATTTCCCTGTGACAAAATGGAACATTGGGGAAAGACTGACAAAATGGAACATAGGGGAAAGACTGACAAAATGGAACATAGGGGAAAGACTGACAAAATGGAACATAGGGGAAAGACTGACAAAATGGAACATAGGGGAAAGACTGACAAAATGGAACATAGGGGAAAGACTGACAAAATGGAGCATAGGGGAGAGACTGACAAAAGGAAACACACCCGATAATTTTCTAAAATTACAAACCTGTTGTTTTAAATAATGCAGATTGCGGAACAGAGTAACATACTGAAAAAATAAAATTAAATTTTAAAAATAATATATTTTTTATTATACCACATTATAGCGATCCTTTAATTCCTTCTCTAAATTTTCATATTCATCCATATATGGAGGGCGGAAAGACTAAAAAAATAAAAATTAAATTTTTAAAATTTCAAAAATTTCAAAAAAAAATTTTTTCAAGCCTAGAAAATTTTTAAAATATTTTTAAAAAATTTCCCAAGTCAAAAACCCCAAGAAAAAATCATCCGCTCCTGGGTGGATTCGAACCACCAACCTTTCGGTTAACAGCCGAACGCGCTAACCGTTGCGCCACAAGAGCAATTGACGGCTTTTTCCATTTTAATTGCTATATTCTTTTATTTTAATTAAATTAAAATTTATTTTTGCCTGTAATTTAGCCAATCTTTTTTGTAATTGTTCCAATTCCCGTTTTCTTCTCTCAATTTTTTTGGTTAATTCAACTTCATCATTTGTAATATTTTCTAATCTTTTTTTAAATTCATTTATTTTAAATTCAGCATCTGAAATTTTTTCTTTAATTTCATTTTCGATTTTTGAGGTATTCAAGGATTGACCCAAAGCTTTGTTTCTCATTTCCTTTAAATTTAAAATTAATTTAAAAATATTTTTTAAATAAGAATACCTTAGAAAACCCTTCATCTCTTAATAATTGGTAAAGATTTGCTCCAATTTTTGGTAATTCTCCAGCTGTTGAAACTGTTTGACGAAGTTCTTGACGCTGAAATAAAAATTCATAACTCGGGACATACTCAAGCGATTAAAAAGATTTTAGTATCATTCAATAGAGGAGATCCTCCTCTACAAGATACCCAAAAATGATAATTATCAATAACTGATAAAGAAAGTTATGGCCCAAAAACTAAGAATTTGATTTTAAGTCGAGTTAGAAGACCTTCCATTTCAAAGGCTATAACTCGGGAACTAATGAAGTGATTAAAAAGATTTTGGTATCATTCGATAGAGGAGATTTTCCTCTACAAAATAGCCAAAAATGATAAATATTGACAAATGACAAAGGAAGTTATGGTCCAAAAACTAAGAATTTTCTCTTAAAGTGAGTTAGAAGACCTTCCATTTCAAAGGCTATAACTCTGGACCTACTGAAGTGATTTAAATGAATTTGATATTATTAGATAGAGGAGATTCTCCCCTACAAAATATCCAAAAATGATAATTATTGGTGAATGATAAAGAAAGTTATGGTTCAAAAACCAAAATTTCTGCTTAAAAATGTTGGGTTTTCGACCAGAACTTTTTTATCAGTCTATCAGAAATTCTGATTTTTTGATATTTTATAGCCTTATCTCTCCTCTATCAAATGATACCAAAATTAAATCAAAAGCCTTTACAATTCCTATGTTAAAAATTTCATAAATCACCCCTTCCATTATTAAACTTTCTCACCTTTAAATTAACTTGACTTCTTAAAAAATTAATTTGTGTAGATTCTTCTTTGTTTATCCCAACATTGTTTTCAGATTTTAATAAATTGTGTGTTTTTAAACTTTTGTAGAGCATTTTAAGTACTGGAAGTATTTCTCTAACTGCATGGCCATCAGACTGAAAAGTTATTTTAAATTTTAAGTTTTATAAAAAATCAGAATTATTAGAAAATAAACTTGGAATCAGAAATCAGAATTATTTATAAATAAACTTAAAAATCAGAAAAATAATAAATTCTGATTTAATTATTTTTAAAAATTCTGATTTAAAGTGTATTTTTAAAAATTGAACATAGAAATCAGAATAAACAAACTTGAATTCTTAAATAAACTTGGAATCAGAATTAAAGTCAGAATTTATTTATGAACTTGAGTTTTCAAGAATAAACTTAAAACTATAATAAATAAACTTTAATAAATCAGAATTTAATTAAATCAGAATTTTTAAAAAATAAACCTAAAAATCAGAATTCCAACTTTCTTTTAATTCTGATTTCCTATTCCAAGTTTATTTTTTTACTTGAATCAAAAATCAGAATTTTTATCAAACTTTAAATCAGAATTAATTTAAAAAATTCTGATATTTTCCAACTTACTTGATAAACATTTTTTGGATTCAATTTAACATGCGCCTTTTGTAATAAAGAAAGCACAACACTTTTAACAAATAAAACACGTTCTTGTTCACTACCCATTTGTTTAGGTAAACGAATATTTGGCTCAAACTTCTTAACAGTCCATTCAAGAATTTCTGCCATTAAAGGAAAATTTGGAAAACGAAAATTTTCATTAGAGACGAGACGAGGAAAGCCAAGAGAACGCAGAATTTCAGTAAATTCTTTAAATTTTTTTAAATTAAATATTTTAATTAAATTTATTTACCTTTAAGCTCGTGAAAAGACATTTAATTAAAGTTGAATACAAATCAGAATATTTAAATAAACTTGGAAGAAATCAGAATATCTGAAAAAAATAAACTTGAAATTAAATTCTGATATTTATAAATTAAAGTTTATTTTCTGATTTTCAGGTTTATTTTAAAAATTCTGATTCCGTTTTAATAATTCTGATTATTTTATATTAAAATACAAATGTTTATTCTGATAATATCCTGATAAGTTTACTCTTGAAAATCAGAATATCAGAAATAAACCTGAATATTTAAATAAACTTGAAATCAGAATTTTTTAAAAATAAACTTGTAAATCAGAAAATAAACTTATTAATTTTTAAAAATCAGAATAACAATTTAAGTAAAGTTTATTTACATAAATGCTTAGAATTTTAATTCAGTAACCCTTGGCAACAGAATTTAAATAGCTAGAGAAACCCCTAAGGAAAAATACAGTAATATTATTTAAATAAAAAATATTTTATTTTTTATTTAAATATTTATTTTTAATTAAAAAAGGCTTCCGCTTCCTTTATTTACCTTCTTTTTTTGTTGATCAATCAGTACATTTATAATCCACTTGAACGTGGGCGGATATTAAACAAACAATTTTTTGCAGTCAATTTAATGCTTAAAAAATAAAAATAAAAGTTGAAAAAATTATTTTATGACGAATAAAATTTTATCTATTTATCTCCTCAGATTTCCAAAGAAAATCAGAAAAATATTTAAATTTAAAAAAATCAGAATATTTATTTATTTTCAAGTTTATTTCAGAATTAAAATCAGAATTAATTTCAGAATTTTTCCTTTAATTCCTCAAATTTTGAAACATTCTTCTCAACTTTTTTTGGCTTCATTTCAAAAATTTTAATAAAATTAATCTTCCAAAAATTTTTTTAAAAATAAACAACTGTTGGATTTATTCTTTGAAGAACATTTAAATTTGACAAGTGGTTCTTTTAAAATTTTTTAATACTTTCAAAGCCAATAAAATATCACATTTTCAAATCCCCCTCCCCAAAAAACATTCAATAAATCCACTTTTCCCAATTTTTATAAAAAAGTTAGAAAATATTTAGTTGATCGATAGCTACGACAGATTTTATTTAATCCCTCTTTTAATTTTCTTCTTCCAAGAAAAAGAAACTTTAAAAATTAAATTAATGTCTCGAACTATTTATAAGCTTATTAAACCACTCAAAAATTTGATTGTTTAGCCAAGCTTATTTAATTAAAATTCTGATTTTTCCAACTTTAATTTATTTAAATTCTGATTTTTCCAACTTTAATTTATTTAAATTCTGATTTTTTAAATTCAAGTTTATTTTTTTACAAAAATTATATTCTTCCCGGTTATATTTCCTTGTATTTTCCGGTTATATTTCTTTGTATTTTCCGGTTATATTTCTTTGTATTTTCCGGATATAGAATTAAAATTCTGAAAAAGTTTATTTTACAAATTCTGATTTCTCTTAAGAATTATAAATAAAAAATAAATGGTCGGGTGTTCTCCTTTTAACACTCTTTTTTCAGAATAAAAACATCTCCCCCCCCCCCCCCCCCAAAATTTTTTAAACCTTCTAAAAATATAAAGTGCCTTATGAGGAGGAGGTAACAAAAAAAGTTTTAAGATATTGGCTTTGTTGCATTTTTCTTTTCTTTTTCTTTTAATATTAACAACAAATCCCCAACTCCCCAACCATCAATATTCCTAAAAATGGTCTTTTTAATATTAAATAAAAAAATTTTTAAATAAAAAATATTTAAAAAAATATACCTATTTTTGTGGTTACTAATTTTGTATTTATTATTAAAAAATTTTTTAATATTTTTTTGGTTATTAAATTTATTTTTAAAAAATATCTATTTAAGGAAGCCTCCCAAAAATTATTAAAAATTTTCCTAAAAATAAGAGAAAATATCCAAAAAAATTTTAAACTTAAAAAAAATTTTCTCTTCAAAAAAATTATTTTTCTCTTTATTTCCCCCCTTTCCCCTTAATTATTCATTATTTAATTTAAAATTAAACAAATAAAATTAAAAAAAATTTTTTTTTGTCTTTTTAGAAAAATGGAAACAAAAGAAGAAACTCCTCCCTCCCCCTCTTTTTCTTTGTCAGAATTTTTTTCTGACAAAATAGAAAATTTTAAAAACTTTTTTGAAACAAAATTTAACGCGATGAATATCTGTTCGGCAGCTATGTATATATTGGCTGTAACTTGTGTAATAATTAATTTATATGTATTGCTTGATCGTTCGATTGAAACTATTCATTATCTGAGGATATATCATTTGGTATTCTGATTTACATTATTTTAAAAAATACAAATTCTGATTTGTATTTTTAAAAATTCTGATTTATAGAAAATACAGATTATGAAAAATACAAATTCTGATTTACTGAAAAATACAAATTCTGATTTACTGAAAAATACAAATTCTGATTGACAAAAAAATACAAATTCTGATTGACAAAAAAACACAAATTCTGATTGACAAAAAAACACAAATTCTGATTTGTAATTTCTTTTACAAATTCTGATTTTTTTCGAATCAAATAATTTTCATAGACGTTCCGGTTATATTCGTTTTCCGGATTTAAAATAAATAATATTTTCCGAAAAGAAATTATAAATTGATAATCAGAATTTACGGAAGAATTTACGGACAAATATAATAATTACAATTCCGGAAACAATAATTAATATATTTTCTCTATTCCGGAAATTAAAATATATAAAGTTTTACGGAATTTTCAGGCTGTCTGTTCCTTAATGTTCTCTTGTGGACTCCTTCAACTAGCTTTTATGTGGAAAGCGCAATGCGGAGATTTTGACAAATTAGCAAGACCCCACACAATTCCCCGGCCAACAATGATTTCTGCATTTGCCCTAACTGCAGGGATTGCTCTAGGATATGCCTATTTTCTTATTTTTAATATTGCATTTCGTAATTGTGACAAATTGTTTGATGCAGCTGGGGCCGAAGAACAATGGCAAGAAGCCCTCTATGATCTTTTAATGATTTCTTTTTGTGTTCTTTCACTCATTTATATCTTCCAAAGGTATTTACCCTTCTATGGATTAAATAAAAAAATTTTTTTCAAAAGATCTTATTATGGCTCGCAAAATACAAATTTTGATTTAATTACTAGAAAATGGGTTAATATTGTGTTGACTATTGTATGGGTCAAAATTGTGATTTTTAAAGGATATTTGAGTTATCAAGAACTTTGTCAACGCAGTGAAATATCTGGATATTGGTTGGTTAATTCAATAATTATTATACTTATTCCGGAAAATTATATTATTTTCCGGAATTTTCTATAAATTCTGATTATTATTTCTTTCCGGAAATTCTTTTTTAATTCAATATTTTTTTCCGGAAAATTAACCGGAAAATATATTTATACCGAAAAATAAAAATTAATCCGGAAATTCTGATTTTTATCATTTCCGGAAATTATATTATTATTTCCGGAAAATTTAATATTATTCAGTAAATTCTGATTATTAATTTATTTTATATTTTCTTTCCGGAAAATAGAACATTCCGGAAACCAAAAATAATATACCTATATTTTTAGGTGCCCAGTAATTAGACGTTCATATACTTGCGATCCCGAAACAAAATTAAAAGGAACACAAAAAACATGGTAAAATTACAAAAATAATTTTTATGTATTTAACACCTTAAAAGGTATTATATGCACAAAGGATTGTTAAATTCTGCAATAATTTCGTGTGCCTCAGAATTTTTTCCAGTAATGTTAGTAGCTCATTGGTTAGCTTGTGGACGGGCAGAGCAACGAGCTGATGAGCTTATAAGGAGGAGACAAGTAAAAACACGAATTTAAAAAATAAAAAAAATTAATTTTTAAAGGAAAAGAAGAGTGTTAGAAGAATGCTTCAAGGAATGATTGGAGATGTTTCAAAAATTTATGGCTTAGACCCGACAGCACAAATTAGACGACAACTTCCACCTCTCAATTTACCCACAATTTTAACTGCTTCACTTGTTATACTTGCTTGTATTACTGCTTTTGTATGTTTTTTCTGTTAAGGATTGTTGTTGAATATTTTTTTAATTTTTTAGTTGGCTAGTCTCCGTTGGTTTGTAGGCCTTTATTTTGCTATTCTTTTTGGTAAGCAGACAATAATAAAAATCAGAATTATTGTAAAACAGAAATCAGAATTAAAACAGAAATCAGAATCCAATAGGTGAAAAAAAAACCATCGAGTTGCTGTCACCTTCTCTTTAACAAATAACCCTAAACCCCCGCCTAGAAAGCGTTTTAATGTTAGCCTGTAGGAATCTCTCCTTCCTTACAAACCAAGAAAGATTATTTTCTCGTATAAAATAATTTTCTTAAAATTCTTCAAAAAATTTCCAAAACCCCTCTAACCGGATATATATAGTGTTTGAGTAAAAAATTTAAATTTAGATGAAATGCACAAAAAAGGTTCAATGACAGATACTTATTCTGAATGTGCTGCTAGTTTAACACAAACATTTTTATTTGTTTTGGTATTATTTTTTTAAAAATTTCTTCAAAAAAAATTTATTTAAAAGTTGTGTTTATGGGCAAGACAAGCAATTACAGTTAAACGTTTTTGTCCTTACCACAAAGCCGAATCTAAAGGGGATTTAGTTTTAATATTTGGAAGTGCTTCTTTTATGACTGTTAAACTTGGTTTACAGCTTGTTGAATTACACTTTCAAAGAGCAGACGGGTTTCTTTCTTGGCCTGAAGCGTTGCTGCGCACAGTTTCCCTAACATTAATTCAAGCTTCGCAATGGTTGCAATATATGTGTTTGCATAGAATAATGGCCCTACATTTTGAGTTCTGATTTTGTATTTTTTAATTTAAAAATACAAATTCTGATTTGTAAAAAAATACAAATTCTGATTTGAAAAATAATACAAATTCTGATTTGTATTTATAAATTCTGATTTGTAAAAATACAAATTCTGAGAATTACAAATTCTGATTTTAAAATTCTGAAAATTACAAATTCTGAAAAAATATACTACACACTAATTTGTATTCTTCTAATTTTACAAATTCTGATTTGTAATTTATTTTTACAAATTCTGATTTTTCCCCCATTAACTACATATAATTTTCAGAGATGTCCACGCTACCCGCCGATTTTTACCTATTGTCGCGTTATCTGCAGTTGTAGTAAATTGGGTTGGATTTGGAGTGACATTTTTCGAAACAAATACAATAAAATATCAATTGGGACTAGAAGAATTACGTTTTAGTCAATCAACTTTAATAATAATGATTTTTACTCAAACAATATATCCGGCCGATTATCTTTTTTGTTTCACTGCGGCTGGATGTTGGACAGACGTTTTGTTAAGGTAAATAAAAAATATTTTTGAATGAAAAAATAAAATACATAATATAGATATGTGGAAATGGGACTTTTCCAGCTTGGACTTCCAATGGATTTGGAAGAATTACAAGATTTAGAACAACAACATCATGAAGCTAGAAGAAAGGTAGAGAATGAAAAATATTTATTTTTAGATTAAGATTACAACAGAAAATTCTGATTCTGTGTAATTTACAAATCAGAATTATTTTAGAACCAGAAATCAGAATTATTCAAAATCAGAAACAAATAAAAAAATCAGAATTAAATTAAAAATCAGAACTAAGTCAGAACAAAGTCAGAAAAAAATCAGAATTAAATCAGAAAAAAATATTAAAAATCAGAATCATTCCTTTCAGAATCAAAAATACAAATTCTGGTCTGTAATCTAATAAAAAAGACAGAAGAAATAATTCTGATTTTTGTATTTTTACAGGGACATTCTACTCCTACAACAAATGTAAAAAGTCGAGTATCTTCTTCTACACTAGAAGAATTAAATTCATCTTTTGGTACAGACAGACCACAAATTGAAGAATTTAAAATTTGTAATGGAGATTTATTAAATAATGAAAATAAGGAAGAAGAAAATATTGAAGAAGAAAAGGAAGAATTAAAAAATAAAAATAATAAAATTATTAAAGGAATGATGAAAAGAGGTGGAGGGGATAGAGGAAATAATAAAAAGAATGTTACACAAATATCAGTTAGTTTTTATATGGATCCAGCTATTATAGAAGAGGAAAAAGAAAATAAATAAAAGAAAAAATTTAAAAAATAAAAATAAGAAAACGCGGGTAATTTTTTTAATAAAAAAAATTTTTTTTTATAAATGGGTTGTCTCCTCCATGTGTTATAGAGGGTGTGCCGGAGACGAATCCAAAAAAATACTATTTTTTCAAATTTTTTATATCACCGGAAATATATTTTTTTCAAAATAATAAAATATAAAATATTCTGATTTTTTTTTAAAATTTTCTCTATTTATTAAATTTAACAATTCCCCCAATTCCACTAATTCCAATTTCTTCATTTCCTCCCCCAAAAATTAAGGAATCCAAAAGTTTTTTGCCATCACAAAAATTTTTTAATTTGAAATTTTTAAATAAAATACCAAAAAAATCCATTTGTTTGCCAACTACAAAATTTCCAATTTTTGAAATTAATCCCAAAGATTTTGCTCCATTTATTGTTGCACATTCAAATAATTTTTCTGCATGTAAATAAGCACAATTTCGACAATTTGTACGCATCTATAAAATAAATAAAATTTTTTGAATTAAAAAAGTTTATCATGGAGGAGGACTTTAAATCCCAAAAACAATCATAAAAACAACTTTTAATTTTTTTTTAAAATTAATTTCTGACATAGGGAAGATGATCTTTACAAAAGGCTTTTTTAAAAGGATTTACTGTTCCGATAAAAATATTTCGGGACTGAAAATTTTTTTTCTAAAGACTCAAGACGAGCTAACATAAGCCTCTATAATTAAAATTTCGTCCAGATAAAAATTTTTTTAGATAAGTAAACAATGAATAAAAATGCTTTCCTATTCCCCCACTTATATAACAGTTCCCAGAACCATGGAACGATCAAAAAATTCTCAAAAGGCTCAAAACTAGAAACCGGACCCCGAGAGCACCAATAAAAATCGTTTATTAATTTTTCGTTTAAGAAAAAAAATTTTTTTTATTTAAAAATAAATAAAAATAAAATTTAAAAACAAACATTTTGACAGAAAGCAAGCCAACGCATTTCTTCTAACATTGCTTTAAAAAAAATAAATTTAAAAAAACCATCAAAAATTAAAAAAAATACCAATTCTATTATTACAATCAGTTCCCAAACAAATATTATCAAATTCGTTTAAATTTGGAATTCCATCACCCAAATAACCTTTAAAAATAAATTTTAAAAATTAAAAAAAAATTAATTAAAAAAACCTTCAGTACACGGACATATACAAACATTTATTTTTCTTTTAACAAATTCATCAAGATTTAAACGTTTAGTATGTGTACAGTGAACAACAGTAATTAATGAATTATCTATCTGAAAAAATTAAAAAAAAATAAATTTGAAAAAAACTGACATTTGATGGCAATCCCAAATTTGAAAATTCGCGATTTTCAGAAAAAAAATCGGGAACGGGAATTCCCGAAAGAAATTTAATTCCCGATTTCCGGGAATCGGGATTCCCGATCCAAAAAACGCCGGGAATTCCCGATTTTCAGGAATCGGGTCGGCTAGATCCCTGGAACATAGTAGACGATGTTCCATCCTTGAATGAATCGGCAATTTTGGTGGCAAATTGACCTCCAAACTAGTTGAAGCCCTCAAGAATAGGCACGGAAAAATTCCAGTTTTTTTATTTAATTTAAACCTCTTCTGTTTCTCCATTTTCCAAAATATTTTGTAATAAAACTTCTGCTGGGTCCTTCCCTTCATTAACAAGGCGACAATCATCTAATTCAGCTGGTTGTTCTTCCAAATGGAGATGTAAAGGTAAATTATTTTGTTGAGCATATTGGTATAATTTAATTGCTTCTGGTATTGGAACAGCACGAAGAGAATGAACTAAAGGAAAAATGGAAAAACGTAAAAATGGACCAAATAGAAATGGGATCAAATGGAATTTTTGTAACGATGGACCATATCAAAATTTCGATCATTGAAAAGTGGAATGACTCAAGCTAAAAAATAGGACAAAAAGGGCCAAACAGCCCTTGGACCAAACTTAAATTTTTCCACAAATGGACCAAACGGAATTTTGGCGAAATGAGATTCACAAAAAATTATTTAAAAGAAACCTGCAATAGCCATAGTGACCAAATCATTATTTTTCAATTTTTCCCTCAAATCCTCAACATGTTCAATAAATTGTTCAACAGTTGCACATGAAAATCGCCATTGTTCTGGGTTAATTTCAGGTTGAGAAAACCCAGCTCGCATATAAAGAGTTTCTGAAAAAAAATTTTTTTTAATTAAAAAATTTTAAAAAATTAACCAATTAAAACTAATCTAATGCCTACTTCACAAGCAGCTTCTATTACAGCCATGTCTAAATCAAAAAATCCATCAGAAGAAGCTTTATTTGAATGATGAACATAATGAAATCTTGAATAAAAAAAAATTATTTTTTTTATTAAAAAATAAAAAATTCTTACTCCCCAACAGTAGTTATTCCTGCTGATAACATCTCACTAAATGTATCGATACAAATCTAAAAAATAAAAATCTTAAAAATTCAAAAAAAAATCCCGGAACGAATCTAGAACCCAATCCGTATTCAAACTCTGCCTGGCGAGCAAATGAAGAACATGCATGATTTGGTACTCTTGTGTTATCCCCACTTCCGCAAATGAGAGGAGCAAGAAGGCGAAGGAATAGACATAATGTTGCGACAAACATTTGCGGAAATGGGGGGGGGGATAACACAAGAGTACCCTTGGTTTAAAGCCCCTGATTCCTATTCTAACTTTTCTGAGCCTCATTCGGTAGTTCACCATATTTTTTGGTCCCATTGAGTGTCCTCCTCCCCCTCCTCTTACTCCCTCATCCACTTAAATATAATCATTCAAACCTTTTTCAATTTTTCATAGTCAATATCCTCAACCAATTTGTACATATTTTGACGCCATTTCCAAAAATTATCAGCTCCCTCATTTCCAATTTGCGAGAGTCCACGAAGTTCCCGATGGAATGCATGTGAATGAGCATTAACAAAACCAGGTAATAAAGCCTTTAATTGAAAAAGGGAAAAAATTTTTTTTTAATTTTCACAAGAGATTGGAACTTTTCAAAAATAATGACCCTGATTTTGTTTGAGGATTTTTGACCAAATTCACCTGGCATTGAAACAAGAAAAAAATCAAGGTCAAGGAAAAAATTAAGGTACCCCGAAAAATAAAGGAACACCGAAGAATGACTCGGATCCAAGAAAAATTAAGGCCAAGAAAAAAAACAGGGTCGAGGAGAAATCAAGGACAAGTAAAAATTAAGGAACACCGAAAAATGCCTGAATCCAAGAAAAAAATCAAGGACAAGGAAAAAATTAAGGAACTCTGAAAATACCTTGATTTTGACTCGGATACAAGCAAAAATTAAGGTCGAGATCCCGACCAATCTCTTCTAATTTTTAAAACTTAAAACAAACCATTTCTCCAAGATCCACAATTTTTCCCTCTTCAATTGTAAACAACTCATGATCTTCTTTAAATATGTCTTCAATTTTACCATCTTTATCTATTTTAAGCAAAACATTTTGTTGAAATGATCCATTAAACCAAATCCATTTTGCTGTTATTATTTTGCCTCGAAAATCGTTTTTTGGATCAAGTTTAGGGTTGACTGATAGAGCATGTTCTGTTATGACTGATGAAGTATTGACTTGTTGCTTATTTTCTTCTTTTTTTATTTCCATCTGAGCAAGTTCTGGTTTGACTGATGTATCAACTTGTTGCTTTTTTTCTCCTTTTTTTATTTCCGTCGGAGCAAGTTCTGTTATGACTGATGAAGTATTGACTTGTTGCTCATTTTTTCCTTTTTTTATGTTCGACTTCATTCTTTTTAATACTTGTTTACCCAATCTTGCTAAAAATAGTATACACCGTAAATGTCTAATAGAACCCACCTTATTGTTAGATAGAACCCCCTCAATGAGGCCCAATGGAAAATAAAACTCAGGTCTTCTATTATAACATATTCCCCAGTAGTTTTTTTTAAACCCATCGAAAAACAAACGTCCAGGGCCTATATTAGAATCCCAGTCTATTAGAAGCACCCTCAGAGACCCAACGAAAAATAAACTCAGTGTTCTATTAAGACATTAAATTTAACTATCCCCCCCCCCCCCCCCAAAAAAAAAAGAAATTAATAAACCTCCTACTGATGCTAATCGTTTTCCTTCCTCTACTTCCTTATGCCTTGTAATCAGTTGCTGAATACTTTCAAGTGTCAAAGGCACTTTCTTTTTTTTCTTATCAGTGACTTTCTCCGTTTTTATTTGTTTCATTGAATTTTTAAAACTAAAAAAAAGTAAAAAAAAATAAAAAAAGATAACAAATATTTAATTATCAGCAATAACCTTCTCTTTTCACAATTAATCATTTTAAAATATTTATTCTCTCAAAATTTTTTTAAAGAACACATAGAAAAACCCGGAAAATGATAACAAAAAAATTTTTCTTGTAAATAAACAGAAGAAAAAAACACAAAAACAAAAATTTTTGGGCACAAACAATAATTAGAGTTCAAACTTTTCACATTACCAGGCCGGAGTTCGAGGGGTTTTCCATCCAACCGGGTCAGGGGTCTTCGAGCTGGAACCCCCAAAACCTTCCCAAAAAACCTTCCCCGAGTTGGAACCTCTAAAGGGTTCCCAAAATCTGGAAACCCCGAAAAACTGGATTTTATCAAAACATAGCGTTCCCGGGCTATCGGGCCCGTAAAACCCCATGTTCCGTATAGAACTCTAATAATAAAAAAAAATTTTCAAAAAAAATAAACAAACAATTGTGAGGTTTTGAATATTTTTCTAGTATTTTTGTACATACAAAAAAATATTTTGTTTGCCTGATTTATTCATCCATATGTTGCTTTGCATCAACCCAAGTTAAAGGATTAGAATCTGGTGTTGGAATAAGATTGGCCTTGAAATGTTAAAAAAAATTTTTTTTTGATGAGAAACGAAAAGAGGAGAGTTGGGCATCGAATTTTGGTCCGAAAAAGACTAGATGCCCGACTAGATAAAATGAAGCCCGAAAAAGACTCGGTCGGGCCGGCCCGATAAAAATGAAGCTCGAAAATATGACTCGAACGTCGGCCCAACTCGAAAACTCTAACCCTAAATTATGAGAGAACCCAAAATTTCTCATAAAACTTTCATCCCTATTTTAATTAAAAGATACCCCCTCCCACTCCGAAATAAAAAATAATTTTTTAAAACAAACCTCATATCTCAAAGTATCCTTTACATTAACCAATTTTACACGAACAACACACATACAATTTATAGTTTGTCTTTCTTCAGGTTGCAAATCTTTTACCCACGAAGGTACTTCTTCATAAACATCCTCTTTATTCTTCTTTCCTCCCCCTCCATTTTTTCCTCTATCCTCATCCTCCTCTGATTCCCCTATTCCTTCAACTACCACAACTCCATTTCCATCACTTTCCCCATCCTCCTCATCTTCCTCCACATTTCTTAACAAATTATCAATTTTTTTATCCAAATTAGGCAAACATTCTTCTCTTCTAATTTTATTATTAGCCATTGTCTCATCTTTCCCACTAAAATAATTTTTAGCTTCTTCATTAAACCATAATACAAGGGTAACAGGACCATTTTTTGTTATCTTTCCGTGATATATTCGATTTAAAAATTTTTGTTTCTTTAAAGAAAAAATTTTTTTTAATAAAAAAAAATAAAAGAAAAATAAACCTTAAGGTATATACGTTTAACAATTCCATATTTTATCAAAAGTAAATCAAAACATTCATCAAAAAGTGCCATAACTACACCAACAACTTCCATACCTCCATATTCCTTTAATAAAAAAATATTTTTCAGAATTTTTAATCAGAAGAATAAATCAGAATTTTTAAAAAATAATTTTATTTCTCAGAATTCTGATTTTTCTTGTATTTTTTAAAATTCAGAATTAAAAATCAGAATTCTCAAAATTAAAATCAGAATTTTAAGAATATATAAAATTTTCAGAATTCTGATTTTTCTTTGTATTTTTCTAAATTAAATACAAAATTTGATTATCAGAATTAAAAGAAAAAGAGACAAATTCTGATTTTTCAAGAAACACACATGTCTTTTTCAAACAAAAATCAGAATTTAAAAAACATAAACAAAAGAATCAGAATCAGTTGTTAGTTGATTTTTAAAAAATTCTGATTTTCTGATTTCAGAATATGAAGAAAAAATTCTGATTTTAGAATCAGAAACGAAAACAGAAAAAAAATCAGAAATATTTATTTCTGATTCAGCCTCTAAAATTCTGATTTTTCTTTAAATTATTTTTTCTTACCCTTATAAAAGAACCAAAAAATATATCAGCACTAGTTTCACTACACATTTTAGCACAAGCTTTTGTTGAATTTGCTCTCATAGCAATTCCATTCAATTGTTTAACTGAATAATCTGGATCCTCCGTATAATTTAAACTTGCAGCCAAAAGTCTATGAACTATAATATCTGGATATCGACGAATTGGTGATGTGAAATGTGTATAACTAAAAAATATTTAAAAAATTGACAAAAAATTTCAAAAAAAAATTTCTAAAAATTTTTGAAAAATTTCAATATATTTTTTAAAAAAATTCCCAAAAGACTTAAAAAATTTTAAAATTTTCTCAAAAAATTTTCAAAAATCTTTCAAAAATTTTTTGAACTGAAAATGTTTCCAAAATCTCAAAAATTTGAAAGAAAAAAATTTCAAAATTTTCTGAAAAAAATTCACAGAAAAAAATTTTTTGATTTAATTTCAGAAAAATTTACCAAATTTCTCCCAAAAATTTTTTTTAAAAATTCCAAAAAAATTTCTTCTTACAAATCAACTCCCAATCCATAATGACTAAAATCAGCAGGTCCATCCACAGCACCCGTACAAAAATATTGAGCAAAATTCATACATTTAATAAGTAATTGATTTAATGCTGGAGCAACTGTATAAGCATATTGTTCAACTTTTGTAAATTCTTCGATTGATTCTCCCAAAGTTTTTGAATTTGTTGAATCTATTTTAATTCCTAATTTGGCACATTTTTCGACCTAAAAATTGAATTAAAAATGTGTGGAAGGAAGAAATAGTAAATGGAAATAACAAAACAAATCCTATTCTAATTAACGCCCACTAAATTGTATTGATAATCACGACACTTAAAAATGAGAATAAAAAAAACAATAAGGATTAGTGCTCGGAAAATGGAATTTTAGGTATCGGTAGTACCGAGAAGTACCAAAAATACCGCAGTAGTATCGAAACGTGCTAAACACTAGAAAAGATAAAAAACTGTTCATAGCAATAAGGAGTTGATCACCGCTCAATCTCAATTTACCTTTGCACCGATTAATTCTAATCCTAGAGAATGTCTCCACTCTCACCATCCCTTCACTTTAACTATTAGCAAAAAAATTTTCTAACCATATTTTTTAATTCCTTCCTTTTAGGAGTTGGATGTCTTCGAAGCATAGCACGATCATCATAATATTTATAAAGTCTTTGAGCAACTTCCATATTTGCTAATAACATTAATTCTTCAACCAAAAAATTGGAATCTTTTCTCTGAAAAATTTAATTTTTTTTCAAATTTTATTTTTAAAAATTAGAAAAATAAAAGTAATAATTAAAATAAAATTTACCCATTAAAAAGGACTCGAACCTTCAACAAAAGACCATCGAGGATTATGCCAAAAAATTTATTCAATATACACGATTGTGTAGAGCGAGAGGTCGGGTTTACTATTGTCAATTTTATCTTTTTATTGGCTTTAATTCATAAATTAAAAAGTTATAGGGCTTCAGTCTACCCTCACAATTATGTGTTCATTGGAATTTTTAAGCATAGTTTCGTGATGGTCTGTTAGCCCCCAAAATTGTTTTTAGCCCAATTTACGCAATTTTTAGTTTAAAAAAATAATTGTAATTTTAGAAAAAACCTGATCAAGTCTAAGTCCACGAGGAATCCAAGTTCCACTTAAATTTCCTTTTTCATCTTTATTTATTTGTTCAAGATCAAATCTCAATTTTGGCAAATCAAATTTTAATCCTCCTCTTCCAAATCTTTTTCTTTTTAGTTTTTTTGCAATAAAATTTAAATTGGTTATAGTTTTCTTTATTTGATGTATTTTTATTTCATCATGAATTTTTGGAAGTTCATTTATTGCAAATTGCTTTTTTGGATTTTCTATTATATCCTTTTAAAAAATAAAAATAAAGATTTTTTAAATTATTAATCAGATTTTGGGAAATATGGAGAAATAAGTATTCTTCCATTTTAGGATAAGAGATGGAGAGGACTTAAACTATAGTTTGAACTTTTCAAGGCGTCGGGCCCAGCATTCATCCAGATTTTTTTCTTTTGAACTAAACTGGACCGAGGTTTCCGGGTTAAAACTTCAAAAACAGGATATTACCAAAATACAGGTTTCTTTGCCCGGAAAACATAATCCTCGCCCGATTTCGAATTCTAAGTTAAACTGAGGACAGCTGGAAACGATAAAAGTTTCGAAAACATTAATAACTGAACTATATGAACAACAACTCAGAAAGCCTGGAAATCCTGTTTCCGATTGACCTCTAGCCCAAACAAACATAAAAACTCTATTCTAGATGGAATTTAAAACACTCATCCCTAAATAAATTTTCTAAAAACCTGTGCATGTTCATATGACAATTTAGAACAAGATTTAATTACAGAACGTCCAAACCAAGTAGAAAGTATATTTGCTTCATCATCCATAGTCCAAACAATGGAGAAGGTTAGCCTTTCGACACCTGGATTTAAAGAACATAAATGTTCACAAAGATCAGATGGAAGCATTGGAATTGCCTTAAAAATAAATAAAATTTTAATTGTTTCTTGTGTCCAAATTTTGATTAAATAAAAATTGATATAAAAAGTTTACAAAGTTAAAGAGCATTAAACCAGGGTTTTTTGAATAAATTTATGAATTCTGTTCTATAATTGGAAATTTGGAATAGTTATCCAAATATAAGTCATGAACCACTAATGTAAGTAAGGATTAATCTAAGGGCGGTTATAAACCAGCTCCAAAAATTCTTTGCGACGTTTTTCACCTACTTTACCCTCGTTTCCCTGCGTCTGTGGTGAATGTCGTCGATGAGAGTGGAGCTGGTCCAAACAACAGATTATGGCTCCACGGTGTCAATGGATATCAAAGAACGGGAAGGGGATTCCACCAACAGTTTTGAATCCCCCCACCCTCCTTGTGCCTAGGGCTTCCCGGTGCCATAACGAACGAGAAGGGGATTTCACTAACAGTTTTGACCCCTACCCTTTGTATCGTTTAATGTCGACGAACGAATAATTAAAAAAAACCTTATGCACAAGATACACAGTTGTTCCTCTACTACGTGCCCAAGAATTAACTTCAGTATCAATTGGAAGAAAATAAGCAACATCAGCTATATGTACTCCAACTTCCCAACAATCTTCTTCGCCATTTTCCCCTTTTATTCTTTTTATATGTAAAGCATCGTCCAAATCTCTTGCTGTTAATGGATCGATTGTAACAACAACTTCTTTTCGAAAATCACGACGATAATCAAATTCTTTCTTTAAAAAAACATAAAAAATTAAAAGACCCTTATTTTTAAAATTTATGGACGTAGTTGCTGACAACAAGTAAAATATTATAAATTAGTGCGCTATGAAATCCATTTCCCCGGATTTATAACTAGAGCCTGACCGGATCCGGCAGATTCGAAGATCGTGAAAAAAATCCGAATTTGAGACCAGGAATTGGAAAAATTCTGCCGGACACGATCCGGACCCGCTCACTATCATAGACATTTAGCTTCAAAAAAAGGACAAACTTGTTGTTCTGACAAATGAAATTTTAAATTCTAAAAATTCTAAAAGCCATCCCCCTAAACGCTATCCTTATTTTAATCCCATGGACCGACAGAAATTTTTACTAAATTTCAAACCCTACTGGATCAATATTCAGTATTGGAATAAGCTTCTTTTCAATTGTATTCTTCTTTCCATTTTTCTCTTCAGCTTTCGCACTAGGCACTGCCTTCTTCTCTCCATTCAGTACTGCACGAAGATTCTTCCCTTCATTCTTTTCCTTCT
This sequence comes from Meloidogyne arenaria, assembly GCA_036172955.1. Lineage (NCBI taxonomy): Eukaryota > Metazoa > Nematoda > Chromadorea > Rhabditida > Meloidogynidae > Meloidogyne > Meloidogyne arenaria. The sequence continues at coordinate 283,101 of JARQAB010000034.1, read as the reverse complement.
TTTTATTTTTGCCTTCAAATTCCTCCTTTTCCACCACCTCCTCAGATTTTACTTCAATATATTCCACCCCAAGTTTAACCAAACGATCTCTCAAATCCTTCATAATTTGTGTGTGACTTTCATATTCCCTTACATCAACCCCATTTACTAGCAACAAAGCCAAATGTTCAGCGTTAACATCCCCAGCCTTTCCCAAATTATCGAGTAATTTTCCTCTTGGATTAATACAATCATCTTCCCATTCTTGTAATTGAGCCAAATAAAGAAATTTTTCAAAATCTTGTGGGCGATCATAAAATCCTGTTGGGGCACGCCTTTTGAAAAAAAAATTTTAAGTTAGGACCTATCCTTCTCTCTCCAAAAAAGTAACATCGATTAGAGGAAATTACTCAATAGCGATATTAGGCTCTACAATTTAGAAACCGGTATGTACCCAATGTTGGAATAGTCATCCTAATTACTGAAGCTGATGACGAGAAGCCGGTCGGAATTTCAGACGTTTTTTCCTTCCGTTTTCAGACCATTTCCGTTTCCAGGCATCTTCGTCATTTCCGACCGACCTCTGCTGGCAACGTAAGACAGAATCTTCTTATCACCATATTTATTTTAAATATTCCCTATAAAAAATAAAAAAATTACTTGATAGGAATTAAAATTCTTGGAACTCTGGAATCGACTGGAACAAAAATAAAATGAGCAGTACTAGAATACATTGGCCTAATGTGCCCAACAACTCGGCGACTTGCATTTTTTTCCAATATTGCTACAACTTGTGCTGATTTGATTAAATGTTTTTCTTTGACAATAGAACAGCAATTATCAAGATCAGAGATTCTGTGATACTTGGCATGTGGGAAACGAGGACTGAAAAAAACTAATATTTTAGAAAAATCAGAAAAAATCATAACAAGAAAATTCCAAAAAAAATCAGAAAAAAAATCAGAATAAAATTCTGAAAAAAATCAGAACAAAAAAATTCTGAAAAAATCAGAACAAAAAAATTCAGAAAAAAATTTTTAAAAAAATCAGAACAAAAAAATTCTGAAAAAATTTCAAAAAAAATTTCTGAAAAATCAGAACAAATTTCCAAAAAAACCTGAGTTTATATTTTGCCCGATAAGCTTCATGCAAAAACCAAAATTCTTTTGACTTCAATTTTACTGCTACCAAATCTCCATGTAAACCTCTATTTCTATCTTGCGGACCAAGTATTAGCAATTCATTGTGTCCATCACCATCTGGATTATCAACAAAGCATTGTTCTGTGTTTCGTTGGTTAACACGCAAAATGCCCTAAAAAACAAGTTTTCCAAGGATTTTTGAAAATTTTTGAAATTTTTTTGGAAAAACGTGGATAAGATATATGGCATTCAAAAGAGCTCATTGACTTGCTTGTGAGTCGAATGACACCAAAATTATGAGAGGCTCGTACTTTGGGCTGAAATGCAGACCCTTGAATAACCTTGGTTCCCTACGGTTTTTGACCATTTTGAGCCTTATCTGAGCCCTCTCATTTTGAGCCTTTATAAAATATGGTGTCATTCAACTCAGCTCGATGAGCTCTCTCAAATGTCAATATTTTATTCATTTTCATGAGTATTATGTTCTGTACAATTTTTTGAAAAAAAATTTTCTAAAAAAATCCAAACCTCAATCAAAGAGCCATTCTCCAATCCTTCTTTCACTTCTTCCTCGCTTAAATATGCAGGGTATCTAAATCCCGTATTTTTGCCAACATTATTATTGTTTGGAGCGCTGCTAAGACTGCTATTATCGTTGGTTGAACTTTCCTCTTTTGCTGTCTTTTTATTTTTCTTTGAAGACTTGACTTTCTTTTCTTTATAAGGTTTGTATGTTACTTCTATCACAGACATGCTGAAATAAAATTTAATTTAAATCTAAGCCTTAAATTTAAAAAAAAATTTTAAAAATTTTGAAATAAAAAAATTTTCAAGATTTAAGAACTTTAAGAAAAAGACATTTTGCCAAACTTTTAAACTTTAACATAAAAATAAATTTTTCAAAATATCTACAGACACTTCGCCACACCCCTACTTTTTTCTCATTTAGTCGAAGAGAGTAAGTTGGACATTTGGACATTTTGCCACACATTGGAAAGTGGACATTTTGCCACACCGTTGATTTTCTCTCATTTAGTCGAAGAAGAATTTCACTTCCGGTTGTTTCCGGAAAACACACAGTATACCTTTTTTATAATACCGTAAGATTTTAAAGCAAAAAATTCAAAATGTAAAAATTAAAAAAATTAATTTTCCAAAAATGTTTTCAATAATTTTCTTTTATTTTCCATTTTTAAATTTTCTTTAAAAAATTTTTCAATTAAAAATATTTTTTAATTTTTGTGCTAATTACTTTTGAAAGGCTAAATATGGGAGAGAAATTTTTTCTTTTTTTTTCCTCTCCAAAAAACTCCAAAAAATTTTTCCCATTTTTATGCTCTACTAAAAAATGCGTATTTTTTATATTTTGGAAATTGGTGAACGCAAAACTAAATGTTTTGGGTGTTTAAGTTGTTCTAATCGCTCTCTTTGTATTTTCTTTTGTATTTTACAACTTGTTGTTGTTGGGTGTTCTTTGTTTCAGGTTTATTATTTTTCTCTAGACTTTCTCAAAACTTTGTTTAACGACTTGAGAGACATTTGGCCACACCGTTGATTTTTTCTCATATAGTCGAAGTAGTTCCGGTTGTTTCCGGAAAATCTTTCAGGTTTTCCGGTTGTTTCCGGAAAATCTTTCAGGTTTTCCGGTTGTTTCCGGAAATCTCTCCGGTTGTTTCCGGAAAATCTTTCAGGTTTTCCGGTTGTTTCCGGAGAATCTTTCAGGTTTTCCGGTTGTTTCCGGAAAATCTTTCAAGTTTTCCGGTTATTTCCGGAAAATCTTTCAGGTTTTCCGGTTGTTTCCGGAAATCTCCCCGGTTGTTTCCGGAAAATATTTCAGGTTTTCCGGTTGTTTCCGGAAATCTCCCCGGTTGTTTCCGGAAAATCTTTCAGGTTTTCCGGTTGTTTCCGGAAAATCTCTCTCAGTTTTGTTTCAAAACACCCTATTTATAGCATTTATATTCATGGTCTCGTTTTGGACACGTTTTCAAATGTAATTCAAATATTACCGCGGAGGCTACTTTTGATGAAAGACTGTTAGCCTACGATATTGTAATTTTTGATTTTGGATTAATGAATATTGTTTTGAAAATGTGAGAATTATTTTAAAATTTTCATTCTAATTTTAATTTTGAAGGAGTAAATGTGTGGCAAATTATTTGGATGGAGGCTATTTACGTTTCTTTTGGTAGGGGATTTTTAAAATGAAATTTTGATAGGAATCCATCCAGCAATAGTCTTGAATCTCATATTGAGGGATTTCTTATTAGTGGTCCTCTGAATGGCCGAAAAATTTTTTGGGGGTATCTAAAAGCGAGTTTCGACTGTATAAAAAATTATGGGAGGAACAGACAACTCTCTTACTAAAAATCGTAAAGTTCCCCTAAAATTCGTAAAATTTCCCTGAGAACTCAAGAGAAAATTTCTTCCTAAAAAGGAGCCTAAAAAATCAAATTTATTTATTTAAAGGTGTGTTGAACACACATCCGCTTTGCTCATTCTTCTCGCTGTTTTGAGTTTGGATTTAAAAAAAATTTGGCTTTACTGGCCAGGTATTTCCTCCCAAAAATTAAAAAAAAAATTCCCCCTATTTTACAGCCCTTTTTATGCAATCATCTTTTGTATTAGGCATGGCTATTCTCTCAATGGCTACAACTCCAAAAATACTTGAAGCAATAAGTACTCGGGTTGATAGCCATTTAAGTACTTTATTAAGTATTTATGTTTGTGGGGTATTACTTAATTGGTAAGGCAAAAATTATTTTAAAAAAATTAAAAATTTGAAGGATGTTTACTCTCGTTCTCTGGCATCATTATTGGGATATGGAAAAAGTGGTTAGAACTCTAGAGGAAAATTCCGGAACGGAACAGAGAAATACAATACAACAACATAGACGTAATAACCAATCTCTATATTATTGCTGAAAAGGGGAAAATTCTGAAATAAATAAACTTGAATTTATTTATTAATCAGAATTTGTAATTTTTCCGGAAATTGTAAATTCTGATTTAATTTACATTTAAATTCTGATTTTCTATTTAATTTCTTTCCGGAAAAGAAAACTGTAGTTTTGTAGTAGTTGTAATTTTCTTTCCGGAAATTGTAATTTTTAATTCTGGTTTTTTAATTCTGATTTGTTCTGATTTAATTCTGATTGTCCGTTATTAATTCTTTTTACAAATTCTGATTTTCTATTTGATTTCCGGAATTTGTAATTTTAATTCTGATTTTTTAATTCTGATTTGTATTTCTATTCCGGAAATTAAATAAAATATTCCGGAAAATAAATTATATATTCCCGGAATTCTTCTTACAAATTCTGATTTTCTATTTAATTTCCGGAAATTGTAATTTTAATTTTCATATTTTTATAATTTACAAACTTGAATTTTTAAAATAACCTTTTTTACAAATTTGAATTTATTTAAAATAAATTTTGTGATTTTACAATTCAATAAAAATTGAAACTAATTTTTAAACATTTATTAAATTTTGTTTTTGTGTTTTTATAAATATGTAGAGAATTACTGTAAACACCCCAGTTGAAAATTAATTAAAAATTAATTTTATTTAACTAAAAAATTTTCTAATTCAACTGAGATGTTAAAAGGTCATTAAACAAAAATTTTAACCAACCAAAAAGAATAAAATTTAAAATTGAAAATTATAAGGTCTTTATAAAGTAGCCAAATCCAAAGTACCATTCACCGACAAAAAGTCTTTCCAATTAGTAGAGAAGTTGTCTACTTTGCAAATGGTCATTACAATATATGAGTTGTCTCCCCGTTGCTGAATCTAATAGAGAAATAAAATTATTTAAGCTTTTTAATTATGATTTTTAAATTCTGATTTGGTGTTTATTTTTAGGAAAGTTGTAATTTTATTTCCGGAAATTGTAAATTTTAATGTTAAATTCTGATTTATATTTTTATTCCGGAAATAAAATAAATTATATATTCCGGAAAATAAATTTGTATTTTCCGGAAATTAGTATTTTCCGGAAATAGTAGTTATCAATTTATTTTACAAATTCTGATTTATATTTAATTTCCGGAAAGCTGTAATTTTTAATTCTCTTTCCGGAAATTGTAAATTCTGATTTATTTTTAAATTCTGATTTGATATTTAAATGCTTTCCGGAAAAGGAATTGTAACTTTGTAGTAATTTTAATTTTTTCCGGAAAAATTCTGATTTATATTTTCATTCCGGAAAACAAAAAATATTTTATATTCTATTTTCCGGAAATTCTGATTTTTATTTAATTTCTGATTTTTCTGATTTTTGTTTAATTTCTGATTTTTATTTAATTTCTGATTTTTATTTATTTGCCTCCAGGTTCTAAACTCACATTGTAACCAACACTATTAGGATTAATTTGCGTCGGGAAACGTCCAATACTAACAACAAAACGTTTACAATCTTCTGACCGTTTACTCATTGCAGACTTGTCACGATAAACTTCCATTAACAAAGACATACTCTGTTCAGTTAAAGAGTATTGTCCAAACTTAACATTTGAAGCTAAGGCAAAAGGGTCTTTTGATTTGATATGTAGCCAGCGCTTTAAAGTCAAAAGAAGGCCTCCACGTTTTTTCATTCCCGGCACCATTATTGTCATTATTACTGAAAAAAAATTAATTTTTAAATTAATTTTAGTTGAGTCAACCTTTAGTTCCCGTATCTTGCATAACTGCCAAAGGTGCATCAATTTCACCCCGAGAAGTGGTAGCCGATGCCATTTTTGAGAATAAATATTTATTTTTAATAAAACGAAGTCTAAAAATTAATAAAAAAAAATTAATTTTTGATAAAAAAAAATACAAAGGCAAAAAGTCGTTTTTCGCTGCTAGGAGACTACAATAATTAAATCATCCCAATTAAAAAATACAAACGCGGTCTTGAGCGATTTTTAAGCCTAAAAGAATGCGCGAATTTGAAAAAACCAAGAGAAATAAAGCAGAAATAAATATTTTTAATAATAAAAATGTAAGGCTTCGAGAGACGCATGGAAAACATTAACAATAAAAATAGTAAAAATATTATATGGCTGCCACCATTTGTTGAGGGAAAAATCTTTATAAGGAAGAGGTTAAAGACAACATTACAAAACAAACAAACAGGTCTTGTCTCTATTTTTAGTAGTTGAGTTCAGAATTGAGAGAGTAAATATATTTTGAGGAAATGTTTGTACAATGAACTCACAACCAGAACAATTAAAATATATATTAAAGTTTTGAATTTTATTTTACAAACCTTCCGGAAAGAGTAATACATTTGTAAAATAAATTTTCCGGAAAGAATATAATTACAATTTGTAAAATAATATCCATACCGGAAGAAATATTTATTACAAACCTTCCGGAAAGAATATGTAAAATGTTTTCCGGAAAGAATATTAAAGGAATATATATTACAATTTGTAAAATAATATTCTACAATTGTAAATAATATTTATTCCGGAAAGAATATTCTATAAACTTTCCGGAAGAATTTGTAAAATATATTTCCGGAAAGAATATACAAATTGTAGAATAATTAATGTGTTTCCGGAAAGAATATTTTCACAAATTTTCCGGAAAGAATATATTAAAAAAATAATATTCTACAATTGTAAACTAATATTTATTCCGGAAAGACATCATTTTACAAATTCTTTCCGGAAAGAATGTAGAATCGTTTAAACAAAGTTTTAACAAATTTTAAAACATAAAAAGAAAAATAATTGATTTTTTAAAAAATATCAAAATTTCATAACGACAGTCTAATTATGGTGAAATGAATATAGATAGTATGAGCAATAAAAATGTTCGATAGAAAAATAAAATTTGTAAAGTCCCCAAAAACAAGTTTTTAAAAATAAAATGGCCATCGAATGACAAACTTTGTTCTAAATATCATATTGCAATTGAGACAAAATAAAGTAAATAAAACAATAAACAGCTGTGCTTTTAATAGATTATTTATATGGGGTGAGGGGTAAAACGAGGAATTCCAAAACACGGAACAGACAGAACACGGAACGACAAAACGCGGTCTTACCAAAACGAGGAACGACCAAAATACGGACCATACCAAAACGAGGAATAGACAGAACACGGACTTACAAAAACACGGAACGGCCAAAAGGCGGAACGACCAAAACACGGTCCAGGGAAATAATAATTCTTTATGATTTTTAAAATATTTTAAATATGTATGTATAATCAAAAAAATATTTAAAATAATGGGTTTTAAAATCAGAAATATTGTTAAAATCAGAATTTTTTAAATTAGAATATTTCTTAACTCAGAATTTTATAAAAATCAGATGGGTCAATTTAATCAGTCACCGATAAACCGGGGTCCCCGATATTCATCTTGATTTATTTCCCTTAATCTTATATTTCCCTTAATCGTTTTATCCTCATAATCCCTCCTCCCCTTTACTCATCGTTATCCCCCTTTATTCCCTTCACCCTCCTAATATCGAAAAAATTAGTGAGGGTATTTTTATTTTTCCTCCAATATTTTTTAGGAATTATTATTTCTCTGGACCGTGTTTTGGTCGTTCCGCCTTTTGGCCGTTCCGTGTTTTTGTAAGTCCGTGTTCTGTCTATTCCTCGTTTTGGTATGGTCCGTATTTTGGTCGTTCCGTGTTTTGGTAATTCCTCGTTTTGTCGTTCCGTGTTCTGTCGTTCCTCGTTTTGTCCGTTCCGCGTTTTAGCCCGACACGATTTATATGAGATTATAAATGCCCGAAAATAATTATGTTTTAAACTGACCCAATTATAAACAATCGTTTTATGTAAAAATAAAAATCAGAATAAAAATCAGAATTTGAATAAAAATCAGAATTTTTTCTGAATAAAAATCAGAATATAAAAATCAGAATTTGAATAAAAATCAGAATTTTTCTGAATAAAAATCAGAATAAAAATCAGAATTTGAATAAAAATCAGAATTTTTTCTGAATAAAAGTCAGAATTCTGATTTTAAAATAAATTTCTGATATACCTATAAATAATAAAAATCCTTCCCTATTAAAAACAGCTTACAAATTAAAAATAAGTTTAAAAACAGGCAAAACATCCCCCAGTTTATTTGTTTTTCTCCCTCATGTATTTGTCATATCTAATTTTGAGGAAAATTGCCGATGGGCGTCTGTCTCTAAAAATATCTAAAAAGTAAACAAAATGCCTAGAAAAGACGTTATTGAGTCAATTTTGTTTTAACTGCAAACTGACCTAATTACTTAGAAAATAATTTGGTCAATTTAACCGGAAGAAATAAGAAAATATGGAAATTGAACATAAAATTTCCGGAATAAATATTTTATTTCCGGCAAGGACCTAAATTGTGATTTAATTCTTTCCGGAGTGTAATACATACTATATGGTGTGCTTTTTCCGGAAAGAAATATATTTTATTGTTTCCGGAAAGCTTCAGGAAAAGAATTCTATTTAATTTTACTGTTTCCGGAAATTCGGAGTGTGTGAAGCGAAATTCTGATTTTATACCATAAAATCAGAATTAAAAAATTTAACCGAAGGGTAGAATTCTGATTCTATTTCATTTCCGGAAAGTTTTAGGAAAAGTAAAATTCTGATTTTATTATTTCCGGAAAATATACATAATATTAATAACCTTTTTCCGGAAAGTTGTAAAACTATTACGTCTTTTTTCTTCCGGAATATGTAAATTCTGATTCATATTTTTTTTTATTTATGACTAGAAGAATAACATTTCTGGTTATCGATAACATTAAAAAATATGGGAAATTTGTAAAACCGCTATTTGGAGTGTTTGCTGTAGTAGGTGTGCGCCCCTCAATATTTTTCCCTCATGCGAAAAATTTTGATTGGGGAAACAAAATATAAAAATGCTAAAAAAAAGGGAGGCGATTGAGTGAGTGGATGAAGAAAAATGAAGTGACTAGTAAAAATCCCCTCCCATCCTCTTCTTTTATTCTCGAGACCCTTTTAGGGCGTCTACTTACCTCTACCACCATTACCGCCATTTTTCAGCCTTTTTAAAATAAAAAAATATTTAAGTAAAACTAACAGTCATCATCATCTTCTTTTCTTCTTGCGCACGTCAAAATGTGCGATAGGCGGATTTTGCCTTTTTATGGGTGAGTAATGAAGAATTAAAAATAAATATAAATGATTGAGTGGGGAAAGAAAATGCTTGACCAATCTCAAGGTTAAAAATAATTAATTGATATATTAATAAATGAACTGACTTTTGGATTAATTGGTTAAAAAAAGAAAAAAGGAATTTTATTAAAAATAAATAGGTTAAATTACAATTAATTATTTACAAAATCAGAATTTTTGTGTATTTACAATTTTACAAAATCAGAATTATTAATTAAACTTAACGGTCAGTTTGAGTTTTCTCATAAAATCAGAATTTAAAAAAATCAGAATTTAAAAAATCAGAATTATATAAGATCGGAATTTTATAAAATCAGAATTAAAAATCAGAATTTTGTAAGGTCAGAATTATATAAAATCAGAATTTTGTATATTCATTATATAAAATCAGAATTTTGTATATTCATAACAGAATTTTAAAAATTTCCAATAGCCGTTTCAGCTTCTTCTAAAAGTTGGTGTGCTTTTTCTAATACCGCAGAATTTGCATCGTTTAAATCTTCAGGAAGAAAGAGAAGAAAAGTGAGGGCAGCAAGAGGAATATAACTTTGAAAATATTTTAAAATTAATTTTTAAATTTTTATTTACTGTTCAAAAGCATCCGTAACACGATCCAAAGTTATTTCTTTTTGAAAATCGGCATCCGCTCCAAATGATTGTAATCTTCTGAAAAGACAAAATTGTAATTTGTTAAAAAAGTTTTAAAATTCTGATTTATTATTCTGGTTTATTTTGTACTTTTAATGAAATCAGAATTTTCTGAATATTTTTTCAGAACAGAATAATAAAAATCAGAATTTTCCAGTACAGAATATCTAAGACCAGAATTTTCAGAAATTCTTTCAAATCAGAATTTTAACCAGAATATTCAAAATCAGAATTTCCTTTTACTTTAATAATTGGTAATGGTAATACTGAAGTAATTTAACAAGTTGTGTTTCATTGCGTTCCTTGGTTGGCATATTCCAACAAATGCATTTGGCCAAATCTTCACCAATACATCCACAATGTGTTTCTGAAACAGAAATAATTTTATTAATTTTTGATAATTTTATTCAGAATATTTTTTTCCAGAATATTTTTTCAGAAATTCTGATTTAGAATGCTCTGAATATTCTGATTTGAAAAGAATTTTCTGAAAATATTTTTAAAACCCCTAACCACCACCAAACTTACGTGTCCAATCAATCAACACGATTCCCTTCTCCAAATTTGTATTTAACAATTCATGGGTATTCTGTTTATTATTCAAATAAAAAAAGAAATGTGAAGCAATCGGATTTCCATGTACAAGACATTCAGGAATACCAAATTGAGCACCATTTTTGGTTATATAACGTTGTAAATTGTTATTTTGAGTTAACATTTCTAACAACTAAAAAAAGTTTTTTTCTTGAAAAAATTTTTTTTCAATTTTTTAAACTTATATTTTCGATAAATTCTTCCATTTTCTCCATTCTTTTCATTTAAAAATGTTTCAATAAATCCTTTAAGTTGAACATAAAAATATTGGGGGAGTTCAGCATCTCCGACAATTTTTAGCCATTCATCCTTTTTTATCATTGAGAGTGCATGGAATTGTGCTAGAATGCGTAGTATGCCGCGAATCCCTTTAAAACAAAATTTAGAAATCAGAATTTTGTATTATTTTAATATTTTATAAAACCAGAATATGTATTTATTAAATCTAATTTAATAAAAAAATCAGAATTCTGAGTTAATAAACCAGAATTTTTAAGTTTACAAATCAGAATTTTGTATTTTATTATTAATTTGTAAGCAGAATTATTTGTATTTTTTAATTTTACAAATCAGAATTTGTATTTTTAATGTTTTACAGAATCAGAATTTTGTGTTTTACTTAATTTTAGAAATCAGAATTTTGTATTTTTTAATATTTTACAAAACCAGAATATGTATTTATTATGCATATTCTGGTCAGAATTTTTAAGTTTATTTAAAATCAGAACTTTGTATTTTATTAATTTGTAAATCAGAATTAGTGTTTTTTGTGTATTTTTATAAATCAGAATTTAACATACCTTCAGCAGAAATTCCTTCAGTAATTCTCCCAGTGCGTGCCCTATCGCTAAGATCTTCCATTAAAAGAAGAGCACTACATGATTTTGACCATTTTTTCTTTAAAAAAATTAATTTTAAATTTACTTCAAATTAAAAATTACTTTAATTACAAAAATGCGAGGTATTGCAATTTTCTTGTGTTTAGAAAGCCATTCATATACCTGACATTCTCTTAAAATTCTGATTTTTATTTACCAAATTTTTTAAAATTTTACCTTCTAAAAAGGTCAGAACCAAGCTTTGATTGCTATAAAAATCAAAATTAATTTTCCAAAAAATTTCTGGTTCCGAAAATCTTGCCTCGGGCGAGTCGTCCTCATTAGCTTCTGATATTTTCAGAACAACACTTGTAGGTAATTTCTGATTTTCCCACCCAAAAGTTATTTTTAAAACACAAGTACGGTCAAGATCTTTAAAAAAATTATTCAAAAAATTCTAACAAAAATCAGAATTCTGGTAAAAAAATTTTATTTTATGTCACCTTTTTCATTTGTATCATTAAGTCTTTCAACAATCCATTGAGGTTCTGGTTCATTAGGACATTTAAATTTTTCTATTAATCTTTGGAAAAGCCATTCAAAGGAAACTTGGGTTCCACAAATCCATTGTCGACGAGGTTCTTGTTGTTCTTCCGGAATGGGGGAGACAAAACTGAAAAATAGAGAAAGAGTACAAAATTCTTATAAAAATCAGAATTTTAGAAAAATACAGAGAAAACACACCTGTTTCTTATAAAAATCAGAATTCTGATTTTTAATTCTGGTCATAATTCTGATTCTTAATTCTGATTAGAATTCTGATTTTTAGAAAAATCAGAATTCTAAGATTATAAAATACAGAAAAATACAAAATTCTGATTCTGACAGAAAATCAGAATTTTACAATCAGAAATAAAATCAGAATTTAAAAAAAAACACAAAATTCTGATTTTTGTATTTTTAAATTAAACTCACTCAGAATTTGCAGAAAGGATAGAAGGTTGAGGAGATCTACTACAATTTTTAATTTGTTGTTGATTTATAATAAAATTTTCATCATTCACAATTGGATTACTAGAAAGATGAGGTCGAAGCATTTCATGAATAAATGTTGTTTTATTATTTTCTTTTTGTAATATTCCAAATCCATTACAAAATACCCGATTCATTACAATATTCCATCCTTTCGATTTTATTTTTGAATTTTTAATGGTTTCGACATTTTCGCTTATAGTATTATTTTTATTATTGAGGGACCTTGCACTTTCTGTTGATGATACTTGACAACCCATTTCGAATTGTAATTAATTCTGATTTTATATATAACTGAAATTCTGGTTTTAAAAATTCTGATTTTATAACTGAAAAAACACAAATTAACAAACACGTTCTGATTTCTAAAATACTCTTAAACTTGGAAAATACAATTGTAATTTTAAATTCTGATTTAACAAAATTCTGATTTGCAATTTCAAGTTTGTTTAAAAACAAAACACATTCTTAAAGAAAGTAACCTTAAATTCTGATTTGTAAAATTCCAAAAAGTTTTGGGTTAATGGAAGTTTAAAAAAACTTGAAAATTCTGGTTTTGATTTTGTAATAAATTCTGATAAAACCTAAAAACAAAACACCCAATTTTAAAATGGAAGATTAAAAATTCTGGATTGTAAGAAGAAATAAAATTATTTTTCACGTCTATACAAAAATTCCCTGCTGTTTCTTTTCCAAAAATAATTTTAAAAAATTTCCAAAAATATTAATACAACAATAAAAATAAAATACTTTTTCTTTTTTACTTCCTTAATATTCCTTTTATTAATTTTGGCCAAATATATTTAAATGAACGTGAAATTCCAGCTGTGAAGGCATTTTTAATAGATTGGTGTTTGCTTGAATGACCAACAATTTTTTGTAAAACTAAATCTAGTCTTTCTGGAACATCATAACGATGAGAAATGTGGTAGATTAATTCCTTAAAAATAAAAAAATATTTTTGGGAAATTTTAAGGGAAAAAATTTTTAAGGGACAAAAATCAGAACAAAAATCAGAATGATTTTTGGAACCAAAAAATCAGAATATTTTTTGGAACCAAAATCAAAATAAAAATCAGAACAATTTTTGTAACAAAAATCAGAATAATTTCTGATTTAAAAAGCAAACAGAAATCAGAATAATTTTTGGGACAAAAATCAGAAAAAGTATCAAAATAAAAATGAGAACAAAAAATCAGAATAATTTCTGAATCAAAAATCAGAAAAAAATCAGAATAATTTTTGGACCAAAAATCAGAAGAAAATCATAAATCCTCAAAAATCGGAAGGTTTAAAAGATTAAAAAAAAAAGAAGAACAAACCTCAATATCCAAGTTAGTATTGTATCGTCTAAACCTCCTCGAAGGGTAATAAGAATTACAAAGGCCTCTTTGTACAAAATAGGGAAGCATTTGGAGACGATGAAATACTGTTTGGATTGAACTTGAAAATTTTTAAAAATTTTAAATTTATTTTAAAAATTTTCTTACTTATCCTGTTCAATCATTTCATCATTTTCCACCAAAATTTGTTTATCACTAAAATAAAAAAATTAAAAAAAAATTTTTTTTTGAAAATTTCTCAAACTTTTTTAATAAAGGAATATAAAGCATTCTGAGTTGTTCATTTGCACCTTCTACCAATTTATCAATTTTTCTTGAATCTTCTGCCCATCCCATACGTACATCTCCTTTGTAGGAAAGACCGACTATTTTGTGGAGAAATTCCTTTAAAATTTTGGGAAAAAATTTTTTCGTGAAGTTTTATTAAAAAACTTAGGTAGTAAGCTATTTGTAATAATAGTTTTTCAGTCGATAAATGTCGGAAGCTTCCCAGCCTCACGGGTTGAGAAAAAAGTTCGATTTCGGATCGAATTTTCAAAATCTTCTTCGAATTGGATTTTGAGTCGGGTCAGCACCGGGAGATTAGGAGGAACATCAGGAGAAAGAAAAAAAGTTGGATCGGTTTTCTGGCTTCCCTATTTTATACAAAGAGGTCCTTTTTCAAAAATTTCTTGGGTCGGGGGTTCTGGTTGAAAAAGAGAAATCGGATAATCCGTGACATCCCCTAGGCAGAGGCCCACAGAATTTTTTAAATTAAAGCCTTACTTTAACACTAAATTTATCAGGTAACAATAACAAAGCTGCCTGCACAGCCATCCATCTATTGTCATTAATTGCTTGCCAAATTGGTCTGTTTGGTTCTTGACCTAATTTTTGATCGTTTGGCCATACAAGAACATTTAGGACAGGTTTGTGTAATCTTCCAGCGATATATAATTTTGGCCAATCTAATAAATCTGCTTCAAAGTCTTCTGTGTCAATTACACCATATTTAATGAGACGACCTTTAAAAATTGAAGAGATTTTTTTTGATTATTTTAGGGGTCCAAAACAAAATGTTTAAGTGGAAAAAATTCAAAAATAATTTAAAAGATAGGGTTTGACTAGGACCAAGTCTATTAATCCTACATTAAATCCGACTTGGTAACACTAAATCTAACTACGACAGCGAAAGATTTTGACAAACCCGACCCCGACAAAACCCAATCTAAACTCTTTCGACGCTGACCCGTCCACCATCTCCAACCCCCAAACGATTTTTTCGAACCCGACTCCCAACATTCTCAACCTTAACAAAACCCGACCTCAAACTTTTCGACCGAGAATCAAAATTCCACTCCGATTTTAAAAAATATTTAAAAAAAACCTCTAGAAGGTATCAAAGTATTATAAAACAATTTTGCTCCTTTAGGAAATAAAAATCCATCTCGTTGAAACCAATACAAATTATTTATTAATCTTTCGGTTTTAAAAAGACGCCAAGGAAGTGAATAATGTGCTGGATTCCTCAATTTAATTTAATTTAAAGGAAAAAAGAAAAAATTTAAAAAAATACCAAAGCTGGTTTTTTTGATGAAAAAGCATTGAATTGTTACATACAAGAATAAAATCAACCTTAAAAATATAAAAATAAAAATTGGGAAAAATTAAATTTTTAAGAATATTAATTGAAAAAAGATTCCGCAACTCGCAATCTTTAAAAAAAATCCGCAAACGCAATCCGCAACTCACAAATGCAAAAAACTCAGCAATTTACGCAATCCGAAAATGCGTGCAGCCTTTGAATTTCAACCTCCCTTATTGAATTTTGAGACTTAAATTAGGAGAAAACAACTTCCAGCCAAGAAAAATTTTTTGGAACCGATAAAAATATTTTTTGTGAGTAGTGAGTCGTTTGGTTTAGTTGGAAAAGTTTTAGTATTACAACAAAAACAGGTCCAAGGTTCGGTACCCAGTGGCGGTAATATTTCTTAAAAAGCATTGGAAAAGTGTAAATATGAGAAAAACGGTGAGAAAAAATATTGGTGGGCAAAAAAAAAATTTTTAACCCCCAAAATATTAGAAGAAACCCCCCTCCCCCCCACAAAAAATATTAAAAAATCTAACCATTTTTTCTTTTTGATTTTCTCCTTTTTGTGGAATAGCTCCAGATCCATAAGCAAAAGCATAACAAACTTGATCCAAAGGGAGAGAAGCACCAAACAATAAATCTAAATAATCATCATTGCAGCAAATATTGAGAGAATTTTGGGTATTTTCTGGTGGTGGTTGTTTTGAGAATGGAGGGAACATTTTTTGAAATTGAATGGCTAATTCAAAAATTAATTTTTGAAAAATTAAAAAATAAATAATTAAATAGATTTTAAATAACCTGAGAAAAAATAAAAAAAATTTAAACAAAAATTTATTTTTACCATAAGAGAGGAAAAGAGTGAATATTTAAATTAACAGGAATTATCATTAATAAACCTCAAAAATTTGCTCGTCTCTTCAAGTTCTCAAAAATTAAATATTCTTTTCAATCGTGCCCATTAATTTCGACTACGTCTTGGACTAAAAATTGAATTTTAAAAATCGTCAGAAAAATTTTTGAAAATTTTTTAAAAAACTTTTTCAAAGCTAGCCCCCTCCCAAAAAAATTAAAAAAAATTTTTTCAACCCCCCCCCCCCCCTTCCCAAATTTTTTCAAAAAATTTCAAAAATTAAAAATTAAATTTACGTTTGTGTTTGGACATTATAAGCTCCACTGCTGAGAATAATAGATTTAATTGTAGCGTTGAGTTCGTCCTGTTTTTCTTGCAATTTTCTGATGTCCCCAGTCGCTTCATTGTGAAGTCGATTAAAATGGTCGTAATTGACAAACTAAAAATAAATATTTGTTAAGTGGAAACATCTCAGAATTAGCGTTAAATGACCCAGTAATAAAGGAAAACATATGAAGAGTGAATTTTAGATTAAAAATTTAAAAGACGCAAAAGGGTCAATGAACTTCAACCTTCAAATTTTCAAAAATCTCGAACCCCCAAAGAAACCCCTCACAAATAAAATTTAAATTTAAAAACCTTAGCCTCTACCAAAGCATTTTCACATCGCAAATTTGAATTGTCATGTTGTGAGTTTAAACTTTCACGTTGTGAATTTGACTTTCCACTTGAACTTTGTTGGTGGTTTGTACGTCTTGGAGTCTGATTATTCATTGTAGCAAATTCTTTTAAATTTATAATTTATCTAAACTAAATTTTAAAAATTAAAAAAATAAAGAAAAAAATCCGTTCGCCTATCCCTCAAAGGAAAAAAATTTTGTTTGAATACCATTTTGTCGTATTTTAGCCTAAGTACCGTTTTGTCCGGTACCATTTTGTCGTATTTTAGCCTAAGTACCGTTTTGTCCGGTACCATTTTGTCGTATTTTTGCATATGTACCTTTTTGTCGCGTACCATTTTTACCGGAAATGTAACTTTTCTAAAGCTGTTTAATTATCTCTTTCTCTGATTTTCTTCAAGTTAGACACAAAAATATAGAATGCCAAAAAATTAATTTAATAAAAATTAAAAGGCGATAATTTAAAAGCTTGGATATTATTTTTAGAAATTTTGAAGAAATTTTTTGATTTTTTTTAATTTTTTGAGTGATTTTGAATAATTTTTCTTTTTTCTTTTACAGAGAAGCTCAGAAAATGTCGCTTTATGAAGAAGAGAATGAGACTGTTGCTAAAGAAAAGGAAAAGGATGGTTGGGAAATTTTAAATTTTTAGTTAAATTTTTTAAATAAATTTTTAGATTCTTCACAAAATATAATGAGCAATAAAATGAATTTGAGCTTTTTAAAGTCACAATTGGAAGCTAAAAAGGCTTTGCTTCAAAAATCTGCAGCTGCACAAAATCAGGTTTTTTATTCATTTCTTTCTTTTTTTATTTTTGAAACTTGGCTTCCTCCAATTCTACTTTTTTTCGAATTTATTTAAGGAGGATTAGATTCCATTGAGTAGTATTTTAAAAGCTTAGGGGATTGCTTAAGGTCTTTAAAATAATAAGTAATAACGTTGGGGGCCCGATCCGGCCCTTTCCGAAAGATCAACTCGGCCATTTAATTTTGACCCGAAAAAGACTCGGTCGGCCCAACTCGAAAACCCCAACCCTACTAAGTAAGGTTAGCCAGGCTTAAGAATGTGGTATCCAAAAAGTTGTTAGGTCTCTGGTAGAGACTGGATTGGGAAGGTCGGACGTAAAATATTTCAATGACCGAGTTTGTTTGTTTGAAATCTCGTCTCGGTCTGTTTTTAATCTCAGGTTCGATTCCTGCCTCTGCTAAACCTTTTCTTGACATTACCATTCTATTTTTTCCTCTGAACATTTTTTTAAATTTTTAGAAGAATTTACAATCCCAACAACAACAACCTCCTCCCACTCCAACAATTTCAACAACTTCAGTAATTGAACAACAATCAAATTTACCAGAACAAAAACCCTTGACCTAAAACCACAGCAGAAGAGTACATTTAAATTAAAAACACACAAAGCTTTCCCTCTTCCACTTGATTCGTCTGGAGCTTTTTCAATTATTCCAAAAGCGTTTAAGGAAGACAAGGTTTTTTTTAATTTTTTAATGAATAGTTAAGGAACTTATTTACTTTAACACCCTTTTATTTGCAAATCACCCCTATTTTTTTTTTTTCTTCACCGTTGACTCCCGCGAGATGCATGCCGGCGTCTCGTCTAGTCCCTTAGATTTGGTTGACTATTTTGAGCCTCTTTCCCTTATGCCCAGACTTTTGAACAATTTTTGAGCTCTCTCATTTTTTATAGGGACTCGTGACTCTCATATTGTCTGGGAACTCCCCTATAAGAAATGAGTGAGGTTGAAATTGGACACTTTTTGAGCTTCCTCGCTTTCTCCAAGTTCAGGTTGGGTTTCTGATGGCCATACTTCCAGACATTTTCGATTTTTTAAGCTTCTACTTTTAAATTTTCTTCAACTTATAAAATTTTTTAAAGGTTTTTCTTTTTGGTGAAATAATGATAGATGATGAATATAATCCAACAGCCCCGACAGATTATTCTATTTTTAAACAAAAAAGGTTTTTTCAATTTTTAAAAATTTTTTTTTTAATTTTTTAAAGAGAACAGCAACGCTTAAAAGAAAAAATAGCAAAAGAAATTGCTGATAGAATTGCTAGAGAAGCTTCTGAAGAGGAAGAAAAAAGGAAGAGAGGGGCTGCTATTGCTCCACCAACTTCTTTTATGGTTAAAGAGGAACCTCAGGTTTTTTTTAATTTTTATTTTATTTTTAAATTAATGGGGATGATTGGGGGAAAAAGTAAATGATGGATTGGGGTTTAAAAAATTTTTCGGCTCGAATATTCGATTTCTGATAGCTACATAAAAAAATTTTTTTTTAGAAAAAAGATATTTTACGCTGGTTTCTGAAGAGAATGAAGTAGTCGGGGAAACAACCCCTCTATTCTAAGTCCTGTTTTTCATTGGAAAATTAGAAAATATTTTCTTAGAAAATATATAATTATTTTCTTTCCTTTTTAGCAGCAACAGCCCCAACCTCAACAACAATCACAAATTGATCATCATGAAAGCAATGAAAAATTGGAGAAACATTTTGGAAAAGGTGTTTCTAGAGGTTTGGGTGTAGCTGCAACAATTATGTCAAAAATGGGTTATCGAGAAGGTTCTGGACTTGGAGCTAAAGAACAGGGGATTAGTAGAGCATTACAGGTTTTTTTTTTGAAAATTTTTGAAAAATATTTTTAAAAATTCTCTTGAAAGGTCCAAAGAACAGGACGAAATGTTGGTTTAATTGTTGGAGAAGAAAAGGCTTCTGCTGTGTTTACAAGTTTGTCTGAAGAAGGGGGGAATAATGATGAGGGGAGAGAGCCTACACCTTGAAGATGTTTGTGGAGAAGGTTGTATATTTTTTTATTTTTAAAAATTTTTTTGAAAATTTTATTTTTTTGTTTTTATTTTTAGAAATTTTAAACTTTTTTTCTTTCAAAAAAAATTTTTTTTGGAATTTTTAAAAATTTTTTTGACTAATAAATTATTTCTAAATTTAACAAAAAAACTCCATTTAAATTAACACAGACTTTAATTTTTATTTTTGTCAAAATTTAAAATTTTGGGAAATGAGAGACTTTAAAAAAGAGTAAAAAAAAGGAGCGAGAGCATATTTAACAATTTGAAAAAAAATTTTTGAAAATTTTTTTAAGAAGGGGGAGGAATGCTGCAAAAAAATGTAGATGTGTAAGAGAATAATAGGCGGCGATTTTCTTTTCAATTTTTTTTCTTTTAAAATTAACCAAAACGAAGAAAGTTTGGGTTATTAGATTGACGATATTCTCTTTCAAAGGCTTCAGCTTCTGATGGAATATCTAGAAAAAAATTAAATTTTTAGGGGAATCTTTAAGAAAATTTCAAAAATACCTTCAGCTCCTCTTCCAAATCTTAAAAAATTATTTCCTTTATTTCCACCACTACTTCGGCCAAATCGAAGATAACTTTGGTCGACTAACCCCTTATTGTGTTGTTGTTGTTGGTTACCCAATTGTCTTCCAAATCGTAAAAAATTTGGGTCGTATGGGGCTGATCTTCCTTAAAAAAATTTTTTGAAAATTTTCTGGGCCTAGAAAAATTTTTGAAATTTTCTTCTACCAAATCTAAGAAAATTTGCAGATTGTCCAGCAGCACGTTTAATTCCTTCTTCATTTGAGGCAGCAGATCTGCCAAACCGTAAAAAGTTTGGGTCTGCATCTGACCAGGAATTCAACGCCCAGGGACCACTCATAAGCAGAGAATTTCTGTTGGCACTGTTAGCACCCAAAACTGACATCTAAAATTTTTTTATTTTTAGTTACAATTGATTGTGTGATCCTCGCGGAAGTCTCATAGTTGAAGAGAATTCCTCAGAGATTAGGGAGGGACAGTTTCTCTCTCTCAACTAGGTTTGGGGCAGTTCCCCCTCTCTCTCAACTAGGATTGGGGTATTCTGAGATATCCTCCTTGTATATTCGGGCATTTATTCTTATCCATGTAAGCTTCTCTAGATAGCTCCTAGATCCTTTTTCCTACAATCTTAGAATCCTAGAACAATCTCTCTCGAGGTAAAATGAGAGATTCTCTCCCAAAATAGGATTGGGTGATCCTGAGACATCATCTGGGGGCATTCTTTCTGATCCGGGTCATATCCAATCATTCTTTCTGATGCCCGGATCCTTTCTTTTTAGATCTCTCTTTCCTTTTGACTCTTGAACTTCTTCTTCCTTCCCTAGCCAAAATCCTTAATTTAAACTTCCTTCCCTATCCCTGATTTTTAATTTAAACAAAAAGATATATTCTTCATTTACCTGTCCAACAATAAGTACCACAAATCCAAATAAAGCCAATTCAGTCATGTTGCAATATCCCTTCATTTTTAAACGTTGAAAAAAATTAAAATAAATTTTTACTCGTTTATGGGCTTTTTTCCTTAGAAAAATTATTTCTTTTAAAAATAATGACTATTTATATTTCAATGCATTATTAAATATCCCCATCTTTTATATATATACTTTTGTTGGATAAAGGGATTTTTTTAATAAAAAAAATTTTTTTGTCCATTCAAATAACGTTTTTGTGGGGGGAATAATAAAATATTAATCCAATTTATTTGTCAGATTTTTTAAATAAATAAAATTGGTCAACATCTGGGACCTAAAAAATTTCTTTTTTGGATTTTTCTTTTATTTATTTAATTTATTTTAATTTGAAAGACATTTTAAAAATGATGTGATTAATTGATAATTAGGAGGCTTTGGTAATAGTTCGGTTCGTACCCCCCCTCCTTTTTCCTTCCTAAAAGTATTAGAAAATGGTCAGTCAGTCTTAGATTATAGAACTCGTCGAGCTGTGTCGAATGACAAAAAAAATTGACCCCAGGTCTTAACTTTGGGCCGAGATACAGACGAAAAACCCTGCGCAAAGAGAGGTCTTGCAAAAGCGTCTCACGACTACAATAAGATTACTTTATGTCATTACGTTGTCAATTCTTGTTTAATTATGTTGATTTTGATGTCATTCGAATCAGCTCGCCAAGCTCTTTCAAATGAGTTATTATTTGTTTAATCGAATTTTTAGCCCAAAAAAATGAGCTTGGTACACCCTTTTATTTTTTAATTTTCGGAGGTCTGTATCTCGGCCCAAAGTTAGGACCAGGGGTTGATTTTGGTGTCATTCGTCACAGCTCGACTAGTTCTATAACCTAAGACTGACTGACCATTTTTTAATACTTTTAGAATGGAAAAAGGAGGGGGGGGGGGGGGGGGGGTACGAACCGAACTATTACCGAGGCTTTTGTTAAATTCCCATACTGTAGGGCACACTCAAATGGGCACTGAAACGGCTTTTAGTTAAATTTTACACTTTGAAATATCTAAAAGCGAAACAGTGTAGGAAAAGAAAAAGAGAAATAATGGCGGCCATTTTTTTGGCGGGCTTTGTTTTTCCTTTACATTTTTTTTTTGTTTTTTCTAACGAAGGGGTGGTATTTTGATGTTATTGATTTGTTTGCGTCTCTTGTTTATCAATAACCTTTTTGTTTACTACTTTTTGAGAAAAACATTTTGTGGACAGAGTCCAAAAATGAATTTTTATTCTAAAAACAATTTTTTTAGTGAACAAGCAATCTAAAATTTGATAAAGAATTATTTCATCAAAATGTTTCAACAACAACAACAAGTTCTTCAACAAACAAATTTTTATTTCAACGCCCTCCAATCAATGAATCATTCATTTCTTCATTAAAACAACAGTTGAAAGGATTCTTGTCTCCTTCAAATTCTCCAATTGTCAACAAAAATGGTTTAGGAACACCTTCATCAGCTCGAATGATGGAACAATTTGTAAAAATATTGGGAATTTGTTGCTGATGACTCCAGGTTTTTTTTTGATTATCTTTGTGGTCACTTCTGGGGATCGGGGTCTTTTTGTGAGCCTGTAAAAGAGAATAGGTCCTCTCCTTTTTCCGATCCTGTCTGTTGATGGTGCCATGTTATTATAAGTCCATGTTCCCTTTGTCCACCGATCTTTTCCATTTGCTGACACAACAAATGAGTGTCAGGCTTATCATTGAACGGGGTGTTCCGGGATCGTTTTTTCCAATAAAAAATTTTCTTTTAAATAAATTTTTCCTTTTATAGAAATGGAACAATTGATTTGGACACAAATCCGACATTGAAAGATGGAACGCCGAAAAATGATTTGGATTTGGCTACAATGGAAGATAAACCTTGGAGAGGGTCTGGAGCTGATTTAATTAAGGTTTTTTTGAAAATTTTGGGAGGATTTTAACCTTAAGGGCCCACTTTTCCTTCCTACTTGGGGAGGGGGGTTTAGGTAAGGTTATCTCCGAGATTTGCAAGTCTTGGGTAACTCAACGGTGAGTCGCGTCGTTGTATAAACGGTGAGTAGTCTCATCGTTGTTCGGTGTCGGGTCTCAGAGTTGTTTTGGTGTCGAAACGACGTCAGTTGTTTCCTCAACGATTCAACGGGGACTCATCATCGTTTCAACGGTTAGATTTTCTCATCGTTACTCAATGGTGGGTCTCATTGTTGAGGGCGGTGGGCGCGTCGTTGTTTAAACGGTGAGTAGTCTCATCGTTGTTCGGTGTCGGGTCTCAGAGTTGTTTTGGTGTCGAAACAACTTCGGTTGTTTCCTCAACGATTCAACGGGGACTCATCGTCGTTTCAACGGTTAGATTTTCTCATCGTTACTCAATGGTGGGTCTCATTGTTGATGGTGGATTTGCAATTTCGGATAGGAGTCTTAAAACGGGGAAAAGGGTTCTTTAAAAGGGAGAGAACGGGTTAATTATTTCTTTTTTGTTTCATTTTTTTATCGAGAAGTTTATGGACTTGGAGCTAAAGAACATGGGATTTGTAGAGCATTACAGGTTTTTTTGAAAAATTGTAAAATTTTTGAATAAATTCTCTTGAAAGGTCCAAAGAACTGGAAGAAATGTCGGTTTAATTGTTGGAGAAGAAAAAGCTTCTGCTGTGTTTACAAGTTTGTCTGAAGGGAATAATGATGAGGGGAGAGGAGGATCAATTCCTACATTTTAGACAACAAAGGTATTCTTAAATTTATTTTTAGAGCTTTTAGAATAGATTTTGTAGTTGGATTTTGGGTTGAAAATATCGATAGGACGGATTTTGTTCCTCTTTTTCCTCTCATTTTTCCACCAAATTTAGTCCAGATTCCTTGGGGATACTGACAGTTTCAGAAACTGTTTAGACTTTGTTCTATTTAGAGAGTATTTTCTTTAAATTTTATAGAATGACACTCTATACTGGGGTAGTAACAAGGAAATTGAGGTACCTATACTTTCTGTATCAAGAATTCTCGCAGATATTGAGCTTAGAATAAGGTCAAGATTCCGCAAAATACGTTGAATTGATTATATAGGTCATACTAAAAATCTTTTCTTTCAGCAATCCAACACCAATTCCCGGCAACACCAACAGCGACAACTACGAGACGGACACTTGATGGATGTGTCAAAAAATTCTCTTGGATTTTTGCTGTTTAAGAAGATGTGCTGATGTGAACAACGAAAATAAAGAACAGACTGATCAACACTTAAAATTTATTCGTGGTAAGATGCTTAAAAATATGTATTTTTTAATATTTTTGTTGTATAAAGTGTTTTGTTTTTATTGTGTTTGTAGAAATTCCTTCAGGACTCAAAATGCTTGGGTAATACAATCATAAATCTTAAGTAAATGAATCAGTTCTGATTAGAGAATTTATAAAAAAGAAATAGTGGAGGCAGAGAAAAAAATAAATATGCAAATTGCCGATAAATGACATTTTATCCCCAAAGTTAGAGAAGGATAAAAAATGAAATAGTGTAGTTAGAGAAATAAATAAATACAAAAGTTCGGGACAGTTCAGTGCTGTTGTTGAGAGCGGAATACCGTAATCTGAAGATAAAAGTCAATATATTTAGAGGTCGGTTCAATACCGCATTTTGAGAGCGGAATGGGAAAAATGAAAATAAATTATCGATTAGTATTGATTTTATCGATTGATATTGATTTTTTGGAAGTTATAAATTTTTAAAAAATAAATTATCGATTAGTATTGATTTTATCGATTGATATTGATTTTTTGGAAGTTATAAATTTTTAAAAAATAAATTATCGATTAGTATTGATTTTATCGATTGATATTGATTTTTTGGAAGTTATAAATTTTTAAAAAATAAATTATCGATTAGTATTGATTTTATCGATTGATATCGATTTTTTGGAAGTTATAAATTTTTTAAAAATAAATTATCGATTAGTATTGATTTTATCGATTGATATCGATTTTTTGGAAGTTATAAATTTTTTAAAAATAAATTATCGATTAGTATTGATTTTATCGATTGATATCGATTTATGAAAATTCCTTAATGTTGAGCCCCTTCCCTATGTTCTCATTTGTCATTTGTTCCATTTTGTCAGTCTTCCCCGATGTTCCATTTTGTCGTTTGACATTGCCTTTTAGCTCTCAAATAGCTGCGCTCAACCGACTTATATGCATTTCTGTATTTTTATCTCTGACTGCACTATTTCTTTTTTTAATTTCTCTAACTATGAGGATAAAATGTCATTTATTTTTATAAACATTATGCCAAATCAAACGCCGATTTTTAAACAACGTAAAAATTTTCAGACGCCAGACCGCCCAGAAAATCGACGACCATCTAAAATCAATCAAAAATTGATTTATTTTAAACAAAATACATTAAAAAATATATAAATTTTATTAAGAAAATAACATCATTCTATCTCCAGAAGCTCCTCCTCCACTCAGAGTTGTAGTTATTCCTCCTCCACTTTGTTCACTGCTTCCAAAGGTTTCAAATTTTGAATATCCAAAATCAAATTGTTCCAGCACATAAACACTGTCGCTAATTAATAGTCTTAATTCTGCTGGAGGATTTGTTATAACCTTTGAAAAAAAATTTTATAAAAGTTTCTCACCACATTTCACCAATACGACATTTTGCCAATAAGGCTAAAAACCTACATTTTGTCAACAAGCTTATTGACAAAACGTGTATTTTTACCCTTATTGGCAAAATGTGGTATTGGTAAAATATGAGGGAGCTGCAAATTAAATTCTTTCTCTTACGTATCGTTTGTTAGAATCTGCAGAGGCTTGATCATGTAGACGATAGAGGCCAATACACAATTGTCCATGTTTTTTAAGTGCTATACTAAACATTTCTCCATAAGTTGAACCTGTACATATTCCTTCATAAGGTTGATCAGTTAGGGAAATTTGAGCAATTCTACATCTATCTCTGTTTGATAAAGTTTCGGGAGTGCTGTATCCACCTTAAAAAATTAATTGAAAAATGATTCTAAAAAATTAGAACTTTTCTCTTTCTCTCCCTACATTATTTCTCATTTATTTTCTATAATTAACGGGACAAACTGTCATTTACTTATACTCACATTTCACCAATTCCACATTTTGCCAATAAGGCTAAAATAACACATTTTGCTGAAAGACCTATTGACAAAATGCGAGTTTTTACCCTTATTGGCAAAATGTGGAATTGGTGAAATATCACGGGCAGTCAATTATTGCAAATAAATTATTTCTCTGTCTACACTATTTCGCAACTTTATTTTCTCTAACTAATACAGACTGATTTATCATTAAAACTCAATGTCTAAATTACAAAATCTCAAACGGACAAAAGACCAATAGAGGCCAAAATTAACAAAATATCTAAGCGACAAATGAGTTCAATCCAAAAGATTTCCCCAGCCAAAATAGTACAAATTGTCGAACGGGGAACTAAAAAATTTTCCAAACGGGGGTTTTTTAATTCCAAGACCCCCCATGGACCCCTTTTCCGTGTAAATATAAAAATCTACAAACCTCTAAGTCCAGCCCCCTCAGCCAATATCCTTTCCAATTCAGGCGTTGCCCCACCAGTCACCAAAGTTCTAATTAAAGTAAGTGCAGAATCATTAAAATAAGTTGTTGACATTAAAGAATCTAATACAGAAATTGCAAAAGCTGTTCCACAAGCAAATGGTTGGGTTAAATATAATTCTGTATCTGGCTAAAATTTTTGAAAAATATTTTTTTTAATTAAAAAAAAATTCTTCTCTTTACATCGTCATCATCGTCTTGATCTAGAAATTGAACATTTGAATCATTTACCAATTCTGTTATCATGGGTACATTTGTGCCACTTCTTACACCCATTAAAGGTCTCTATAAAATTTCTTTTAAAATTAAAAAATATAAAAATAATGGGAAAAGAGCAGTCGCGTTACACTCTCGCGGCCATATTTTTGGCCATAACTTTTTTGATACTTTTTGGATTTAAATGAGTCTTATACCAATCGAAAGCTCCGGAAACGAGAATTATTTTTCCCAAAAGGATTAATTTGATCAGATCATCCTACAAAAAGTTATGACTCGATTATTAAAAATCACGATTGCGCCTACTTATCCGTCCATAACTTTACGTGTAATGATCTGATCAAATCACTTATGGTGGCTCAAATAATCCTCATATACAGAGCTTTCGATTGGTGTAAGACTTATTTAAATCGGTTAAGACTCAAGAAAGTTATGACCCAAAATATGACCCTGAGAAATGACGAAAAAAAGGTAAAGTCCGCAAAAACCCTCCAAAAAATTAATTAAATTTGAAAAAAAATCCTTTCGACAAACCTGACTTAATAAAGAAAAAGCTCCAGTATTTGGTAAAGGCACAGTTGGGACCACAACTCTTTGTACAGGTATTGTGTTGAGTAAACCTTCTTCAAATTCCATAGCCTTTATATTTAAACTGGCCAAAATAGCTTCTTTGTCTGCCAATGTTGGATCTTCATTTGGATTTGGAATTCGAGCACTTCACAGAAAAAAGGAGGGAAATTAACAAAAAAATTAAACAAAAAAGAAACCTTATTATAACACACATTACACACAAATTTATATTAACAGCACGCAAATCAGCTCGAGAAAGTGGATTGCCCTTTAAATAAAAAAATAAATTTTTTATCGTAAATAGAAGCCTTAGGTGTATATTTTCCAATGGGTCTCATTAAGAGACTTCTAAACAGCTCCCTAGTGGTCAACTGACCCTGAAGGCCCTCAACAAAATATCTGGGCGGATAAAGGAGATTCAATATCAAGAATACGTTGACCTGCTCAATTTTGCCTTATCCGACAGTCATATGAGAGAATTTCCTTTTTCTACCCCGTAATCCCACCCTTAATCCAAACAAATCCATAGGCATCCCCCTTAATCCAAATAAACCCTCTTTTATCCACCCAAATATTCGTAGACCTTCAAGGTCAGTAGGGAGTCTCATGGAAAGGCTTTTATAAAGGCTTAGGATTGTATTAGGATATTAACGTTATTTTTAAAGACAAAAAAACCTCTTCAAAACTCACATTTAAAATAGATATTTTAGGCAAATTGTGTAAAGTTTTCCATTCATGCCTCAAATATTCAACATCCCCAACAATCACAACATGTTTTAATTCGTGATAATGAAAATTTGAAGACCTCAAAGGCATTATAAAATTTCTTAATCCAATTAATGGTGAATCTTTATCGGCAAACAAGCAAACAACTACATGGCCATTTAATACAGTCATTGCTGCCTTTAAAAGAAAAAATTTAAATTAAAAAATTCTGAGTAAAATAGGAGGTAAAATTGGTCGATTTAAGCGAAACCGATCATCTTTCTCGGACCATAACTTTTTTCAAAATTTAACAAAAATTCTGAAATTTTGCAAAAACATTCTAAATAGTATCTTATACCCTAAGTAAAAATTTCAAAATTTTCGGTTGAGTCTGATTAAAAATATAAGCGAAACCCATTCGTAAAAGGCCCAATTTTTGCTTTTCCCGACCATAACTTTTTTCAAAATCGATCCAAAATTCTGAAATTTTCTAAAGACATTCCCAATAGTCTTAACTACCTTCTCAAAATTTTTCAGAATTTTTGGTTAAGTCAAGCTAAAAATACTAGGCGAAAACCTTGAGAAATACAAATTTCTTGTCTTTCATCAGCCATAACTTTTAGAATAATTAATCAAAAATTCCCAGAATTTTATATTGACATTCTCCAAAGTATAATTTATCTTCTCAAAAGATTTCAAAATTTTTGATTTAATATTTCGAGAGTTATGGTCGGAAAATACAAAAAATCGTTATTTTTCGAGGTTTTTTGAGGTATATTTTTATTCTGACATGATCAAAAATTCTGAAATTTTTTGTGGAGGTAGTTGATACTTTTGGGAATGTCTGTGCAAAATTTCAGAATTATTCTTGAATTCTGAAAAAAGATATTAACGAAAAAGGCAAAAATTTGAAATTTTCCTAGGGGTTTTCCAAGGGTTTTTAACCATATCTTAAACAGAACTCAACCGAAAATTCTAGAATTTTTATTGGGAGTAGTTTATACTTTTTGAAATGTCTATGTGAAATTTCAGAATTTAAAAAAATTATTTGGCCAATTTAAAAATTAAAAACTTGAAAGATTTTAAGGCACAGACACCCCCCCCCCTCTCTTTCTCATTGTCAAAAAATATTTAAAAAATTAAAAATTAACCTGACTTCTATCCAAAATACACTCTTCAATACTTCTTGGATTACACCTTTAAATTTAACAAAAGTTTAAAAAATTCAAAAAAATTAAAAAAATACCAATGAAACATTCCCGTCGAATCATATTTCATTTCTTGTTGTTCAAATAAATCTGCTGTATTTATTAAATTTTCTTTTCCATTTTCAAAATTAATTAATTGTTTTAATTCTGAATCTAATTTTGTTCCCATAATTGATCCATTTCGAATTTTTGTTGAAAGGGCGCCGGTTATTGTTGAAGCTTTAGAGAAAAAATTAAAGAAAAAATTCCAAAAAATTTTTAAAGAAAACCTCTTTTCATCAACACTTTTCCACCTTTCCGGAATAATGACAAATTTTTACATTTACATTTTTTAATTAAAGAAACATCGTAAACATCAGCATGGCAAATTTTGCACCAATAAAAGGCTCTAGAAAAAATTAAAAAAATTTTTATCAAGTCGAAAAATGATTTTTAAAATTTTTTCCGGATCAAAAATAATCTCAGAAAATTAAAAAAAAAATTTTTTGAACCTCAGAAAATTTTTAAAATTTTACCTAATCAAAAAACCCCAAGAAAAAATCATCCGCTCCTGGGTGGATTCGAACCACCAACCTTTCGGTTAACAGCCGAACGCGCTAACCGATTGCGCCACAAGAGCACATGAAAGAAAAATTTTAATAATTCACTATATCTTCAAAATCTTTTTTACCTTTTAACTTCATCTGCTGATTGTGCAATAAAAAAGCCTTGAGTTTGTGGCAAAATGACGGTTACTGGACCTGAAATATACAATATATTTTTATGTTTTTTTGTTCAATTTTTTAAGGATTTGTATTTAAAATAGCTCCTAGAATTACCTCTTATTCTGGAGATTTTTTTCCTAAAAAAAGGGCACAAAACTTGAGCGCCAACCCTCTAGTTACGGGGGATTATTTTGCTTAAATAATAAAAATAAATATACCTACCCGGATTTATCGCAATGCTGTAAAAATAAATAGAATTGAAAAAAATAATTTTTTATAAGAAACCTGCATTCTTTTTTATCTTCATCTTTTAATTCTATAGCCAAAAGTAAAAGTCCAAGCCGGGTAAATAAAAGGCTGAAAAATAAAATAAAATAAATGAAAAATATTTAAAAAATATATTTTAAAAGAAATTTGAAAAATAAGAGATCTTAAAAAAATTTGTGATGCCCCCTTTCTCAAATCTCAAAAAAAATTTTTCGGTTACACCTCTCTCCCTCTACCCCTACCCTGCCTCTTAGAAAATCATTCAAAAATTTTTTTTATTTTTACTCACTCAGCAGCATCAGGAAATCGTAGACCCACAAAAGAATGTGACAACATTTCTGTATACATTTCCATACCTGCCCCACATAAATATAGGGAAAGCCAATCTGGGGTATGTTTGGACTGGAAGTTGAAGGAATTTTTAGAGAAAAATTAAAAAAAACAGCAGAGGACAAAAGAAAATATTTTTGTAAGACAAGGAATGGAACCCCCAACATTTAAAAAAATTTTCAAAAAAAAAATTAAAAAAAAGCAAACTCTGCAGCATCAGGAAAACGCATTCCAATAAAACTAGAAGACATAGTTTCTGTATACATTTCCATACCAGAACCTCTTAAATATTCATTTAACCATTCGGGAGTGTGTGGAGACTGTTTAAAATAAGCATAAAGTTAATTAGCAAAAAAATTAAATTAATTAGCTATAGTTAGAGGGTTCATAATCATCGACTCGCCCAAATCCCTTAGGGTTAAAATTATAAGGTTAAAATCAGAACCAAAAAAATAAATTTTGGTCCTCTTATAAATTTAGGGAAATTTTTTAGAAAAATCAAAAATTTGTTAGACAAAAAAGCAAAAAATCAAACAACGAATATTTTTAAATTAAAGAAAAACCGTTTTAAATGACCGCATTGCAAATAAATTAGCCATCATTGTTGAAAATCCTGGTGCTAAACATGATTGAGCAATAAACCCCAACTTAAAAGAAAAAATTTTGAATTTAAAATCAAGAAAATATTTAATTTTTTGAACAAATTTGTGGTGGGGAGAGGACAAAAAATGCTCCCAAAATTCGGGAAAATAATAAATCTAGCCAGAAGTTTATAGAAAAATCTCTCCCCTCCCTAACAGAAATGGATCGGGTTGAGAAAAAACGGGTCGAGTTTCAAGTTCGGAAAAGTAAAAAGAAATTGAATTTAACCCAACCCCGATAAAAATATTTTTTTAATTTTGGAAGAAGTCAGATTTCTTCCTCCAACTTTCTTTAAAAAATTTTCAAAAAAAACCTTTAATTCAGCCAAACAAATAACATCATCTCCCCTTCTCCAATCCCAACTTGGAATATTTAATAAATATGCTTTATTGTGATATTGCATTAATTGAACAATAACTCTAATTTCTGAAGAATAATTTTTTATTGAAATTACTCTCATTATATTTGCTGCATCCTTTGAAAATTATTTGAAAAAAAATTAAAACAAAAAAAATACTTCAGCATCAGGATCAGAACTATATTTATTTGCTAATACCAAACATGCATCTGCTTCATCTACCTAATAAAAATTTTTTTGTAATTTTTGAATAAAATTTAAAAGAAACCTTTACACGTTGTAAATCTATTGAATCCATCACTGTGCCTAAGAAAATAAAAATCAAAAAAAATTTTAAATGATTAAAAAAGGAGCGTTACTCTTTTTATTGCTAGTCTAAAAAACTAAAAAAAACAGAAAACTTTACGAAACATTCAAGACAAAAGATACAGAGCCAGGAAGCGAGTCCAAAACTTGCCCAATAAATCGAAATAAAATCAAAAAAATCCCCCGAAAATTTTTTGAGAATTAAGGAGGATACATAGACCAGAACCGAGATTCTCTAGTGACTTGACCAATAAAATGACAATAAGTAAAAAATCCTACCCATTAATTAATTAAAAATTCCCCCCCCCCTCCAAACCTGTAAAGAATTCCACTTTAGTAAAATGCCTTTTAAAAAGCCCTTCCAATTCCAAATCGGGAACTACTCTATGCAAAAAAACAACTTCAACATCAACATCTTCTCTGTCCTCATGTAAAAAATCTTGTAGAAAATGTGAAACTGATTCGTAATTTATATGCCTACAAAATAAAATTTAGAAAAAGATAATTTTGAGAGCATAAAAAAATTTTTTTCAGATTCAATCAGATAATCCTACTAGTAAAAGTTATGGAAGGATAAGTGCGCCTAATCGTGATTTTTGAAATTTATTAGGCTGTAGAACTTTTAGTGAGATGATCTGATTAGTGAGGTATAATGATCCCCTACACTAAAGAATTGGGAGTGCCAGGGAGATTCAATTTAAAAATCAAATTAACACAGAATGTTAGGGTTAATTAAAAATAATTTTTTAATTAAAAAAAAAATACCCGCAAACAACAATATGTCTTTTTCCATGTTCTCCTTTATATTCTCCACCATATTTTTGTCGATTACCAATTAATTCTGCAATTTCGGGTACAAAAGAAGCAAACATTGCAAGACCTCCAAGAATGAAAAATACCATAAAGCCTCTACCCAAAACTGTTGTACAATACTTAAAAAAATTTTTTTTTAGAAAATTTTTCAAAAAATAAAAACAAACAATATCTCCATAACCAACTGTAGACATTGTAACAAGCAAAATATAAACACAATCAGGATAAGAAATTCGATGAGAATTAACAAAATCTCTTTAGAAAAATAAAATTTAGGAAAAATTTTTCAGAAAAAATATTAAAGAAATTTTTTTAAATTTGCGTACAAAATTTGCGGATTTTTTTCTTGTCCCATTTTTCCTCAAAAAATTGTAAAAAAATTAACAAACTTCCACGGATCTCCACTATTTTCAAGTAAATGAATAACACCAGCACCGGCTAAACATGTTGAAATAAATATTGAAAGTAGTTGGGTTAATCGAATTGAAGATGAAGTTTTTAAAATATTTAAATATTGAAGAATATCTGGGACTGTCATTAAACGTAATGCTCGTAGAAAACGGAGACCTTTATTTAAAAAAAAGAAAAATTTTTAAATTCATTTGGCTCAAAAATTAGTCCAGAGCCCCAAAAAATCCGCAACACCATTTTTCGAATTAAATCACAATTTGGTAAACTTTGCGTATTAATTTTGCGGAAATTTCACGAGGACATTAAGCTCAAAAAAGAGCTGCCTAATCAATACCCCTAATTTTTGCAATTAAAAAAATTAGTCCAGAGCTAATTATTTAGTCCAAAGGGGAAAAAAGTTGGGTTGTGTTACAAGTTGAAAGGTTGTTGGGGGGGGGGGGGTTTTGGTTATCGGGTTGCAGGCTATCACTAATCTTTACATCTCAGAAAATTTTCTCAAATTAATAAAAAAATTTTTTCCCTTACCAATCCAATTACGTTCCAAATAAATTGCAACAAAACTTGGAGGAATTGTAAAAAAATCAACAAAACTGTAACGATCCAATAGAAACCAAACTTTATCAGATGCAGCAATGAAGCGAATAAAGAAGTAAATTAAAAAGAAAATATTGAAGCCTTTGAAAAAATTTAAAATAAATTTTTAAATTAAATAAGAAATTTTCGGACAATAGTTGCGGACAAAAATAAACCTTACTAAAATTGGGAACAATCCGGTATTAGGTCTTATCCCAAGTTAAAATAATTTTTGAGGGATACCGGGTATCATGGATGGGCTTATATAACTCGAAACACGGACATATTTCGAAACAACACCCGAAATCCGATCAGGGAAAATTTTGAAACCCCAACTAGACTTGTCTAAACCCGGATTTCCCCCGTAAATATTTTTTTCCTCCACCAAAAAAATCGAAAAATTAACCTAAATCAATTTGTTGAGTTGGACTTTCACTCCTTTAAATAAAAAAATTTTTTTTTTATTTTAAAAATAAAAAATCCAAACCATGGCACACAAGTTTCAACTTGAAAAGAATCTCGGTAAGTATCAACAAAATATATAATTAAAGATCCAATTGACAATAAAAATACTAAAACAACTAAAATACGTCCAGTCATGCTTTGTCCAGATATTAATTCACTTAAAAAATTTTAAAGAAATTTTTTTAATTTTCAAAGTTTTCTATCATTTCCTTTATACAATGGATGGGGGCCAGGCTACCAAAATCCAATACCCAAATTTTTTTAGACCCAAAAATTCAACCCGATGAATTGAAACCTGAACCGATTCTTTCTCCCAACTAGAAAATTTTATTATGTGTCCGCAAATCAAAATATTTATTTCAACGAAAAGAGGAGGAAAAAGAGGATTAATTTCGGAGAACTGAGAATCCTTTTCAGAGATACCACACCCGGAAAGATATTTTTTGGAATCCATACTTGCGGACACTTTTTGCCAAAATTTTTTATTTGAAAATTCACAGAAAATTTTCAGAAAAATTTTCTTCAAAATTCTTACCCAGCCCAATCCTTAGCTTCTGTCATCCACCCAATTTGTACAGGTTCTTTTCTCATTTCTTGATTAGTTGTTGCAGCAATTTTTGTTTTTATTATTCCTCCTTGTTTGTAACTTTCAACATCTTGAATTAAAGGTTCGGATAGACCTCCACCACCTCCACCTCTTTCTCTTGGTTGTAAGAATAAATGTGTTGATATCTGTTAGAATTAAAAAAAAATTTTTTTGCGGACAAAACTTGCGGACAAAAAAAAATCCGCAAATTTTGTCCGCAAATTATTAAAAAAAAATTTTTTTATTAAAAAATTAATTTATTTATTAAAAAAATATACCCTCCAAATAACAACCAAAAGCATAGAAACACAAAATGTAACAATTGAAGAAAGTAAAAAACACCAATATTTACGCTGTTCTAAACATTTTCTTTCCATCTTCAAAAAAAATTTTTTTACTAAAATTAGAAATTTTTAATTTACTTCAGTCAGATCCATATAAGCCCTTGAAATGTTGCAGTGCCTAAAAAAATTTTTTTTTATTTTGACATTTCTATTTTTTAATTTAATATCACAAGGAGGGTTGGCGGATCTTGGGAAATTCATGAATATCTGGATCATCCTTCCTAAGTCCAATAGTCCTCAAATCCGGAATCTCAATTTTAATCACATTTAAAAAAATAATTCTTAAAATTCCTACTTCCTCAAAAAAATTATAATAAATAAAAACTATACTAACATAGCTGGATATCCATAAGATACTTGTCCATAACCTCCACCACCCCCTTTTTGTTGTTGATAGTATTCGCCCATATTTTCCAATTAAAAATTGCCAATTATTTGCTTGTAGAAAAGGTTAATATTTGTTTATTTTTGTTGCTTTTCTAAGTTTTCAGAAACCTTAAAAAAAGGGGAAAATTAATTCTTAGAAAAAGGCAAGAAAAAAAATTTTTTTAAATTAAAAATTTTTAGAAGGGGAGATAGTTCTTGCCAAAAAAAAAAAGGTAAGAGCAACGCTCCGGTAGCTCAGTCGGAGACTATTCCTGTCAAAAAGAGTCGTGGTAGCTCAGTTAGTGGTGAACGTCTTCAGTCACAAGGAGAAGGTTCACCTCTGTACGTGGTGAACGAAAGCCCCTAGCCAATGAATGAAAGTCCCCTCCACTCCCCCAGGTGAATGAAAGTACCAAGTCACAGATTAATTACCAGATTTAGGCTTAAATAACCTCCAGCCCAAAAATGCCCTCCTAAAAATGGCCCTCTACCAAACTACTCGATAACGACAAAAATTTTTCTTTTCGGTTCCTTCGCATTAAATTTATATCTCGATTCGATTCGCTAAAAAATTCATTTTTTATTTGAAATAAAGAGTGAATAAAAAATTTTTTCTTTAGTTTTTTAAGGCTAAACATTAAAAAAAAAAGAAAAAAATATTAAAAGCAATTGGAAATGACAAGAGAACCGTGAGAAAAAAATAAAAAAAAAACAGAAAATGGCTGGCCAAATAAAAAGAAAAAAAGTGATGTTGGCACTAAAAACATAAATTTATGCATTTTTGGGAAATTAAGCGTGAATAAAGCTAATGTAGAAAAAAGGTTAAAAGGCTTTTTAAAGGGATTTAAGTAAAAATTAAAAAAATAATCAACTTTGATGACTTTGTAGATAAAATTTTTGCGGACTTTTAGGGAGAAAATAAAGGAAGAAACCCCCCAAATAAATGACGATAACCTGACTTAGCAAAAAAATTTTTCTCAAGTCAATTACAACAAAAAAAGTTAGGCTTTAATCTAGAATAAATAAAGTCGAACCTCGTCATATTCTGTACAACCCTGAGGCTGGAAAAAATGCTTAACCTAAAATGAGTTGTTCACTAAAAATGGAGGTATCGCTTTTACAGCTCTCCCAATCGGTGGTCAAACACAGTTTAAAAAATCGTACACTAAAAACAGAGATAAATACAATAATACTCATTTTTTGTTGCAATTGTTAAAGAGTAAATAAACAATAATAAATAGTTGCTAATACTTGAATAGCTTAAAATATTTGTGTATAAACAAGGGGAAAAGAGGAAAACAGCTCTAAAAAATAATTGGAAGAATGTGTTGATTTACTAGGTGTAAAATTACTGTTTGATTATTGTTCTTTAATTTTTAAAAATAAAATAAAAATTTAGGAAGATGAAAGAAATTAAAATAGACAGTTAAAACAAGAAAATTAAAAACCATGTCAGGCATCGAACCTTACACCCTCTCTCGCTTTCGTTCACCAAATACAGATGCTCTACCAACTACTCTACCGGAACACTACTCTAAACTTTTCTTTCAACAGAACTTAAACCTTTCCGGAAAATACAAAAAATATAAGAAAAGAAAAATTTAGGAGATTTAAAACTAGCCTAAAAGTAACTGCTATTTTTAACTACTAAAAATCCAAAAAAGATATAAATAACATATAAAAATAGAGCCGATTACTCAAAATCAATTTTAAGTACAAGAATATGTTTTTGAAGGAGGGGAAAAATATAAGGAACTTTTTTGGTTCCTTTCAGTTGTTTTGACCAAAACTTTCTTTCCTAATGGCCAGGACTTTTTCCTTCCCCCATTTTATTTTTTTATTTT
Source organism: Meloidogyne arenaria (assembly GCA_036172955.1). Taxonomy (NCBI): domain Eukaryota; kingdom Metazoa; phylum Nematoda; class Chromadorea; order Rhabditida; family Meloidogynidae; genus Meloidogyne; species Meloidogyne arenaria. The sequence goes on along the minus strand of JARQAB010000034.1, from coordinate 245,721 downwards.
AAAGTGCCAAATGACGGACACATGGCTTTTTTCTCCCTTTTATTATTTTTAGTCACGCAAAAATTCCAATCTTTTTTTTCTCGAAGCTCTCTCTCAATATTTTCCCTCTCTTATCCTACTAGCCTTTACTTTAGTATAAATATATATATATACTCACATATTTTTCCCTTCTAGCTTGTTTGTGTTGAAAAAAGCCGACCAACTACTAACCAGGCCAGCCAGCCTCGAATGCAAAAAAAATAAAAACATTTCCAAGTAGAATGCCATGTCTCTCTTCTAGAATATATCCAACTCTTCTCTGCATACTTCATGTAGAACCTCTCTCACACACAAAAAATGCCATGAGCCATAGAACATAGCCTAGAATATGAAATTTTGCATATTTTATACCTCACGGATCTCGCGTTCCCTCTACATATTTATAACAATATCTACCTGTATGGACGTTTATTTCCTTCCTTCCCTTGTTTGTGCCACTCTGCCACCTCTTTTGCTCTACCACCTGCGACTATATCCTTGTCCGTAACGTCATTTTTTGAGGTTGCTGGTATATTTGCCTGAGGGGAAATTTTAAAAAACCCAAGGACCTTTAGAGTATTAATCATGCTAGACCCAAAAAGAAATTAGTCTGAAAAAATTAAAACAAACCAAGTCCACTAACCAAAAAAATATTTAAAAAAAACCTCTACAAAACCATCTATGCTTGAAAAAATATATTGCTCATCTCTCTGGAATGCCAATAAGCCAAACTTCTTTCATTTCAGCGCAGCCATTGGGTGGAATTGAACAACATGACTCACATGTTCGCGAAGGTTTATCTTCAATTTGATTTTCTATTTTATCACTTAGCTTTAAGGTGAGAATGTGTTTGGTGTAGAGCACATCTTCACTTGTTTAAACGAAAATTTTATGCATGTAACTCACCATTCTGGACGTGAATAGTGAAAATTACTGGTGGAATGCGTGTAAACGCTGACAGGGATGAAGCCAGTCCGTAAGAGTCGATGATTGGTTCTCAATGTCAAGAGACAATGAGATGCTCAATGTCAAGAGACAATGAGATGATCAATGTCAAGAGACAATGAGATGCTCAATGTCAAGAGACAATGAGATGCTCAATGTCAAGAGACAATGAGATGCTCACTGTCAAGAGACAATGAGATGCTCACTGTCAAGAGACAATGAGATGCTCAATGTCAAGAGACAATGAGATGCTCACTGTCAAGAGACAATGAGATGCTCACTGTCAAGAGACAATGAGATGCTCAATGTCAAGAGACAATGAGATGCTCACTGTCAAGAGACAATGAGATGCTCACTGTCAAGAGACAATGAGATGCTCAATGTCAAGAGACAATGAGATGCTCACTGTCAAGAGCCAATGAGATGCTCACTGTCAAGAGACAATGAGATGCTCAATGTCAAGAGACAATGAGATGCTCACTGTCAAGAGACAATGAGATGCTCACTGTCAAGAGACAATGAGATGCTCAATGTCAAGAGACAATGAGATGCTCACTGTCAAGAGACAATGAGATGCTCAATGTCAAGAGACAATGAGATGCTCACTGTCAAGAGACAATGAGATGCTCACTGTCAAGAGACAATGAGATGCTCACTGTCAAGAGACAATGAGATGCTCAATGTCAAGAGACAATGAGATGCTCACTGTCAAGAGACAATGAGATGCTCACTGTCAAGAGACAATGAGATGCTCACTGTCAAGAGACAATGAGATGCTCACTGTCAAGAGACAATGAGATGCTCACTGTCAAGAGACAATGAGATGCTCAATGTCAAGAGACAATGAGATGCTCACTGTCAAGAGACAATGAGATGCTCACTGTCAAGAGACAATGAGATGCTCAATGTCAAGAGACAATGAGATGCTCACTGTCAAGAGACAATGAGATGCTCACTGTCAAGAGACAATGAGATGCTCAATGTCAAGAGACAATGAGATGCTCACTGTCAAGAGACAATGAGATGCTCACTGTCAAGAGACAATGAGATGCTCAATGTCAAGAGACAATGAGATGCTCACTGTCAAGAGACAATGAGATGCTCACTGTCAAGAGACAATGAGATGCTCAATGTCAAGAGACAATGAGATGCTCACTGTCAAGAGACAATGAGATGCTCAATGTCAAGAGACAATGAGATGCTCACTGTCAAGAGACAATGAGATGCTCACTGTCAAGAGACAATGAGATGCTCACTGTCAAGAGACAATGAGATGCTCAATGTCAAGAGACAATGAGATGCTCACTGTCAAGAGACAATGAGATGCTCACTGTCAAGAGACAATGAGATGCTCACTGTCAAGAGACAATGAGATGCTCACTGTCAAGAGACAATGAGATGCTCACTGTCAAGAGACAATGAGATGCTCAATGTCAAGAGACAATGAGATGCTCACTGTCAAGAGACAATGAGATGCTCACTGTCAAGAGACAATGAGATGCTCAATGTCAAGAGACAATGAGATGCTCACTGTCAAGAGACAATGAGATGCTCAATGTCAAGAGACAATGAGATGCTCACTGTCAAGAGACAATGAGATGCTCACTGTCAAGAGACAATGAGATGCTCACTGTCAAGAGACAATGAGATGCTCAATGTCAAGAGACAATGAGATGCTCACTGTCAAGAGACAATGAGATGCTCACTGCCAAGAGACAATGAGATGCTCACTGTCAAGAGACAATGAGATGCTCACTGTCAAGAGACAATGAGATGCTCACTGTCAAGAGACAATGAGATGCTCAATGTCAAGAGACAATGAGATGCTCACTGTCAAGAGACAATGAGATGCTCACTGTCAAGAGACAATGAGATGCTCAATGTCAAGAGACAATGAGATGCTCACTGTCAAGAGACAGTGAGAACCAATCATTGACCCGTACGGACTGGCTTCATCCCTGTCAGCTTTTACACGCATTCCACCAGTAATTTTCACTATTCACGTCCAGAATGGTGAGTGACATGCATAAAAGTATCGTTTAAACAAGTGAAGATGTGCTCTACACCAAACACATTCTCACCTTAAAGCTAAGTGATAAAATAGAAAATTAAATTGAAGATAAACCTTCGCGAACCTTTGGGTCAAATTGTTCAATCCCACCCAATTCCACTCCACATCATCATCACATCTCGAAAAGCAAAACATAAGCCAAAATTTGCCATTGTTCCAATTTGATAACAATTGTGTTTGACATCCAAAATCAGAGCCTAAAAACAAAAATTTCAGAAAATTAAAAAAAAATAAACCAGGGACATTAGAGTCTTGAGTTTGCTAAAAACAAATTAGAGCACAATAAAAGTTATAAAAAGTTCAGTAACTAAACAAAAATCTTTTAAAAAACAAAGAATTTGGCCACAAAACCATTTATGCTTCAAAAAATATATTAATTAGAAGAGAGTACAAAAAAATAATCAAAGAAAAAATAATTTTTAAAAATAAAATGAGTGTCACCAAAAAAATTTAAAAAATTATTTTTTCAACATTTCTTCCCTTCTTGCAAATTTTTTTTAAATTAAAAAAATAGCAATTTAAAAATATTGAAAAAAAAAACAAAAAATCAAAACTTTTTTTTCAATTTTCTCCCCTTATTTTTTTTTCATTCAAATCCTCCCCCACAAAAAATCTCCTCTCCTCTCCCTTCCTTCTTCACTGCTGCTCCAAACGAATTCTTTTAGTTGGAGTAGTACCTGATGTCAAATATTCGCGTACAGTTAATCCAGGATTTAAAGGTCCTTCTCCTCCTCCTCTTCCACCACCAGAAGTTGAAGAAGGTTGCTGCTGTTGAACCATTATTTTTCGGGTTTGTGGTCCTCCTCCACCTCCCTGTCCACCAGAAAATGTCTCCTCTTGTTGATATTGACTACTATTAGTACTTGTTGTTGTTGCAATTGACGTTGATGATCCTTCCATATGTTGCAAACGAATTTTTTGTGGATGCTCTGTAGAGGAGGAAGATGATGACATTAATGGTATAATACGTCGTTGTTGGTGTGGCGAACTTGTAGTATTTGTTGAAGACAAATCATAACTGCTAGTTGATGGTCTTGCGGAGGGAGATAACTTTAAAAAATAAAATAAAATTTAAAAAAAATCTTAGGCCTAAGCCTATTAAAAAATTTCAAAAAAATTCTTTGAAAAATTGGTAGGCCACGACCCTTAAAAAATTTTCACGAAATTTTTCTGAAAATTTCTTGGCCCTAACCCTGCAAAAAAATTTAAAAAAATTTTTCAATTCTCACGTGTAATTGAGGTTGAACCATTGCAACATTTGCAGTTGACGACGAATATTGATGCATCATAGCTGGAGAAGAACGTTGTCGAATACTTGAAGTTGTAAGCACTCTACGTGTAATTGGGGCTGTTGAAGGATAATAAATTGCTCCTCTTTCACCTCCCCCACCTCCTCCTCCCCCAGTTATTATAGGAGTACCTCCAATTTGTTGTTTTTGTGGCTGTTGTTGCTGTTGATAAGTATAAGTACCCCCACCACCAACAGATTTTCTAATAACATTACTTGGGCTACTTCCAAGAATTGGAGCAGTTCCCGGCGAAATACCAGAAACAACTGTTGCAGTTTGATTTGTAAGTAAAGGAGGCATAACAGCCATAGGACGTTGATCTTGTAACCAACGAACTTGTGTTGCTGGGCCATAACCCTTTAATAAAAATTTTTTAATTTATAAAGTAGAGTAAGAGGAAGGGATAGGCCGGATAATCATAAACCCGGTCATTTTTTGACTCGTACAACATAAATAAAATTGACTTTTTTCTCAAACTGACTCATCGTGATTCTAGAGAAGTATGCCTTCATTGTTTTTTAATTCATATTTTCTTAAATTCCCGAAATAGTTAAGAAAAATATTTAATTTTCTTTTTCTCGACCACTAAAAACATTTTTAAAAAATTAGGAAAACAGGACAGAAAAGGTGAAGACTTCGAGATTTTAAACGAAGTTCTTCAGTTCTTGTGTATGGCCCAGATATCCAAAAATATTTTCCAAGAACCAACAACAAACATATTCTCATACCTTATCAAATTATTATAAAATAAAAACCTTATCGTTCCTTGCAGCAATTCGAAATATTATTGCCGGTTTCAGGCTAGTATCAATATGTGCCAATTGAAGATTTTGATGGTTGACCTTCAAGATAAATTTTAAAAAAAATTCTTAAAAATCCAAAAAGAAACCATGCAATTAGGTGCCGGCCCAATATAAACTGGCACAAATGCAGGCTGTCCATATGAAGCAGAACGCATCGCCAAATAAACAGAATATTCAACAATATCGCCATTTGTAGTCTGTGGTGGTTCCTTTAAAAAATTTTTTTTGAAAATTTTTCCAAAAACTTCAAAAAATAAACCCAAGATATAATTGCTCCATCAGTTCCTTTTGTTATTTTAATTGAAGAAGGTGCACCAGGAAATCCAGGAATGCAAGTACGAAAACTATTAGCAGGTGACCATTTGCTTTGTCCAACAGCATTGAATGCACAAACACGAAACTAGATAAAAAAAAATTTTTAATTTTTGTAACCAAAACAAGTCAACCCCCTCAACCCGAAATCTACTCCTTGGCTATGCCCTTGCACTTTGGTAGGTATCTTTACTAAAACGCGGCAACAACGCAAATCCGGGATTCCATAAAGGGATTAATTCCGTAAATCCTGGTAATCCCGTTTGTCACTTAAAAACCAAGGATCCCTAAAATCCCGCATAGATAGTTCCGAGAAATCCCCGGAACCAGCCGATAATCGAACAATAAATCTGCGGATACACGGACATTTTCCGGTTCAGGATACCAGAAACTTAAAAATCGATTCCGTGGTCAATCGAAGATAAGCAAAACGTATCCTAAATTAAGGTGTATCTTAAGTGAGATCCGCTTAACCCTTTAAAAAAATCTTTTTTTAATTTATACCCTATAAACAAATCCAGGTTCTAATCCAACAACTTTTCGATAATCTTGTGTTGATGGTGAAATTCCTTGATCTTGTGTAAATTGTTGCTGAAGAATTAAATATAAAAGAAAATTTTTTTTAATTATCTTACATAATAAACCTGTTCATTTACATCCATTGGTGCCAAATATTGTGTAACTAAACATTTACTTTCGTTTAGTGTAGCAACATCACACCTTTTTAAAAGCAATAAGATGAGAATTTTTGAGAAGTTTGGCTTGGGAAATGTTTGGATTTCGAACTCAAGGCGGAAGGATCCGGCGAAAAAATTTATATGGGACCCAAACTCCAGCAAGTTCGGTCAATAGAGGCTGGCCTTTTCCAATGAAAAAACGAGTAGGCCGAACAACTACACCGAGGAACAACAAAACAAAATCAACCCCCTTTAGATTAATTTCTTCTAGCTGTCAGAAGTAAAATAAGGTGGAAAAAAATTTTCCCGAAAAAATTTCATCAAAATATTTAATCAGAAAAAATTTCAAAATTCTTTTTGACAAATTTAAAATACCAATTGTCCAATGATTGATGCTGTGTCGAAGAAAAGTTAAATTGACGAGGTCCAACAGTACTCGATTGTTGTTGCTGCTGATTCAATGCAATTTGTGAAGAAGATCCATTTTGACTTCCCCCAACATCTTTTTCTTGTTCTTCCATTGTCTAAAAAATAATTTTAAAAAATGATAAAAAAATTTCTTAAAATAAACCTTGTTATCATTAGCTTGTATTTGATCATCCAAAGTTGCAACAGTACTAGTAAGAGTAGCAGCACTTGTAGAAGTTGTCGTCGTTTCAGCAATTGTTGTTGATTCTGCTGTTGTTGTTGCAACATTTTCTACATTACTTGATTGAAGCTGCTCATTTTGTTGTTGGGTTTGTTGTTCTTGATTCTTTAAAAAAATATTAGAAAATCGTGAACACAATTTTATATTTCATAGAGGATTGAAAGCAAATTTGAATATTTAAAAAACAAAAATAAGACATCTGCGACGTAATTCGAATCAGGAACCTCGAATTTGATCAGGAACCTCCCAAGTTGGGTTGTCGGCTCTGGACCGAACCGAACCGAAGAACCGATTTTTCAGTTAGGTTCCGGATATCCGAGGATTCTCAAGAACCGACAACTCTGGATACAACCCATCAAATCGGACTTAAATACCCTAAAAAACATTTTACGAGTATTTTGTTGGCTATTTCCTTTCAACATTAATATTTAACCCCACATTCGAAATCCCTTTTTAGTGAAAATTTTAAAAACTGTAACAAGACTTGGCGACTTTGGGAACCCAACCAAAAATTAACAAAAGTAACAAACCTGTCCATCTTCCCGATTAGTTTCATTTAAAGAAGTATTAGCAGTATCATCTTCAAGAGGTTGAAAATATCCTCCTTCACTCGATTCACCAGCAATTTCTTCTTTATTTTTTCCCTCATCTTTATCATCATCATCCTTTGCAGCACGCATCTAAATATTTTTTTTATTTCAAAAAAATTTAAAAATTAACAAAAAAAAACCTGTTCAACTTCAAGTATAGAACTATCTCCAGTTTTATTTTTTTCCTCTTCAATTTCCTCCAAAGATTTTTCAATTTTTTCTTTCAAATCTTTCCTTCCCTCATCAATTCCATTTTTCTTCTCTTTATCCTCTTCTTCATCAAATTCTTTAACATGTTCTTCCTCTTGTTGTTTTTGTAATTGTTCATCAACAAAACTTTCAGCTTCATTTAATGCTTCATCAAGTATATTTGTTGGCATAGTTGACTTTAAAAATAAAAAATTATTTTTTTGTTAAGGTTGTTTCCACGGGGACAGTGATCAAGGTGATTTTTGATTTGGGGACGAGGACCCTGGCTCTGGGTGAAAAAACCTATCCTCGTCAAATGAATCACCGTTACTGTGGAAGGAGTTCTAAACCCAGGGGTGTACCGAAACAGATTTTAAAAAGCGAAAGACGAGAAGGCACATCCCTGTTCTAAACATAATTTCAACACATTTACAAGGAGGTAGCAAGGGGTCAAATTTCAGGACTAAAATGAGGTGTTTTGCCCCCTGGATAAACCCCCACTTATTCAAAATTAATACATCAATCGTTGAAGCAACTTGCGCAGTATATGTAGTTCTTGTTGGAGTTATTGCTGTTGTTTGTGGATTATAAGGGGATGCTAAAAGAAAAATAAAATTTAAAAACAAATTTTAAAAAAACCTTGTTGTTGAAGAACCCCGAATTTAGTCCGTTGCTGCTGCTAAAACGGCAAAATTATTTTTCTCAAAATTTTTTAAAAGAAATTTTCATACCATTGAATGTCCATATTGATGTTGAAATATAGGTGGCTGTGCACTGGGACCTAGAGGCCCTTTTTGAACAATAATAGAACGTGACTGACCAGGTGATTGATGCTGTTGTTGTTGAGTAAAACCTAAAAACAAGAGTGAAAAAAATTTAGAAATATCGGATTATATTTTAAATAAGCCCAAGAAAAGTAACAAGCGCTTTTAATAAAATTGGTCAATAAAAAGAGATGTGACATGATGATTTAAAATTGGTTAATCCAGGGAATCCCCAGATATCTGGATCAGCCATCCGAACCGAAATTAAAGATATCCGGACTTTTTTGGATCCGCCAAACCCTATCGAGGATCTATAAAGGGTTCGAAAAATCTCACTTCTTTAAAAACTAAAAAAGTTTAGATCTCCCCCCCTCGGTCCACACTCAAAAAATAATATTTTATATATACCTCCACGCTGTATCATAATAGAACGTTGCTGTTGTTGGCGATAAGTAGAAGGCCGAACCATGCGAATCTTTAAAAAATATAAGTCATATAAAAATTTAAATAAAATTTACAGATCCTCCAGAAGCCGGAATTGTACGGATCACACGTTTTCCACTTTGGAGTTCTACAAGAAACAAAAAATAAATTTAAAAATCCTTTAAAATCAAACTTTGATCAGCAGCCTCTTGAGATTCCAATTTAAGTATTTGAAGTAAATAATGATCAGCATTTGGAACTGGTGTCCATTGAATCTCTAATGTGTTGATACTTGCCCGAATTAGTGAAATAGCTGTTGGGGCTGCTGGAGGTTCTGCTTCCAAATACCACAAATCATTGCAGCAAACTATTCAAAAATAATTTTTTAAATTGCTAACAAAAAAGTTTACGGAGCAGTTCAACGGTCGCGTCTCAAAATAAGCCCCGTCCCTAACTCAAGAAGGGGTCCGTTATTTTTAATGTTCTTGGATCACTATTTTGATTCTTTTGGAGCTTCAGTGCATTTAATTCTCTGTCCATCTGTACCAGGAAAATTAATCGAGCCGGGACCGGTTAAGGTGCACCCAAAAATGGTAATTTTGGACATATCTAGATTTTCCTTAATATGTATAGAATGGTCAAATAGGGCGGCCAGATCCCAAAATTAAAAACAAATTTTCCACAAACCTTGACTATTCCAAGCCTTTTTATATCCATCACGTCCAGACCAAATATAAAGCCTTCGATTAATAACAACAGCGCTATGTCCTGCTCGACTACAAGGTTTTATCAAATCATCATTATTTGTTGTTGCTGATGTTGTTGAAAAATCATCCAAAGAATGTTGTTCCCAACTTAGCGCATTTAAATTTAAAACAGCCAAAGAATTTGTACATTTCCATTCTTTATCTGGAGTTTCTACTTTGTCTGCTGGCTGAAGAGGAACCCTAGAAAAAATATTTTATTAATGATCAGACATAGGCTATCAAAAACAAGTTTATGGGGGAGGGGGGAGGGACAAATTAAAATAAGTCACAAGAGGAGAGGAGGAGGGGGAAAAAGGAAAAAATGAGAAAAATTGGTAAACTGGTTTGAAATCATTTATTTTTTAGGAAATAATTGAACTACGAAAATAGACTACCTATTCAAATTTATAAAGAATGGAACAGACACTAATGACCAAAACTTTCAAGTAACCAACAAATATAGGTCGGAGTTGAGAAAAGCCTGGGTCAGGTACCTGGTCGATTTCCCAAAATACTCATAGAGTCGAGCTTCGGGTAGGAAAAAGTCCGAGTTTCAGCAATCGAATTTCAGATAAACCAACACACAGGTACACAACCCAATCAAGACACAAATACACCACCAAAAATCCAAAAAAATTTTTTCTAACTTACCATCCACCAAAAACAACCATTCTACATCCAATAACATTAGCAGTATGTAAAGAACGAGGTAAAGGCATAATTCCATTAGGTACAGGATTTGTCCACATCCACGTTTTTAAATCCAAAATCCAAACATCTCCCATTCGATTTCCATCCATTCCTCCATAAATAATTAATTGTTCTTTGCCTGTTTGGGTTAGAAAGTGAACGGCTGTGTGTGATTCACGAGGTGAGGGAGGCATTCCCACCGTCTAAAAATTAAAAATAAAAATCCGCAAAAAAGATGCGGACATATGCAAAATTGCGGACAAAATCTAGGGTAACTTTCCCAACCATCATAAAAGTAAAAATCCGCAAAAAAATGCGGACAGATATTTCGGACAAAATTTTGAGTAAAATGAAACTCAAAGTCCGCAAAAAAATTTGCGGACAACATTTGTCCGCAATTTAGCATTTCAGTTAATGAATAAAATTTTAATACCATTGGAACTTCCCACCACATTGTTGGCGACTGACTAAGATCAATAGCATACAAATCATTGAGGTAACGAGGAATGTTGATTTTCGGATCTTCACTATCATTTGCCAATCCTCCAAAAACAAAAGCATAATGACTACTTCCAAGTGTAAATGAATGTCCTAAACGTGGACATGGACCTGCTTGACCAGTTTGTGGTGGGCGAACGCGAATTTGACGCCATTCCCAGCGACTGGTTTGTAATTCATAAACATCGTTTGAGTACCTTAAATGAAGAAAAAAATAAAAATTCTTCAATTTTTAAGAAAACCTTCCATATTCAACCATTCCACCAAAAATAAAAACTTTTAGTTGATCAGTGACCATACCTAAAAATAAAATGATTTTGGAAAATCAATTCAGTTATAGGTAGAGCTGTTCAAAATATAAACAGAAACTAGCCAAAAATAACCGGAAAAACAGGCCCAGGCATTTTTTGACCTTCTTGGGCTTTCCCTGGGCCTGAGTTTTTCCGGAACTACCCAAGATCCGGCTCAGCTCAATAAATCAAACCCAGGAACATGCCCAGGCTTCTCAAAAATAATCTATAATACATATATTAAACCCCGATTTTGGGGTCCTCACTTGAGAGCATATCCTAACACAAAACATCCCTAATTATAATCAAAAAAAATTAACCATAAGCAGCAAATCCACGCGGAATATCCCCTCTAACAACAGGCACAAACCATTTATTTTTGGTTGCATTATAAACGTGTAATTCATCAACTATTCCCTCATTGCCTCCACCAAAAATAAGCATCAAATCTTTGATACCAATACCACGATGGCCATGACGCGGACTAGTAAACAAAAAATATTAGTTAAAAATAAGGTTGTGCAAAATCTCTTAAACTGCTAAATCGTGGGTCAAAAACAAGCGAATCAAAAAAACCAGTAAAACCGACCGGTTCAGCACAGTAACTTTAAATTCTCAGTGTTACTCTAATTTCAGTACAGTACTTTTGTGGTTTAGTTGGTTAATAGCCCGGTATTTTGAAAAATGAGAAGGGTTCGAATCTTCCGGTGGAAATCAAATAAACTCTAAAACCACCCCTAAAAATGAAATTTTTTCGAGATTTTCGGACATTTTAATCCCAAAATACACTTCGCCAAAATATTTTTCTAAATTTCCTTTTCAATAAATACTTTTCGAATTGGTCTTAATAGAAAAATGAGACCGGCTTAGACTCCCCCCAAAGAACCAAGGTCAGTCAAAGGGCGAAAACCGAGGATAAAACCGGCCATATCTGAAACCGGCGGGTACGGTCAATAGCCCAGTTGTGTCCAACCCCAAATAAAAATAACAATAGAAACACTCACCGAGGTGTTGGCCCTTCACTTGTATCATCCACCTTTACCCATTTTAATAGTAACGGTTGTTTTAATCTGTTTGGATCAAATGTCGAATTCATTTTTTGCTTAAAAAACCTTAAAACAAAATTTTTGATTTAAAGAAGAAAAAAGTATACAGAAAATATAGATTGGCTTAATATTAAATATTTGAGAAAACAAAGGGAAACTTAAGTCTAAAACAAAACAATAGAGAAAATCGACGCTTAAAACAGATGTCACTTGAGTCCCAAAAACAACCCTTCTTAACCTCTCTTAAAAATAAGACTCAAATTGCCCGACTAAGAATTTCGGTAGACTCAACAAGCGATACTCGAAGTTTGATACCGCTTGAAAATTTTTTTTGACATTTTGCATGGGACGTTTTGAGAATTACTCACTCTCTGGTTTACTTTAAAAATATAAAAGTGAAAGAGAAATAGACACACATTTTTAGTTATTTTGGCTTTGTTTACTAAAGAAAGAAAATCAATATAGGTTCGTGTCAATAAAAATATATATCTCTATTTCTCTAACCCCTAGTCTCTAAAATGAAGGAATGTCATAGTGGTAACTATCAGTGAGATATACAAAATAAATATCTCTATTTCTCTAACTCCTAATCTTTAAAACCGAAAAATGTCAAAATGGTAACTAGACATAAAATAAACAAAACATCAAAAAATCCTTGGATAGGGGCAGAAAGGGGCTATTTTTGATGGAAAAATGGGGAAAAAACAAATTTTAAAAATAAAAATACAGGTTTCTTAACCTGTTTTCATATCTAGCTAACAATTAGTCGGAGGTTTAATTATTTATTTATAAATTAAAAACATTAATAGATATATTATATAAAATACATAATTGTGTAATTTTAGCTGCCGTTCATTAAAAAAACAATTAAAAAAATAATTTTTAACAAAACAAAATTTACTTTATTTCTCCTTATTTTCAATAACATTTTTTATTTTATTTAATCCGTCATCCAATGCTCTACAAAATTCTGATGCATTTCTGTTTTGACTCTAAAAAATATTTATTATTAGTGTGTTCAATTTATAGATATCTAATAGAAAAAAAAGTCGGATCGCAACAAGGACCTTAATTCCTGATTTTAGTTGCCGACAACCTTTACCTGTTCATCGACATTTAACCAAGAAAAAATCAAGCAACTATGAAAAATGTCCAAAGCTTAACTCTTAACCCAGGAAAAATTAATGTCTGGATCCAGATCAGGGCTGATCCATGGACTTTGGATCAACATTGAGTTAGTCATTTTACCCCAGGACATTTTGTCCAACTTGGGGGTCACTTTAGTACGTGGGTGCAGGCTTTAAATTACAAATGTTATATCATTTGAAAGAGCTAGTCGAGCAGAGTCGAATGCCACCAAAATTAGCTCTAGGAAAAATTTTTGAACCGAGATACAGGCGATTGAAAATCGAAAAACCATAGGGGGGACCAAGCACTTTTTTGGGGTGAAAAATTCGAATATGCAAATTATACCTCATTCGAAAGAGCTCGTCGAGCTGAGTCGAATAACACCAAAATCGACGAAATCCGACTTCATTTGGCCGAGTTACAGACCCCTGAAATTTGAAAATTTTCGGGGTCAAAAAATTCGATTATGCAAATAATAGCTCATTCGAAAGGGCTCGACGAGCTGAGTTGAATGACACCAAAATCACCGTGATTGAACAAGATTAGACAAAGTTATGCCACAAAAAACTCTAAACCTACGGGGCGTCGGCGAGGCGCTTGTGCAAAACCCCGCGCTTCGCGCGGGGTTTTGCGGCACGCGCCTCGCGGGGAGTCTACGGGCGCTGGGTCTAGGCTCGTAACATGAACCTATTCCTATCTCCCTTGCTCTGGACGTATTTGGGGCCTCCGTAGCAGCAAAAATCTCCACAGATGCCATAGGTAAGGAGCTAAAATAAAAGATCATAACTTTGTCTAATCAAGTCGGATTTCGTCGATTTTGGTGTTATTCGACTCAGCTCGACGAGCTCTTTCGAATGAGGTATAATTTGCATATTCGAATTTTTCACCCCAAAAAAGTGCTTGGTCCCCCCTATGGTTTTTCGATTTTCAATCGCCTGTATCTCGGTTCAAAAATTTTTCCTAGAGCTAATTTTGGTGGCATTCGACTCTGCTCGACTAGCTCTTTCAAATGATATAACATTTGTAATTTAAAGCCTGCACCCACGTACTAAAGTACAGCCCCAACTTGTCCACATAAACCCAAAAACAACCAAAAAAAGCCCTGGTGATTTTTCCCCTTGACTGGGCAAAATGTTCTGGGATACATCCAGAAAAGGTGAAGAGGTCTGGATTTCTAGTTCAGATCAAGGCTATATCTCTAGACTGTATCCCAGAACATTTTGCCCAGACAAGGGAAAAATCAAGGTCTTATAACACCATAACCCCAAAAAAAACAAAAAAAGAAACCTTATAACAAGAAACAGTAGCCCCGAGCTTCTTATCAGTAACATTATAACCAACACCAAAACCATCTTTAACAACTGGGCCAAATCCACCAAAATAAATTGTGTCTGTAGATAATGTTGAGGTAGAAAGTACAAAATGTGACATAAATTTTTGGTAAATTGGATGATTAAAAATTGGAATATTTTCTATTGAACGGCCCAAACGTTCTGCTGTATGTTTAAGTCCAAAAAAGTGTCTGTCGAATCCTTGTCCCAATGAAGCTTTTTTTATCTTTAAAAGGAAAAAATTTTTTATTTCAAAAATTTTTTTTGAAATTTTTCAAAAAAATTTTTTTTTAATTTTCTAAAAAAATTTTTAAAAAAATTATGTTAAAAAACCAATTGTGAATGCATGTCAGAACATTTTTTGATTAATCCAATCATTTCTTGAGGAGATTTATTGCCTTTTTCAAAAGCTAAAACTGCTTCTTTTGTTGCTATTGTTGCTGAACGCATACCTTAAAAAGTATGCGGTGAATTCTAATTGAAGAGGCTGCAGCACACTCCCAGCAGAACAGGCTGATAGGATCGGTGGCTCTGGGGGGGAGAACACCTTTCTCTCGTCCTCGGTGAAATTAACCATTACATCCATCCTCGCCCATACAACTAGAGAATTCACCGCATTAATCAGAAAAAGCCCCTCACATTATTTTCTAAAAACCCCCTTAAAAAGAAAGAAAAAAAACCTCCATACATTCAGTTCTTCCTTTAAGAAAAGCAGCAGTTGAACAACTTTCATAAGTCGGTACAAATTCTCCATAAAGTGAATAAAATGCTAGCTGCATTCCCAATTGCATAATTGCATCTGGCGACAATCTTGCCATTTTTATTTTTTCTTTAGTTAATTTTACATGCTCAATACAGTCAAAACCCAAATCACTACAACGATGAACATGTTGTTCACTTGCTTTTCGAATTTTTGTTCGAAGAGAGTCGTTTAATTTCCATTCTAGAAAAAGAAGAAATATTAGTGACTTCGAATTATGTGTTTAAAAGTTTCAAAAACACACCTGAATTGTACTTAATGGGAGGCTTGGTTCGATACCAGAGGTGTGCCGAAACAGATTTTAAAGGCGAAAAGCAAAATTCAATTTAAAAAAGACCAAATATCGGCGAATACGAAGGCGAAACACCAAAAAACGGAGACTGGCACACCCTTGTTCGAAACCTAGCGGCAGATTTAACACTCCTCTTCCCTCCAGAAAGTTTTCAGTGGGCACCAAGTGGGTGTCTCAGATTATCCGAAATACGACCCGCCGACTTTTTTCTAAACTCGTGTAACAACCCTTGTGGACACAATTTTTTTAACCCAAAAAATTTTAAATTTGTATACCCAATCTTTTTGTTTCTCCAGCTTTAGCAACATCCACTTGTCCTCCAACAGATACAAAACGATTTGTAATTGTGTCTTTGAGTATCTCCTCCATTAAACGAAGTACAGCAACACCATCGCCCCAGGAATGTTCGAAATTAATTGTCTAAAAAAATTTTTTTTTTGATTTTTTAAAATTAAAAAAAACGAGAGAAAAAAATCATCAAATCTCCCACCAAAATTAAATATCCCAGTCTACTTGGTTGTGTTGGAAAGTGCTGTGTTCCCATTACCTAAGGGTGTCGGGTTCGAACTCCAGACGTGGAAAATATAATCAAATTAAAAATAAACATAGCTTAAATTATTTCATGTTAGCAGTCGCTATCAGGGATTCTGCCGCATTTTAAAAGTGGAAAACGGAACACATGAAAGTGCAAACCATTCCATTTTAGGTGGAATGTGCTGAAGACACGGATGGATATTTTATCAACCTAAAATCGATGGCTCCCTGGTTTTTCTAATCCCCAGCCTCGTGACATGAATAGTATGCCATTTTGGGTATCTTATGAGGTCTTATCAACCAAAATATTAAAAAAATCTCCCTTACAGTTTGCCCATTCCCATCCACAATTAATTGAAAACATTTATCAAACCTTTAAAAATATTTTTTATAAAACCCCTCAATTAAAAAAAACCATCGATTTCTTCCATCATCCCCACACAAAAGAGAATTAGCCAAACGACAAGGATCTTCACTTCCCAAATCATCAAAACATAATAAAAATAATGCATTTTCTAAAGTATTTAATGAATGTAAATTTTGTTGGTTTAAATCAATTAATTCTTGTCTTGTATCTGCCCAAGTATCGCGGTCCTAAAAAATTTTTTTCGAAAATTTTCTGAATTTTTTTGAAAATTTTCTGAATTTTTTTGAAAATTTTTTGTTTAAGACCCCCCTCCCCCCACCACCAAACAAATCCCAGAGAAAGTTAAATATTTCAGTTCATTTGGTTCAGTTGGAAAATGTTGTGATCACCATACTTAAAGGTGTAGGGTTCGAATCCCAGACAAGGAAAATAATTTTTATGCTTAATATCTCGTAATAAATGAGTCAAAAACATGTTAAAAATGTTTTAGAGCCTTGTTAAAAATTTTTTTTTATAATTTTAAAATTAAATAAAAACCAAAGTAGTTAATGATCCAACAAACGATGATTCTTCTTTTTCATTAGAGGATGAACTATTTAAAATTTTATGTAGAGAAGAATAAATATTATCAGGAGAAAGTAATTCGCCTAAAAAAATTTTTCAAGAAGAATTTTTTAAAGTAAAAATCAAAACCTTTTTCATCAAAAAGATCAACAGAATAAAATGTTCCTTTACGCGCAACAACAAAATGTTTACTAAAAAAGAGTAAAAAAATAATTAATTTAAAAATTGAATGAAAACTTATTCTTTAGATGCCCTTCTATTTAAAATAAAGTTAGTTAAAAAAAATTTTGGTTAGGATCCCCCCAATAGCGTATCTTATAATGAAGGGTACCTTTATTTAAGATACAACCACAATAACAGGTTTTATAATGAAAGTCACCTCTATTTAATGTACCCTCACTATAAGATACAATTTTAACCCCAGACGCTATCTAAAAAACTAGGCCCGACTAAAAAAAATTTAAAAAAAATTTACGAATCAGTCTTCAAAGTTAATTTGTCTTTTCCACATTGAGGTATTCTACAACCACCAAATAAAGATTTGTATTGGCTCATATCTAATGGAAAGGCTTTAAAAGCCGCCGCACCAAACCAGCTAATACTTTGAGGAAGCAAACTCCAAAATTTTTGAATTGAAAGTTTGTTAGATTTTTCTGGATTTAAATGAAAAACTTCTGGAGCCAAAATTTCAGCATCTAATGAACGTTTGAAACGACCACAAGAAATTACAAAATTTGTAGCGCGGATTAACTTGAAAGAGAAAAATTGATTAAGTAAATGGGTCTACCGCAGAGTTTATAATAGAGTCAGAAACCCAAAAAAACATTCGCTTTGACAATTTTTACGATTATTCTCTATTAGACATAAGTCAGCAAGGATGTCACAGGTTAGTCGAAAACTCGATACCCTAACTTTTTGGAAACGAAACTCGACTCGAAAAATTCTCGATCTTCACCCGATGCCCCTCTTATAATTCCCAAATCCTCCGGTACTGACCCGACCCGAAAAAAATTGTGAAAACACGGCCCAACTTTTTTTTCTCAGCCCGTGTCATCACTGCTTCGCAATAAACTCTGCAGTAAATTAGCCATCCTTACCAAAAAATAAAAAAGAAAAAACCTGATCGTTATAACGAGGATCTGGATCTGGTGCAAACATCATAAAAGGATTGTAATTTACAGGGAGTGGAACACGAGCAGACAAATACATATCAAACCAGGGTTCAGACTTAAAAAAAAGAAAATTTTCCCAACTCAAAAGAATAAAAAAAATTACAATGTAGGAAGTATCCAAATGTTGTCGATCATAATCTATCAAAGCTTTGTGTAATTCTGGCCCTTCATTTTTCATGAAATTGTCAATTAAACCTTCCATCTCTTTCGCCTCATTTTCCGAATAAATTGCTTTAACTGCATCCAAGTAGCGTTTACAAGAATTCTCCAATTTTGGTATAGGTAAACGCCTCAGGGATTTCTTTAAAAAAAGTAAAATTACTGACAGGCAAAACCTATTTTTCCGGATTAGGATACCGAGTTGTAATTAGCGTTGGATCGGATCAGGCCGAATTTTGATAGGAAAAATCTCTGGAAAAAAATCCTGTGGACTAACTCTAGAAAAAAAATCCAGAGGGCGTGAAGGATTATTTTTTTTTATTTATTTAGGATCCGGAAAAAATACGCCCGATCCGACACATGTCGGTAGTAAAAAATTAAATATTAAACATAAAAACCTGAAAATGATAAGTTGGAATTATGCTTTTCTGTAGATATTGATAGGTTTCAGAATTTACATCAGGAGTCAATAAATGTTCAGTTGAAGCATTTCGAATACTTAAAGACCTATAAAAATGGGATTAATTTAACAATAGGATAGAATTTTTGGGTGGGTTGGACAAATGGATGAGACACAAGAAAGAAAGCGACCATCTCTTCTCTCCATAGAGAGCTGCCCAAATCAAACAATTCCTACTTTTAGTTTTAAAATTTTTCATAATAAAAATTTTATTTAGAATAAACGAACCTATAAACATTGTTGACGGCAAAAATATTATTACAAGGCGTTCGAATCATATTGGAAACAATAAGTGAAACCTTTAACTTTTTTTACAAAAAATACCAACAAAAGTTGAACAAGTCAAAACATTAAATAACCTGAAAAAACATTAAAAAACTTAATTTAAAAAAATATTTAAATGTTTGACAATACATAAAAAATTCCAAAAAATTTTCCAAAAATTTTCACATATTATTTAAATAAATATTAAAATCAAAACCAAAAAAAACACAATAAAACACAAAAAATTAAATCAATGATTTGCTGGGTTTGAAAGTGAGTTCTTAACCAATTTAATCATTTTATCCACCATACCGTCCAAACGATCCAAACGCCTTTAAGAAAAATTTTTTTAAAGGAAAATCTAAACTTTTTATCTTATTTTTAGCTCATTTACATGCCTAACTTAATAGCAGAAATAAAAAGAGATTTTTAAAAAATGGGAGAAATATTTACAGCAAAATTTTTTTTTATTTTTACTTAACGCGACGGACAACATGACTCCTAATAATTTTTCTCTTAAAAATAAAAAGAGAAAAAAACTTTTATAAGGCATAATTCAAGGTTAATTGTAAGTTAACTTTCCCTCAACATTATTAACTTCTCTTTAGAGAGCAAAAAACAAAGTCCAAAAAACATTCCACCCGAGGAGACCCATCGAAAAATAAAACCTTTCCCCCCAAAAAACCAAAAAAAATTTTTCAACAAACTTAATAATCAAAGGAACTTCACTAGCACAATTTTTACAAAAAGGTGTAGCATCTAAACCAGCATCATTACCAACAACTTCAGAATCGTCCTGTAAATTTTCTTGCATCTCACAATCATCCACATTATTGTTATTATCACTAATAACTTGAATATCATCATCCGAGGAATTCGCTTGTGATTGCTAGAAAAAATAAAAAATAGTCGGAACTAAGAACACATTTTTAAATATCCCCTCTGGGGCTGAAAAAAGTCTCTTATAACGAGGTGTATCTTATATAGAGGGTGTCGCTTAAATGAAGGGTATAATTAAGAGAGACCATAGAAAGAGTATCGCGAGCAGAAAAAGTGTCTTATAATGAAGTGTATCCTAGATTGAGGGTATCGCTTATAAAGAGTGTTTTTATATAGAAGGTATCGCAAACGGTTTCTCAACCAGAAAAAACAAATTTTAAACCTCAATTTAGTATCCACATACTAGATAGAGATTTTTGGGTATATCTCACAACGAGGACCAACCTTATTTAAAGAAAACCTGATAATTCGAAGTCGATTGTTCAAAATTAGATCCATCTAAAGATGTTGCTTTACTATTTTTACTAGATTCAATAATGTGTTCTTGAGGTTCCAATTGTGGAGGAGCAGCAACAAGCAAGGACGATTCTGAATTTTTCTCTATTTAAATATTAATTTAAAGAAATAACCTTCAGGTGTTGCAGGCACAAAACGCAAACTATTATTATTATTGTTTGAAGATTGTTCTAAAAAAATTTTTTAAATAGAAAATTTAAAGTAAAAATCTCACAAAAAAATTTTTTTTACTTTAACAAGACAGGAAAAAATAATTTGACCCGAAAGGGGTTCGAACCCTCACCCAACAAATCCAATCCAAACCGCATAACCAAAACTTAAAAAAAAGACCACTTAACCATAGAAATTAATCCTAGACAGAAGTAAAAATAGAAAAAAGTATCTAGAATTGTCCAAAACAATTCTCTAGCTAAAACGGGTTCGAACCCACACCCACTTAACCAACAACATTTATAAACCATGAAAATTCCCAGCTCAAACCACTTAACCAAGACTCCTTAAAAGTTAAAAATTAAGGCTAAAAAACTCCAAAAAACCCTCAACAAAAAAATTTAAAAAAAACCTTTCAAAGAAGCAGAATTTTCCAAAGTTTTATCAACAGACATATTAACCAAATCATTTAACATTTCAGAAACTGTTTTTGGTGCATAATTTGATGAAAAAGTTGAGGTACTTGAAGTTGGTGGTTGATATGGCTTTTGAAGGATTCTGTTTTTTGAATGGTTAATTCGATAAATTGTTCTAAAAAAATTTTTTTACAAATTAAAAAATGCCGAAAATTTAAATGTGTCAAATAGTAACCAAATAAATACTAAAAGAAAATTTAAAAATTAGGTCAGATCCAAAGGGATAATTTGGAATTACGGCGTCACAAGGTTGGACATTTCGGTAAGTTTTGAGGGTTTGGCATCTCAACGGCTTTTGGGGTTTGACATTATGGCGTTTTTGCATTACGGTAGCTAAGGTTCCAAAGCCCAAACCAAAAATAATTTTTTAGAAATTTCTAAAAATTTTTAAAAATTTCTAAAAAAATTTCCCTTGGAAGAAACCAAAAATATTTAAAAATTTCAAAAAATTCTAAAACCTTGAATTATTCTTTTGATGTAGTTGAAACTTTTCTCTTAAATAAGCCGAACGATTTTTATCCATTATAACATTCAATCTTGCTTGGTCTGTGACAAGAGGTAATTTACGTTTGTTTGGCCTTGACAGTTGATTCAAAACAATTTTATTATTATTTTTGGTGGCAGCATTTCCTTTTTCACTTTCAGAATCGTCGCTACTGTCCAAATTGACAATTTCTATAAATTGAAAAAAAATTTGAAATTTAATTCTTTAAGTTTCGATTCAAAAACATGGTTTTACCAAGTGTTTTCTACTAGGTTAAAAAATCTTAAATAATTTTCTGAAATTTCTTCTATGTACTTTAACAAATTCGTACACAAATTCGACTGCAAATTCAGCCATCTCAGAAAAAATGTTCTAATGGAACCGGATCCAGTTGTCCCACAGATAACACCCAACCCCTATCAGCCCCAAAAAAATTTATTTAACCAAAACAAGAAATTTAACAAACCTTCTCTTCCTCCTGATTGATCCTCTTCTGAATCCTGCGCTGATGTTGAAGAAAGAGCATTACTTGCAAGACTCTGCAAAACTTGGTCAATACTTGGCGTTGGAATTATTGATTCCATAATTATTTTTCTTTAAAAATTAATAAAATTTACAAAAATAAAAAAAAATATAAAAGGGACATTTTATCCCAACATTAAAAAAATCAATAGAAAAATTGAAAAATTTATACATTTTAATCAATAAATATTGAATAACTACAATGTCAATAAAATACTCAAAATGTCCAATGTCCAAAATACTCAAAATAATCTTTTGATTAAATAAATTCTATTTTTTTGTTACTGATCCCTCAAGCTCTTGGGGATAGAAAAAATTATATCTTATAATAAGGTGTAGCCT
This sequence comes from Meloidogyne arenaria, assembly GCA_036172955.1. Classification (NCBI taxonomy): domain Eukaryota; kingdom Metazoa; phylum Nematoda; class Chromadorea; order Rhabditida; family Meloidogynidae; genus Meloidogyne; species Meloidogyne arenaria. The sequence goes on along the minus strand of JARQAB010000034.1, from coordinate 223,420 downwards.
AAATTGTGGTAATTAATTATTAGAGCTTTCCAAAAACGAAAATTTTCCAAGACCCAAGCCCGAAAAACCCCAAGAAAAGTCTTGAGTCAAGGCTAAAGACCAAGTTTTGGACAGCTCTAATGCTTTATGTTAGACGACTCCCCCACGTCACCCAAAACAAAAAAAAACGTATTTTGGGTGTCTGTCACATTGTAGTTTTTTTCTAAATTTAAAATTAGGATTTAAAATGTAGGGCTGGACACAACTGGTTATTAACAGATACCCCCGGATCTTCGGTTAATCAAAATAAAAAAAACCCACAGTTTTCGACTTTGAGTTTTAGTTAAAGTTAGCCCTCATTATCAAAAATTTTCGAGTTTAAACCGGTCGTGCCCAACGTTATTTAAAATTTAAATAAATTCATTTTAATTTAAAATAATTTTTTAAAAAAATAAACCAAAATTTTCATTCCAAATTTATTTTAAAGCCTTCATTTTCTTCGGTTTAGTCACAACTTTTTTAGGCTTTGCCGATTCTAATTTAGCATTCCATTTTGAAATCTCATCAGCATTAATATTCTTCCAAATTTCCAATTCCTTAGTGTAGAGATTTTTAAGATTTGCAGCCTTATCCAAATAAATCTGAAAATGTTTTTTAAAATAAATATTTTATCACGCCTTATGTCAAAAATGCTGTAAAACTCCGAAAGCTGTTGAATGCCAAAATGTGGGTCGTATAGCGAAGACAATGCCCCTTTTTACCCTTCGTAGCAGTACAAAAAAAGTTTTTCCAGCGAATATTCAACAACATGTTTGGCATTTTTTGGGGAGAGGGCATTACAACGTAAGTAATTTCCACGGTTTGGCATTTGCCAGTTTTTCGGAGTTTAACACTAATCGTAAGACTATTGACATTCGGCGTTTCGCCAATGCCGTATCAACCAAAAAATACTTAAAAAAACCTTTTTTTCATCAGCAGTCAAAACCTTCCATTGTTCTCCAAAATCTTTTCCAAATTTAATAACTTCTTCTTTTCCTTTGGGAACTTGAGTTTTTTCCATTTCAGCTTTACAAAAAAGAAGAAAAGGGCCCAATGAACGTTTCGGTTTGTTTGTTTGTTTGTAAAACTTAAAATGTAAAAAAAAATTTTAATTAGGGATACATCAGGAATGAGCTGGATTACACGAAATCCAGATTTTCTTCGACTCGAAACCTGATCCGAAAAAATCTCGTTCCGCGGTAAACCGAATTTCTAGGCATAAAAAATTAAAAAAAATACTTTGTGTAAATCACGCATAAGACTGCTCCGCTTACGTTTTTCAAGACGCAAAGCATTACCTTCCAACAATTCTTCCTTCTTTTGTTCAGATAATTTTGCAAATTCATCTTTCCTTTGTTCAGTAAGTAATTTTGAATTTTCAATATAGGGCTGAAAATTAAAAAAAATTAGTCGGAAATTTGGAAAAAATTCTCGACTTTAGGGTTCCTAGCAGATGGGTTACACGAAATCTGATAAATGGACTTTTTTCGACCCAAACCCGCTCATAAGAAAAATTTGAAATCCCAATCCGATCTTTACTCAACCATTGACATCCTGATTCCCAGTAACGTTGTCGGTTCCTACAAAATCCGCAACCGAAAAAAAATTTTTTTTCGACTCCCTATTCAAATAATTCCCTCTCAAAAAGAAACTTTTTTCTTATAAAAAATAGACAAACATTTTTATCCAAATTGCTCATTTCCTTCCATGATTTTGCCACTTTTTTAACTGCTTCAGAAGCTCTTTCCCCAGTAGAATTTTGCATTTTTTCTTTAACATAAACCGCAAATGGAGTAACTGGATTAAAACCAGGTGGAAGACGAACTGGCTTGTTGACCGCAGCAGAAGTAACTTTTTTGGTTGTTGTTGTTGAAAAAGTCAATTTACTATAGAAAAAATGTTTAAGACAAGGGAACCTCGCGAGATATGTCCAAAAATTTGTAAATAAAAAATTAAACCGTCGTGTTTTTAATAAGAAAAATTAGGGGGATTCGGCAGCTTTGAAGCTCTATAAAACTCCAAACTCTTAAACTTTCTAATTTATGGGACAGTAGAAAAACCAAAAATTGTCAATAGTCTAACGACCATGCCCCACACGAAGGTATTTTTATTTAAAAATTTTTGGTCACAGCTCACCCGGTCCCATTGTGAGGAAAAAAGAAAAAATAATAAAAAATAAACCTCGAAAAAACCAAAGAAAAATTTTTGAAAAAAGCAGAAGACATCAATACACTTTGCATTTTTCTTCTTAAAAAGTTTGTTGTAAAATTCTCTAAAAAATCTTTAAAAAATTTTTAGAAAAAAATAATAAAAATAAAAGCAATATAAAAATATATATATGAAAATCAGTCATCAATATAAAATAATTCCATCAATGCTTTATTTTTTTTAAATGCATTTTTCTCTTCAAATTTTAAAAATGTAGGTTATTAAAAAATATTAGTCGTAATTTCTGAGATTTTTTTTTGGTAAAGCCAACTTCTCTTGGGTTCATCAAAATACATTTGTGTAAAATAAATATATATATATTGTAGTAAAATAAAAAAATAAAATGTGTAAAATTTCAAACAAAAAATAATAAGGCTTCAAATAAATATAAATGGTCTTCAAATATAGTTTTATAGGGATTGTAAATGCAGCACATTTTCCCTAAAAATAAGATAAATATTTAAATAATTTTATAGAAATTTTTTTGAGGTTATCATGAGGGAAAAGCCTTGCCGTATTTTAAAAAGCCGAAGAGCAAAAAGGAATTCGACGGAAGTGCGTAAATTTTTTTGAGTGGTATTCCTAGTTATTAAAGATATATGGACCCCTGTTGTGGACAATTTATCCCATACTCCCTAATTAAAAAATAAAAATAGGTATATTCTTCTTACCAAAATTGCCTTGCCTTAGCCAATGCTTCCAAAACGTTTTGATTATAATGTGAATGAGAAATATCAGATTCCAAAAATTCACAAGGTTCCAAATTATTGTTAGACACCCACCTCCTTAAAAAAATTTTTTTTCAAACAAAATTTCTTTCAAATTTAAAAAAAAACCTCCTTACCAAGTATTTAATTTATCAAACAAAACAACAAGTGTTTTGTTATTATTGTTATTGCCATCTTCTCTTCCAGGCATACAATTAATTGCTTGTTGTACAAAATGTGTTCCTAAACCTTCATCTTCATCAAATTCATAACGCATACGCAAATCTATTACTCTTGCTGGCATTTGTGTTCCATCTTCTATATCAACCCATACAATGTCGTTATGTTCTGGAAAAAAGAAACAATAAAAAATTTTTTTTAAATAGCAGACTTTTCATTTAAAATTTCTCATTACTTGTATAAAGAATGGGGTGATCCTTCGGACTTAAAAAAACCTCAACAAAAAAGTAAGACAATTAATGCAAGTCCTTTTCGAAACATTTCCAAGTAAGGCATTTCGACGGCTTTTTAGGGGTTGGTTTTTCGACGCTTTAGGATTAAAGCGCGCAATGTTAATATAAGAAAAAGCCCCCTAAATATCCACCAAAAAAACTGAAAAAAACCGCAAGACGTTAATCCCTTAAGGTTAGCGAATCCTGGGAAATCTAAGGATATCCGGATCCGATCCGAAAATTTAAGATATCCGTGCTTTTTTCGGATCTCCGGGATCAGTCAATCCTAACCCCTACTAATCATAATCCCTACTAAATTTTCAAAAAAAAAATTTTCAAAAAAAATTCTTACGAAATTGTTCATCATTTGAATTATTATTATTATTTTGTATAATTTCTTTCCTCAATCTTTTACTTGATTTATTGTTATTTGATTGTTGTTTTATCCCATTTTTTGTTAAATTAATAGGCGGCAACAACAAATCTTCTTCATCCTCATTATCATAACTATCTTCTTCATCGGCTGCTGACGAAGCTTCAGTTAAATATGCATAGGTAAAATTTTTGTTTTTATTAACATTTCTTCCAATACAACAATTTGGAGTATTTTTAACATTTGAAATTTGGGCCTTTAAAAATAAATTTTTTTAATAAAAAAATAATTAGGGTAGTTGGTAAGTTGTTGGTGATTAACCTGGGACCCCCCAGTTTCCGATTAATCCAAAAATTTTAAAAACTCTCGGTTTTCGGTTTTGAGTTTTAGTTAAATTTTGAATTTATTTCTAGGGATTTTTGAATCCCACATTTTTGGCAAGAAATACCAAAAATTTTCTATCTAACTCGCCCAACGAAAACCTCAAAAATAATAAAAAAAAAATCAAATTTACCGTTGAATTTACTCCAATATTCCCACAATCATGTGTCAAATAATTTGTAATTTTGTTGGTGTTACCAACAACTTTGTCTCTATCAAAGGCAGTAGTAGAATCAACAGATGTGGAAATCTGAAAAAAAAATAAAAATTAAAAAAAAAATTAAGCCTCAAAAAGGAAACCTTAGCAACATTTTTAATTGAACTTTTATTGATGCTATCTATCCTAGATCGCTTTCTTGAAATTTTTGGTTGCTCATCAGAAGGCCCTCCAGGAGTTGATAATGTTGATGAAAGTTTGCCTAAAAAACAAAATTTAAAAATTTTTTAAAAGTTTTTTTCAAGGAAAGATTATAGGTAAGTGTCCTAGGTAAAGTAAAAGAAAAAAAGGTAGGAGGTCTCTCTCCCCTCAATCCTCACAAATAGAGTTGTCGATTCTTGGAAGATCTTCGGGTATCCGGAACCGAAACGAATAACTAAACAGAAAATCCTCTGTTCCGTCGGATGATTCCTCATTTCGAAAAAAATCCTCGTTCAGTCAGAAGATTTCTTGGTTCGAAAAAATGTCCACCGTTTCGGTCGGAGGGTTACACACATCGTAAAGATTCCCAAACAAAGTAAATATTGTCAGAAAAACAAAAAATCCAAAAAAATTTCACAAACATTTTCTAGATGTAGAAAGTCGTCGAGGTGTACTTAAATGTTGTTGTTGTTCTTCTTTTTCTTCACAAATTTCAATATCCTCCTCCCCATTATTATTTAAATTATCTGTTGTTGATGTACTCGGTTTTTCTTCAACAATTATTATAGATTCACCAGAAGTATCTTTATTTATTTTCTTTGAACTTCTTCGTCGACGTTGCTGTTTTTCTTTAACATTTTTCTTTTTGTCGTCATCAATGGAAGAATTTAAATTTTTCTTTCTTGCATTTTGTTGTTGTTTTTTCTTATCAATTGAAGAAGGAATTGAGGGAGTCAAGTTATTTGCATTATTGTTATCAACAGTTTTATTGGTGGTAATGTTTGCTAAAAAATTTAAGAAAAGTTATTGAATAAAAATTAAAGAAAATGAGTCGCGACCTCATGTCAGTCCTTTCTTTGTCAGTCTCTTTAGAGCCTTACTTTATACATACAAGGAATGTCACAAATCATCCGTTCCAATAGACGAAATCCGAACCCCCGGGCAAATTTTCGAAACAAAATCCGATCCAAGAAATCTTTTGGAAACTCAATCCGAAGCCCTACCAAATATTTTCTGAACCCGTGACATCCTGCTTTATAATAAAAGGTATCAATTTTTTGGATGACCATTTAGGCTCCTTCCTCCGCAACATTCTTCTTAAAAATTAAAAAATTAAATTTACATTTCTTTGGTTGCTTCTCAACATTCTTACGTCCACCACTTTCAGAAACATTTGTAACCTTCTTTCCTTTTTGTTCCAACTCCAATTTTAATTTGTTCATATAATCTTCCTTGAGAAATTCAAACCGACTAATAAAGGTTTCGACCATTTGAAGAGTCTAGAAAATTTTTTTAATTTAATAAAAATTCTGAAAACATAAAAAAATACTTGTGATATTCTTGATTCTTCAATTTCAGCTGATCTAATAACTTTAAGTCCAATTTGTCTAATTCTTTGTCCATAATCATAAAAATATTTATTATCACGATTAAATGTAGCACAATTATTCATCATTAAAAGAAAATCTGAGCGAATATCAGCAACCCGTTTGTATTGACCCATTTCAAATTTTTTCTGCATTTGACAAAAATCCATTGGATGAGCAATAAATTTTCGATAACCAGGAACGTCTTCTTCTGACACTGGACTCATAAACACCTTTAAAAAAATAAAATAAAAAGGGCCCACGCAAAAGGTCCACTCCTTATTAAACAAACGATCCTAAAGGTCAACTGCAAACATTAGGGCAAAAAAGGGACTCAAGATCAAGATACGGCGGCACGGTCACTTTTGATATTTCTGACAGTTGTACAAGAGAATCAACGTCTTCTATCATTTATCCCCTTAATCCCAACAAAAACACCCAAATCCTTCTTTATCCACTCAAATATTCGTAGTTAATCTTTAGTGTAATTTGACTTTTTGGGAGTTGACCTTCTGGGTTTTAACCCTTCGTTGATCCCAAAAAACTTAAAAATCAAAAAAATAAACCTCTTGGTGATCTTTAGAGATGAGTTTTTCCAATGTTCTTTTAATTAAAATTGCAACAGGTGTTATCATTGAAAGCAATTTTTCATCAAATGATAAAGACTCTTTTTTCAATTTTTCTCTTTTTTTTACCAATTCACTCAAAAGACGAACTCTTTCAAATTCTCTACGAAGTGATGCCATTTTCATTAAAGAATTTTGATTGTCTCCTCCTCCTTGTTGTTGTAATTCAAGGTTTTGTTGTTCTACTCGAGTAGGAGAAATACCCAAACGATTTGTTGTAGTTATGTCAATTCCTCTTGAGAGGCGTCCTTCAATTGGCTTTTGTTGACCGAGATAGACCTTTAAAAAATTTTTTTTATGAAAAATTCATTGAAACTAGATATCATCATAAATCTGAGCCCCGAAACATGGACTTTTTTCGACCGAAATCCGACAGATGACCCGAGAAATTTGAAAACACGACCCTATTTTTTTCCAACCCATGCATGTGGAATTCCAACTCCGACAAGTCATCCGTCCCAGTTAAAATAATAATCCAACAATTTTTAAATAAAATTTACCTGTAATCTTCTAATCAAAGGAACGCCACTTCTTGACTGTCTTTTTAGCGCCCAATAAGCAGTTATATCAGAAAAATGTTCAATAGAAAGATTATCAGCTAATTGGGCAATTCTTTAAAAATAAACATTAGAAAATTCTAACAAAATTAAAGAAACTTGTTATGAGGAATTACAGGAATTGGTGCAGACATATTCTGTTTTTTGGCTTCTACATGAAGTCTTTTTCTTGCTTGAGCTATTTTACATTGAATTTCACGCTTCCAAGCAGCAACGGTTTCTTCAGTATTTGGACTATAAAATTAAATAAAGTCGTATGATATTATAATGCCGAAACGTCGAGACAGCTCCAAAAGTTGTCGAAATGCCAAACCCAAACAACCGTCGAAATGCCAAAGTGTTCAACGTCATTTCCATTGTTTAACATTTCGACGGCTGTTGGGAGTTTGGAATTTCAATGACTTTTGGAAATATGGAATTTAACGTTTGGGCATTACGACGCAGGAACGAAGCAGATAGTTTTAAAAGGATGTCTTTAAAATTACAAAATTTAAAAAATACCCATTGTGTGAATGTTGATGACAATAAACAAAACGATTTACAGCAATTGTATCAGGATTCTTTTTTGTTCTCATTTCTTTAAGTTCCATTCTAACATGAGCATAAAATGCACAAGTAACGTGAAATGAACGAGCACAACTTCTCTGAAAAAAATTTTTCTCTAAAGATTCAAAAAAATAATTTTCTCACATGACTGCATTGTAAACAAGCTCCCATTCTATTTCTACAAACAATGCATGTTAATTTCTTTCGACGTTTTAATGCAAAGTCAACACCTTCTACAGGTTCAAGAAAAACAGTATTTGCAAAGTGAACCTTTAAAAAAATATTTTTTCAGTTTTTAATGGTACGCTTTCATAAAGCCAGAACGTTAAATGCCGAACCATGAAAGCCGTTGAAATGCCAAACAAACAAAATGTCAAATATTTTGCTCGGAATATAGGCTCTTCTCCAGCTTAAGGGATTTCAACGGATTTTGGTGGATTGGCTTTTCAACGCTTTGGCATTGACGCGCTTCTATTTTAAGGAGAAAAACTCAAAAAAACCTCATTAATCCAAATTGCACAAATTACATGTACCCAACGCCCATCAGCTGTTTGTTTAAATGCTCCAGTAGTAAAAGGACACAAAACACATTTTACAACAACAGAAGGTGAAAGTTGACATTTCCGACATAACCATTGACCTTCTGGAATATAAGGAACACCATAACATTCTTGATGTACAGCAACATTACACATGTCACAAAAAATTATTTGGTTGGCATTGCTGTCTTCTGCATCTTAAAAATAAATTTTAGTCCGATCTAGAATAATATTCGGGGTCAGAAAAATTCCCTTACTTAAAAATTAAAATTCAGACGCTAGACAGCAAGGGATGTCACGTGTTGTTCGAAATCCCCAAAATTCGATACATGATAAACGAAATTTTCGAAAATCATATCCGAATCCCTTTTCGGGCCGGTAGTTTAAAAATGATCCCCTTGAAAATTTCTTAGCCTGGCTTTTTTTCCCATAAGATCCATGCTACATAGAAAGGAAATATAATTTAAAAAAAGAGAAAAACCATTGCAAATGCAACAAGGAGCATCATCATCAGTTAAAGGAAGAGTTGAAGCATTTGTTTGGCCAGTTTTGACATACTAAAAAAATTTTTTTATTTTTTAAAAATTTCCAAAAAAATTCAAAAAAATTTTCAAAAAATTTTTTAATAAAAAAAGAACCTGAAAATACGATTCCTTTTCCAACAAATTAATAGCCTTCTCCAAAACAATATCATCAATAAAATTGTAACCTTTCTCCTTCCTCTTTAAATTAATTAATTTTAACCATTCCAAATCTTCTCTATCCAAATCATATTCAATTTCATTTGTTTTATTTTCTCCTTCATTTTCAATATATTTTATATATGATTTTGGCATTATTGCTGCTTCTTGCTTTGTTGTTAATTCATTTTTTGTTAATATTTTATAATTTGGTTTTGGAATACTTTCTGGTTGATTTTGTTGAGTTGACTAGAAAAAAGGTTAAATTATTCTTATGTAAAATCTAGAGATCTGTCTGGATTTTTCTGATATTTCCCAGATCAAGAGTTAAGATCCAGGCATTTTTCAGTGTTCTTCGATTTTTCCTCGTCTCAAGGTCAATAATCTGGTCAGGGTCCTCAACCAACAAGCCTTTCTCGGGGTTTTGCAGATACGCGTCACCCGAAGCCACTGATATACCTTGCGAATAAATGGGGTGTCTAGTAAAATTAGTAAAGGCTTACGACTAAAAGGGGTGCTTTGCTAGAGAATGAGTTTTCTCGAACGACTTTCGGGTTCAATTACTTTACTAATCTCACAAAAAAATTAAAAAAAAAGAAAAACAAATCTTAAAAACCTTATTCAAACTTGTAGAAAATTGTCCCCCTCCACAACTCCAAGTCACATCAAAACTACATCCAGGGTCCAAATTAACAGTTTTATCAGTATAATTTATAGTAATTTGTTGTAAATCACTGTTATTTAATGCTGTCAACATTTCTAAAAAACAAAAATCAAGTTAAAACAAGGAAAACAAAAAAATTTTGACGTCACAATTAACTTTTGTTTACGTCTTTTTCGAAAAAATAGTGTCAGGTTTTTCTCTAACCGTCTCTCCTGTACTATTTTCATTTAGGGATAAATTGTCATTTATTTTTAATACAAAACGCCAAAACTACAAAATTAATTAATTTTTTAATTTTTGAGTAAACTTTTACGCTACTTAACTCCACTTGACAGCTTATAACTTTTTAAGGAATTGTTGGATCGTATCGATCCTTTTATAAAAAATAATCGTCACATCCAGGGCAATCGAATGGTATAGGAATTATTCAAATTGGTTGAAAACACGATAAGTTATGGGTCGAAATATGGCTCAAATACTCTCAACCACCGGTACTCAACGATTCCCCATCCAAAATTTTTGTTTTTTGATTTTTTTGAAAATTTTTTTGTTTCTTGTTTCAGTTTTTATATTCTTAACTTAGTCGCAAAGTTTAATAAAATGCTTGTTCTACAAGATTTGGAGGAACCTTCCGAAAATATTATGGCTACCGAAAATATGGTTGTTGCTTACTGGGAGAGAGACTGTCTTGGACAAGGGAATCTTTTTTTGACTGATCGGTTTTTTTTAATTTATTGAAATTTATTTTAATTTAAATTCAATTTTAGGCAATTAATTTGGATTAATCCAACAAGTCGTAAAGGTCTTCGTCTGCCAGTTCCGTCGATTGTGGTGCATGCTGTTTCTGCTTCGAATGAAAGCTTTCCGGAACCTTGTCTTTTTACTTTGATTGACACATCTAAAGCTGGTATTTTTTATATAACGTTTTGTTTTGGGGGACTTTGGGATTTATGTGACCGTTTTTTAAAGATTTAGGTGTCTGTTCTTTCTTGACTTTCAGATTTTGCCCATTTACCCTTTGATCTCAGACTCTAGAGGGTAAACTTTGACTGACAATAACTGGGCCCAAAGTAATTTTGCAAGAGAAAGAACAGCACTTCGCAACGGAAAGTCTGGGGTCCTATATCGGTTACCAAAAATTATATCAAATTCCCAGTCGCACTAAACAATGGTTCCTTGTAAGTATTGCCTTTATGTTAATACGCAAATGTCAAACCCCGCAAATGTTTCTTTTTCGATTTGATAATAATCATATTTTTCATAGGAGTGGAATACACACCAGAGCCTTTAGATGACGATGGTGAGGAAATTGAAGAGAACGAGGATGTAAAGACGGTTGCTTTTCGACTTATTCCGGCTGACTCTTCTCATAGTTTGGATTTTATTTTGTAAATTTTTCTAAAAATTTAACTCCCATTTCAGTCCAGGATCTTTTTGCAACTTTGAATAAATGCCAGGAATTAAATCCTGAGCCGGAGGAAATGTCGGGTATTTTTTTTCTTTCTTCTTTTAAAAATTAATTTTTAAAAATTTGAAGACGAGGACAACTACGACGAGATCGATGAAGAATGCCACGAAAATGGGGAAGTTGACCATGATGAGGAAATGAATGGAGATCAATAATGACACAAATTCTCTTCGTGCAAAAAATGCAATAGAAAAAAGCGCATTCCTTTTCGAAGCATAAAAATAAAGTTAATATATTTAAATTTAAAAAAAATTTTTATTTTTAAGGCTGTATTTTAATTTTAAATTTTTTGCGGACTAAATTTGCGGATTTTTCTGTATCCTTTCTTTGGAGGCCTTTTTACTTTTCCAAGAATATTTGTGAATAAAAAAAGATCTTAAAAAATCAAGAAAACGGCAAACGACTTTTTGTATTCAAAATAAATTTAAAAATCCGCAAATAAAAATTTTTGTCCGCAAAAAATTTTTTTGTCCGCAAAAAATCATTTTTCGGCTCGTTATCCAGACACAGAATACTTTTATCTATTTTTTAAACAAAATTTTCTGAATTTAAAAATTAAATTGCAGTTCTTATAAAAGACCTCATTGTCAGCATCGACTTTTATTGTTTTTTTACTTAATAAATTTATTTGCACCTTTTTTTCTGCAAGATAAAAATCTTGCGTTGAATAAATTTATTTTTATTTATTTTTCTCTGTTTGAAAACAGCTGCTTTGCTTTTTTGCGCATTTATTTTTCTTAAATTATTTTTGTTAATTGATCTCTATTTTGCGGGAATTTTTGGGGTAGGTTAATTGGGGGCAAGGACAAACTGATTTTTTCTTTTGTACTTTTATTCGTTTTTTATAGATTTGCGTGATAGATTAATTAATTGAATTTTTTGTCCAAAACAAAAACACACATTTTTTAAACAAACGTTTTGATTTTAGATAGATTTTTCTTTGATTGACACCCTTTTTTAGTCTAGGGGGGTTTTTGGAGTGGTCAATCTCGATCCGCGTCGTCTGTGGCGGAGAGGGATTGGTCTCAGAAATTTTGAAAATCCTGACGTGGTTAACTAAGACGTGGTTAACTTTCTGCTGATCATTTTGGAGCAGTCAGCACCCCCTGTTCGCATCTTTAGAGACATATAGTGGTTGGTCCCAGGATCTACATAATCCTAATTTGGATTGACCTCTTTCTTCCCCTTTAGACAATAATTTTTTAAACTCTAATTGTAAGGCCTTTTAAAGCCTTGACATTTTGCCCATCCTTCTGTACTAATCACCTCCCCTCCACCTTTCTCCACTTTTCCTTTAAACGTTATTTAAATATCAAAAAGAAGATTTTTTTAACGTCTCGGCTTATTTCTTTCCTTTACCGCCATTTTCTTTTAAAAGCAATTCACACATTTTTCTTGGATGTGTTTACCCTTTTTAAACACTTTTTGCTTATTCAGCTCTCCCTTCCTATCATAAAAACATTTTTTATTAGTTAGTTGGCCTTATGCGAATACTAATAATCACAAAAATTCATCGCTAGCCTTTTTTACAATGTGAAAATGTTGAGAGAGAATTGTGTAATTTTTAGGGGACATTTGCGTACCGACATTTGGGAACGTTGAGCTGTATTTGTTTTTTGAAATTAGTGTAAAAATGGGCATTTTTAATTTCAAATTAACTCCCTCTATTTATTCATTTTATCAGTGGCTTTGTACCTAATCAAGTCTCAAATGTCTTGACCGCAAAAATGATTCTTGATTCTTCAATTTCAGCTGATCTAATAACTTTAAGTCCAATTTGTCTAATTCTTTGTCCATAATCATAAAAATATTTATTATCACGATTAAATGTAGCACAATTATTCATCATTAAAAGAAAATCTGAGCGAATATCAGCAACCCGTTTGTATTGACCCATTTCAAATTTTTTCTGCATTTGACAAAAATCCATTGGATGAGCAATAAATTTTCGATAACCAGGAACGTCTTCTTCTGACACTGGACTCATAAACACCTTTAAAAAAATAAAATAAAAAGGGCCCACGCAAAAGGTCCACTCCTTATTAAACAAACGATCCTAAAGGTCAACTGCAAACATTAGGGCAAAAAAGGGACTCAAGATCAAGATACGGCGGCACGGTCACTTTTGATATTTCTGACAGTTGTACAAGAGAATCAACGTCTTCTATCATTTATCCCCTTAATCCCAACAAAAACACCCAAATCCTTCTTTATCCACTCAAATATTCGTAGTTAATCTTTAGTGTAATTTGACTTTTTGGGAGTTGACCTTCTGGGTTTTAACCCTTCGTTGATCCCAAAAAACTTAAAAATCAAAAAAATAAACCTCTTGGTGATCTTTAGAGATGAGTTTTTCCAATGTTCTTTTAATTAAAATTGCAACAGGTGTTATCATTGAAAGCAATTTTTCATCAAATGATAAAGACTCTTTTTTCAATTTTTCTCTTTTTTTTACCAATTCACTCAAAAGACGAACTCTTTCAAATTCTCTACGAAGTGATGCCATTTTCATTAAAGAATTTTGATTGTCTCCTCCTCCTTGTTGTTGTAATTCAAGGTTTTGTTGTTCTACTCGAGTAGGAGAAATACCCAAACGATTTGTTGTAGTTATGTCAATTCCTCTTGAGAGGCGTCCTTCAATTGGCTTTTGTTGACCGAGATAGACCTTTAAAAAATTTTTTTTATGAAAAATTCATTGAAACTAGATATCATCATAAATCTGAGCCCCGAAACATGGACTTTTTTCGACCGAAATCCGACAGATGACCCGAGAAATTTGAAAACACGACCCTATTTTTTTCCAACCCATGCATGTGGAATTCCAACTCCGACAAGTCATCCGTCCCAGTTAAAATAATAATCCAACAATTTTTAAATAAAATTTACCTGTAATCTTCTAATCAAAGGAACGCCACTTCTTGACTGTCTTTTTAGCGCCCAATAAGCAGTTATATCAGAAAAATGTTCAATAGAAAGATTATCAGCTAATTGGGCAATTCTTTAAAAATAAACATTAGAAAATTCTAACAAAATTAAAGAAACTTGTTATGAGGAATTACAGGAATTGGTGCAGACATATTCTGTTTTTTGGCTTCTACATGAAGTCTTTTTCTTGCTTGAGCTATTTTACATTGAATTTCACGCTTCCAAGCAGCAACGGTTTCTTCAGTATTTGGACTATAAAATTAAATAAAGTCGTATGATATTATAATGCCGAAACGTCGAGACAGCTCCAAAAGTTGTCGAAATGCCAAACCCAAACAACCGTCGAAATGCCAAAGTGTTCAACGTCATTTCCATTGTTTAACATTTCGACGGCTGTTGGGAGTTTGGAATTTCAATGACTTTTGGAAATATGGAATTTAACGTTTGGGCATTACGACGCAGGAACGAAGCAGATAGTTTTAAAAGGATGTCTTTAAAATTACAAAATTTAAAAAATACCCATTGTGTGAATGTTGATGACAATAAACAAAACGATTTACAGCAATTGTATCAGGATTCTTTTTTGTTCTCATTTCTTTAAGTTCCATTCTAACATGAGCATAAAATGCACAAGTAACGTGAAATGAACGAGCACAACTTCTCTGAAAAAAATTTTTCTCTAAAGATTCAAAAAAATAATTTTCTCACATGACTGCATTGTAAACAAGCTCCCATTCTATTTCTACAAACAATGCATGTTAATTTCTTTCGACGTTTTAATGCAAAGTCAACACCTTCTACAGGTTCAAGAAAAACAGTATTTGCAAAGTGAACCTTTAAAAAAATATTTTTTCAGTTTTTAATGGTACGCTTTCATAAAGCCAGAACGTTAAATGCCGAACCATGAAAGCCGTTGAAATGCCAAACAAACAAAATGTCAAATATTTTGCTCGGAATATAGGCTCTTCTCCAGCTTAAGGGATTTCAACGGATTTTGGTGGATTGGCTTTTCAACGCTTTGGCATTGACGCGCTTCTATTTTAAGGAGAAAAACTCAAAAAAACCTCATTAATCCAAATTGCACAAATTACATGTACCCAACGCCCATCAGCTGTTTGTTTAAATGCTCCAGTAGTAAAAGGACACAAAACACATTTTACAACAACAGAAGGTGAAAGTTGACATTTCCGACATAACCATTGACCTTCTGGAATATAAGGAACACCATAACATTCTTGATGTACAGCAACATTACACATGTCACAAAAAATTATTTGGTTGGCATTGCTGTCTTCTGCATCTTAAAAATAAATTTTAGTCCGATCTAGAATAATATTCGGGGTCAGAAAAATTCCCTTACTTAAAAATTAAAATTCAGACGCTAGACAGCAAGGGATGTCACGTGTTGTTCGAAATCCCCAAAATTCGATACATGATAAACGAAATTTTCGAAAATCATATCCGAATCCCTTTTCGGGCCGGTAGTTTAAAAATGATCCCCTTGAAAATTTCTTAGCCTGGCTTTTTTTCCCATAAGATCCATGCTACATAGAAAGGAAATATAATTTAAAAAAAGAGAAAAACCATTGCAAATGCAACAAGGAGCATCATCATCAGTTAAAGGAAGAGTTGAAGCATTTGTTTGGCCAGTTTTGACATACTAAAAAAATTTTTTTATTTTTTAAAAATTTCCAAAAAAATTCAAAAAAATTTTCAAAAAATTTTTTAATAAAAAAAGAACCTGAAAATACGATTCCTTTTCCAACAAATTAATAGCCTTCTCCAAAACAATATCATCAATAAAATTGTAACCTTTCTCCTTCCTCTTTAAATTAATTAATTTTAACCATTCCAAATCTTCTCTATCCAAATCATATTCAATTTCATTTGTTTTATTTTCTCCTTCATTTTCAATATATTTTATATATGATTTTGGCATTATTGCTGCTTCTTGCTTTGTTGTTAATTCATTTTTTGTTAATATTTTATAATTTGGTTTTGGAATACTTTCTGGTTGATTTTGTTGAGTTGACTAGAAAAAAGGTTAAATTATTCTTATGTAAAATCTAGAGATCTGTCTGGATTTTTCTGATATTTCCCAGATCAAGAGTTAAGATCCAGGCATTTTTCAGTGTTCTTCGATTTTTCCTCGTCTCAAGGTCAATAATCTGGTCAGGGTCCTCAACCAACAAGCCTTTCTCGGGGTTTTGCAGATACGCGTCACCCGAAGCCACTGATATACCTTGCGAATAAATGGGGTGTCTAGTAAAATTAGTAAAGGCTTACGACTAAAAGGGGTGCTTTGCTAGAGAATGAGTTTTCTCGAACGACTTTCGGGTTCAATTACTTTACTAATCTCACAAAAAAATTAAAAAAAAAGAAAAACAAATCTTAAAAACCTTATTCAAACTTGTAGAAAATTGTCCCCCTCCACAACTCCAAGTCACATCAAAACTACATCCAGGGTCCAAATTAACAGTTTTATCAGTATAATTTATAGTAATTTGTTGTAAATCACTGTTATTTAATGCTGTCAACATTTCTAAAAAACAAAAATCAAGTTAAAACAAGGAAAACAAAAAAATTTTGACGTCACAATTAACTTTTGTTTACGTCTTTTTCGAAAAAATAGTGTCAGGTTTTTCTCTAACCGTCTCTCCTGTACTATTTTCATTTAGGGATAAATTGTCATTTATTTTTAATACAAAACGCCAAAACTACAAAATTAATTAATTTTTTAATTTTTGAGTAAACTTTTACGCTACTTAACTCCACTTGACAGCTTATAACTTTTTAAGGAATTGTTGGATCGTATCGATCCTTTTATAAAAAATAATCGTCACATCCAGGGCAATCGAATGGTATAGGAATTATTCAAATTGGTTGAAAACACGATAAGTTATGGGTCGAAATATGGCTCAAATACTCTCAACCACCGGTACTCAACGATTCCCCATCCAAAATTTTTGTTTTTTGATTTTTTTGAAAATTTTTTTGTTTCTTGTTTCAGTTTTTATATTCTTAACTTAGTCGCAAAGTTTAATAAAATGCTTGTTCTACAAGATTTGGAGGAACCTTCCGAAAATATTATGGCTACCGAAAATATGGTTGTTGCTTACTGGGAGAGAGACTGTCTTGGACAAGGGAATCTTTTTTGACTGATCGGTTTTTTTTAATTTATTGAAATTTATTTTAATTTAAATTCAATTTTAGGCAATTAATTTGGATTAATCCAACAAGTCGTAAAGGTCTTCGTCTGCCAGTTCCGTCGATTGTGGTGCATGCTGTTTCTGCTTCGAATGAAAGCTTTCCGGAACCTTGTCTTTTTACTTTGATTGACACATCTAAAGCTGGTATTTTTTATATAACGTTTTGTTTTGGGGGACTTTGGGATTTATGTGACCGTTTTTTAAAGATTTAGGTGTCTGTTCTTTCTTGACTTTCAGATTTTGCCCATTTACCCTTTGATCTCAGACTCTAGAGGGTAAACTTTGACTGACAATAACTGGGCCCAAAGTAATTTTGCAAGAGAAAGAACAGCACTTCGCAACGGAAAGTCTGGGGTCCTATATCGGTTACCAAAAATTATATCAAATTCCCAGTCGCACTAAACAATGGTTCCTTGTAAGTATTGCCTTTATGTTAATACGCAAATGTCAAACCCCGCAAATGTTTCTTTTTCGATTTGATAATAATCATATTTTTCATAGGAGTGGAATACACACCAGAGCCTTTAGATGACGATGGTGAGGAAATTGAAGAGAACGAGGATGTAAAGACGGTTGCTTTTCGACTTATTCCGGCTGACTCTTCTCATAGTTTGGATTTTATTTTGTAAATTTTTCTAAAAATTTAACTCCCATTTCAGTCCAGGATCTTTTTGCAACTTTGAATAAATGCCAGGAATTAAATCCTGAGCCGGAGGAAATGTCGGGTATTTTTTTTCTTTCTTCTTTTAAAAATTAATTTTTAAAAAATTTGAAGACGAGGACAACTACGACGAGATCGATGAAGAATGCCACGAAAATGGGGAAGTTGACCATGATGAGGAAATGAATGGAGATCAATAATGACACAAATTCTCTTCGTGCAAAAAATGCAATAGAAAAAAGCGCATTCCTTTTCGAAGCATAAAAATAAAGTTAATATATTTAAATTTAAAAAAAATTTTTATTTTTAAGGCTGTATTTTAATTTTAAATTTTTTGCGGACTAAATTTGCGGATTTTTCTGTATCCTTTCTTTGGAGGCCTTTTTACTTTTCCAAGAATATTTGTGAATAAAAAAAGATCTTAAAAAATCAAGAAAACGGCAAACGACTTTTTGTATTCAAAATAAATTTAAAAATCCGCAAATAAAAATTTTTGTCCGCAAAAAATTTTTTTGTCCGCAAAAAATCATTTTTCGGCTCGTTATCCAGACACAGAATACTTTTATCTATTTTTTAAACAAAATTTTCTGAATTTAAAAATTAAATTGCAGTTCTTATAAAAGACCTCATTGTCAGCATCGACTTTTATTGTTTTTTTACTTAATAAATTTATTTGCACCTTTTTTTCTGCAAGATAAAAATCTTGCGTTGAATAAATTTATTTTTATTTATTTTTCTCTGTTTGAAAACAGCTGCTTTGCTTTTTTGCGCATTTATTTTTCTTAAATTATTTTTGTTAATTGATCTCTATTTTGCGGGAATTTTTGGGGTAGGTTAATTGGGGGCAAGGACAAACTGATTTTTTCTTTTGTACTTTTATTCGTTTTTTATAGATTTGCGTGATAGATTAATTAATTGAATTTTTTGTCCAAAACAAAAACACACATTTTTTAAACAAACGTTTTGATTTTAGATAGATTTTTCTTTGATTGACACCCTTTTTTAGTCTAGGGGGGTTTTTGGAGTGGTCAATCTCGATCCGCGTCGTCTGTGGCGGAGAGGGATTGGTCTCAGAAATTTTGAAAATCCTGACGTGGTTAACTAAGACGTGGTTAACTTTCTGCTGATCATTTTGGAGCAGTCAGCACCCCCTGTTCGCATCTTTAGAGACATATAGTGGTTGGTCCCAGGATCTACATAATCCTAATTTGGATTGACCTCTTTCTTCCCCTTTAGACAATAATTTTTTAAACTCTAATTGTAAGGCCTTTTAAAGCCTTGACATTTTGCCCATCCTTCTGTACTAATCACCTCCCCTCCACCTTTCTCCACTTTTCCTTTAAACGTTATTTAAATATCAAAAAGAAGATTTTTTTAACGTCTCGGCTTATTTCTTTCCTTTACCGCCATTTTCTTTTAAAAGCAATTCACACATTTTTCTTGGATGTGTTTACCCTTTTTAAACACTTTTTGCTTATTCAGCTCTCCCTTCCTATCATAAAAACATTTTTTATTAGTTAGTTGGCCTTATGCGAATACTAATAATCACAAAAATTCATCGCTAGCCTTTTTTACAATGTGAAAATGTTGAGAGAGAATTGTGTAATTTTTAGGGGACATTTGCGTACCGACATTTGGGAACGTTGAGCTGTATTTGTTTTTTGAAATTAGTGTAAAAATGGGCATTTTTAATTTCAAATTAACTCCCTCTATTTATTCATTTTATCAGTGGCTTTGTACCTAATCAAGTCTCAAATGTCTTGACCGCAAAAATCGCACGTTCGCAAAAGTCGCACGTCCGCAAATGTCGCATGTACTCAAAAGTCGCATGTCCGCAAATGTCTCTTGTTCTCGAATGTCGCATGTTCTCAAATGTCGCATGTACTCAAATGTCGCACCACAAATTTTTAAACATTCCTTATTTTTAAAAATTAATTCTTTTGAAATTTTCTATTCATTTTTTTAATTAAAAAAAATTTTTTTGATACAAAATTAATTCTTTCTCGTATTTTCTAGCCATTTTTCCACCCATTTCCTTAACTTTTCCTTAATTTAAATCCCCCCATCTTTCCCAACAAAACTAATACTAAGCAACCACATGCCCTTTTAAAAACGTTCTGCGCTGTTTTCGTTAAATTTATAAATAAAGATATGAATCATACATACACAAACACTTCCTTTCACATTTATATATTACAAAAAGGGCCATAAACAGTTCTGTAAACATTTTAAAAAATAACCACACAAACATAGATGTTAAATTATATATCAGAATTAATTTTCCGGAATTTTCCTCTCTAATCTCCTTTTTCCCTCTATAATCTCCTTCCCTCTAATCTAATTTTCCCTCTTTACTCTATTTCAGAATCTCTACCTAATAGTATTATTAATGTTTCCGGAAAGTTTTTCTATTTACCGGAATCTCTATTTTCCTCTATTTTCCGGAATTAATATAAAGTTTTCCGGAAAATTTCACTCTGCTCTATAATCTCTGTTTTCCTCTATTCTCTATTTTTTCCGGAATCTATACCAAATTAATTTTTTCCGGCGTGCCCGCATATCTTGCCAATTCCATAACTTGCCAATAGGGCTAAAAACCCATATCTTGCCAATAAGGGAAAAATTCCATATCTTGCCAACAGGGGCAGAAATGCATATCCTGCCCATTCATATCTTGCCAAACCCATATCTTGCCAATAAGGCTCAAATCCATATCTTGCCAATAATACTAAAATCCCATATCTTGCCAATAAGGGCAAAATCCTTAAAACTTGCCAATAAACTTAAAACTTGCCTTAAAACTTCCAATAACTTGCCAATCCGGTAAAATGATCCCGGAAATGGTTTCCGGAAAAATATCTTCCGGAAGTGTCGTCCGGAAAAAGGAATCCGGAAATGTTTTCCGGAAAAATTTCTTCCGAAAAAGGACTCCGGAAAAATGTTGTCCGGAAAAAGGAAAAAGGATTCCGGAAATGGTTTCCGGAAAAATGTCTTCCGGAAAAGGGATTCCGGAATAGTTTCCGGAAAAATACTCAACCGGCTAGTACTTAACTGCCCCCTACCTCTTTTATTTTATTGGCAAGTTTTAAGGATTTTGCCCTTATTGGCAAGATATGGGTTTTTAGTATTATTGGCAAGATATGGGTTTTGAGCCCTATTGGCAAGATATGGGTTTGGCAGGATATGCTGTTGGCAAGATATGGATTTTTGCCCCTATTGGCAAGATATGGGTTTGGCAAGATATGGATTTGGCAAGATATGGGGGAGCCTTTTCCGGAAAACTTCTCTGTCTTCATGTATTATTTTTTGTTCTTCTCTCTTTGATTTTACGGAACGTGTATAATTTCCGGAATTTATAGAAACACAATTCTTCCGGAAAGTTTATTTCCTTCAGTAATGTTAGAGACTATAGTCTATCACACTAATTTAAAGAGAAATATAGAGAAAATACAAAAAATACATTTTTCTGATTATTTTTCTTTAAATTACTCTCTAATCATTGTACTCTATCTTTTGTTCTCACCAATTTCCTAATAAATAAAAATTAGTCATTTTTGTTTTCCTTTCTCCTATTTTTTAATTCTAAAGAATTTTTATTTTTTAAACAGAAAAATGTTATCAAATCATTCTACTCAACAAACTGAAGTTAAATTATTAAAAGATGAAAAGTGGAAGGTTATACAGCAAAATACTTTTACAAGATGGGTTAATAAACAATTGAAGCATTCTGCTAACTCTCCACAACTTGAAAATTTGGTAATTCTTTTTTGGTTTTTTTTTGTGATTTTTGGGGGGCTGGCCAGTGTTTATAAATTTCAGATCCCGATCCGATTGCGGGATCAGGATTGGCAAAATCGGGATCAAAAAACCGGGATTATCCCGCCGATTCCGACTGGGATCCCGATCCCGCCCAATCTACTTATAAACACTGGTTCTGACGTCTTTTCGAGATCAACCAGAAGGTGATCCTAAAGGTCAGGTCCGAATACTTTGACGGATTAAGATGGATTTGTTGTGATTATGGGAGTTAAGGGCAGGAGGTGTAAATTCTCCCATCAAACAGATGTATAGGGTAAAGAGAGCAAGGAACGTATTCTTTATCTTGAGTCTTTTAACCGCCCAAATATTTGGAGCTTACTTTCTTTGGGTTTGATCTGTCCTTTCCCTCTTTTAACCTCATTAATTTAGGCGACAGATTTCGCTGATGGCATTTTTCTCATCAAACTCGCTGAAGTTCTCTCTGGCAAAGGCTTGCCACGCTTCAACAAAAAGCCGATCATGCGCACTCAGAAATTGGATAATGTTTCACTTGTTTTAAATTTCTTTCAAAATCAGGAAAATATTAAAATTGTGAATATTGGTGAGCCTTTTTTTTATTTTTTAAAATTATTTTGGTGGATTTTGGGAGAAAGGACCTTTTCAAATTATAACTGCTGCCCTCCCACCATTATAACTGATGTCCTCCCAATATCCGACTTTTCTGAGGCTAGTGTTAAGCTAGTGTTATTCGACGATAAGTGTCGAATAGCCCATACAACATAACTTTCTGACCATTGTGTGAGCTGCATCTCACCGGATTTTATGGAACTAGCTTCTTGTATTCGAGTCACGTAACAGCTCGATGGGAAGTGTTGAACGAACTATAATTTCCCAGACTTTTGGGCCTTTTGGGAAAATAGCTACTTTTCTACCCTCACTTTTCACAAATTTATTGTTAATCGACTTTCTTTTTAATTTTTTCTCTCATTTTTCAGACAGTTCCCACATTGTTGATCACAATTTGAAACTTATTCTTGGACTTGTCTGGACTTTAATTTTGCATTATTCTCTTTCACATCAACATTTTACTCCTGCGGACACAACAACATCTCCAACAACAATAACTAATGGAAGTGATAAAAAAGAGACTCCAAAACAGCGTCTACTCGCGTGGATCCAAGGCAAAATACCTGGGAGACGCGTTGCAAATTTTACGTCAACGTGGAATGATGGAATCACGTTGGGAGCTTTGGTTAGTTTTTAGGGTTGTTTTTTGGGGTTTTGAGAATTTTAGAGAATTCTCTGTGGGCGTGTTCGGAGATTGCGTCAGTGGACAAGCTAATTTGGAGTATACCAGAGGGATTGGACTTCAGAAATTTGGACCTCATTCATAGGGGATAAGAGCCTCTGTATTTCTCTTCATTACAAATCCCTCGGTATCTTCTGACACCCATATTAAACCCCACAAATCCCTCAATATCCCGTTTGAGCCCCACAAATCTTGTAAATTTTGTAATTCATTTAAAAAAATCTAAAATTTAAAGGTCGATGCTTGTACAAACGGATCTCTTGATGAATGGATAAACTGGGAGTCAAGTAACGCGTTGGAAAATACACAGAAAGCCATGCAAGCTGCCGAGAGATTGTTGGGGGTTGAAAAGGTTTTTTTAATTTTTTGAGAATTAATTTTTGGCAATTTTAAAGCTTTTAACACCCGAGGAATTGTCAAATCCAGCAGTCGATGAAAAAAGTGTAATGACTTATTTGGCACAATTTCCGAAAGCCCAGCCTTTAAAACAACAATCACAAAAATCGTCGTCTTTGTCTATTTCTGGAATTGATCGTCATCATATAGTTGGAATCCCCAGCAACTTTTTTGTTGAAATTGAAAGAATTGAGGATGAAATTGAGGTGGATATAACCGATTATGAAGGAAATCGAATTGAAGTAGAAATTGCTACTGATGAAAATGATGATGGAGAATTTAAATATAAAATTAGTTTTGTTCCAAAAAATGTTGGAGAACATAAGGTTTTTTTAAAGATTTTTTTATTATCTTTTTTGGGGGTTTCCGAAAAGGTGACCATTCTTTTCTTTAACTTGAGGCGTCTAGGGTCACTTAAAGTTTTCCTCTTTTAGACTCCAAACTTTTTCTTTACTCTTTTAAATTTTTTTCTGGAGAAAACGGGAGGGTGATAATGTTGGAAATTGGGACTTGGAAGGTTACAAAAAAATTAAAAAAAAATTTTCGACACATTTCTTCTCGCGGACTTGATTATTACCTACTTTTCTCCCCTTAACTTGAGGCCTCCTTGGGGCATTCATTACCCATCCTTGGTCCTGTTTTCATTTTATTTTTTCATTTTATTTTTTTTATTCTTCTAATTTTCTCATTTTTTCAACAGATAAATTTATATTCAAAAGATTCAAACCAACCATCATCATCACCATTTTTAGTTGAACAACTTTTAATAAAAACAAATCCTTCAATTAAAGTTGTAGGGCTTAGAGATACTGCAAATATTGGTGAAAAACGTCGATTTAAAATTGAAAATGTGATTGACTACAATAGATTAGATGTTGCTGTTATTAATCCTGATGGAATGGAATGTGTTTTAGATGCTGGGTCAGAACGTGATGGGCAAACAGTTACTTGTTGTTATACTCCAAGAATTGGGGGAATTGTAAGGAAATTTTATATTTTGGGGGAATATACAGGGAAATGAGTTTTTACGTTTTATCCGAAATAGGTGCTTCGTTGGACTACCCTCCATTCTCATTAAACTGGCCCCTCGGTCAAGCACCATTGATCATGTGTCAGTTGATTAATTCTGGCAGTAATTAAGGCTCCCATTAGCAACACCAACTAGTTTAGCCACTGGTCTCACTAGCTAAAGTGGTTAAAGTGGCCCTCGGCCTTTCTGACAGAGTTCTAGGTTTCTCTGGGCTATCGGGGAACTTTAAATGATTTCCTTTAATTTTTGTAATAATTATTTTATAATTTTAAGCATACAATCAATGTTCTCTTCAATAAACAACATATTCCAAACAGCCCATTTATTTTGGACGTTTATGATCACGAAGAAGAAGAAGAAGAAATGCTACAAGAAGAAACAATACACGAAGAAATTCCAAAATCACCACTTTCAATTAATAAATATGAAAATGTTGTTGTATGGGGACGAGGTCTTTTGCCTGTTGGAACGAGCGCTAATGAGGAGCTTTGTGTATATGTGGATAATTGTGAGGATGAAGTTGTTGTTAGTGTTAAAAAAGGTTTGGAAATAAAATTTTTTTGAATGTTTTATTTAATTTGTTCATTCAGATGACCTTCTCATCCCTGTTTCACGTCAAAATTTAGAACAGAGACCGTCAGCAGCGTCTCAACCTTTTACTGCCATACATCCTCGGCAATCTTTTGTATTTACTCCACGTACAAGCGGGAAGTATGAGGTTTCTGTGAAAAGCACTGCAAGCGATACACATTTAGGAAGCAGTCCTTACAAGGTTTTTTACTTGATTTAAAATTTGAATTTAAATTTTTTCTTTGTTTTTAGATTGTGGTTGGCCCAAAAAATATCTCCAGCATTCGAGCTGTCGGGCCTGGATTGGAAGGAGGTGTTGCTGAGGAGAGGGCAGTCTTTTATGTTGACACACATGGAAGAGCAAATTATTTAGGTTCTCTTTTTGTTTTTTGAATTTTTTGGGTAGCCTCCCTCACTTCCACCTATTTTTAAAACAAAGAAAATAAGTGGAACACCGTTCAAAAATAATTAAAGAATTTTGTTTTTAGAATTCTCAATCGAGGGACCCAGCAAAACGGAGATTATTTGCTCTGACAATGGAGAAGGAACGGCTATGGTTGAATACACAGTTTGTTTTTTTCTTTTTTATTTTAGTGATGATTTGAACAGGGAAATGCTGCTACTTTATGGATATCCCCCTCCTTTTTTGAGTTACAGAGCATTCCTTCCTTTTTTAATATGTACAGAATTTTTGGTAAAAGATTTGAACAGATAAGGTTTTCACCTGCTTTTCAATTATATTTTACTTAAGAAAAGTAAATTATTAGGGGAAAAATGAAAGTAGATTTGGGGAGGGAGGGGCGGGATATCCATGATGAATTTTTTACCAAAAATTCTTTTTTTAATTTTATTTAATCTCTTCCTCTCATTTTAGCCTCATGTTCCGGGTCGTTATACAATCAACATTACCGAGCTCGACACCAATTCCCATATAAAAGATTCGCCCTTTGTTCTTTGGATTGAACCATCAAATTTGCTACCTTTTAAAGACGTTGCTCGTCCAATTCGTATTCCATCCTTTGAAAGCAACGAAGGACAAGTCGACAACCAATTTAATTTTAAAATTCCAAAGGAAATTGGTTTGAATTTTTTATTTTTTAAATGATTTTTAATTAAAAAATTTTTTTTAAGAAGCTGAAACATTCTACGTTGAAATCTACGATCCAAATTTACAAAAAGTCTATTTTGATTTTGAAGACAAACCTGAAGGAAATTTCTACAGTTTTATGCCGCAAAAGGAAGGAAAGGTTTTTTTAAATTTTTATTTGATTTAAAAAATTTTTTGTTCTTCAAGCACTTGATTAGTGTAGTTGCTGATAAATTAGCAGTTGAAGGATGGCCTTTTGTTATTTTTGTTGATGGCCCTTTTAACCCAAATAAAATTTGGCTTAGCGGTCCAGCATTGAGTCCAACGATTCAAACACGTCAAAAAACAAATTTTTCAATTGATGTTCACAATATTCCAAAGCCAAAGCGTGTCCAAGTTGTTGTGGTTGGACCAGAAGGGGAACAAGTACCCGTAGAGGTGGACTTGAAAACTTTGTCTGTCTACAACGCCCGATATGAACCAATGATTCCTGGAGTTCATAAAATTTATTTGACTGTGAATGACCAGCAAATATTTGAAATACCTGTGAATGCAGTTGAGTATGATACAGAAGAAATATTGGAAGAAGAAAGCGGAGATGAACAATTACTTTATTATTCGCCTGAAATGGGTGATGAAAATCGTACTAGAAAGGAGAAACAATTAATTTCAAATGTTGGGGCTAGAGTTGCTAGTGAAATACCTGAGGTTAGTAAAAAATTATTATTTTTGGGGTCGGTGTTTCGAAATTTTCTTCGGGCTGGGTTTCGAGTCTAGGGGGTTGAGAGGGGGAAATCTGGTTTTGGAAAATTTCTCGGATTGGGTATCGGGTCGATAGTGGTCTGGGTTAGGATAAACCGTAACATCCCTATTATAAATAATTATTTTCAAATAATTTTTATTTTCAGCCAGTTATCGGACTTTCTACGGCTATTGTTTTTACGGCTCCGAATCACCACATTTCTGATTTGTCTGTACATGTACACGGGCCAAGCGGCGACTTGAAACATGATGTAAAGATGGAACAAATTGAAAAGGAAAAGTTCCGAGTTAGCTTTGTTCCGCATCAATCTGGTCTGCATACAATTGAATTAAGAAATAAAAATGGAGAAATTTATGGTTCTTTTTTGTTTAATTCTTTAAATTTTAATTTTAAAAAAGGTTCGCCTTACAAAATCCCGGTGGCTTTACTGGGAACTCAACGTGCTTTTATGGCATGGGCTGATGGTCCAGGATTGGCTGTAGGCGTAGTTGGACGCCCAAATCCTTTTACAGTTTGGAATGCAAAGAATTTGGGAGGTGGAGAATTAACCGTGTCAATTGATGGGCCTGGAAAGGCTGAAGTAGGAACAGTACAACATCCAAATGAAAGCAATTATCAAGTCGAGTTGGTTCTTTTTTTTGTTATTTTTCCTTATAATCACTTTGAAAGTGTCTTAAAAAATTTTTTTGTTTCAGATACACAGTCCAGTCACCTGGTCTTTACACCATAAGTGTTCTTTTCAACGATGCTCCGATTGGTGGATCACCTTTTAAAGTATCTTTATTTTTTTAAAATTTAATAAAATATTTGCGGACGAATATTGCGGACAAACAAATTTAAAATTTTTTTTTATTTTTCAGGTGTTTGTCAAACCCCAAACAGTCGAGACGTTATCCAAAACATACAGTCCTCCTACCTCGCCAGCATCTGAACAACAACATTATGATTATTTGCAAATTAGTAATAGAACGGAGGTTTTATTTTTAATATTTTTTTAATTAAAAAAAATTTTTTAAAGAGTTCTCCAAAAAGTGCTGAACAAAATAGTGCTTCTGAATCTTATGATGATGATCGTCTTCTTTCGCCTTCTCGGAATAAATTTGGACAAGGAGATTATAGCAACTTAAGTTCACCCCGACAAAATGGTTATGAAGGGGATCATCGTTTGGTACGGGCTAGTGGTGCAGGTTTATCGAGTTTTACGCCAAGAAAGGCAAATGAATTTGTTGTGGACACGTCTGCAACAGGTTTTTATTTTAATTTCTGTGGTCTAGTTTGTGCATCCAATGGACGTTTACGAGTCCAATCAAGCTTTATAAGTCCAGTGATGAGTTCATTTAAAACTTATGAGCCCAAACAAAGGTTTATGAGTCCGATTAAAATTTATAAATCCAAGGGAGGTTTGTGTCTTTACGGGTACCAGACTCGTCGGGATAATATTTTTATAAGTCCTTCCATTTTTTAATTGGACGCATAAACTAGACCAAGGCCTAATTGGTCAAAAAAATTAATTTTATTTCTCTTAGGAATGAATGCTTTATTTGTTGGTGCTGTAACACCTCATGGTCCAACAGATGAACTTAGTGTTAGTCACAGCGGTATTTTTTTAGATTTTTTAAAAATATTTCCTTCATTTTTTTTAAGGTGGAGGAAAATTTGTAGTGAAATATACAATTCCTCATGATACTGAAGCACTAATTTTTGTTAAATATGGAGATGGTCAAATTCCTGGATCTCCTTTTCCTGTTCGTCCTGCGCATGAAAATGGAAGTGGGAAATAATATAATAATCGAATATGAGAGATTATGGGGAGAAATGACATTTAAAGGTTTATATAAATTTAAAAAATATAAAAAAATTAAAAAATATATTTTATTGGCAACTTCCCGTGGGTGGATTTTTATCTTGGAGAAAAATAATAGGAGGGCGTCCAAACAAGGAGGGCGTCCAAACAATATTTTTAACCAAAAAATTATTAATAGGGAACAGAGATGCCCGAAAAAATTTTTTGAAAACCCGGAACACGTCTTTTTCTCATTGTTAACCCGTGACATTCCTAATCGGGAAGTTGCCTTTCCCCAAAGATATAAAAATTTTTTGTGATTCATCTTAAATTCACTTGCCAATATCCCCAAAAATATAAATTATTAGAACCCTTATTTATTATCCAAAGCATTCCGGCGACTTTTTTTCAAAAAAATCTGCGATTATATAAAAAAACTAGCATTTTTTGCATTTCTATTTATAATTATTACTCTTTTTTTCTATTCAAAACTATCGTAGAGCTATTATTATAATTTTGATTGTTTTTTTCTACCCTTTTTTTGGCTATACCCAAATTTTTCCTTAAAAATTTTTTTTTATAAAATAAAATTTTAAAAATTTATTTTTTAATTAATGTACAATTAATTTTGGAAGGATACATAGATTAATAATTATTTTAGAAAATATTATTATAAGTATAACTAGAAAAAGAATACAATAGAATTAGAGTTGCTATAAAATTTAATTTAAATACATACCCGTAAAATGCGGGAAATTAGGTATTTTATAAATTTTAAATTCCCGCAGAAAAGGATGAACAAAAAAATTAGAAAAATATTTAAGGAGAATGAAAACCTTTTGAAAAATTTTTTTTAGGTGCATGAGACCCCTGAAAAAATTTCTGAAATTTTTTTTTAATTTCAAAAAATTTTTTGTTCATCCAAAAAATTCATTTTTTAGGTTTTTAATAAATTGGAAGAAAAAATATTTTTGTAAGAATTAAGGGAATAAAAGAAATAATTAACAACCCTCCTCCAATTAATTTTTTAAAAGCAGAATTAATTGGTGTAATTGTTCCATTAACTTTATTAAATTTTTTAGTTTCATTTTCTTGATATTGAATAGGTAAATCATAATGTTTTGATGAAGTAGTTGAAATGTCAATAACTTTTGAGGATAATATTGGGTAAAAATGAGAACCTCTAGAAAAATTGAAAAAAAATTTTATGAAAATTTTTAGGGGTCCCCTTGAAAAAATTTTTTTGAAGCAAGAGCACCCCTTGAAAAAATTTTTTTCTGAAAATTTTTAAAAAATTTTTGAGGCAACCCCTGGAAAAAATTTTTTGAAAAATTTAAATTTTTTTGAGGCAAGAGAACCCATAAAAAAGACAAAAAATTAAATACCTTGCTGTGTCATGTGAATTAATTTCTGTAATTATTTGGGGAATATTTTAGTTTAATTAAAAATTATTACCGTCAGGTTGAGCACCTCCAGTCGCCCCCATAATCCAAAATGATTTGTCCAAATTCCAAATTAAATTTGATCGAGATGAAGAAAGGGAAAATTGAGGGCGGATTGCTGGAAAATTTTGAGGGAAATTTAATAAAAAA
Organism: Meloidogyne arenaria; assembly: GCA_036172955.1. Lineage (NCBI taxonomy): Eukaryota > Metazoa > Nematoda > Chromadorea > Rhabditida > Meloidogynidae > Meloidogyne > Meloidogyne arenaria. The sequence continues at coordinate 193,392 of JARQAB010000034.1, read as the reverse complement.
AATCAGGATGGGCATAGTTAAGTTGGATGGCGTTAGGTTCTGGGTGGGAAATGGTCGCGGGTTCGAACCCTCTCCGGTCTCAATATTTTTTTCTTTAATATTTTTTATAAAATAATTTTTAGAAAAGTTTTCTAGATTTTTTAAGAAGAAAAAAATTTTTCCCCTAGAAAAATAACCTTGAGTAAAGGAACAATAAAGACGTCCATCTTCCATTTTTCCTTCAATATTACCATATAACAAGGAATGTTCTGTCTAAATAAAATATTTTCTTTTAAATTAATTTTTAAAAAACTCTTACAGAATTTAACAAAGTTCTGTCATTCTTAGACTTTTCTAAATTATAAGAAGCATAGACTTCTACATCATTAAATAAACTTCCATCAGTGTTAAGTACACATTCACTTACAAAATCATCTCCCTACAAAAGAAAGGAAAAACTATATAGTTAATTAATTAGCTGTTAATTAACATGAAGTGTGTGGTTAAGTCAAAAGGTGTTGGATTCAGGTGTGAAGATGGATCCGGGTTCGAACCCTCCCGTGGTCAAATGTTTTTATTTTTTTCTCTTAAACTTAATTTAACAGTAACAAATTTTTTTGCTTATCAGGAAGAGTGTGGTTAAGTCTGAAGGTGTTGGGTTCGCATGAGAAAGGGTCATGGGTTCGAACCCTCTCGGGTCCCGATCTTTCCCTTTGATATTTTCTATTCTCTATGATTAATTTAATAGAAAAAAATTACTTTTTTATTTTAAAAAATTTTTTCTTAAATTTTTCAAAAAAAAATACACTTTTGATTTTTCCCTTTTCCTTTTTAAATTAAAAATTGACGCAAAAGACAAATTAAATTAGTAAAAATAAATAAAAAAACACAAGGTCATTTGCGTCAATGAGAATTAAAATTAGTTAAAATTTTGACTGGAAAAAAATGTTTGTCGGTGTTTTAATCAGAAAAGGAGTGACTTTAAAATTAAAAAATTTTCAAAAAAAATTCCAAACCATTAATTTGTCGTGTGAAAATCCAATGGCAATATATTGAAGTGGTGGTGGAGGATAAATACTTTGTGCTGCCATCTTTAATGAGGGGAGAAATTTAAATTAAAAAAATATAAAAATAATTAACCTGAATATATAATTGATTCTTGCCAGAAATTGTAAAAACAATTGCTTAAAAAATTAAGAAAATTTGGGGAAAAATAAAAAATAAATACAAACCTATAGCACAATCCAGCATTGGATCTAAATAAAAAAATTATAAAATTTTTTTGAAAAATTTTTTTAATTTTTTTTTGAAAATTCCCAAAAAAATTTTCAAATTTGAAATTTTTTAAAAATTTCAAAAAAATCCCAAAATTTTTGAAAAAAAATTTTGAAAAATCCAAAAAAATTTTTTTAAAAGCTTACTACATCCATTAGGCCTAAAAAGACATCCTTTTGTTTTTCCACATCCATTCCTGTCCATATCCATTCCAACAACATTAAAATTTAATCTCAGGAAGAGGAATAAAGTAAAGAGAAAATAGAGCGAAGAGAAGAACATTTTAATTAACTAAAAAATTTTTAAATTAAAAAATTAAAAATATCTTTGGGTTATTCTGACCCCTAAAGAGATTTAGTAAACAAAAATTTTTTTAAGAAAAAAAAATTTAGAAAAATAAAAATTGGCGTAGATTTCTCCTTTAAAATGATTTATGGTTGTTGAGAGGAAAAATTAAAAGGGAAAAAGTACATCCAAACAAATCAACAAAAATTTGTTTTAGTAAAAAAATAGAAAGGGGGGACGGCACGAGAATGTTTTTAAGAGAAGGAGAACGAGTCTCTCTTTTTTTCTGAAAAGGTATTTTGGGGAGGTGATTATAATGAATTTGTTTGTTTGTGTTAATTTTTGTCTCGATCAAAAGGAGAAAAAAATTAAATTTTAACCTGTTATAGTGTTTAAAAACAATTTAATAGACAATTAAATAAAGAAACAAGATTTACCAGTTAATTTTTAAGGGGAGAAAAAATTTATAATTTTTAAAGGAGGGAAGGTGGGGGAATAAAAAAAATATAAAAAAATCTCTCAACTTTTCCGGTCAGTAATTTTTTCAAAAAAGCAAATTAAAAATTTAAAAAAATTATTTTAAAAAATAAAACCTCAAAGTAGCATCAATTAAAATTTTTTAAAATTTTGCTGGAAGAATAATTGACCGTCATATTTTTAATTTCAGTTGATTATACATCAAATTTAAACCCAGTTCTATTGCAACATTTATGGTGAAGTGGTAGTGTTTCTGCCTACACCCTGTTTTCGACTGAGGTTCGATTCCTTTGAGGGTTATTTATTTTTTAAATTCACTTTTTGCAAAGAAAAATATTTTTAATTCATTTTTAATTAATTAAAAAAAATTTTCAACAAAAAATTTCTCGAAAAATATTTAAAAAGAGACTTAAACTCCTTTTTTTTTAACCTAACCTTTAAAAACAAAAAAATACTCAATTTATTCACAAGCAAAAAATATACAACAAACAAGCAATAAATACATGAGGAAACACAAATATTTTATAAAAATGGACAGAAAATACAAGGATTGAGAGGAATGTTATAGAAAATAGTCACAAAAACCCGACAGATTTAAGGGAGATTTCAGAGAAATATCTCAGGAAAAATTAGGCGCGGACAATTACGGCGCCGAACAAATAGAAAAGGTTTATAATATGGACAGAAATTATTTTTAGCAATTAATTTAGCGATTAGTAAACAAAAAAGGGAAAATAGGCAAAGAGGCGAGAGGGATTATTTATTTATATACATACCATAGTGAGATTACACAAACATCCACTCACACAAGTTCAGGATGTACAGGGAAAGAGACCTAATATCCCTCAATCTATCTCACTTTTTGACGAAGACGTCTTTATCCAACGCGTTCCAAGTTTGATAGTCCTGACCTTGGCCTATTCCAGCGCGTGGGGCTGCCTCTGCCTTCGATCCCTCATCATCAGAGCCTTTCCCCCCTCCAGAAGACTTTTTGTCATCATCAGGTTTTTTGCCTTTGAGGAAGACGTCCTTCAAAAAATGAGGGAAAATTTTTTTAAAAAATGCCTGAGGGCATCTAAAAACCTTGTCCATCGCGTTCCAAGTTTGATAGTCCGCTCCTGCGCCGATTCCTTCCTTGGGTGCCGCTTCCTTTTGTGATCCAGAACCAGCAGCCGACTTCTTGCCCGCGTCCGATTTGGCGCCGTCCTTCTTAGCGAAGACATTCTGAAGTTAAAAAATGAGGCAAATGAGAGGTTAATCAAAAAATCTCAGTCAAACCTGATCCAAATTGTTCCATGTTTGATAGTCTGCTCCCTGTCCAATTCCTTCTTTCGGTGCTGCCTCCACCTTTGATCCTTGACCTGAGGGACCAGGAGTAGCAGCAGCAGGAGGAGCGCCACCACCACCACCACCATCGCCGCCTTTTCCGCCGAACACATTCTCAAAAACGAAGTTTAAAAAACCGGTAAATGTCGGGGTTTCTGGTCCCTAGAAAAAATGAGGGAAAAAGTGCTTTTGCGATATTTTTGAGGTTTTCCAGTGGCAAACGCTAAAAATATCACAAAAGGACTTTTTTCCTCCCTTATCTTCTAGGAACCAGTAAACCTTAAAAATTAAAAAAAAAACCTGGTCAATGTCAGCCATTGTTTGGTAGTCCCCACCAGCAGCCAATCCCTCCTTCTGCACCGCTTCTTCCACCCCGGCAGGCGCTTTAGCTGCTGCAGCTGGGACCGATGGTGTTTTCTTTGCTTTGCCAGCGTCCTTTTGCTTCTGACCCTTGACGAAGATGTTCTTGTCGAGATTACCAAGAGTTTGATAGTCTATGCCAACTCCAATACCTGGGACTTTTGGTTCATCTTCCACCTTTTTTGGAGGAGCTGAAAAAAATTAGAAAGCTTTTAGAGACCAAAAAAGGCTTTTCAAAACTAACGTTTCTTTGCTTTTACTCCTTTCTTCCCCCCTTTCGCTTTAACCTTCAATTGTGTCGGCGGCGGCACGGCGGTTGGACCATCTTCAGGAAGACCTTGCTGAGGAATCTGTCTAGGCTTCTTCTTCTAAAAAGATAAATCATGAAGGTCTACAGACTTTAAAAACTCAGAACAAACCTTACAGCACTGCGCCAGCATTAGTACCGAAGACAACAGGAGCACACATATTGTTGTGACTGCAGGCCCAATGAGAAGTGAATCCATCATCAGTCTTTGCCTAATAGCGCAGCGCGGAAAATTTGACGAGTTGAGGAGAAAATGGTAATTTTATTCGATGACATTCCCGCTTTTATAGTTTTCCGGAATTTCCGGAAAGTTTTCCGGAATCTTTCTTCAAATGCCGAGTTTATCCGGTCACTACGCTAAGACTCAAATGGCTTTTATTTAATTTGAAAATTAAATTTTTATCTTTATTTATTTCTGGCATAATGTCTATTTTCTTTTTCTTTTTTTTCCGTTTGACTCAATTTTTTGTCAACATGAGTTGGCTTCTTTTCTCGTCTCCTTATTTTGCTTCACCACATCTTGCCAATAAGTCTAAATTCCATGTTTTGTCACAAACCTATTGACAAAACGTGTAATTTTACCCTTATTGGCGAAATGTGGGTTGGCAAAATATGGGGGAGATATTCATTTGCTTGTCTTTCTTTGTTTTATTTCTAGCCACGTTTTGATTGTTAGCTTTTCTAATAAATTTTGTTATTAAAATCTTGTATTTTTTAAGATTATAGATTAAATTTTATATTTCTTTTTTTTATTTAAAACCCCCATTTAATCAATAATTTATTCAATTTTCAAGATTTTAGACAAAAAGTGATGCTTCGACTCATCACATTTTTATTATTTTCTTCTTTAATTGTAATACAAATTCAAGCAGATGAACACGACCATATTTACAAACCTGGGGATGAAGTTGTTTTGTGGATGAACACAGTTTGTTTTGATTTTTCTTTTTAATATTCAATAGAAGGTTTTCTAGGTATTTAGAAGATTTTTAAGGTTATTTGGGCTTCCCGTTGATTATATAGCTGGTTTTTCCCTCTATCCTTTGAGAAACGTCCTTGGTCGAGTTGGTAGCGTTTCTGCCTGTCATTTATTTTCGATGGAGGTTCGAATCCTCTCAGGGGTAGTTATTTTCCTTGACCTTTTTAATTTATTTTTATTGAATAATTTTCATTTTTTAACCTTTCCCCTGTTAAAAAATATTTTTTTGGTTGTTAAAAATTTTTTTTCTAAAGGTTGGCCCTTACAGCAACAGACAAGAAACTTACAATTATTATTCCCTACCCTTCTGTAAGGGAAGGAAGGAGGCAATTGGACACTATCACGAAACTTTGGGAGAAGCTTTATTGGGCGTTGATCTTCAATTTTCTGGTCTTGAAATAAACTTCAAAAAAGAATTGAAAAAAACTGTGATTTGCACAAAATATATTTCTCGTGATGATGCTGATGCTTTTGTTTTTGCTGTTGAACATAATTATTGGTTTGTTTATAATTGTTTTTGGAAGGGAGATAAGGGACTTGGTCGGTAGATAAGGGCCTTGGAGGGAAGATACGGGTCTTGGAAGGAATGTAAATGGTTTTGGAAGGGAAATAGTAGGCTTATAAGGAAGATAAATGCTTGGTTTTCTCAAAAAATCGTTGAATTTTAATTAAATACCTCACTGACTTCCTCCACAATCTTCGCCTATTTACCTGACCGTGTTGTCCACTTAAACCAATTTTATTTTTATTTTTTTAGGTATCAAATGTATATTGATGAATTGCCTATTTGGGGTATTTCTTTTTGTTGTATTTTATTTATTTTTTCTTTTAAAGCTTTGGTTGGAGAAAAAGAGACAGGAGCTTCTTTTATCTACACACACAAAAAATTCGAAATTGGATATAATGGAGATAATGTTAGTTTTTATTTTATTTCTAGGGTTGTTCTGGGATTTAGTTGTTTGTGCCGGGATAGAATATAGAGGGGTTTTTTTTTGGAAAATTTTGGAAACCCCCTTCATGGCTACGGGCATGTCCTTCTGTTTTTCCAATATTTTTCCACATTTTAGAGACTCCTCGGAATCTACGGGCCTGTCATTTCCCTTCCCTTGTTTCAATTCTAACTTGAGCTGAGTTAAAATACAAGTTCAATTTGTATTTTACTTCAGAAACTAAGCGTAAACTCGAAGCCTTTTTCCCCGCCTTTTTTACCCCTATCTTCTTTCCCTATATTAAAAAATAATTTTTTCCCTCAAAGATTGTCGTTGTTGACGTTACAGCAGAAGAGAAAAAAGAAATTAAACCAAATATGGAACTTTCATTTACTTATGAAGTTATTTGGAAGCAATCTAATACTCTATTTGACAAGCGATTTGAACGTTATTTGGATCCAAGCTTCTTCCAACACAGAGTATTTTTAATTAAAATTTTAATCAAGGGGTTTTTATGCTTATTAAAATAGGCTTTAAGCTTATTTTGGAAAAAAGTTTCAAGTTGAGTTTGGTTGAGTGGTAGCTTGTTGGGTTCAGGTTGTAATCGGCCTTGGTCCGAGACCACTTGGCGTTTTCTTTTTCGAATAACTCTCAAATTGTTTTTAAAAAATATTAAAAATTTTTTTTCGACGAGAAAAAAATTACGGGAATTTTTTCTTTCAATTTTTCCGTTAATTTTTTTTATTATAGATTCATTGGTTCTCAATTTTCAATTCATTTATGATGGTTATTTTCTTGGTTGGCCTTGTCTGGATGATTTTGTTAAGAACTCTAAATAAGGACTATGCTCGTTATCACAAAGAAGACAAAGATCCAGAAGAGGATCTTGACTTGCCCGACGATTATGGATGGAAACAAGTCCACGGTTTGCGTTTATTTATTGATCTTTGGTTTTCCTGCTCCAAGGAGTCGAACGGCTCCAGCAAGAAATCGGGACTTACAGGATCCTGAACCTTTCGAATTTTGGAAACTTAAAAACCATTCTTGTGGCCGCTCTTCCCTTAACTTTCAATTTTTTCTAAAAATTATGATTCTTTTAAAGGTGATGTTTTTCGTGCTCCCGCATATCCACTTTTATTTTCATCAATTATTGGTACTGGCTATCATTTAATCACAACAGTTTTGATAACAATTATGCTTGCAATTCTTTCTGAATTTTATACTGAACGTGGATCTTTTTTGAGTGCAGCAATTTTTGGTTTTTTTAAATTCTTTTACAAATTTTTAAAAAATTTCCTTTCAAAGTTTATGCAATAACAACACCAATAAATGGCTGTTTTGGTGGTGGAATGTATTCCAGAGTTGGTGGAAAACGTTGGATTAAACAAATGTTTATTGGTGCTTTATTACTTCCAAGTGCTGTTGCTGGAATGGTTTTGGGTGTTAATGCTGTTGCTATTGGATATCATGCTAGTCGAGCAATTCCTTTTACCACAATGGTTTTTTTAATTAAATAATTTTTGGTGTTCTTTTCCTTTTTGCTTTTAAAAATATCCGAAAATTTTTTTTGGCCATTAAGGTATCTCTAACCTTGTCAAGGTTTCCAAGTTTCAAAGCTATTTAGAACCTTGTATTTTTAAAGCTAAAAATGTTTCAGGCCGTCAGGGTTTTTAATTCTAAAGGCTAGCCTAAAGCTTACACTTAGCATGGCTCTTCCCTATTGTTTTTAATTTAAGAGCTGCTTTCTTAGAAACTGCTCTGTATACATGGTTACGTTTCCGGCACCCCCGGGGGTTTTATGACCGAGTGTTTGATCTTTGACTTTCCCGACGATTATGGTTTTCTTTTTCCTTTATTTTTTTTTGGGATCATTTAAAGGAAAAGAACAAAATTTTCTAATCATTTTAAGTCTCTTTTATTTTAAGTTAGTAATTGTCTCAATTTGTGCATTTGTCATAATTCCTCTAAATTTGATTGGAACATTAATTGGTCGAAGCATTAAAGGACAGGCTGATATTCCTTGTCGTATTAATGTTGTTCCACGTCCAATTCCTGACAAAAAATGGTATTTGGAACCTTTTGTAATTGCTATAATTGCTGGTTTTCTTCCTTTTGGCTCAATTTTTATTGAAATGTATGTAGAGAGGTTTTTTAAATTAGAGCTGTCCAAGAGACTTTTGGAAATTCTGTTTAAGAGTTCAAGACTGAAGTCAGTGTCAAGAGTCCACATCCAAGCAAGACTTCTCGAGACATGAGTCTCGATTAGGATGGGCAGAGCTGGTTCTGAATATCCAAAGATTTCCCAGGAACTTCCAATCCTAATCTTGAGATTTTTTTTGAAATTTTTGGGGAGACTTTTCTTTAGTTTTTCAATCTTGTTTAGGAACCAATTTCGGATTTTTCAGTTTGGTTCAAAGTGGTACCGACAATTTTATTCTTGAACTCCTAGTTTTGGAGTCCAACCTTAAGTCTTATTAATTTTTTCGTTCTGGACAGCTCTCTATTTTTCCTAAAATAATTTTTAAAAATTTTTAATTTTTTAAAGGTATTTTGTTTTTACAAGTTTTTGGGCCTATAAAATTTATTATGTTTACGGGTTTATGCTTTTGGTTGCAATTATTTTAATTGTTGTAACTGCTTGTGTTAGCATTGTTAGTACTTATTTTTTGCTCAATGCTGAAGATTATCGATGGTTTGTTTGAATTTTTTTGAAATAAATTGGGAGAATCCAAAAAAGGGTTATAATCATCCCTTTCTTTTTTAGGCAAAAAAAAATTTTAGAAAATTTAAAAAAAATCCAAGTTTTTTAAAACCCGATAAGACTCTCACAAATTCGAAAAATTCTTCCAAAGGACAACTTGGGTTCATCCATTTGATTTTCAAAATTTTGTTGATTTAATATACTTGGGGCCACTTTTTTCTGTTTCTGAAAAGTTTCCAAGACTTTGGATCCTTTTTTTATTTAATTTTTAATGTTTTTTCAAGGAGATGGACAAGTTTTGCATCAGGAGCATCAGTTGCATTATATGTTTATAATTATGCCTTTTATTATTATTTCTTCAAAACAAAGTTTCTTTTTAAATTTTTTTAATTTTAAAATTTATTTTTTCTTTAAAAAAGAATGTATGGTTTATTCCAAACAACATTTTATTTTGCCTACATGTTAATTTTTTGTTTGACATTGGGTATTTTATGTGGAACTGTTGGTTATGTTTCTAGTGCTAGTTTTGTTCATAAAATTTATTCTCGTATTAAACTTGATTAGAAGAAGGAAAAGAGAGGTTTTATTTATTTTAAAAATTTATTTTTTTTTGTACTTAAATAAATAGTGAAGAAATTTTTTCGTGGAAGGAAAAAATTAGGAGAGATAGGATTCATTTATTTAGGACAATTTATTTTATGGAGCAGTAGCTCTCCTGGTCCTGGTCTAATTAATTCTTGGTCCGTTAATCTCTAAAATAATTTTTTTTTGAAATTGGAGGGGGGAGGGGGGGGGGAAGAGGGTTATTTTAGCTGTCTATTTAATTGTCATTCAGTCTTGTTTTTAACGACACCAATGAGTTGGTATATGCATCCGCCAACATTCCTCCCTTTCTTAAATCAACCTTCATCTGAATATACACCTTTTAATAGAACTAGTTCCCTTTAGTCTGCCCACCACTATTTTTCTTCCACAAAAGATTAAAATTTAAAAAGCCTTCCTTCCCCTTTTTCTCTCTTCTTTTGATGACCATAATTTTATGTCTGTCATTTCTTAAAATTTAAATTTTATTTTTCCTCATTTTCCTTTATTTTTGTGTTTCTCCCCGTTTTCTTTTTTTCGATATTTTGTGATTTAAAATGTCAAGACCATTAACTAATATAAATATTTTTTTGTTAAATGATCGTTTTTCATAATGTGTGGATTTTTTAATAAAAATTGAATAAATTGATTTGGTTAAATGAAATATTTCTGGGTGTTTTACACTTTGATTTGGAGTAGAATTAGACACGGTGTTTCCCTCAAAATTAGAGAAATTATGAAAAAGAAATAGCGTAGCTAGAGAAACAAATTTAATAAAAGAACAGAAAATAAATGACATTTTATCCCACAAAGTTAGAGAAAGATAAAAACGAAATAGTAGAGTTAGAGAAAAGAATAAATAACAAATGTTTAGGTCCTTTCAGTGCGGCGTTTTGAGAGCGAACTGGTTACGGTAAAATTAAAAATGAATTATCTACTAGTATTGATTTTATCGATTAGTATCGATTTTTTGAAAATTCCGAATATGTAAGGTTTACAATATCGATTGATTTCGATTTTTTGATAAATAGAGTTTTGAAAATAGATCTCGTCTTTTCCGAAAATAGATCCCTTTTGTCTTTCCATATGTTCCATTTTGTCGGGCTTCCCAAGGTTTCATTTTGTCAGGTTTTCCCTATGTTCCATTTTGTCGTAAATTTCCGACTCATCCATTCCTTTTATTTGATGTAAATGACCCTGTTCGGATTAGAGAAATATTTATTGAGAAATAGTACAGTTAGAGAAAAAAATTAACACATTTATATGGTCGGTTAGAGAAAAAATTAAAACATTTATTTGGTCGGTTCAGTGCTGCATTTTGAGAGAGATTGGTTACGGTAGAAATTAAACAAACTAAATCGTGTAAAATTTTTATTTCCAAAAATCAATCTAATCGATAAAATCAATATCAATCAATAAAATCGATACTCCAAAATTTGTAAAATTTCTATTTTTCAAAAATCGAATGAAAATCAATAAATCAATACTAATCGATTAAATCGATTTTCCAAAACTGCAATATTTATATTTTTCATTAAGTCGTAAAAAATCAATAAATCGATATCAATCGATAAAGGCGACATTTTAACCTTATAAAACTCGGAATTAATAAAAAAAATCGATAAAATCAATGTTAATCAATAATTTTTTTATTATTTACCGTAGTCAGTTTGCTCTCACCATCAAGCACTGAACCGTCCAAAATATTGTGTTAATTTTATTTCTCTAACTACACTATTTCTTCTTTATATTTCTCTAACTTTAGGGATGAAATGTCATTTATTCAATTTAATTTTTTTCTCTGCATGTACTATTTCTTTTTTAACATTTCTCTAAACCCAACTGTCCCATTTACTTGAAATCCTAGTAATGTTGAAAATAAGTAGTTTGAGTCTTGGTTTACGCAAAAGATTCGGTCTTGTTATAACTTACACAAGAAAGGGAGAAAAGGGAGGAAATCGTTTCTTTTGGAAAAAAAACAAAGTAAAAAATTGACAAGCTTTTTAGCTTCAATAAGAAAAAAACATCAATTCTAGCATTTTTAAAAAAATTTTTATACAAAAACAAAACTTTTTATTAAAAATCAAGTCGTTCTTTATACATTAAAACAACTGGTTCAGGTTTGTTCCTCCAACGAGTTTTTCTTATGAATGCCTTTAAAAAATAAAAATTAGATTAATTTAAGGGAAGCTTTGTGACTAGAACATGTCAACATAAATCCCCTCTAAAATCCCATGGAAGCCACAAATTCACGAAAATCTTCTTGAAGTCCAGAATCACAGGACATCACAAAATAGCTCTCTTTAAAAAAATCCCGTGGATAACACTAACCCCATTTGTCGCTTAAAACCCCAGAATTTCGGAACAGGATCCCGTAAAATCACGTACGGGTTCCTGTCCTTTGCTGGAATCTTGTTCGAAAAAATCCGAAGACGGAGAAAACAAACCAGAGATCCCAAAATTTAAAACAAAATTTTAAAAAGAAAATCAAACCTGACAATCTAAGATCAATTGGATCAAGTTTTGTACCAGGAATTAAATGAATTAGTACAGGCTCATCATTCTAATGAAAAAATGAATTAAAATTAAAATAAAAAAGAAACCCTTCTATGCATCAATGACGGATCTTGTTCTAAACTACAACATTCATCATCATCCTTTGTATTTGAAGAAACTAAAAATAAAATAATTAAAAAATTAATTAAAAAATAAATTTTAAGCTATTAAAGACTTATTTCATATCCATAAAATTATAAAAAAAATTTTCTTTTGAAGGATACAACAGAAAAATCATTTTTTGCTTCAATCTCGTATTTATAAGAATTAAAAAAAGAATTTTGGAGTCTTAGGATTCGAACCCAGGACCTTCCCTAGGGGAAAATTAGAATTATCCAACTACACCACACAAGAGCATATCTATTTCACAAAATTAATGGCTATGACACTTCTATAAGTTTCTATCAAAATAATTAAATTTAAACAAACCTTCTTTTGCTCTATTCTCCTCTTCATTTGATTTCGAAGTTTCCAGGATTCATTTGAAGCCAAATCCCCTCCATTTTCATCTTTTTCAAAAGACCATAGTAAATAATTAAAAATAACCTCTTAAAAATTTTTAAGGCTTCTGGATACTTTGTCAAAGCTGAAAATTAAGTAATTAAAAATCCTTTAGACATAAAAACAACCTATAAAAAGATCAACCATTCAAAACAAGCAAATCAATGCATCTAACCAATGGACATTTGCTGTACGTCTTCTCGTTTGACAAGAACTTGGCCACCATTTAATTGGCTTTAACATTGGGAATGGATAAACTTATTTAAGGGAGAAACTTTGCGGACAAAACTTGCGAATTTAATAAAGTAAAAAAGCTAACCTCCGAGGAGACCACAGCAGCTTTTGTGCCCAGCTATCTCCGAAGAGACAACATGAGCTGTTTGCCCAGCTATCTCCGAAGAGACAACATGAGCTGTTTGCCCAGCTATCTCCGAAGAGACAACATGAGCTGTTTGCCCAGCTATCTCCGAAGAGACAACATGAGCTGTTTGCCCAGCTATCTCCGAAGAGACAACATGAGCTGTTTGCCCAGCTATCTCCGAAGAGACAACATGAGCTGTTTGCCCAGCTATCTCCGAAGAGACAACATGAGCTGTTTGCCCAGCTATCTCCGAAGAGACAACATGAGCTGTTTGCCCAGCTATCTCCGAAGAGACAACATGAGCTGTTTGCCCAGCTATCTCCGAAGAGACAACATGAGCTGTTTGCCCAGCTATCTCCGAAGAGACAACATGAGCTGTTTGCCCAGCTATCTCCGAAGAGACAACATGAGCTGTTTGCCCAGCTATCTCCGAAGAGACAACATGAGCTGTTTGCCCAGCTATCTCCGAAGAGACAACATGAGCTGTTTGCCCAGCTATCTCCGAAGAGACAACATGAGCTGTTTGCCCAGCTATCTCCGAAGAGACAACATGAGCTGTTGTTGTGTTGCTGTTGAAGTCTGAAAAAAAAATTGTTTACATTTTTTAAACATTATAAAAAGCAAGTCTTGTCCGCAAGTCATTACTACCCCCCTCCCCTCAAAAAGGTAATCCCAAAAAAGGAAGAGCCATGCTTTCTGTTGTAGGAAGAGCCAGGTAGAGCCATGCTCCCCCTCGTCGAAAAAACAAAAAAATAAACAGTAGCAACTGACTACAAAAAGATTAAAATTAAAAAAAGTTAAAGAAAGAAAAGGGAAATCAATAAGAAAGGGCGCCAAAAATAATGGCCGACAAGCGTTATTTAAAAATAATAAACATAGAAAGAGAATAGAAAAAGAACAGTAGAGAATGCTAGACATAGAAAGAGAGTAAATAATAAAAGGCAAAAATAATGGCCGACAAATTTTATCTTTTTCTCTAAACACACACTATTTCGCCTTCACGTGGGACTTCAAAATGTTAACTCAGGGTATTTCATAGTGTAAAAAATAAAAATATCAATAAAGGAAAATATTTTCAGATAAAATAATGTCAGAGAATATTTTATAATGACAGGAAAGGGAGAGAAAGTAAAGGAAATCGTTTAAAGAAAAAGCAAAAGAAAAAAATTGACAGAGGCTTTTAACCTCAACAAGAAAAAAGTATCAATTCGAGCATTAAAAAAAATATTTTTATACAAAAAAAAACAAAACTTTTTATATTAAAAATCAAGTCGTTCTTTATACATTAAAACAACTGGTTCAGGTTTATTCCTCCAACGAGTTTTTCTTATGAATGCCTTTAAAAAAAATAAAAAAAAATATTAATTTTAAAGTAATTTGGGGAAGCTTTGTAACTAGAAGATGTCAAAATTAAATGAGCAAAATCCCAAGAAGCCAGGAAATTGGCTGGATAAAATCTACAAAAATCCCCTGTAAGTCCGGAAATCACAACAAATCCTCTTTTTAAAAAATAAAATTTAAATATACCATTGAAAAATCCCTCCCCATAAGTTCATAGTTACAAAAAACGTCAAATTCATTATATTTTGTAATGTCAGCAAATAGAAGGTAAGCAAGAAGACGTTTAACAGTATTGATAGTTGCAAAAGCTTAAAAATAGGAAAAAATTTTATTTAAAAATAAAGAAAAGTTTTGAGGGAGAGTTGTGTTAAGAGTGCGCGAAAGAGTCGCATTCTCGAGATCCCAAACAGAATTTTTTTCAAAAGGCCGAATCGGACTTGGATCCTGCATGATTAATCCCGTGGATAACACTAACCCCATTTATCGCTTAAAACCCCAGAATTTCGGAACAGGATCCCGTAAAATCACGTACGGGTTCCTGTCCTTTGCTGCAATCTTGTTCGAAAAAATCCGAAAAAAACAGGGAAAACAAACCAGAGATTCCAAGATTTAAAATAAAATTTTAAAAAGAAAAGGAAATCAAACCTGACAATCTAACAAAAGAACGATCAATTGGATCTAGTTTTGCGTCAGGAATTAAATGAATTAATACAGGCTCATCATTCTAATGAAAGAATAAATTAAAATTAATTTAAAAAATAAAAAAAGAAACCCTTCTATGCATTAATGATGGATCTTGTTCTGAACTACAACATTCATCATCATCCTTTGTATTTGAGGAAACTAAAAAAATTAAAAGGAAATTTTAAAATTAAGAAAAATATTTTAAAAATTTTAAGCAATCAAATTGACGTTTTCTTCTTCATACAAATTATAAAAAAAATTTTTTGAAAGGTCATAAACATTAAAATAATCTTTTGCTTCATTTTTACGCTTATAAAAAGAATTCCAATAAATCCCGAAGCTTTGGATTCGAACCCAAGATCTTCCAAAAAGGGAGATTCGGAATCATCCAACTACACTACAAATGCTCACATCCTTCCTTGGAAAATTAACGACTATAACTCCCTTATAATTTTATTATATATTTTATTAAAATCATTAAAATTTAAACAAACCTTCTTTTACTTTATTCTCCTCTTCATTTGATTTCGAAGTTTCAGAGGATTCATTTGAAGTCAAATACCCTCCATTTTCATCTTTTTCAAAAGATCCATTTTGTTCCTGTTCCCTTCGTTCTTTCTCTTCTTTTTTCTTTTGTTTAAGTTTAAATTGTTCTCTTCGGCGTTGTTCTTCTGCCTAAAATTTCTTTTAAAACCTCAAAAAAATAAAAAAAACCTGCATTCCCGGAACCAATTTATAAACAATATCTTGCATTGTACGGTCAAAGGCCACATAATGTGAAGGATGTGATTGATGGATTTGATAATGACATTTTGGGCAGTCTGTGTTATCTTTAAAAAAGGAGGGATTTTTTTGTTGGGAAGAGGAATCTGGGAAGAGGAATCTTCCTTAAATGTTTTTTGGAAGATAAAAGGGAAAAACATTTTTAAAAATCAAAAACTGCCCAACGATTTGAAAATTTTTTTCGGCATGTAATTTTAAAATTTTCCAGACCTTTTGGCTTGGATTTAATCAAATCGCGTGTCACTATTAGAGAGAGGGACCCAAACAAAAATTTTTAAAAACCTAACCCTTTAATAAATTAAAAACAAACCTTCATCAAAATATTTGAGCAAACACGATTTACAAAAAGTATGTAAACAATCAATAACTGTTGTTGCATCAACAAAATAACCATTACATAAAGGGCAGGTTCTAAAGAAAAAAATTCTTTTAATTAAAATAAAATCAAAAAAATCAAACATGTAAGGATTTATGCTGCTTAAACTAACAAAATTTTCCATTGGTTTTTGGGAAGTTCCAGCAGTTGAAGAATTTTCTGAATTTTTGAAGGATTCATTTTTCTCAAAATTTGCTGTTCTGCGAGTATAAGCCATCCTTTAGAAAAATTTTTAAAAATAGAAACAAAGGAAAAAAGGAGATAGAAAAATGGTTTTAAAACATTAAAGAAAATTTAATTAAAAAATTTTTTTCGAAAATTTTTTATTACAAATTTAAAAAAAGACGTAAGACGGCACTCTAATTTTTACTGACCACCAAGGCTGTCGGTTTCAAATCGAGCCGAAAACCAAAAGATGTTTGGTTCGATTTGTCGGTTCGGTTTCGAGTAATTGAAAAATTTCGAGTTTCGGATAGCCGAAAAATCTAGTGAAACCAACAACCCCATTATTTAACCCCCTTATTTAATTTTTATAAATATACTATCACATTTGTTGTTATATCACGTTAAGTAAAATCGCCAGAAAAATTTAATTTCTTCATCATTTTCGACTTCCATCCTTCTTTATAGCTTCTTGAATAGCTCTGTCAGCATTTGGATCAGTTTTAGAAAGGTGTTCAAATCCTTCTTGTCCAACAAAGCATATCTCGTGGTCATTCTATTAAAAATTTTAGTGGGAAATTAACTGAAACTCTGGTCTGGCTTACGAGTCCAATAAAATTTTGATTCAATTGCAAAATTTTCATTGAACTCATAAAGAGTCATTAGACTCGTAAAGGTGTTATTGGACACCTAAAGCTTCACTGGCCTCGTTATAGCTTCATTGGACTCATAAACTAAACAAGAGCCAAAAGTTCTACTTATTTTTGAAAAAATTTTCAAAAAATTCTTAAGGGTCCTTTTTTGGACTTCAAACCTATAAAAAATTAAAAAGATAAAACAAACCGGATCGCGTAGTATAACAACAGAAACAGTTGCTTTTCCAGGAGTTTCTAACGAAACTAGAGATGTTTGAATAAAATTTTTATTTTTAGCCCCAACAACGTCTTCAATCATTTTTAAATTTTCTGTTGGTGTTGAAAAAGCAATTCTTCCAAAAGCTGTTTTTCTTTCAAGTTGGGCATCTTTAAGTTGATTTAGTTCTAATTTACACTTAAAATTGTTTTAAAAAATTTTTTGGAAATTTTTAAACAGAAAACAAACCTGTCCAGGTCCATAAGACAACAAACAAGCATTTTCATCATCCTTTTCAACAGTCATTCCCAATAAATCAGGCCAAAATTCTAAAAAAAACTTTCAAAATTTTAATTCAAAAATTAAAAAAACCTTTAGATTCCTTCAAATTCTTTACATTTACACTAACTTTAGTCACTGGATACTTGAATTCTTTCACATCCCCTTTTCCAATGCAAAAACAATGCTCATCTGGGTCTTTAATTGAAATTGTTCCGTCTTGATTTATACATCCTTTTGACTTTACCAAGTCGAAAATTTTGTCAGAATTAATATGGATGGCCTAAATTTTTTAAAATAAAAGCTGTCTGGTAAGAAGAACGAACCAACGATTAAGAGAAGTCCCAGAGACTAAGGGAAAGGAGTCAAACGACCGAGAGAATTCCTAGGAGAGGAGTCCCCCAACCCCAAGGAGAAAAGTCCGTTGACCAAGGAGACGACTCCCAAGACAGGAGTTTCCAGTCCCAAATAGAGGGGTCCATAGACTAACAATAAGGAGAGGAGTCCACATTCTCAGGGAGAAAAGTCCGTTTACCAACTAAAGGAGCCCCAACTCATGTAAGAATGTCTTAAAAAAGAAAACCTTAAAATCATTTCCAAGCTGGTATGAACTAATTCCATAATTATAAGTCAATTCAAGCACAAAATGTTCATCCTCATCCCCATATCCAATCATTGTTTTACTCCACAAATTATCATACGGACCATTACAATCACCCTTACACCCCTTTTTAAAATAAAATTCAGTACATTCTCAAACTAAAAAACCTCTTCAAATTCTTCATGTCGAAGCACCTTCATTCCCAAAATTTCAGTATAAAATTTGTAAGAGGCCTCTCTGTCAGCCACACGAAATACATAATGTAATGCCCTTGCAGGGAACTTCATAGAGCTTTTTTAAAATCTGATAGAAAATGCTGAAATTAAATTTATAAATGAAAAAAATATTCCAAGGTGTCTTTTGACAACAAAAAAGACTAAAAACGAGTCTATTTAAAAATTTTCTTCAGCAAAAAAAATGATAAAAAATTCCTTCATTCAATTCTCTTGATCTTCTCCAATATTATTATTCATTTCTCCCTTATTTTTCAATTTTCCTTCTTCATTTTCAATTCCTTGTTGTTGTTGTGGTTGTTGTTCTCCAGTATTTGATAAAAATGCCAAAATTCCTTTAGTACATCTATTTGCATAATGTCCCTTTTCTCCACATTTATAACATGTTATATCAGCCTTTAAAAAATTAAACATAAATACAATCGAACCTCCCTATAATATATCCCTTTGGCCTGGAAAAATCGAATCTTACAATAAGGGGTAACTCAAAGTCACGGGCTACCCGAAGCCCACACCAGGACTTTTTTACGCCTCAAAACCTTCCATTCTTAAGCCCCTTACATAACTGACCCGACCCGAGACCTGCTCGTTTTACGATACGAAACCTACCCCGACAATTTTCTCAACTTGTAACTTCCCTGGTTATCACCTAGGTAGCTCTACCACCCAATGGCCAACCAAATTTTAAAAACTGACGAATATCTAATCTTGGGAGTATCTTAAGGAATCCCACTGTATTAAAAAATAAAACATACAATATTTCTTCTCTGTTGCTCCTGTGCTTGAGAAGCATATTGTTTTAATTTAGTTGCATCAATTTGTGAAAGTTGTGTTTGTGCAGGTAAATGGGGACAATGAGTAGCTTTATGACCTAACAAAATTTAATTTTTTAAACTAAAATTTCTACAAAAAATTTAACCTCTTTCATGACAATTATGGCAAGTAACTCCATAATTTGGTCTAAAATTAAGTTTTGGTTGAGCTTCCACCAAAGGTAAATCGAATGAAGCGTGAGAAAATTTGCATAGAGGGCCATCTAGACAAAATCCAAGTAAATAGAAAGGGCAAATGACACGACGACGATGACGATTTTTGCAATAAGGGCCTTAAAAATAATTTAAAAAAATTTTAGAAAATTTAAAAAATACAAACCATGTCTACAAAATCCTCTGTCATACCAAGGACAATCTTTTATTTTACTTTCAGGGTCAATATGTCGAAAAGGACATTCACGGTTACTGCAAGCAACTGAAAAAAAATACAAAAATAAGCTTTTATACCAGTGGTCGGAAAAATTGATTTTTCCGGGGTTGGATCCGGAATTGTAATTAGAGCCGGACCGGACACGGCCAGTTTTTTCCCATTTAATCCGGTCAGGAAAAATCAAGAGATTGCGAAAAAGCCCGGATGTAATACCCGGACCCTCGAAAAAAATCCAGCCGAATTTGGCGCCAAACCGAAACTTGCCTGGTTAGAGCCAGCCGGAGTATTCCGGAAAAACCATCGGATATAGCATTACTCCGGGGAAACCCGGCGTTATATCCGGCCCGGCGCCGCTAACTATTTATTATAATTTAAAAAAACAAACGATATTTTGAAAAGAAAAAGCATTCAGGCATTCTACTCAAATCATATTCATGAAGAAATTCGCATTGATCTCCTTTTTTGCATAATCCTCTTAGCCAATGTTTACAAACAACTTGTTTATCTTTTATTATATGCCTAAGAGGACAGAGTGCAGATTATTATTATTATTATTTACAGATTATAGTAGCCCATGACCAGTGATTTTCTGATTGTAGGACCGAACCAACAGCCTACACCCAAGGTCCCTTCAAAAAATTTTTAATAACAAAAAAAACCTCTCTCATCCCTCTTTGTTCAATAAGCATTTCTTCTACATCAGTTAAATATGTTGGAGGTTCAGCAAGTAACATTTCTATAGTTAAAGGTGTTTGTGAGAAAGAAGGATCCTCATTTGGAATATATGGATACATCTTCTATTTTTCTCTTTTTTAAAAAATGATTAAAAAATCTGAAATACCTTATAAAATTAAAAATCCTAAAATAAAATTTAAAAAAATAAAAGGTTAAAATAACCAAATTAAAACATTAAAAAAATAAAATTAAACAAAAAATCTATACAAACAGGAAAAAACAAAACAAGAAAAAAATAAATTTTTCAAAGGGATTGAAACTTTTCAAAAAAAATTTTTTGAGAACGTTGTGATGCCAAACCCGAAAAGCAGGTGAAATGCCAAACTGCGGAAATGACGCTATAATGCCAAAGGCATTAGGGTGGGTTGCCATTTCTGCTGTTTGGCATTAATGAAGGGCATTTAGCGTTTTGGTACTACGGGATTTTTCCCCACCATTTTTCTTAAAAATAAAATTCCAATCCCTCTAAAATTGTCCTAATAAAATATCAAAAAAATCTTTAAACCTTCTCATTGTCTTTATCTTCCCATTACCAATTCTTTTCTATTGGACTATCCATACAATAACCATTTGCGTCTAATAAACTTTTTGCAGCTCCCATAACACTTGGATTAATATTTATCAAGTTTTGTTCTACAAAAAAAATTATTAAATTTTTTTTTCAAAATATTTTAAAAAACATACGAGTTTCCATTACTTCAGCAATTACTCTTTTAGATTCTTCTGCTGCTCTGCTACAAAAATAGTTTGTCCAATCAAGCTGTTTAAAAAATAAAGGAAAATAATAATTAGTTGAGAAAGTGCTCCTTCTGGGATGGCCGGATCCAGGATAGAAAGGAACACTACAATTTTAAGTTAAATCAACAAGAGAAAGAAGCCCAAAAGGCCGTCGAAAAACCAGACCTATGGATAGCCATGACTCCCCTTCCTAACTTGAAAAAATAAAATTAAAAAAAAACCTCCAAATGAGAATTTCTAACACCAACAGAATAAGCTCTACTTGCCCTAGCTATTGCAGAAATCATTGCCAAGTTATTTTCCATTAATGTTGAAATACTACAACAAAAATTTCTTTTAAAATATAAAAAGAAACATACTCTTGTAACGCAATATAATCCGTATTTAAATAAACTCCTTTATCTCTAAAAAGAATATCAATAATTTTATCCAATCGGTTAAGACAATATTCAAAATTGACTGCTGAACTCTGTAAAAATTTTTTGAAAATTAAAGGTCCATCCCAGAAGAGGTCAATATCCTATAGGTCAACACTTAAATGCTTCGGCGGAAAAAAACATTTGCGAGGATTAAGAAAAATTTGGAAGGATTAAACGAGATATCGACGGATTTGACCGGATTAAAATAGATTTGTTTGGATTAAGGAGGAGTAAAGGACGGAAATTTTCTTGAGAAGTTCAGATAAAATAAAACGGAAACGGGCAATGTATTCTTGATCTTGAGTTAATTTTATTCATCCAAATATTTGGGTTTGACCTATAGGGTCACTTGACCATTAGGATGCTGACCTCTAGGGAGTTGAAACTCTGAGTCGACCCTATTTTAAAAATAAAAAAATTAAGAAACCGCCAAAGATGGATGAACATGTTCTGCAATAAAATGAATCAATTTTGGATGTAAATAATCAACCAAATCTTCTCTACCACCCAAATATCTTACAAAACCGGACGTTTTCATAAATCTTAAAAAATATTTTTAATATTAAATTAAATAAAAAAGAAACGTTTTGGCTCCTCCATGATGATTAACATAATGTTCAATAGCAGGAATTGTGATACGTCTAACCAAATGTAAATCAGGGTCCTAAATAAAAATGGAAAAATTCTTTATTGAAGAAATTAAATTATGTATAAGGTTATTGGAAAATCTTCGTATATCGTGAACAGAAGAACCAAAACAAAAATCCTAGGGTTCATTAACTACCAAAATGAAACTAAAGTCAAAGTTTACAACCTATCATATCGATTCAATATTCAATAGGTATATAGTAGCAACCGGACAGGGACTGTCGTACGAGAATCTACCACCCAAAAACTTGAAAAAACAAACAGAAAATGACATCAACGCTAATGCATCTTTAATCATTTGATCATAAGGTAATTCAACATCTGATGAATAAATTCCAGCAACTTCAGTAATTGTAGTTATAGCCTGTCTAATTGCCTTGTTTGAATATCTCTAAAATTAAAACAAATAAAATTCTACCCTTTTAAACTCAAAAAAACCTGAATTATAGAATTTTCAATATCTTGCGACAAAAATAAATTTTCATCGGTTAGGCCACCTAAAAATTCAAAAAAAATTTCTTAAAAATTTCAAAAAACCTATATAATAAACCATCGTTTCCAATATATAAATATGTAATCCCATGTCAGAAAGTGTCTTTTTTATTGGATGAGAATCTGCTAATCGCATATTTCCTTTGACTTCTTGATTTGCAAAAGAACAGAGATCTCCTTAAAATATGAAAAATTTAGAAAAAAATTTTTAAGCAAAGATAATTAAAGGACCTCACTATAGGAACAGAAAATAAGAGAAGAGTTTAGCAAAAGTTTAGCCAACGGGCTCGATTAGAACCTGCGACCTCCTCGCAGTTATTGCTAGGCGCTTTCGCTCATCACATACAGGAGCTCTATCACTGAGCTCCCGGGGCATCGACTAATGCTTTCTCTTGTCCTTTTAAATCGTTTAACCCCCGCATAAGCGTTTTAAATGCGAGAGGTGAATCATCCTTACAGAAATAAACCTCAAGTTGGTAGGCCATTGAATAACAATAAGTGAGGTGAGTTGTCTAAGCGATACCCTCAGATAAAACAACCTAATTACAAATAAGAAAACTTTTAAACAAAAGGAACGATAACTTATAGCGCTATCCAGAGATTAGTTCGACCCGAAAACTGATCCAAAGAAAATTTTAAAAACCCAATCTGGAATCAGAACCAGCTTTTATTTCTTAACCTGACCCATCGTTAGTGCTGTCCGAGTCTAATTCTACTTATAATTTTCAGAAAAAAATTTAGCAAAAAATTTTCAAAAAAACCTAAAGCCTTCTTCATAAATCCAACCACAGCAGCACCATAAAGCGTTTTGCCTGAATAAGCCAATTCATCCACCATTGCCCCAGCATTTTCGCTTTCTCCAAGCATAAGAGAATCATCAACGGAGACATTATTGAAAACAACCTCAGAAACTTTGAAAAAAGGTTAGAGTTTAAAAAATTCTTTAAAAAACTTACAATTGCATTTTTGAAGTCCACTAGTCATTAATTTATTTTTAATGGTTATAGAAGCATTTGGATCTTTAATTGAATCTTTTTCGATTATATAACAAGCAGGAAAATTCTAAAAAAATTTTAAATTAAAAAAAAATTTCAAAAATTTTAACCTCATCTCCAATCCTTTTATTGGCAAAAACTATAAATAAATTAGCATCCACAGCATTTACAACATTTACTTTATATGCATTAAGTCGTTGTGGTTGTCCAGGGGCTGATGAAACTTGTGATGATGGATTGACTGAAGTACTGAAAAAATGGAATATTTTTGCGGACAAGATCGAGCTTGGCTAGGGGTCAAGGAAGACTTTCCTTTCAAGGTTTTACTATACTTGGAGTGCTTGTCGTGAAAATGACCGAATGTCAATCGCGACAGCGGCAGACATAGTCAATGTCACTAAAAGTAGATGTCAAAAATAATTTCTGATTCGAAAATTGCGGTGAAATTTAAGTCATAGAATGATAGAATAAGCCTTAGGATGAATTCATGTCATCGAATCAAACATGAACTTACAATTAGTCCCAGACTTAAAAAATCCACATCTCCAGTCCCTAAACAAAAAAATTTAATTTACGTTTCCTCTTGCCAACAAATTGCAGGTCTCCATTTTCCAGTTGCCAGTCCAGGCAAATAATCATCTTTTTGTTTATTTGTTCCAAATTGTAAAATTATATTTGAACAAGTCATCAAATTATTAAACATTGTAAAAATTGAAAGATCTCTAGAGCTAATACATTCAACTAATTGAAGAACATCTTTTTGTTGAAAACCAACACCTCCAAAATCTTTTGGGATAATTGCTCCAAAAATTCCATTTTTCATGAGAACATCAACTATTTCTGAAGGCATGAGACCAGGGGAGGTTTTGACATGAGGAACTTTAAAAAATATTTTTAAAAAAGTTGAGGAAGTTCAGAGGGGCTTAAGGACGTCCAGAAGCTTGAAAAATTATTTAGAGAAGTTGAGGGCGTTCAGAGGGGTTTAAGGACGTTCAGAGAGCCTTGAGAAAGTCCAGAAGCTTTAAAAAGTTTTTTTAAAAGAAGTTGAGGAAGTTCAGAGAGAAAACCTCAAAGAAAAAACTCCCTCCCATTCTCCCCAAAAATGACAGAAGTCGAAGACGTCCAGAGATCCTCAAAGGAAGAAATTTCCCGACTTTCTCCTATTCCCACGCAATTAAAAAGAACAGTTACACATAAACTAACTTGTTTTATCAAGATCATCACCCAGTTTTCCAACATATGATTTTATATTTACAATTTCTGCCAATTCCAAATATTCAGGAAAAATCATAAAATCCTTCAAAAAATATTTTTAGGCTTAAAACAAAAAAATTAAAAAAACCTTTTCAAATTTATTAAGCATTGCTCCACGAGATAACGACCTTTTTTCTATTGGAACCATTTCTGTAATTTGATCAATTTCATTTTTTTCAGACTTTTCATCCAGTCCTCTATTAACGCTGGCTCTTCTAATAAAAGAATTGAAAATTTTTGGAATAGATTGAAGAACAGAATTTACTCGGAACATTTCAAAAGTTAAAAAAAATTCCTAAAAAAGTAGAAAAATTTAATAAAGCCTTTAGGGAACAACAAATCAACTTTTTCTTAAGGAAAAAAGTTGATTAAAAATCATTAAAAATTATTCGTGAAGGGTACAGCCCAAAACGGCGCACGGCCATAATGGCGCAAAGACATAACTTGCTGGAAAATTTCTGAACCTTATCAATTTTACTACCAATCTCTTCTCCTCGATGAGAGGAATTGTTTAACACCAAATTTGATAAGATTTGGAAATATTGAAGAAAGTTATGACTTTGCGCCATTATTGCCGCGCGCCCAAATCGTTATACTAGTACTCAATCTCCTTGCCCAAAATTTTTGGATAACAAAGCTTTGAAAAATTTCTAAATTATTTTAAATAGTCAAAATGTTCGAAATTAATTTGCTTTCTTTCCTTGGAGAATTTAATGGATCGTATGTTTTTTAAATTTAAAAAAAATTTTTAATTCAAAATTTTTCAGCAAATTTTTGGTTTATTTCTGCCTATTAATCTTCACAATAATTTTATCGTTGCGGCTTGATCAAATAATTACAATCAATTTTATTTTTGTGTTTTTGCCTTTATGGTTAGGCGAAATTTGTGTTTTTGTTGGTTTTATAGTTGCTATTGTTAGCCTTATTGTTAGGCCTCCTTCAAGGTTTTTATTATTTTTTTTTAATTTATTGGGAATTTTAAACCTTGTATGACCCCTTTTTATTATGAGAAATTCTATGTTTTTCCGGTAAAACAAGAATATTTTTAAAACGTTAAAAAATACAAAGAACCTTGTATTTGTGCAGTTTCCCCCACCCACGTAAGCCCCACCACTTTTCTCCCTTCTTTTTTTAGGAAAATGACAACACAAGTACTAGAAACCCCATAGACCTATGTTCAGGTATTATGCGTATTATCGGTTGGCGTAGGTTCGAATAGCACACGCAATACCGGACCATAGATTCTAACATGCATTTGTCAGAGTTGGTACATATCTCCATAGATTCGGGGAGAAAATATTAAAAGGGTTCTTACAAAAGTTCAAAATTTCCCATTATTTCAGCTTGGATGCTTCCTCAAAAAGTGATTTTTTCTCAATGTGTTTTCAAACTGTTGAACACATTTTAATTTTGATGTTTCAAGTTTTGGTTCTAATTAAAATTGAATATTACCATTATTTGAAAGACCAAATTCAACTTACTTGGCTACTTGTTTTCTCGCCTCTTTTTCTTTTGTCTTTTATTGCGATGATTATTGCCATTTGGTGTATGCGACATGAAAAGCCATACGAGGTTTTTTTTACTAATTTTGGACTTCTTTTTATTATTTTTTCTATTTTCAAGTTTGAAATGTTCTTCGCTGTAAACATCATTCAATTTGTCTTTTTGGCGTTTAAATTGGACAATGGAATTCATTGGAATTGGGCTTTGGTATAAATTAAATTTTTGTTCCCTTATGATTCTCTTCCACGAGACTTCCTATTTTTCTAAAATTAAAAAAAAAATATTTTTCCAGGTCCTCGTCCCAACATGGATTGTTTTCTCCCTTTTTCTTCTTTGTTCAATTTATTCCCTCACCATAGCTTTATTCATCAATCGAACATTTTATGCCCATCAACAACATATTCCTTCTCATAGAAGACCCCGTTTATGTGCTTCTATTTGCCATGTTTTTCTGACAATTCCTTTTTTACTTTTTCTGCTGCTTTTGGCGAGTAAATTGGATTATTTGGAATCCCCTGGAACTAGCAAATCTGGAAATACTTCTTTTGTTTTGATTGCTTTACCTTTGGAAATTTCTTTGTTTATTTTACTTTTGCTTTCGTTTGGAGCACGTCCTGCCAATGTTTGGTGGTTTGGAATGCGTCAGGTTTAATTTTGTATTTTTAAAAAAAAATTTTTTACCCTATTTCTTCAGTCTTTTTGCAATTTTTTCTTTCAACTTTTCCCATGTCTTCGACATTATTCAAATATTAGTTGTAAATTTGGTGTTAGAGGAAGTGATGCTTCTTCGTCAACTTTATCTTGGGGACAACGCTTTTCGAGGAGAAATAGAATTCGTCAAAATCGGAATCATCCACCCAATGGAAATTCAAGGTTTGTAGTATTTTTTTCTCAAAATTTCGTGGTGCGCCGTTTTTTGCCGGGTTGGCTTTTGTCATTGGAACTTTTTTGGCATTACTGGGGTATAACTCGAACCCCAGACTTTTTAGACCCGACTTTTTTTTTAACAACCCGTGACTTCTCTAAGTTAGGTAAAACAGCTGGGCTATAGCTATTTTTCTCCTTTAGCTAGTCCAAAAGGTTGTTCGGCTTCTCTGAGCGAACCAACACCTTAAGTAGACCGTACTGATGTGTTATCGATTACACCTCGCCGCCTACCTCACAGCCTTAGGAAATAAATAGTTTTATACTTTTCAATTAAAAAACATTTTTTAGTGCTCGTATTTATGGAATAGAAGAGCCAACAACTCCCTGGGTTATAAATTCAACAGATGAGGAGCAGCAAAGAATAATAATAACAGAAAATATAAATAATTGTGAAACTGGAAGTAATTCACAATCACAACAACAATCAACTTCTCGATTAAGTAAAAAACAACAGTTGGAAAATAGAGAAAAAGAAAAGGTTTTTTTAATTATTTTTAAATTTTAAAAATTAAGATTTTTTCAGCAAGTAATAGCCTATTTATTTGTTCGTGGAAGTACTATTGAATCTCCTGATTAAAAACAAAATGTGAAAGTATCCCAATTTTTATTTTTTAATTAATGATTAAATTAGGGTTGGACCTCGAACACTGAAATTTTTTTGGCTAAAACTCCAACCCAGAAAGTTTCAGCCCAAAAAGCCTAACCCCTCTAAGGAAGAGAAGGATCAAAAATGCTCACTAGGCGGGGGTTTAGGTCTTATTAAAAGAGAAGGTGAAAGCAACGTCCCGGTGGCTCATGTCAGTTAGTAGAGCACCTGTACGCGTGGTGAGTGAAAGCCCCTAGCAATAACTGCCCCAGGAGGTCACAGGATCGAAGCCTGCCCGGGGTTAAACTTTTACCTTGCTCTTTGCTTCCCTAAACATTTCACCTCGGCCACCTCATACTTTTCGCCTCCTAAGTGTCAGGGTCCAACCCTATTTTAATGTTAGTGTTTGAAAAGACGAGGAAATTTTTTTGTTTTTCTTTAATTTTCAAGCACTAATTTCAATTTTTCCTATTTTTATTTTATCCTAGTCTCCTTTTTTTACTTTCTTCCCTTTTCCCCAAATACTCATTTTCAAGCTGCTGCTAACTCCAAATAAAAATTTTTGCTTTAAATTTCATTTTTTTTCTTTATTTTTAATTAATAGAGAATTGCCATTTTAATTGTTTTTCTTTTTCTTTGTCTTCAACAAAAATCAGAAAATTTTTTTAATTTTTTGATTTTTCATAAATTTTCATTAAAAATTCGCCAGAAATTTCTGATATTTGTTTTAATTCTGGTTTTTAAAAAGCATTCTAAATTAGGTTTTATAAAATACACACACATTTTTTTACAAGTTTTGTGTTTTATTGTAAATAAATTTTAAATGATTTTTAATCAAAATTTTTCTAATATTTTCATTGATTTCTAACTCAATTTTATCTTTATATTTTTTTAAATATTTTTAATTATTTTTTTAAGCTTGAATGGATTAGATGCGAACATTATATTCCTTATTAAATTGTGACGACCATAATATTTCTAGTGAAGAATTGAGAAAAATATATTTTGATTTGTTAAGAAGATTTCATCCTGACAGAAGTGGCTCTCAAAATTTTGAAAATTTTTTGGCAATTAATAAAGCTTGGAAAGTTTTGAGGTTTGTTGTTAATTTTATTTATATGTTTGGGCTCAATATTTATATATCAAATTTTCAGCTCACCAGAATCTCGCCGTTTATACGATTGTTGGCTTCGTGAACAACTTTTTCGCGATAATAAGGAATTAATTGGACAAGAAATTTATATTTCATTAAATAATTTGACTGATTTTTGTCAAGAAGAATTGTGTCGTTGTGGAGGTACTTTTGAAGAATTGACTCTTGAAAAATTCAATTTAGTTGAGGATTACGCTTTGGTTAATTTTTATTTAAATTTTTTAAAGTATTTTTTAATTTTTTAGTTGGATTGTTCAAATTGCTCTCTTTGTTTAAAAGTTTGGAAAATTGAAAAATGAACAGTGCAAATAAGGTTGGGAATTTTTATTAACATAAATGTCCGATTAGAGGTCCAGAGAGTTTAATTTTCGTGGGAATGAGCTTTAACAGAATGACTTTCCTTAATAGGGAATTTGAATCTAAAAGGGTCTCGGCTTTTATTTTTCATTGGGTCTCCTCGAGTTGCTTTTATTTGGAATGGTCTTCTATCAGGACATTTACGACATTTTGGATGTTTTTTTTCAACTTCAAATTTTTAAGGTAATCTTTCTTGGCGATTCAGGCGTTGGAAAATCTACTCTAATTAATTCACTCTGTGGAATTCAAAATAGCAGACCACAAAGCACTTTGGGATGTTCTATTCAGGTTTTTCTTTAAATATTTCTAGGAGGCCACAAGTGTCTAGAGAAGTTCGAATTTTAGCAAGGGGAGTGGGTAAAATTGGCCCCAAACCTTTGATTATGCTCATGCTAAACATTTTGGCTCGTGGGAAGCCATATATATATAGAATATTCGTTTCCGAGCCTAAAAAGTCATTCTTCAACTTTTTCAGATTTTAGCCCATCAATACCAAGCTGGCACTCCAAATGAAAGCACCGAACTTTTAGAATTGTGGGATATTGGAGGTTCAAATGCCCATCGTCATTCAAGTCGTGTATTTTTGGATGGGGCAAATGGCGTTGTTTTTGTTCATGATTTGAGTAATTCTAGAAGTGAAAAAAATTTGTCTCTTTGGTTGGATTTATTACAAGGAAGTGGAACTTGTAGTAACAACAACAACAATAAAAATTCTTCCCGAATTTCTTTAAATTCTCATGAATTAAATAATCGACTAATTTATACTGCTACGGGGTCAGAAAGAAATTATAGAATTGCTGGGGGTGCTGTTGACTCTTTAAATAATTTTGTGGCCTTGGATGTTGAAAGGCTTTGGGCTGTTCCGACTTTGGTTGTTGGTTTGTGATTTTTTAATTTTTTTTTGAAAATTTCTAAAAAAAATTTTAAGGAACATTTTTGGATAATTGTTCTCCTAGTAGAGCTAAAGAACAATCCAATTTTTCTTTTCTACGGCAACATGAACACATTTCTTTGGATTCAAGACGGCCAATTCAGCCTGGTTCTACCAATCAGGTTTTGATTTTTTATTTCTAAATTTGGTGATAATTAAGAAGACTTCGAACCCCAACCCGTAGGTTAAAAATTCAAAGTTGAGATACTATGACTGTTTTGACTCGTCTTTTCGAGCTATTCTAGGGACGAATGCCTCAAGGTTTCTTTTCTAGGAGCCAATATTCTTAAAGATTAACTTTTAATTTTTCTCTAATATTTTTTATTTTAGATTGTTTTTACAAACTTTTTTGATGCAATAATTCGTCATTCTTCTGATTGTCTAAACAGAACTGGTGGATCAAGAAAATCTTTGAGTGGTACAACGTCACCTAGGAATAGAAGAAAAATGCTTTGACTTGAAAAAAGCAATGGGTTTTTTTAATTAATATTTTTTTGGACTCGCTGTTGGGACTTAAATTATAAAAAAATTTTTATTAAATGTTTTTATTTCTAAATATTTGTTATAATCATATGAAAATATTTTTTAAATTGAGTACCAAACACCGAAATACCAAACCCTCAAAGCTGTCAAAATAGCAAACTGGAAAAATTGTAAGGACCTAGCAGCGTTTAAAACGTTTAGGCGGGGGTTAAACGATCTAAAAGGATAAAAGAGACCTTTGGTATTTCGGCATTTGGTATTTCAGCGTTCATACTTTTATTTTAGAAATTTTTTAGCACGGTTGACTTTCAACCAAAAAAATTTTTTTAATTTAAACAACGTATGGGAGAAGGTAGTGACCAACAACAACAACAATCAACAACAACAGAAGAAACTTCAGCAACACTTCGTTCACTTAAAAGCTTAAATCAATTAAGCCAAAATCTTCAAAATTTAATAAATAGGTCGGGACTCAATCCGCACATTTTGTCTGCAAATTTTTAATTTTTTTGACCGCAAATAAGAAATTTTTTTTCGTAGTTCTGACAAATCTGGGCCAGAATTACACAATCGAATTTCACAACTTCGAGCGTCTATTGAACGTTTACGTACAAATACAAATTCAATAGAAAATATAAATCGAAGCGCAGAAGATCAGTGGACTAAAATTGAAGATTTGCGTAGACAACTTGTTGAGAAAAATGAATTCTTTAAACGATTTAGAGAAGAAAAATGTGGAGAAGGAACAAGTGGAGCAGCAACAAGTAACCAGTAGTGGGCAAGGATTTAATGAAAATGAGGTTTTTGCTGTTTTTTTATTTTTTGGGAAGGGCTAGGTTATTAATTTTTAAGAGGGGATATCCTTTTATGGCCGTAGGAATAATTTTAAATAATTTTTTGAAGGTTAATCCTATTGTGGGTAGGGAGACAGCGGGGATTATATCTGGACCTTGCTCGTGCTTTGAAATTTCCCAATACATATATGTCCGTCCCGAATGTCTGGATCCAACTGGGGAGCTAGTCTTTAATTCTCTATCCGAAGATATTAGGAATATTAATAGGTGTTTTGATAACTGATTTCTTTACCTGATATTTCGTCCTGCTGACCAAAATTTTAAAAAAAAATTTCATATTTTTAAATAAAAATTCAATTTTTAGCAAGTCAACAATGATAAAATGAATATCAACCAAATCCTTTGTAATCGTTGTGGAAGTATTATTTTACAAAAAATGGCTGCTCATTACCAACATGGAGAGACTTCAAAACATTTACCTTTGCCTTTTCAAAAAACAAAGCATAAAAATGAATTGCCAAAAGATTTAGAGACTGAGGAATTTAATAAATGGTGGATTGTAGGAAATATGTTTACTTTTGAAAATGGTTTGGAAATTTTTTTGTTAATAATTTTTGAAGAAAGATTGGATAGGAGGGGAGGTCTCGTTGAACTTTAAACGGAGAGGTGACCCCTTGAATTTTTAAAAATTAAAAGAAATCTTCGAGCATTTTGGAAAATATTTAGGTTGAGAGAGACTCGAAACTTTAAAAATTTTTTTAAAAATTTGTTGAAAACTTTTCTAAACATTTTAAAAAATTTAGGGCGGGGAGGGGACAATAAACTTAAGTCCTCCTTCTTTATTCTTTTATTTAAAAAAATTTTTTTAAAGTTGGTTTTACCCATTCTTTTGATGGCTGTAAATTTCTTGCATGTGCTGACTGCGAGATTGGACCTATTGGATTTGTTTGTCCTGACTCTAATAATTGTTTTGTTTCTGTTGAACGAGTTGAATATAAAAATTGATTTTTTATTAAAAAAAATTTTTTGACCATTTTGATGCCGTAAATAAAATATTTATTGAAAATTTTAAATTATTTTTAATTAGTTTTTTGCTTTTATTTATTTTTAAATTCTTTTAAAAATTTTTTTTTAATTTTTAGAGTTTTTAAGAAAAATTAATGGAAAGTGTGGCTGTTGAGGAACCTTTGGATTTGATTCGTTTGAGTTTAAATGAACGTGTCTATGTTAAATTGAGGCAAGATAGAGAATTGAGGGGAAGACTACATGCTTTTGATCAACATTTGAATATGGCAGGTTTTTTGGAAATTTCTGAAAATTTTTTTAAAAAATTTTTTCTTAACTTAAAAAATTTCAAAAAAAATTTGTTGAAATTTCAAAAAAATTTTCAGAAAATTTTTAAAAAATTTTAAATTTAAAATTATTTTTAAAGATTTTGGCTGATGTTGAAGAAACGGTGACAGTTACAGAGACAGACGAGGAATCTTTTGAAGAAATTTATAAGAGTACAAAACGTCAAATTCCGATGCTTTTTGTTCGAGGTGATGGTGTTATTTTGGTATCGCCGCCGACAAAATTTATTCCATAGATTTTCGAAGAGGAAAAAAAAAGGAAGAAAAGAAGAATTCGTCTGACACTAATTTTGGAATTTTTAAATTTTTTAATGTTGAGGTTTTAATTTAAAATAAATAAATTTTAAGAAATATTCTTAAAGGTATTTTTAAGAGGAATACATAATAGAGAAAGCAGAAGAGATGGTAGAAGAATTTCTTAGGGTACCTTTTGCCGGGTTAAAATTAATTTTTGCCCAAATTTCTAAAAATAAAAAAAATTTTTAAACATTCTTTTCGTTTCTCTATATGTTTTCGTGGTATTTTTGGTTTGGGGATAAGGTTATAGGAAGAATAGAGCGTTGGGGTCAACTAGATATTCCATTTTTAGGGTGGCTGAGGTCTGATAAAATTTTTCTTTCTAATTAAGTACACCACCTCCAAATTTTCTGAAATTTCTTTTGACGTTTCTTCACTTCCCAATAAATGTTTCCCTTTTTCAAACCCTCTCCACCACTACAATGTTTTTTACTAAAAGATTGGTTTATTCTTCAAAACCCCTCCTCTCACAACCACTTGTTTATCTACAGGATTATACGCCCATTTTCTTACAAAGGAAGAACACACAAAAAAAAGTTTCCAATAAAAAAAGGTTGAACGAAGTTAGAGAATGAAGGAAAAAGTTTTTTAAGTTTTCTGACAAAACCCCGCCTATTTTCCTCAATTAAAGTGAAAGAGGGAATGAATGGTCAGTGTTGACAGCCTGCCCCTAAAATTTCTCCTTTTTTGACAATACTTTCTTCACTGTTCAATAGACACAAATTCCAGAACATTTCAAGTTTTTAAACAAAAAAATCAAAATCAGTGAAAAATAGGGGAAAAGAAATCACTGATCCAGTCGAACAATTTTTAACTTTTCGTGTTCTATTTTGTACTTCGCATCGTTGATCAACCGTGATATAATAGTTGAGAGGCCATGATGCGCAACGTTGAACTTAGCAACAGAATCAACAGCGGAACAACAGCACTTGTTAACAACAACAACAACATTACCCCGTTCCAATCATCACTCCACTATCCACAACAACAACAAACATTTAATTTATGGGGGCATAATGAATGTTCATCTCAACAAAACATTCAACAACAAACATTACAAACACAACAACAAGCATTACAACAACAAACATTTCGACCTCACAAAAACAATGTTGTTACCAATCAAGAATGTTTTAACAACAAAGAATGTTTTAACAACAACATTGAAAAACATCGAAATGTTTGTAACAACCAAAACATTCAACAACAACAACAATTTGTTGGACTGTCAAACTTTGAACAATTTTATTCCCAACAACAACAATACACTCAAGAATGTTTTTTCTATCCAATCCAAACACAAAATTCTGTAAATGTTTTTTTTTAACTTTTAAACAAAACATTTGTTTTTCTTTTAAGTTTGCGTTGGGAAACAATGTTTCTCCAATGTTTGGCAATCCCCACCAAACATCTAATAGAAGTTTGGGGATTGAACAACCAATAAATCAGGCAAGTAATCGCCTTTCTGTTGCTGCAAGTATTGCTACAAGCTATGCAAGCCATACAGGGATTAATCAATTGGGAGGTGTTTTTGTGAATGGAAGGCCTTTACCTACTTATGTTAGAAATCAGATTGTTGAGTTAAACAGAAGAGGTGTTAGGCCTTGTGATATTTCAAGACAACTTAAAGTTTCGCATGGATGTGTTTCTAAAATTCTTGGGAGATTTTATGAGACTGGTAAAAAAAATTCTTTTTTAATTTTAAAAATATTTAAAAAATTTTTTAAAGGTTCAATAAAGCCCGGAGTCATTGGCGGTTCAAAACCTAAAGTCGCCACTCCAG
The DNA here is from genome assembly GCA_036172955.1 of Meloidogyne arenaria. Lineage (NCBI taxonomy): Eukaryota > Metazoa > Nematoda > Chromadorea > Rhabditida > Meloidogynidae > Meloidogyne > Meloidogyne arenaria. The sequence continues at coordinate 158,813 of JARQAB010000034.1, read as the reverse complement.
AAGTTGTGCATGCTATTGCTAGATATAAGCTGAACAACCCAACAATGTTTGCTTGGGAAATTAGAGAAAAATTAATTGAAGAGGGAATAAGTGATGCAGAGAGTGCTCCTTCTGTTTCTTCTATAAACAGAATTGTTCGTAATAAATCTCAATGTTTAAATGTTCACAAACATTGTTTAAATAAACACACGAACAATCAGAAAAACATTGCGAGTTTAAAAAGGTTGTTACAAACATTTGTTTTTCTTACAAAAACATTTATTTTAGAGAAACAACTCAACAAAGAACAGAGGTAAAAACAGATAGAGAATTTGGAAGTGATGAAGAACAACAACAAAAAGTTAATACAACAACAAACAAAATAATGTCTAATAATAATTTTCAGCAATGGCAACAACAACAAAATTTTATGCAAAACATTCTCAACAGAAATACAACAACCCAAAATTCTGTTTTACCTCAACCAATAAATTCTTTTAACCCTGAAAGAAATATGGGGCAATATCAACAAAGACAACAACAAATTGAACAGAATCAACGTCAAACGCTCAAACCGACTAATAAAGGTGAGATCTAATTAGATGTTCTCTCCAACCCTTTCATAGGGTGAAGGAGACAGAGGTTCACCTCTCAAAGGGTGAAAGGAACAGAGGTTCACCTATCATAGGGTGAAGGTGACAGGTTCACTACTCATAAGGTGAAACATAAGGTGAAGGGGACGGAAGTTTCCTCAACAATGAATTGAATCATCTTCCCTAATTTTCAAGCTTCTCCACACCAAACAAATCCAACAAATTTCATCATTACCGGTAATATACAACAACATCCTACAAATAATTCAATTATTTCAACCGTCACTTCCCCATATTTTTAAATTTTATGTTGAAAACAAGAAGAAAACCCCCAAGAGAATTCTATAAAATCATGTGAAATACAAATCTTCTTCCCAAATTAAGTTGAAAGCTTTTTATGTAAGTAAAGTCTGTTCCCCCCACGCTCCAAATTTTTTTCTTTATAAAATTAAATTAATTAACAAAATTGAATTTTTATATATTTTCTAAAAACAAACAAAATTCTTTTAAAACAAGATTTTGGAAAGGAAAGAAATTTTATTTTTGTATAAATATTTTTAAAATAAATCTTCAACATTTAATTAGCCATTTCCGGTTCACAATTTGTAACAATACTAAAACCCTCAATACAAGGCTCGACCAATCTAACGTCTATACGCCTTCTTTGGTCTTTTCGTTGTATAACGTTTAAGCTGACTTTAATTTGTTGAAACAAACGGATTCCGTTTTTGGAACAAAATTCAGACATTTGTTCTATTGTTTTCCTTTCTTTACGTTTTGTGATGGTTGTGGAAGTGGTGGAAGTTTCAGTATTTTCGTTCAAATAAATTACTGATTCCAAGCCAAATTTGGGTATCATTACCTTAAATTAGAGGTATATTAAATTCGAGGTACTCCCCTCTCACCTGAATTCCATTTGAACGTATCCCAATAACAATAGCAGGAAGACAAGGCTCAGGGGTTTCTTTAACCATCATAAATGTGTTTAACAGCACAGATGCACGGCTAGCATATTGAGCACGTCTGTGGCGTCTGTTCATGTTCTGAAATTTGAAAAATTCAAGAAAAATTCAAAACCCCCCTAAACCTCCGTCTGACGAATCAACTTTCTTCTATCCAACATATTAGGATGTATCTGATCAACTCCGATAAGTGCTGCAAGTAGTCGATGTACCATAACGTCGGCATAACGACGAATTGGAGAAGTAAAATGTGTGTAAACTTGAACAGCCAGGCCATAATGTAAATATTGATCCCTTGGAACTGTTCCAGCGGCGAAATAAACAGCCTGAGTCATACACCTAAAAAGGAAATTAATTAAGGATTTAAGAACCCTTAAAATAACCGTGTTGCCAACATTCTCAACATTCGTGCAACCATAACATTACGAGGAGTCTCTCCTTGTTTTGACAGCTTTTCAATTTCATCCAAGCTTTTTCCTAGCTCCTTTCCAGTGTCCACGTTTAAGTGAAAGCCGCAAGATTCGGCCATCTAAAAATTTTAAAATTATTTCAAGTATTTTCCGAAATTTTTTACAGGTTACCGTTCCTAGCCCTCCACCTTTCCCAATTTTTAATCTTATTGGTTTAAGTTTTATACTGTAAATATTTCAAAGACACTTTCCTTCCTTTCCCCTTGAACCTCCTCTCCCTCCACCTCTCCCCTTCCTCTCATTCATAAACAAATAAAAGAAAATTAAAATAGATGCGCGATGGTGCTGAACGATGAAACAAGTATTAAAAAATGTTTATACATTGAGGATTATTGCAATTTTAGAGGGAAATTAAAATTGGTTTAAAGTTTTGTGTTGAAAGGATGAGAAGATTATATTGTTTGATCAAAAGAAGAATTTAATAGAAAATAGAAAAATAAGTTTATGATCAAAAAATTGATCTGACTATCAACAGAAAATTAAAAAAATATATTTTCTAGATTCTCATTCGACCCTCCCAGTCCAGGCTTAAATCCTAACCCCTCTCTCTACTCACAACAATTCAATATTATTCACACACTCACTAGTTAAACAACAAAAGCATAAATCCGCGCATTAATCCACACCGCTATTTTGAGGGGAAAAGAGAGGAAAAAGGTTGGAGAGTCAAAATAATCGCCTCTAAAAATGGGCATATTTCCGGTAAAAATAGATGAAGAGGATAACAAAAAATAACCATTGAGAAATAAGCAATTATAAATCCGGTGATTTTATTTGAATTTTGAGCTAAAAATTAGGCCGAAACATGACACAGATTTCGAGTGACACAAATTCAAACAAAAATTAGATAAACAAAAATTATTAATAGAGTGACCAAAATGGGAAAATAATAGAAAAATAATTCCCAAAATTTTTTCAATAATTTGTGTCACGTTCGAGAGTTGTCCGAGAGGTTACCAATGCCAACGTGAACTCCTACACAACAAATTTGGCAACTAAAAGTTAAATGTGCCTTCATTAAATTCATCTTCGCGCGTGCCAAAAAAACATAATTCTTTCCGTTTTTACCAAAAAAGCGTCCTTGGTTTAAAAGTTGGGATTTGTTTGCATAGCAACTTTTCTAGTTAGTTTGGGCTTCCGCCGCAAATAAATGCGCTAATATGCAAGAAATTAATAAATATTTTAATAAAATTTGGCGGCAAAATATGAGCAGAAAAATTAGTTTTTGTTTAAAGAATAGTTTTGGTGACCTTGTATTTTTAAAAGAAAAAGATATCGGCGGAAAGGAGGGAAAAAACAAGCATTTAATCCCCTTTAACTCATTAGCACTCTAAAAACACGAGTCATCAAACACTTGCAAATCAAAAAGGAACGATAAATAAATAACAAAAGAGAGGGAGATAAAAATAAAAGGAAGATATGGCTATGAGAAAATTTTTTAGAAAAAAATAAATACAATTAAAGACAAACATTGGGAAATAAAGGGGTAAAAGAGAGGACGAGAAGGGCAAAGGTTCTGGAAAAAATTTCTAAGGAAGAAAAAGATTTTTAAAAGATTCCCAAAAAATCACAAAAAAATACCCAAATTTTAACAAAAAATAAACTCACGGATATAAGTGGTTTGAAAGATACACGGCCTGGTATTGGATGTCTACGCAATATGGCACAATCCTTAAAATAGAAATGTTACTAATAAACCCAGTTACATAGAGGCTAATAGCGGTTTACAAGTGTACTGGCCTAGTGGCGCAATGGATAGCGCGTCGGTCTTCGGAACCGAAGGTTGCAGGTTCGAGTCCTGTCTGGGTCGAATAGTTTTTATAAAATTTAAAAAGTCATCAACTAATTTTTTAGCCAATTTTCGAGTCGAAAAAGGATTTTTAAATTTTTTAACTTATTTTTTTAATTAATAAAAAATATTAACCGGATATTCGTAAAGAATTTTTTCAGCAACAGAAATGTTTGCCAACAACATGAATTCTTCTATCATCGACCTTTAAAAAAATTTTGTTAAAGAATTTTACAAAGAAAATAAAAGCAAACATAGTCTCCAAATGTTGCTTCTCCAACACTTTAACAGGAGCCCCAGTTTCCGGGTTAATATCAAAACGAATTTCTGAAGAAGCTAATTCCAATGCCCCAACAGTGCGTCGACGGGACTTGAAATAAAATTATTCTTGAATTTTTAAAAATTTATAAACCTTCAATTTCTTTGACAAATTTAACAAATTCCTCAAACTTGTGGCTATAACATCCTTAAAAAATTTTTTAAAAATTAATCAAAAAACAAACCTGATATTTTTGATCATCTATCATTTCTTGAGCTTTTTGATAAGTTAAGGCAGCACGTGAATGAATTAACGATTTACAAAATTTTACATTTTGAATTTCTGCGTCTCCATTTAATTCCCAGATAACACTAAATGCATAACGCAATTCACCACCACGAAGAGAACATCTTTAAAAATATTGGAGTTTAAGAATATTGGAAACTCGGCCCAGGAATCCAGACCCGGTATTTGATAAATCCGGAAAAACAAGATACCAGCGGCAATTTAAAAATTTTAATTAAAAAATTATATACAGATTAGTCGAAAGTAATGATGGTAGCATATCAATACGTCTTCCACACAAATAAACTGTAGTAGAACGTTCAGCTGCTGTTTGGTCAATTGCTGTACCGGGACGGACAAAATGAGTAACTGAAAATTTAGAGGAAATTTTAATTCAAAAAAAACTTAAAGAAAAATACCATCAGCAATGTGAACTCCAACCTCAAAGCGATTAGGTCGCAATTCCCGGCAATGAACAGCATCGTCGATATCAGTACAACCTAAATATAAAATAAAAACTGGAAAAAATAAATTCAAAAAAACCTTCTGGATCAACAGAACAAATATCCAAAGACGTCAAATCTTCACGTTCTGGAGGGTCCAAAGGATGTGGAGACCAAGGAATTTCAGGAAGACATGCAAGAACAGCTGGAGAAAATTCGTCATAAGGAACTTCATGTTCCAACAGAATAACTTCATCTTCTGTTTTGCGTTCGCCTTCGTTGCCAATTACACGAATATAATGTCCTCTTGGATAATGAGAATCTGAAAAATATTTCAAAAAATTTTAAAGAAAATTTCATAAAAAAACCTTGTGGCCATGAATCAATTTGCACCAAAACCTTCTTGCCAATCAACTGTTCATAATAGGACGTCTCAATTCTAATTCGGGGAATTAAACGTTCAGAAGGAGCAAATAAAAATTGACGAGCACCAGGCATGTTTGGAGGTAAAATAATGCCACAATAATGACGCCAATTCCGACGTAGAATGCCAACAATACGTGCTGAGGGTAAAACCTATAAAAAGAGTAGAGAAAATAGGGAGAAAAAAAACTAGGAAAAATGTTCATTTCCCCCACTATCCCTGGTTACGCCCTTGGCCAAAATAAACAATTAAAAAACCTCTTTTCTGCTCTTCTTTGCCGGTGCTTCACTATCTTCCAAATCCTCTCCATCTTCTTCCTCTTCTTCCCCATCAGCATCAGGTAAATTATCCCCCTCATTTTGGGTTTCTTCGGCATCTCTTAATCGAATAGTTTTCTCTGGAGCGGTCCATTCAGATTCCGGCAAAAGTTGAGCGACAACAACGTCTCCGTGGACAGCTCTATTCATATTTAATGATCCCTAATTTTTTAATTTTATAAAGCTAAAAATTTGAATAAACCTGGACAAACCACTGATCCTCCATATCAAATTCAACAAACGCCTCCAAATAATTTTCTGGAGAAATCTGAATTTTTGAAGTAAATTAAAAATTGACCAAAACGAAAAACCTGAAATTTTCCTTTTTTCAAATTCCCCTTAGACAATCCATCCAAAAGTTTGTCTTGAGTCCAATATTCAGGAAAAAGCGCACGTCCTCGTCTTTCTTTTTTGTTTAAATCAGTCAAACGTTGAATGAGTGACTCGGAGCCTGGGATTCCTTTAAGTAAATTAATTTTGTAGAATTGATAGGAAATTCAAACCTTTTACATAATCAATTATTGAAATTACATGAGAATAATCCTTAGAAACACGCGCAACAGCCTCTTCTGAAGAACACAAAATTAAAGGACGCACAGAAAATTCATTCCAATGATCACGAAGAAATTTAGAGCCAGAAATTAGGCATTGCTCTTGGCTGGAAAGGGAAGAAGGTACTTGAAAAATAAAATTAAAAAACAAACTAAAGTTCAGGAACACGACTAAAACTTGGATCAACAAATGTTTGGCCAACAAATTCATTGAGAAAAACAAACATCCGATCATTATTTTCAGTAAAAAGGGTATTTAAACGTTTAAAAACTGCACCGCTCATTTTCTTTATGTAAGCCCAAACGCTTTGAAGAATAATTACATTTCTAAAAATGACAAAAATTTAATTTTAAAAATTCCAAACAAACCGAAAAACACTAATATCATCCAAAACATCAATAAATTTCATTATAGAAGGCCCATCAAGTAATAAAAAATGTGGGTATTTAACTGATTTGCTCAAACTTCCATTTTCAAAAAATTGGAGAGGTTTGAGGGCTTCACTGTTGTAACGACATTTTAAACAACGCGAAAATCCACAAGGAATATCATTTCTCAAATAGAGTTCATTTACACGCTTAAAATTTAAATAAAATTTAATTTAAAAGCAAAGCAAAAACCTTGTTAATCTTCCCACTCCTTGTTTTGTAATATGTTGTAGAAAATGTTCTTTTTTCAATTCCGCTTTGTTTCACGTTCAATTCCATTGTAAATCTAATCTGAAAAAGATAAAAATTTAGGAAATTCAAGAGAAAATTTTTTAGAAATTTTTGTAAATTTTTGAAATTTTTTGACCCATTTTAAATATTTATTGCTAATGGACATTTTGAAAAGTTGGTCTTTTGAAAATATTTATAAAATTTATTTCAAAATGTAAAAAATAAAAAATGGTAAATCTTAGATTTTTTGAGGAGTTTTTCAAGTTTTTTTTTCAAAAATTTTAACAGTACACTTTTCTACAATAAAATTTACTTTTTTATTTTCAGATTTATTAGAGAGCTATGCAAGGATATTTATTTACATTAGAACTAGAAAATTTTAAATCTTTCAAAGGAAAACAAACTATTGGGCCTTTCAAAAACTTTTCTGCAATTATTGGCCCGAATGGATCTGGTTTTTTATTTTTTAAAAATTTTAAACATTTTTAATATTTAGGAAAATCAAATCTTATGGATGCAATTTCGTTTGTTTTGGGGGAAACTGCAAAAAATTTGCGCGTGAAGAAACTTGCGGTAATTTTCCTTTATTAACGCTAACAATAAGTATACTTGTTGGTTATCCCAAACCTTTTGATGTCATATTTATGCGTACTCATAAGGGTCAGAGCATCCATTATGGGTGATTTCATGTACTTGTGTAGTTTACACCCCATAAGCTCCGCCCCTCTGTCATCTTTTCCTTATTATGAGTCCGCAAAAATTGGCTTGGGATAACCCACAAGTACTCTAATAAACCCTAATTTACAGGATTTGGTTCATGGAGTTAATGTACAGGATGCAATTTCCGTAAACTGCAAAGTTAAAATGATGTTCCATCAAGTAGATGACGAAGCGAATGAAAAAACAGAAAAAACCTTTCAACGATCTTTAACTGAATTTCGTGTTGATGATCAAAAAGTTAGCGTTGGCGAGTATCACAAGGAGCTTGAGAAGATTAATATATTTATAAAGGTTTTCTTTCATTATTTTCTATATTTATTAACTTTCTTTTGAATTTAGGCACGCAATTTTCTTGTCTATCAAGGTGCTGTTGAACAAATTGCAATGCAAGGTCCAAGAGAAATGACTCAACTTTTTGAAGAACTTTCAAAGTCATTTGAATTACGAGATGATTATGAACGTTTAAAACAAGAAATGCTTGCTGCTGAAACAAATGCCCAAGTTAATCTTACGAGGAAGAAGGATATTGTTTTGGAAATGCGTGAGGCGAAGCAGGAACAAATGGACGCTAAACGTTTTCAGAATTTGAAGCAGGATTTGGTAAAATTTATTTTTTGTGGGGGTTTTTTGGATCACTACTTGCCAGAGTGCGAACGGGACAGGGATTTCATGCGTGATTTTACAGGTTCCCGTCCCTAACTCCTGTGTTTAATCGACAAACGGGATTATCTGAATTAATCCCGAAGGCTTCCATACCGTTCAATCTTCTGAAAAATGTCGTTGCGGAATCCCGGGAATGCGATTTTCTGGGCTCTACGTCTAACAACTTTTTATTTTATAGCTTGAAAAAAATAGAGAATTATATTTGGCTCAACTCTTTTTTGCTGAAAAACACAAAAGAGATACTGAAGAAGAATTGGAAAATCTTAAACGACAAGTTAAAGAGAAAAAGAAGGAAAAAACCGCTTATGATAAAGTTTTAAAAGACAAGCAAGAAGCTGCAAAACAATGCTACAAGGCTAGAAATGATGGAGAAGCTGCAGTTCAAAAGATCGTTTAGTTTTTTTAATTTTGTTTGGATAATTTTTTGAAAATTTTAGGAACGTAGAATGTTGGGTGAAAAGCCTAAAATAGCTCAAATGAAGCAACAACTTGCTCATTCTGAAATGCGTTTGGCTAGTATAACGAAGGCTCATGATAATGCTGTGAAGGCTGTTAATAGTCTTGAACAACAGATAAAGGCAGCTGAAGCGAATAAAAAGTAAATATTAAACGATAATTTTTTTTTTGAAGTTTAATGTAAGAAAGTTGTTGGGTATCCGTCGGGGTTGTTAGTGTTTCCACTGACTGAAACTGAGCCCTTTTTCGGCCCAAAAAACTTTCAAGACCAATTGTTTGCACTCTCAATTCTCTTAACTGACTCGAGACCTGAAACTTCAACTTTTTATGACTCGAAACTCGACCCAAAACTTTCGTTAATCCTGCCCGTTTGTTCTCCCTTCCAAGCTCCCTGCCTGACTCGAAACCAGGACTTTTGACCCGAAACTGGGACTTTTTACGACCCGAACCCCCATCCAGAAACCGACCTGACTTTTTTCCCAACCCTTTATATCTTTGGAATCTTTAAAAATAAATATTTTTCAGAGAAATTGAAAAACAAAAATCCGAATTGGAGAAAAAACTTGCTGAAAAATCAAAGCGACAAGGAATTAATTTGAATGAAGCGGATGTAAAAAAAATTTTTTTTAGAAAATTTCTCATTTTTCTTCTCTTTAAAGGTTAAAGAATATCGTCGTTTGAAAGCAGAAGTTGAAAAACGTTGTGCAGTTATTGGAACAGATTTGGAAAATAAACGTGAAGAAAAAAAATCAGCAGTAGATGCAAATGAATTTAATAGGCGTCGTTTGCAACAAAATCAAGAAAAATTGGATGAACGACAAAAAGTATTAGAAACTGATAGAAAGAATTTGGAAGCACTTAATCAAACAAGAGTTCAGCAAGAAAAAGATTTGGAAGAGGCAACAAAGAAGTTGGATGAGTTACAAAAGGAGGTTTGTTTTACTATTTTTTGTTCAAACAAGGGGGACCATCGTCTATGATGGATGGAACTTTGTTATTTTTTGGTACCATTCGATAAAAGGCCCATGACTTTCTGTTACGAGGTGACAGAAAGTTTGGGCCGAGTTATGGCCGTTTAAACGAATACCTGAGTTATAGGGTCGCTATCTTCCTTATTCTCAAGTGCTCCTAAAACCCAAAGATTTGGCTGGCCATAACGCGATCCAAAGTAATTTTGCAAGAAAATGGATATCGCATTGCTATATAAAGTCACTCACCGTAAACGATGTTCCCTTGTAATTAAAAGAAATTTTTTTCCTTCGCTTGATAAAAACAATAATTCCCTTCAATCTTCTAGGTTGCAAATTCAAAAGATAGGAAGAAAAAATTGGAAGAGGACTACAACAAAGTATGTAAAGAAATTGCTGATGCGCATGGTGATCATTCAGAATCTGAAAGAAGCCGTCGTCAACATGAAGCTGTTGAAAATTTGAAAAGAGTTTTTACAGATAAAGTTTATGGACGTCTTGTTGATCTGTGCAAGCCTTCAAATAGAAAATATAATGTGGCTGTTACAAAGGTTTTTTTAATATTTTTCGGATGGGGTGGCTTGCCCCCTTGGTTTGGATTTTTGGGATGAAATAGTTCGGGAAAGTTCTCTTTCCCTAGGAAAGACCCAGAGAGAGTCACTTTCCCCCAGAAGTCGACCTGGGAAAGGTCTCCTTCCTCTTGTAGGTTCCCTGGAACGACCTGTAAAACACCCTTTCCCGCTAATATTTACCCTTGATAAACCTTTAAAGATCCTTGGCAAGCATATGAATTCAATTGTTTGTGATAATTCTGACACTGGGAAAGAATGTATTTCTTATTTGCGTGAACAACATTATCCGCCAGAAACTTTTTTGCCAGTCGCTGAATTACGTGTTGAACCATTTCGTGAACATTTGCGTACTTTAAAAGAACCTCCAGGAGTAAAATTAACTTTTGATGTTATTGCTCCAAATATTACTTCTGATTCAAATTTAAATTCAAAAATAAAGAAAGCTTTGCAATTTGTCTGTGGAAATTCTTTAGTGTATTTTTTTTTGGATTTTTACTAAAAATTTTATAAAAAATTAAATTTCTAGTTGTGAACATTCTCAACATGCTAAGGAAATTGCCTATGGAATTACACGGAAAGGTGAACGTTATAGGGCTGTTGCATTGGATGGAACACAATTTCAAGTATTTTTTAAATAAATAAATATCGTAAATGTTTTAATAGAAGCTTTGGCTCTTTGAACGGTCTTCTGATAGGATTGGGGCTTCTATAAGGATTTCCATTTTTAATATGTCTCAATGGGCGCGCTTCTACAAAGCCATGGACTTCTGAAGGGCATAGGTTTCTACAAGGACTTCTAGTTCCCAATAGGCTCAGTGTATGGTCTTCTACAAGGGTATGGACTTCTATTTTTCAATGGAAGCCGGACGTCTATTAGAGCATTTATGATAAATAAATTTGCTTAAAAACCCTCCCAATTTAAAGCCAAATGGTGTAATTAGTGGTGGAAGTTCTGATTTAAAAGTTAGAGCAAAAAAATGGGATGAAAATGCAATAAGAAAATTAAAAGAAAAGAGGAGTGATTTACAAGAAGGTCTTCGTCAATTACATGCAAATTCTAGAAGAGAATTGGATGTTGAAATGGCTAGAAATCAAATTAGACATTTGGAAAACCGTCTTCGTTTTACACGAACAGAAATTGAAAGATTTGATAGACTAGTTCAACAACAAGAAAGAGATGCTGAAAAGAGATGCTGAATTTTTCTTCTCTTTAAAGGTTAAAGAATATCGTCGTTTGAAAGCAGAAGTTGAAAAACGTTGTGCAGTTATTGGAACAGATTTGGAAAATAAACGTGAAGAAAAAAAATCAGCAGTAGATGCAAATGAATTTAATAGGCGTCGTTTGCAACAAAATCAAGAAAAATTGGATGAACGACAAAAAGTATTAGAAACTGATAGAAAGAATTTGGAAGCACTTAATCAAACAAGAGTTCAGCAAGAAAAAGATTTGGAAGAGGCAACAAAGAAGTTGGATGAGTTACAAAAGGAGGTTTGTTTTACTATTTTTTGTTCAAACAAGGGGGACCATCGTCTATGATGGATGGAACTTTGTTATTTTTTGGTACCATTCGATAAAAGGCCCATGACTTTCTGTTACGAGGTGACAGAAAGTTTGGGCCGAGTTATGGCCGTTTAAACGAATACCTGAGTTATAGGGTCGCTATCTTCCTTATTCTCAAGTGCTCCTAAAACCCAAAGATTTGGCTGGCCATAACGCGATCCAAAGTAATTTTGCAAGAAAATGGATATCGCATTGCTATATAAAGTCACTCACCGTAAACGATGTTCCCTTGTAATTAAAAGAAATTTTTTTCCTTCGCTTGATAAAAACAATAATTCCCTTCAATCTTCTAGGTTGCAAATTCAAAAGATAGGAAGAAAAAATTGGAAGAGGACTACAACAAAGTATGTAAAGAAATTGCTGATGCGCATGGTGATCATTCAGAATCTGAAAGAAGCCGTCGTCAACATGAAGCTGTTGAAAATTTGAAAAGAGTTTTTACAGATAAAGTTTATGGACGTCTTGTTGATCTGTGCAAGCCTTCAAATAGAAAATATAATGTGGCTGTTACAAAGGTTTTTTTAATATTTTTCGGATGGGGTGGCTTGCCCCCTTGGTTTGGATTTTTGGGATGAAATAGTTCGGGAAAGTTCTCTTTCCCTAGGAAAGACCCAGAGAGAGTCACTTTCCCCCAGAAGTCGACCTGGGAAAGGTCTCCTTCCTCTTGTAGGTTCCCTGGAACGACCTGTAAAACACCCTTTCCCGCTAATATTTACCCTTGATAAACCTTTAAAGATCCTTGGCAAGCATATGAATTCAATTGTTTGTGATAATTCTGACACTGGGAAAGAATGTATTTCTTATTTGCGTGAACAACATTATCCGCCAGAAACTTTTTTGCCAGTCGCTGAATTACGTGTTGAACCATTTCGTGAACATTTGCGTACTTTAAAAGAACCTCCAGGAGTAAAATTAACTTTTGATGTTATTGCTCCAAATATTACTTCTGATTCAAATTTAAATTCAAAAATAAAGAAAGCTTTGCAATTTGTCTGTGGAAATTCTTTAGTGTATTTTTTTTGGATTTTTACTAAAAATTTTATAAAAAATTAAATTTCTAGTTGTGAACATTCTCAACATGCTAAGGAAATTGCCTATGGAATTACACGGAAAGGTGAACGTTATAGGGCTGTTGCATTGGATGGAACACAATTTCAAGTATTTTTTAAATAAATAAATATCGTAAATGTTTTAATAGAAGCTTTGGCTCTTTGAACGGTCTTCTGATAGGATTGGGGCTTCTATAAGGATTTCCATTTTTAATATGTCTCAATGGGCGCGCTTCTACAAAGCCATGGACTTCTGAAGGGCATAGGTTTCTACAAGGACTTCTAGTTCCCAATAGGCTCAGTGTATGGTCTTCTACAAGGGTATGGACTTCTATTTTTCAATGGAAGCCGGACGTCTATTAGAGCATTTATGATAAATAAATTTGCTTAAAAACCCTCCCAATTTAAAGCCAAATGGTGTAATTAGTGGTGGAAGTTCTGATTTAAAAGTTAGAGCAAAAAAATGGGATGAAAATGCAATAAGAAAATTAAAAGAAAAGAGGAGTGATTTACAAGAAGGTCTTCGTCAATTACATGCAAATTCTAGAAGAGAATTGGATGTTGAAATGGCTAGAAATCAAATTAGACATTTGGAAAACCGTCTTCGTTTTACACGAACAGAAATTGAAAGATTTGATAGACTAGTTCAACAACAAGAAAGAGATGCTGAATCAACTGGTGAACCTGGTGAAATTGAAGCTAGAATTAAAGGAAGAGAAGTTATAATTAGTGATTTAGAAGAAGAAATTAAGAAACTGGAAAAGAGTAAAAATAAAGTACAAGATGAAGTTTTCTCTGATTTTTGTAAAAGAATTAAAATCAAAGATATTCGGTAAGAAAAAAAATTTTTTGAAAGGGAATGGGATTGGGGGGGGGGGGGGGGCTTGGGAAAGTGTTCATAGGATGGCTCAAACCGGCAATCTCAATCTGACAGTCATGGGTGATTACACTTGAGTTAGGAGTTGCCAATTTTGATTTGACCCTTTTGAGTCATTTTCTAGTTTAAGTTGTTGAGGATCGAGCTTCCAATATCAGCACTAATTTAATTCATTTTTCAGAGAATATGAACAACGTGAAATGCAAATCCATGATGAACATGAAAAATCAATTAGTGCATTTACTCATCAAATTGAACGTTTAAATTATGAACTTGAATATCTTCGTGGTGAAGATAGGCAAGGTATTTCTGAGAGATTTTTTATCAAAAAATTTTTTTCTTTCAATTTTTATAGCAAATGTTTTAAAAGAGAAAGAACGTTTAAAAATAGTAGAAGCTGAAAAGAAAAAAGCGGAAGAAGATTTTAAGAATATTGAAGAACGTTATAAAGAATTGGAAGACAGATTAAAAAAAGCAAAAAAGGAAGTGGAAAGTAAAAGAGAAGAAGCTGCAAAAGCAGATAAGGAAGTGAAAGATACAAAAATACAAAATGCTGAAATGGATAGGGTAAGTAGGGACGGAGGCGTTCAAGATTCTTGGTCCTCATTCTTGCCTAAAAACTTTTTTGGAGTTTTTCTCGGTCGTAGTCTTGAGTCATGGAAAATTTTTGGTCTTGGACATCTCTATTAAGTTTATACAAAAAAAATTTTTTTTAAAGGAGTTACATGCAATTGAACGCAGTTTAGTTCAAAAACAACAAGAAAGGAATCGAAGAGCCGAAAAACGTCATTCACTTCTTCATCAATGCAAATTATCGTCTATTAAAATTCCTTTAATTAGTGGATCTCTTAATCAAATTATGCTTAATTCTGATTTGTCAGGTTTTTGATTTTTTTTTAATTTTGGGGTTTTAAATAAGTCTGACCTACTGTGGTTAAGTTACACCTCAATTTAAGGGGTGTTAAGAATTTGATCCAAAAGGTAATCTAAGTTGATCCAGTCCTAATGTAGTTGCCTCAAAGTACCTTCAATTCCAAAGATAAATGATGCCCGACTATACCAAAATGGTTAAAATTAAAAAAAATTATTTAGCTGATGATTCCCAATCTACTTCATTAAATCATTCGCAAAGTTTGGAGGCTGCTGAAGAAATTGAAATTGATTATAGAGATCTTAGAGATTCTGTCAAAAAGGTTTTTCTTTCTAATTAAATGAAAGAAATTTTTGTTTTTTTCAGTTAGTATCAGATACAGAAATTAATGCATTATTGGATGAATTAACCAAATCAGCAGCTGAAACTGAAGAAAAACTTTCTAAAATGGTTGCGCCTAGTTCAAAGTTGGATCAACGTATTGATAAAGTGAAAGAACGAGAAAATGAAAATTTGGCAAAATTGGATGAAGGACGAAAGAAGGCGCAATCAGCTAGAAGAGCTTTTGAAAAGGTTAAGACGGAGCGGTTAAAACGTTTTCAAGATTTTTTCGAACCTGTGGCTACTCGAATTGATGAAGTTTATAAGGTTTATTTTTTATATTATTTGGAAAAATTCCGTCATATCTCCCATATTCTGATTTTAAGGTGCTCGTCGAGCCGAGATACAAGCCCCTGAAAATCGAAAAAAACAGAAAGGGAACAAACTGATTTTTGGGATAAAAATTCAATTAAACAAATAATAGCTCTTTCGAAAGAGCTCATCATCTTTTTAGAATGACATATAGGACTTTTTCCTATTTTTTGAATGACATATAGGACTTTTTCCTATTTTTTGTATTATTTATCTAAAAAATTTTTCTAGGCATTAAGTCAAAACGAAAGTGCCCAGGCATATTTGGGACCAGCAAATACAGAAGAACCTTATTTGGATGGAATTAATTATAATTGTATTGCACCTGGAAAACGTTACAGGCCAATGGATAATCTTAGTGGTGGAGAGAAGACTGTTGCTGCATTGGCACTTTTATTTGCTATTCATTCAAGCAATCCATCACCATTTTTTGTTTTGGATGAAGTTGATGCTGCACTTGATAATACAAACATTGCAAAGGTTTTTTTTAATTATTTTTTTATCATTAGAAATATTTTTGGATAAGAATTGAGCAAATTTTGGTTTTTAAACTGTTTAAAAAATTATTTTACCCGGATGGGGTTCGAACCCACAACCTTGAAAATCGTGAACTTAAATTTTTCCAACTACACCAACAAATGAAATGTTGGAGGTTTCTGGGAGAAAGGGGTAGTTGATGCTGGTTTAAGCGTCTTGTGATTATTTGTAATTTCGTTTAGAAAATTATTTTGCCCATGCTTATGAAACCGAGAATTTTTCTGACACATCAAGAAAAATGCTCGGGGAAAAAGCCGATTTTTAAAAACAAAAATTTTTTGTTAAAATATTTCATTATTAATTTTAAAAAAGGTTGTCCAATACATTCGTGATCGTTCTAAAAAAGATATTCAATTAATTGTAATTTCATTAAAAGAAGAAATGTACAACAAAGCAGACTCACTTATTGGAATATATCCAAAAAAGACGGATCCGTGTATTGTTAGCGGTGTTTT
Source organism: Meloidogyne arenaria (assembly GCA_036172955.1). Taxonomy (NCBI): domain Eukaryota; kingdom Metazoa; phylum Nematoda; class Chromadorea; order Rhabditida; family Meloidogynidae; genus Meloidogyne; species Meloidogyne arenaria. The sequence goes on along the minus strand of JARQAB010000034.1, from coordinate 142,659 downwards.
AACGTATGATCTCGAAAATTTTGATAATATGTTTGAAGGAGAGCCTCGAGAGTGAGGGAGGTTTATTTTAATTTTGAATATATCCCAAATATTTTTTTGATATTTTGTTCTTTTAATTAGCGTTGGGCATGGCCGGTTAATCTTTCCCTGCGGTTTCTCAAAAAGCTCTATGTATTCTCTATTTGACCCGCCACAAGGAAAAGTTAACCGGTCGCGTCCAACTCTGCTTTTAGTTTTAAAGATTCTTTTTTCATCTGAAAATTAACATTTTACCTTTACACGCATCCTTTTATTTTTGTTAAATAGGCGGTAAACTTTTAAGGAAAAATTCAAAAGAAAAATTAACCGTTCTTCCGCCTATTTTTACAAAAAAATTTATTTTACCCCTGCTTACCTATAATTTTATCTTATCTTTTTGATTAAAAATGATTGTCACCGAATAAAAATTTATTTTACATAGTTAATAAAAACCTGAAAAAATAACAAAAATAATGCTGGGTAAATTCAAGGGAATAAAAAAATAATTAAAATAATTTACCCAGCAGATTTTTAATTAAATTAATTTTTAAGTGAATGGCCAGGGAATGAGTATTTTGGTACAAATATATAATTGAAATAAAAAAATATTGGGTCCAGTACGAAAATTTTTGAAGAAAAATTTTTTGAAAATAAATGGAATAAGTATTATTCCAATTCAAAATTTAGCAACAATTTTCGTACGGTCAAAACAGCACAAGAAAAATTTTTAGAGGGTTTAAAGTGTTAGGATATATATTAATTTAAAATATTTTTAAATTTTTTAAAACCGTATCTTCCTCCTCTAATTTTCATTTTTCTGGTCATACTCGTTTCGTATTTTTTGAAAAATTTCAATAATCTTAAGCAAACCATGAATATAATTTTCGTCTAGTTGAGATTTACTTTCCACTGAAAAAACATGTGAAAAATCAATCATTCGAACGTCAACTATTGAGGGTAATTGGCTATGTCCTTCATATACAAAAAGAAGAGAAGAAGCATAAAAATGAAGCATCTTTTGGTGTAAAAACCAGTCTTGGATTGATTTGAGACGTTCAATAAATCTGTCCAAAATGTCTGAAGCTTGAACAGGGCGAGCTTGGATTAAATATTCTTCGAAGGCTTAAAATGGTTAAATTAAGCTAAAAATTATTTTTTAGATTCCCTATTGGCCCAAAGTTTTTTCTTAAAAAATATTGACCAGGGATTCGAACCATAGACCTTTAAGAACCTCGAAAAATATTGGAGGACCGGTCTACAATTTTTTGATATTTTATTTTTCACAATAGACCCTCCGAAGATTATTCAAAAAATAAAAAAGATTAACCTTGCTGTAAATTTTCCAAAGTTCTCTCTCTTCCCCATACTCGATCCTTGCTGTAAAATTCTGTTTCTGTGTGAATCTAAAAATTATTTTTCTTACAAATAGTAATAAGAAAAGAAAATTTCAAACCCTATAACCAAGAATTCTAAAACCCAAAATTTCCTGGAAAGGACATTTTGACTGTTCTTTTATTCTTTTTTCTTCGGTTGCGTCTGGATCGTCTAGAATTAATTTAAAAAATTTTTAAAAAATATTTTTAAGCCTTACAAGTAACTTTGCCAATTTTTATGTCCATAATACAAGGCTTTTCGAATGGATAAGTAATATCTTTTAAAAAATTTTTTAAAGAATTTTTACCTTAAAAAATTAAAAAAATAACCTTCAAGTTGTAAAAATTCTTTTGGAGAATCTGAATTTTTCTTCAATTTTTAATGATCTTGACTCTTATTTTTAAAGTTTTCTGCACCTTTCTCGTAGAGTTTAATGCTCCGACAGCCATAGAACCGAGGCAAAAATTTGGCCAATTCAACAATTAAAGAGGCATTTTTATCCTCATTTTGGGAATTCTTTTGGACATCATTTTTCTGTTTTTGGGAAGCTGCAAGTTTAATTCGACTATAGAAGGCGACCTTTAATTTAAAAAAATTTTCTAGAATAAAATTTTTAAAAATTCAAACCTCTCTTTCACCACGATTCCCAGGCTGCACCAATTTTAAAATAATGTGTTTTTTGCCTCGTTCTTTAAGTATTCCTAAAAATAATTTAAAAAGGAAAAATAATCTCAAAAAAAACCCAACCAATTTGTCTTACTCCATTTCTAACTGTGGAAGGATGATGGCCAGCAATTTGATCTTCGTACCATCTAAAATTTAGACAGATTTTTCTAAATTGATTAAAAGAGACTTACTCTAAATTTGGAGGAAGTTGAGCATCAATGTCCATTTAAAATTGTGTAAAAATTGATAAAAATGAGGAAATGAAGTTTTAAAAATTTTGCTGGCCAACAATGAGAATGATTTCCCATAAAATTCTAAGAATTGTTAAATTTATGCAACGTGTTATCATAAAAATTAAAAAACAACATTAAATTTTTATGGCCTAAACGAGGAAATTTTTCTTTAAAATTTTCCGTTTTGGTGAGTAATTTTGGTGAGAGACAATGTAATATGAAGGGAGTTGGTAGAGAAAAAGAGAAAAACAAAAATGACTTTAAATCCCAAAAATGGGTGAGAGACAACACAAAGTGAAGAGAGATGGCAGAGAAAAACAGAAAACAGAAAATGACTTTAAATCCCAAAAAGTGTCGATTGCGGGTATTTTTAGTTTAAATTTTTTAATCCAAAATTTTTTTCTTTAATCTTTTTTACCGATTCTTTTTCTTTATTTATCATTTAAAGGTCAGTTATTGATTTATTGATGTGTTTTATCGATTCTTTCCTTGTTTAAGTACATGTAGAGAACGATAAACTTGTTCGACTTGTCAAATCTCTGAAAACTTTTCTTCCTTTCCCGCTTAACTTTAAACGATTTTCTCAATTTCAGAGTAATTTAATTGACCGTTAAAACTTATATTTTTTATTCTACACACTTTTGCTTATTATTTAATGGATTATCTCGCGCAATTAATCCACGAGAAGAGTACGATTTCGGCATTTCCCAATCATTTTAAACATACTGACCGCTTAATAGATCTTGGTATGTTTTGACTTTCAATTTCTCTTTAAATTCTAATCACTTTTAGAGATTGCACGCGTTCGTGCTCAGCTTTTCCAGTGTAATTTTGACGATGATTTGCCAAAATTGCCTGAGCTGGAGTCTCATGAGGATATTGTTACTTTGCAGGAGAAGGTTTATGTGCCAACCAAGGAACATCCGGAGGTAATTTTAACTAGATATGAGGCGCAATTCCTTTTAAAAGAGTTCGCCATTGATCGTGAAAGACTGGGCACGTCCCGTTTTTCTTCAATTTCACTTCATAAACTCTAAAAATGGATATTCTTGACCATTGGTCGGGTTCGAACCCACGACCTCACTAACGTTCTCGTTGGTGTAGACGGTTGTGTTTGGATTCTCACTGGGTGTAGGTTGTGGGTTCGAACCCCACTGATGGGCAACAATTTCTATTTCCTACAAAAAGGTTTGTGGACATTCTTAAAGTCTTTTTGACTTCACAAAATATTTCTAACCTTATTTTTTTGCACTTTCACAAATCATAAATCCTTTGTTAGCTTAATTTTAAGTTCAACTTTGTTGGGCGTATTCTTGGGCCACGTGGTATGACTGCTAAGCAATTGGAGCATGAGACTGGTTGCAAGATTATGGTTCGTGGTCGTGGATCATTGCGCGATACTAAAAAGGTTTTAATTGAAAAGATTTGAGTTTGCTGTAACCTTTTAATTTTCAGGAAGAGGCAAATCGTGGAAAGCCAAATTGGGAGCATCTTGAGGACAACTTACACATTCTCATTCAATGTGAGGATACTGAGAAACGTGCCCGTTCTAAACTTGAGAAGGCTGTTGGGAGGGTCAAAAAGCTACTTGTTCCAACGGTTCTTTTTGTCTTTTCATTCCAATAATTTTTGTTTTTAAGAACAATGGAATTGATGAGCTGAAGCGTAAGCAGTTGATGGAACTTAGCATCATCAACGGTACTTATCGTTCTGCAATTGGGCCGAAGAATCCACCAAGTTTGTTTTTTCAGCCATTTTCAATTTATTATCGTATTCTTTAAGGCATTCCTCGACTCACTCCGCTTTCTATGCTTTCTCACATGCATTTGCCGATTTCGCCGCCGCCATTTGTCTCGTCGGCTACTACTCATTCGCACAGCAACAATCATCCATTCTTTGGTTCGCCTTTGCCTAGTCCCTAAAAATGAAGAGGAGGAATTGCTGATTTGCTTTTAAAAAGAAGGTTTTCAAAGATAAATAATATTGTTATATTCTCTAGCGCTTAAAATTATCTCTTATCTCCTCTCTTCCATCCTCTTTAGCAAAAAGTTTTGAAAATTTTTTTGGGGGTTTTTTTGAACTTGAGAATGTTTGGGTGATGTTTTTTGACTGATTAAGATGAAATCTAAAATTTGTGACTTTCCAAAGAATTTTTTACACTTTTTGCTTAAGTCCCTCTTAAAAGAAAATTTGGCATCTATTTTATTGTTGTTGCTGCCTATTATTTTGTCATTTTCTTATTAAATTATATAATTCTCTCTCTCTCTCTCCCACCTATTCCCTATTTAAAAATATATAATTTAATAGGCAATTCTAAAAATAAGTTAAGTTTTAATTCTAAATAAATAATTAAGCGCCTTAATTGTAAGCATAATTTAATTTAAGCATAATTTAAATAAATGTTTTAATTATTTTTTTGTTAACTTTAAAATGTGTTTTTAATCACATTTTTATATCTTTTAATATCTTTTTTAGCATCAACAACGGTGATGGAACAACATCTTTTTGGTGGGTTGTCAGGTTGACGCTCACGATTTGGCCCCCGAACCGTGGAAGAGGGTTTACGTTTTTAGATTCATTTTGAGTTTAAAATGTGCGAACAAAACTTGTCGGGTTTTTTAAATGTAATTTATGTATTCTATTTTTTTATTTAGTGCTTCCAATCAACATGTTCAACTGCAGCGTGCTTCAACAATATGCTTTTGGTGGAGAGCGTTAGTTTTGTGTGGGGTTCTGTTTTGTGTATGTGTGTGAAGTTTGGGTAAACCAAGGTTTGGGGTTCCCCTTATTTATTTTTGTTACTTTTCCCCCTTGGTTTATCTTTTGACAAATTATATCAATCAAAAAGGACCTTGGTTTACCCTCAAATTCTGTCTGGTATTTGTTTGGCGGAATTTTCCGGCTTTTGTGCAAAGGAATGTCCCGTCATTTGTGCAAGGGAATTTTTCGGCAGTTGCTTCGGCAATTGTGCGAAGTTCCTTTGGCAGATGTTTGGGGTCCTTTGGCAATTGTGCGGAGTTCTGTTTGTTTTCGTGCCTGTTTCTGGCTTTTGTGCAAAGGAATGTCCCGTCATTTGTGCAGGGGAATTTTTCGGCAGTTGCTTCGGCAATTGTGCGAAGTTCCTTTGGCAGATGTTTGGGGTCCTTTGGCAATTGTGCGGAGTTCTGTTTGTTTTCGTGCCTGTTTCTGGCTTTTGTGCAAAGGAATGTCCCGTCATTTGTGCAAGGGAATTTTTCGGCAGTTGCTTCGGCAATTGTGCGAAGTTCCTTTGGCAGATGTTTGGGGTCCTTTGGCAATTGTGCGGAGTTCTGTTTGTTTTCGTGCCTGTTTCTGGCTTTTGTGCAAAGGAATGTCCCGTCATTTGTGCAGGGGAATTTTTCGGCAGTTGCTTCGGCAATTGTGCGAAGTTCCTTTGGCAGATGTTTGGGGTCCTTTGGCAATTGTGCGGAGTTCTGTTTGTTTTCGTGCCTGTTTCTGGCTTTTGTGCAAAGGAATGTCCCGTCATTTGTGCAGGGGAATTTTTCGGCAGTTGCTTCGGCAATTGTGCGAAGTTCCTTTGGCAGATGTTTGGGGTCCTTTGGCAATTGTGCGGAGTTCTGTTTGTTTTCGTGCCTGTTTCTGGCTTTTGTGCAAAGGAATGTCCCGTCATTTGTGCAAGGGAATTTTTCGGCAGTTGCTTCGGCAATTGTGCGAAGTTCCTTTGGCAGATGTTTGGGGTCCTTTGGCAATTGTGCGGAGTTCTGTTTGTTTTCGTGCCTGTTTCTGGCTTTTGTGCAAAGGAATGTCCCGTCATTTGTGCAGGGGAATTTTTCGGCAGTTGCTTCGGCAATTGTGCGAAGTTCCTTTGGCAGATGTTTGGGGTCCTTTGGCAATTGTGCGGAGTTCTGTTTGTTTTCGTGCCTGTTTCTGGCTTTTGTGCAAAGGAATGTCCCGTCATTTGTGCAAGGGAATTTTTCGGCAGTTGCTTCGGCAATTGTGCGAAGTTCCTTTGGCAGATGTTTGGGGTCCTTTGGCAATTGTGCGGAGTTCTGTTTGTTTTCGTGCCTGTTTCTGGCTTTTGTGCAAAGGAATGTCCCGTCATTTGTGCAGGGGAATTTTTCGGCAGTTGCTTCGGCAATTGTGCGAAGTTCCTTTGGCAGATGTTTGGGGTCCTTTGGCAATTGTGCGGAGTTCTGTTTGTTTTCGTGCCTGTTTCTGGCTTTTGTGCAAAGGAATGTCCCGTCATTTGTGCAAGGGAATTTTTCGGCAGTTGCTTCGGCAATTGTGCGAAGTTCCTTTGGCAGATGTTTGGGGTCCTTTGGCAATTGTGCGGAGTTCTGTTTGTTTTCGTGCCTGTTTCTGGCTTTTGTGCAAAGGAATGTCCCGTCATTTGTGCAAGGGAATTTTTCGGCAGTTGCTTCGGCAATTGTGCGAAGTTCCTTTGGCAGATGTTTGGGGTCCTTTGGCAATTGTGCGGAGTTCTGTTTGTTTTCGTGCCTGTTTCTGGCTTTTGTGCAAAGGAATGTCCCGTCATTTGTGCAGGGGAATTTTTCGGCAGTTGCTTCGGCAATTGTGCGAAGTTCCTTTGGCAGATGTTTGGGGTCCTTTGGCAATTGTGCGGAGTTCTGTTTGTTTTCGTGCCTGTTTCTGGCTTTTGTGCAAAGGAATGTCCCGTCATTTGTGCAAGGGAATTTTTCGGCAGTTGCTTCGGCAATTGTGCGAAGTTCCTTTGGCAGATGTTTGGGGTCCTTTGGCAATTGTGCGGAGTTCTGTTTGTTTTCGTGCCTGTTTCTGGCTTTTGTGCAAAGGAATGTCCCGTCATTTGTGCAGGGGAATTTTTCGGCAGTTGCTTCGGCAATTGTGCGAAGTTCCTTTGGCAGATGTTTGGGGTCCTTTGGCAATTGTGCGGAGTTCTGTTTGTTTTCGTGCCTGTTTCTGGCTTTTGTGCAAAGGAATGTCCCGTCATTTGTGCAGGGGAATTTTTCGGCAGTTGCTTCGGCAATTGTGCGAAGTTCCTTTGGCAGATGTTTGGGGTCCTTTGGCAATTGTGCGGAGTTCTGTTTGTTTTCGTGCCTGTTTCTGGCTTTTGTGCAAAGGAATGTCCCGTCATTTGTGCAGGGGAATTTTTCGGCAGTTGCTTCGGCAATTGTGCGAAGTTCCTTTGGCAGATGTTTGGGGTCCTTTGGCAATTGTGCGGAGTTCTGTTTGTTTTCGTGCCTGTTTCTGGCTTTTGTGCAAAGGAATGTCCCGTCATTTGTGCAAGGGAATTTTTCGGCAGTTGCTTCGGCAATTGTGCGAAGTTCCTTTGGCAGATGTTTGGGGTCCTTTGGCAATTGTGCGGAGTTCTGTTTGTTTTCGTGCCTGTTTCTGGCTTTTGTGCAAAGGAATGTCCCGTCATTTGTGCAAGGGAATTTTTCGGCAGTTGCTTCGGCAATTGTGCGAAGTTCCTTTGGCAGATGTTTGGGGTCCTTTGGCAATTGTGCGGAGTTCTGTTTGTTTTCGTGCCTGTTTCTGGCTTTTGTGCAAAGGAATGTCCCGTCATTTGTGCAAGGGAATTTTTCGGCAGTTGCTTCGGCAATTGTGCGAAGTTCCTTTGGCAGATGTTTGGGGTCCTTTGGCAATTGTGCGGAGTTCTGTTTGTTTTCGTGCCTGTTTCTGGCTTTTGTGCAAAGGAATGTCCCGTCATTTGTGCAGGGGAATTTTTCGGCAGTTGCTTCGGCAATTGTGCGAAGTTCCTTTGGCAGATGTTTGGGGTCCTTTGGCAATTGTGCGGAGTTCTGTTTGTTTTCGTGCCTGTTTCTGGCTTTTGTGCAAAGGAATGTCCCGTCATTTGTGCAAGGGAATTTTTCGGCAGTTGCTTCGGCAATTGTGCGAAGTTCCTTTGGCAGATGTTTGGGGTCCTTTGGCAATTGTGCGGAGTTCTGTTTGTTTTCGTGCCTGTTTCTGGCTTTTGTGCAAAGGAATGTCCCGTCATTTGTGCAGGGGAATTTTTCGGCAGTTGCTTCGGCAATTGTGCGAAGTTCCTTTGGCAGATGTTTGGGGTCCTTTGGCAATTGTGCGGAGTTCTGTTTGTTTTCGTGCCTGTTTCTGGCTTTTGTGCAAAGGAATGTCCCGTCATTTGTGCAAGGGAATTTTTCGGCAGTTGCTTCGGCAATTGTGCGAAGTTCCTTTGGCAGATGTTTGGGGTCCTTTGGCAATTGTGCGGAGTTCTGTTTGTTTTCGTGCCTGTTTCTGGCTTTTGTGCAAAGGAATGTCCCGTCATTTGTGCAAGGGAATTTTTCGGCAGTTGCTTCGGCAATTGTGCGAAGTTCCTTTGGCAGATGTTTGGGGTCCTTTGGCAATTGTGCGGAGTTCTGTTTGTTTTCGTGCCTGTTTCTGGCTTTTGTGCAAAGGAATGTCCCGTCATTTGTGCAGGGGAATTTTTCGGCAGTTGCTTCGGCAATTGTGCGAAGTTCCTTTGGCAGATGTTTGGGGTCCTTTGGCAATTGTGCGGAGTTCTGTTTGTTTTCGTGCCTGTTTCTGGCTTTTGTGCAAAGGAATGTCCCGTCATTTGTGCAAGGGAATTTTTCGGCAGTTGCTTCGGCAATTGTGCGAAGTTCCTTTGGCAGATGTTTGGGGTCCTTTGGCAATTGTGCGGAGTTCTGTTTGTTTTCGTGCCTGTTTCTGGCTTTTGTGCAAAGGAATGTCCCGTCATTTGTGCAGGGGAATTTTTCGGCAGTTGCTTCGGCAATTGTGCGAAGTTCCTTTGGCAGATGTTTGGGGTCCTTTGGCAATTGTGCGGAGTTCTGTTTGTTTTCGTGCCTGTTTCTGGCTTTTGTGCAAAGGAATGTCCCGTCATTTGTGCAAGGGAATTTTTCGGCAGTTGCTTCGGCAATTGTGCGAAGTTCCTTTGGCAGATGTTTGGGGTCCTTTGGCAATTGTGCGGAGTTCTGTTTGTTTTCGTGCCTGTTTCTGGCTTTTGTGCAAAGGAATGTCCCGTCATTTGTGCAGGGGAATTTTTCGGCAGTTGCTTCGGCAATTGTGCGAAGTTCCTTTGGCAGATGTTTGGGGTCCTTTGGCAATTGTGCGGAGTTCTGTTTGTTTTCGTGCCTGTTTCTGGCTTTTGTGCAAAGGAATGTCCCGTCATTTGTGCAAGGGAATTTTTCGGCAGTTGCTTCGGCAATTGTGCGAAGTTCCTTTGGCAGATGTTTGGGGTCCTTTGGCAATTGTGCGGAGTTCTGTTTGTTTTCGTGCCTGTTTCTGGCTTTTGTGCAAAGGAATGTCCCGTCATTTGTGCAAGGGAATTTTTCGGCAGTTGCTTCGGCAATTGTGCGAAGTTCCTTTGGCAGATGTTTGGGGTCCTTTGGCAATTGTGCGGAGTTCTGTTTGTTTTCGTGCCTGTTTCTGGCTTTTGTGCAAAGGAATGTCCCGTCATTTGTGCAGGGGAATTTTTCGGCAGTTGCTTCGGCAATTGTGCGAAGTTCCTTTGGCAGATGTTTGGGGTCCTTTGGCAATTGTGCGGAGTTCTGTTTGTTTTCGTGCCTGTTTCTGGCTTTTGTGCAAAGGAATGTCCCGTCATTTGTGCAAGGGAATTTTTCGGCAGTTGCTTCGGCAATTGTGCGAAGTTCCTTTGGCAGATGTTTGGGGTCCTTTGGCAATTGTGCGGAGTTCTGTTTGTTTTCGTGCCTGTTTCTGGCTTTTGTGCAAAGGAATGTCCCGTCATTTGTGCAGGGGAATTTTTCGGCAGTTGCTTCGGCAATTGTGCGAAGTTCCTTTGGCAGATGTTTGGGGTCCTTTGGCAATTGTGCGGAGTTCTGTTTGTTTTCGTGCCTGTTTCTGGCTTTTGTGCAAAGGAATGTCCCGTCATTTGTGCAAGGGAATTTTTCGGCAGTTGCTTCGGCAATTGTGCGAAGTTCCTTTGGCAGATGTTTGGGGTCCTTTGGCAATTGTGCGGAGTTCTGTTTGTTTTCGTGCCTGTTTCTGGCTTTTGTGCAAAGGAATGTCCCGTCATTTGTGCAGGGGAATTTTTCGGCAGTTGCTTCGGCAATTGTGCGAAGTTCCTTTGGCAGATGTTTGGGGTCCTTTGGCAATTGTGCGGAGTTCTGTTTGTTTTCGTGCCTGTTTCTGGCTTTTGTGCAAAGGAATGTCCCGTCATTTGTGCAGGGGAATTTTTCGGCAGTTGCTTCGGCAATTGTGCGAAGTTCCTTTGGCAGATGTTTGGGGTCCTTTGGCAATTGTGCGGAGTTCTGTTTGTTTTCGTGCCTGTTTCTGGCTTTTGTGCAAAGGAATGTCCCGTCATTTGTGCAAGGGAATTTTTCGGCAGTTGCTTCGGCAATTGTGCGAAGTTCCTTTGGCAGATGTTTGGGGTCCTTTGGCAATTGTGCGGAGTTCTGTTTGTTTTCGTGCCTGTTTCTGGCTTTTGTGCAAAGGAATGTCCCGTCATTTGTGCAAGGGAATTTTTCGGCAGTTGCTTCGGCAATTGTGCGAAGTTCCTTTGGCAGATGTTTGGGGTCCTTTGGCAATTGTGCGGAGTTCTGTTTGTTTTCGTGCCTGTTTCTGGCTTTTGTGCAAAGGAATGTCCCGTCATTTGTGCAGGGGAATTTTTCGGCAGTTGCTTCGGCAATTGTGCGAAGTTCCTTTGGCAGATGTTTGGGGTCCTTTGGCAATTGTGCGGAGTTCTGTTTGTTTTCGTGCCTGTTTCTGGCTTTTGTGCAAAGGAATGTCCCGTCATTTGTGCAAGGGAATTTTTCGGCAGTTGCTTCGGCAATTGTGCGAAGTTCCTTTGGCAGATGTTTGGGGTCCTTTGGCAATTGTGCGGAGTTCTGTTTGTTTTCGTGCCTGTTTCTGGCTTTTGTGCAAAGGAATGTCCCGTCATTTGTGCAGGGGAATTTTTCGGCAGTTGCTTCGGCAATTGTGCGAAGTTCCTTTGGCAGATGTTTGGGGTCCTTTGGCAATTGTGCGGAGTTCTGTTTGTTTTCGTGCCTGTTTCTGGCTTTTGTGCAAAGGAATGTCCCGTCATTTGTGCAAGGGAATTTTTCGGCAGTTGCTTCGGCAATTGTGCGAAGTTCCTTTGGCAGATGTTTGGGGTCCTTTGGCAATTGTGCGGAGTTTTTTGTCTTTAACTAAACAAACCCATTTAAGCTTTTTAGTAGTGCCATAGTCTTCAGCAGTGCCAGCCTCCTCCAACATGTCCAGCAACAAAAAAACAAGAGCAACTGATAAAGAATAGTTTGTTTTTTATTTTTTTAATCCACAAGTTTTGTTCGCACATAAGTCTCCTAAGTTGATCCGATAATTGCTTGGGGGGGGGGGGGGGGGTTAGGGGTTTTTACCATTTTTTTAGAATCTTCCTATGGAAGCAACAGAATCACTTTTTGGGTAGTTGATTCTCAGCTGTCATTTGCTAAGCAATTGGAGCATGAAACTGGTTGCAAGATTATGGTTCGTGGTCGTGGATCATTGCGCGATACTAAAAAGGTTTTAATTGAGGATTTATCTTTTCACATTTTATTCTTCAAGGAAGAGGCAAATCGTGGAAAGCCAAATTGGGAGCATCTTGAGGACAACTTACACATTCTCATTCAATGTGAGGATACTGAGAAACGTGCCCGTTCTAAACTTGAGAAGGCTGTTGGGAGGGTCAAAAAGCTACTTGTTCCAACGGTTCCTTTGTCTTTTACTTTCAAATAATTTTGTTTGCTTTTTCAGAACAATGGAATTGATGAGCTGAAGCGTAAGCAGTTGATGGAACTTAGCATCATCAAGGGTACTTATCGTTCTGCAATTGGCCGAAGAATCCACCAAGTTTGTTTTTTTGACCATTTTTGATTTATTATCGTATTCGATTAATTTTTTAAATTTTTTGCCTCAAAATGTCACTCATTTTTGTGTTTTCTTTCTCTTTTTTGGAGTCCAAAAATGAATCTTTTCTCTTCTAATTGAAAAAGGATATTTTGGTTTTAGCTATTTTTAAAGTTTTTTAACGAGAACGGATGACAAGCTTTTAGAAAACTCATAAAACGAGAAAATGGAAAGAAAAGCACGTCAGAGAAAACATTCCTCCTACCAAATTGTTGGCTGTGCGGCTGTACTTTAGTACGTGGGTGCAGGCTTTAAATTACAAATGTTATATCATTTGAAAGAGCTAGTCGAGCTGAGTCGAATGCCACCAAAATTAGCTCTAGGAAAAATTTTTGAACCGAGATACAGGCGATTGAAAATCGAAAAACCATAGGGGGGACCAAGCACTTTTTTGAGGTGAAAAATTCGAAAATGCAAATTATAACTCATTCGAAAGAGCTCGTCGAGCTGAGTCGAATGACACCAAAATCAACGAAATCCGACTTGATTGGACAAAGTTATGATCTTTTCTTTTAGCTCCTTACCTATGGCATCTGTGGAGATTTTTGCTGCTACGGAGGCCCCAAATACGTCCAGAGCAAGGGAGATAGGAATAGGTTTATGTTACGAGCCCAGACCCAGCGCCCGTAGACTCCCCGCGAGGCGCGTGCCGCAAAACCCCGCGCGAAGCGCGGGGTTTTGCACAAGCGCCTCGCCGACGGCCCATAGGTTTATGTTGGTAGTTTTTTTGTGTCATAACTTTGTCTAATCTTGTCCAATCACGGTGATTTTGGTGTCATTCGACTCAGCTCGACGAGCTCTTTCGAATGAGTTATAATTTGCATTTTCGAATTTTTCACCCCAAAAAAGTGCTTGGTCCCCCCTATGGTTTTTCGATTTTCAATCGCCTGTATCTCGGTTCAAAAATTTTTCCTAGAGCTAATTTTGGTGGCATTCGACTCAGCTCGACTAGCTCTTTCAAATGATATAACATTTGTAATTTAAAGCCTGCACCCACGTACTAAAGTGACCCCGGCTGTGCGCCAATTTATTCGATTTATTTTTCGTTTAAATGGCTCTTCTTTTGACTAGGGAATTTTCGAAAAAAAAATTTTGAAATTTTTTTTGAAATTATTTTTAGCTTTGTTCTCTGATTTTTGATTTTTAAAAAATGTTGGCGTTCAAAAAAATTTTTCCTTTTGGCGCACAGCTTCCCCAACCCTTCCCCACTAGTCATTAGCAGCTTAACGAATATTGTTAAATTGTCCGAGAAGAAAAGAAAGAAATTCTTTTTTAGCCATTTTTCATTTTTAACAACAAAAAAATGAAAGCTTTAACGACAATATTGACTAGTAAATATGTGAAAGAGTTGTTAATTCAATTTATGTGTAAAAATTGTGTTTTTTTTTATAAAATTTCCCTAGAGACAATAGAGTATTTTTAAAAAATTTTTTTGTGATAAATTTTAATTTTTTTGAAATTTTTTGTTTTTTTGTTCGCACGTTGAGAACGTTTTTTATTTTTTTCTCCAAAAATAATTATTTTTAAATCAATTTTTTAGAAAAAATTTTTTTTAAAATGACCTCCAGTAAATCAGCTAATGGTGCTAATTCTGCCGATAATTGTGAAGATTTAATGGAAGATGGGGAAGAAGAAGAATGTCCACAAACTTCTTTGAATCCGACAGAATTTTTGAAAATGAAACCAAAAAAGTCAATTTTGAAAATTAACAACAAACAAACTTCTGTTGATGATTTGAATCAGCCTATGGAAGAACAAGTTGTTGGAGAACATAGGGAGAGGATTCAAAGTGATGAAAGTCAGAAGGCGCGATTTGACGAGGTTTTTCTTTTTTTTTAATTTGTAAAGACTAGGTAGGCCTGGAAAAGCTTTAAGGTCCGAAGAATTTTTTGTTTCAGAATTCAGGTTCCTGACTTGTACTAATCTTTTAAGGAATTCTAGTGTGAGGGAATGAATAACTTTAGCGTGGTGAATCTAGTAATAACTGCTTGTTCGGTTTCTACCTGAGAACTGCGGGTTTGATTCCATCTAAACTTTTGCTTAACCCTTAAGTTTCCTGAGGTTTTTATTAAACAGGCTTTAGACAAGCCCTAGAATTTTATGAACCAAGATCCTAGGAAGATTTCCTGTTTGATCTATTAATCCTTTTCCTCTTCCCTTTTCTAACCTTTAAATTTCGATTATCTCTTCATCTTCTTTCGTTTTCAGATGAATATTTTGGCAACACATCATCCACCAAATAAAGACTATGGACATATGAAGGTTTCTTAATCTCATTTTTATTATTAAAAAAGTATTTTTAGATTGATGAGCCGAAAACTCCATATAATGCTGGTTATAGCGACAGCGAAGGCGAAGAACTTTCTTCTGGTGGAGGGACTGGACGTCCAAGAAGAGTTTCTCTTGCTGGTGCTGTTGATGCTGACGAATTGCGTAAATGTATTTCTGAGGGAGCCGGGACTAAACCGAAGGTGCTAGATCCTCCTGGATCGGGAGAAGATGAGGAAGATGATGATGCGGTGCTTACTGAGGAACAATTGGGTATTTAATTTTTGATATTTTTATTTAAATATTTAATGATTAAATTAAATAAGTTCGATAAGGGGCTGTTTGGTGTAGTTGGTTGTGCCTTGGTTTTGTGGAGTTAGAATGGGGTAGTTCGAATCCCACTCATTGAATTTATTTTTTCGTAGCCTTTTATTTTAGTTTTTTGATTTTTTTCGATTTAAAAATTACTTTAGAATTTTCTAAAAATTTTTGAAAACCTTAAAAAAATTTTTTTAACAATTTCCCCTTTTATTTTCAGCTCACAAACGAGAATTTGATAAGAAACGTCGACAACATTATAATGAAGGGATGTTTTTGCGCAAAATGAAGGAATCGCAACAGCCTGATGACGAAGATGATTGACTTAATATACAGGATACAACTTATAAACAAGCAATGAAACTTAAAAGTTTTGTTTTTTATTCTTAAATTTTTCTCTCTCATGTTTTTGGTGAGTGATTTTTTAATTTTAATTCTAATTAAAGAATAAAAAATTATTTTTTAAAAATCTTTGGGGGGTTTTCAAAAATTAAAAAGGTTCATAAGAAAACCTTCGTGCCCCCTCTCCCTCCCATTTTCTAAGAAAAAATTATTTTACATAAAAAATGCGTTGCTTTTTTTAATTCTAATTGCGCGATTCTCTAACCACCTCCTCCCATTTCTGAATTTTTTTAAATTTTCTTTCTCTATTTTAACAAAATTCTTTGTTCAAATATTTTATTCTTTTTACTTTACAAAAAAATCAAAATTTAATTTAAATACTTTGTCTAATTTCACATAATCTATACAGCTGTTTTCTACAATTTTCCATATGTTCAGAATCCACTAATCTTGCATTTGTAGCTTTCCTTTCTTTTTGTTGACATATTTCTTCTATTTTAGTTTGAGATCCTTTGGGTCCATAAATTTCAAGTGCCACAATTTTTTCTTTAAAAAAATGGGGAAAATTTTAGAAAATTTATTTTTAATGAGCCCCTTCCCTCCTATTTTCCAAAAAATTATTTTTAATAAAACAAAACAAACTTGATTTATTTCCAATAATATTTTTCAAATTATTATTTTCTTTTTTTCCACAAATAATATTTTCCCATTCTCCTTGTTTCATATCAATATCATGCATTGCTGCTAATTTAATTCCTTCTAAATTTATCAATTCTTTTGTAATTTCTATTGATTCCGCGTAAAATCTCATTCCTCCTCCAGATTCTGAAGAGTTTTCAGTTGGTGGTGGTTGGATTAATAAGAGGAATTTTTCTTCCTGAAAAAAATTTTTTGTGTCTTTGGGAAGGTTTAGAAAATTTTTCGAAAATTTTTTTTTAATTTTTTGGGGACTTAAAAAAATTTCCAATCCAAACCTCTCCATTTTGTCCTTCTTTTTTAATTCCCAATCCAGCAACAAAAAGTTTTGATTCTCTTTTATTTCCCATAGAAAATTGCCAATTTTTTGAATTAAACAAAAAATGTTCCAATTTTTGAATTAAATGGGAATTGAAGGAATTTGTAATTTTTGGATTTAAATTTTGACGAACATTGCATTTGCCAGAATCTGGAGTAAAATTATGGACCTTTTAAAAAATTTAAATTATTTAAAAATTAAATTTAAAGATAACTTGATTCCATCTATTCGAAAATGGGCTAATTCCTGCTGCGTGCATTTGACCTAGAAAAAATTAAATTTCTAGTTGAATGGCCCCCTCTAATAAAATGGCCCTTTGGAATATGATTGAAAATCTCCTTGAATGTCCCCCTTCTAATAGAACGGCCTTTTTGGGGGTGAGTCTAAAAAATCTAAAAAAATTTAAACTTTGTAATCCACAATAATTTAACAACAAGGGAGCTACTTCTAAATCAGTCTCTTCAATTGTAGGGCAAGTTGTACAAAATAAATGAGCATTTAAATGTCGACAATCCCGAGTTCTAAATTGTTGACAAATTGCCAAAATCAACAAATTTTTGCAATCTCTGAGGAAAAGGCTGAAGAAAAATTTTTTTGAAATATTTTTAGAGAAAAAAAAACCTTCCTTTACAAGGCCCACAAATAATTAAACAATCACGGCAATCATCAATTGTTATAGAAGCTGTCTGGTCGAGTATTACGAGAGTGCAATTCTTTAAATTTAAATTGATTTGAATGCCCACCCGATTTAAAAAAACAAAAAACATACTAGACAACTTTCAATTTGGAAAGGATTTCCTGCAAGTTGCCCTGGTTCTTTTACTCGTGTCTCTCCTACAAGTCCTTGCCAGAGGAACTCTTTCGGATCTTTTTGTTGTTCTTCTCGTATATCCCTTAAAAAATCAAAATTTAAAAATTTGCAATTTTTCTTCCATAATTAGAGAAATTATTTAAATGAAGACTTCCCTATGTTCTATTATGTCGTACATTTCTGACTCAACAGTTCTATATAATTTGAAGTAAATGACTCTATTAGGTTTAGAGAAATATTTTAATGAGAAATAGTGTAGTTAGAGAAATAAATTACAATTATTTGGTCGGATCAGTGCTGCATGTTGAGAGCGATCTGGCTACGGTAGAAATATAAACAATTTAAATATGTGAAATTTGCTACTGCAAAAATCAATACTAATCGATAAAATCAATATCAATCGATATTCAAAAATTTGTAAAATTTTGCACTTCTGAAAAATCAATACTAATCGATAAAATCAATATCAATCGATATTCAAAAATTTGTAAAATTTTGCACTTCTGAAAAATCAATACTAATCGATAAAATCAATATCAATCGATACTCCAAAACTCTAAAATTTCTATTTTTTAAAAATCGATAAAAAATCAATAAATCGATATCAATCGATAGAATCGATATTCCTAAACTTTTAAAATTACGAATTTTCAAAAAATCGATACTAATCGATAATTGTTTTTATTATTTACCGTAGCCAAATCGCTCTCAACAGCCAGCACTGAAACGTCCATAATTTGAGTAAATTTTTTTCTCTAACTACAATATTTCTTTTTTATATTTCTCTAACTTTAGGGATGAAATGTCATTTATTAATTTAATTTTTTTCTATGCCTGCACTATTTCTTTTTTATTATTTCTCTAAATCCAACTGTCCCACTTACTGGAAATTCTGGTAATGTTGAGTCCGAAAGTTTGAGTCTTGGTTTGCGCAAAAGTTCAGTTCAATTATAACTTGTACAAAACACAACAAAAAAACAAAACACTTTATACAACAAACAAAAAACACAGAAAATACAAATTTTAGGCATCTTACCACGAATATAATTTTGAATGTTGATTAGTTTGTTCTTTATTCTCATTGTTGTCATTAATAAAAACTTCACATCTTTTTTCTTTTAATCCAAAATTGTTGTTTACATCAACAGCTCTTCTTAAACAGCAAAAAATTCGGGAAAATAGAATTGTTGTAGAAGCACCACTTCGTCTGAAGACCATTAAGCGTCCATCTTCTTGTTGTTTTTCCTGTTGGTGTTGTGGATTGTCTTGCTGAAAAAGAAAAAATATTTTGTGACGTATATTAATTGTGTGGAAAGCTTGGATATCCACTTAATCCCACAATATCTCCCATAATAACTCATTTTTTAAATTTAAATTTTTAATTTTTCTCAAGAGGATTTTATTTGAAACAAAACGTAAGAGAAAAAAAGGAAAAAGGATTATTTTCAGGGCTACCCGACTCCTTTTCATATTCTCTACAAAGGAATTCACATAGATAATTCGAAAATCATTTGTCTAAAAAACGCCTCTTATTTCACCATTTTGCCGCTCGCCAACTTTTGTAATTGTAACTCATTCTTTTTTAATTTGAATTTTTAATTGAATAGGGTAACGCCTCCAGAAAATATATAGGGCCCTCCCCTCCTCTCTCTATATATATTTACTACCAAAATCTTTATGTAACCATTTCATAAACTCATTCATTCCCCATTAATTTTTGCCATTTCATATTTCCTTAATTAATTTTTCAGATACTTAATCTAAAAATGTCGAATTTCTTTAACAAAAATAATAAAGTTGATCGTTCATTCGTAAATCATTTTAAAGCTTTGCCTTTTAATCCTCCTAATTTGGATTATCACAAAATGGAAATTTGTACGGCAGCTTCGATTGGCGATTATGCGCTTGTTGCGGTTATTTTTAAGTATTAAAATATCCCATAAATAACTTATTTTCTCTAGGAATATATACAGAACGATAAGGACTTGGTCAACTACAAAAACAAACATGGATGGACTCCTTTAATGTATGCTTCTCAGGCGGGGAACGTTGAAGTTTGTAAACTTCTGCTGGATAATGGTGCAATTTTGGATGTTAAGAATAACAAAGGAAAGGATGCAATGCATTTGGCTAGTGACTGGGGGCATTCAAGCGTTATCGATATGTTTAAAAAAAATTGATTTTTTTATTTATTCACATGTAACTTAATTTATACTCAATAAATACGTGAATAAAATTTAAAAATAACTCGTTTCTTAGACTCGTAATTGTGACTTAGGGAAGTTTAAACTAAGGTAATAAATAAAAAAATACCATTGTTGTATTAGTAGTCTCATTTTTGACTTCCTTCTCTCCCAAAGTTTCACAACCATAAGCTGCTGATTCTTGACTATCTCTGCGAGGAACCCCTAACCATCGAGTGTGTTCACCAACAGTCAAGCAAAGTGATTGTCCAAAAGAAGCTGCCGTTTGAGAAAAGGAGTGGTTTCTTTGTTGATTTCTTTCTTTTGAATCTTTAAAAAAAATTTTTTGAAAAAAATTCTAACAAATTATTCAAAAAACCTTCATTTTCAGCTAAATTAACCATATAACTTTTGCTTCTTCCTTCTGCAAAGGTTGAAACTGGATCTTCAGGGTCACGTGCTGTGTCCAAAGCAACATCAAAGAAATTGTCTGAAGGGTCATCTTCGTCTATTGGCCTCAAATCTAAAAGAAAATAATTATTTGGTGAAAAATAAAAAAAGAAAATCCTAAAGGACATCGAACCCATGACCATCCACCCACAAATCCCGTGAGACTACCAACTTAACCACTCATCACTATGTTAGTCTACGCTAATTATTTCCTTATATAACAAAAAATAAAACAACAAAATTTCCCTTCTTTCCAGAAAACTCATTTAAATCAAAATAATTAAAAAACAAACTTTCAAAAGCCTCATTTCTAAGAATTCCATCATTTTTCTTCTTCTTCTGACCTCTAATAAATTCAACGAATGTAATCATTTCACCATCTCCACTATTATCTTCATTAAGATTTAAAGATGTTAGTTTATCCAAATTTTCTCTTCCAATGCTTTTACCAAAACAATCATCGATTGGATAACTTTTTGATTCTGCTGCTGATGTTGTCATTTAAAAGTAGTATTTATCTGAAAAAATTAGAAATTAAAAAATTTTCCCAAAAAAATTAATTCAGAATAATTATTTGCCAAGAAATTTAAAGTCTTTTCCCACTAACTTCCCTAACCTTTTCTCAAAACTTAAAAATATATAAATTAACGTGTGCTAATTAAAAAAAGGTTGAGAGTTTAATAAATAAATTTAAAAAAAGACACACTTACTTACCCCTTTTCAAATAATTCTGCATTGAGAACTAACCAATTTGTGTTCATTTAAATAAATTTTTTGGTTGCTATGGTTTCTTGTCAATAATAAAAAAATAAATTGTTGTTTGAATTTGTATGTAGACAAAAACACGTATATCTAAAAAAATATTTCCTTTAAAAATATAATTTTTAAAGTATAAAAATTTCAGAATTTTTAGACAATTAGTTAATATGTTATGATCAAAAATACAACAAAATTCTGATATTTTTGACCAGAACTTCTGAAATATAAAACCAAAAAATCTGAAGTTTTATAAGGGGTTAACCTACTGGATTCCGAGTTTCTAGACAAAATTTTAGATCAAATAGAACAAAAGTTATTGCCAAAAAACAATTTACTAACCGGGCAAAAATAATTGTTTTGAGGAGAATAGACAGAAATTCAAATTTTGTTGCTGCTGTTGTTGAAATTAAAAAGAAAAGTAGAACTTGTCCAAAACAAAATGTTGAAGAAAATGAGTAGTAGATGTAGAAAAGTCACCGGAAGGAATATAATTGTTTGAAAATGTTAATTTTAATTGGTGTGATTCGTTGATTGTTGTTGTTTATCTAAAAAAATTAAAATCAAAAAAATTCTTTTACTCTTTAAAAAACCTTTTTTTTTGAACACCACAATTAGAACTCTTCCTCTAAATGATGATATTATAAATTAAAAATATTTACAAAAATATTTCATTTTTTTAAATAAATTTAAGTTGAGAAAAAAAATTTAAATAAAAATTTTTAACAAAAAAGAAAACCTTTAAAAAATAAATACACAAATTTTTAAATAGCCATAGCAAGACTAGCAAAATCAGCTGGATCAAATTTTAATTTAGAAAAATCAACATCCTCATCTTCCTCATCATCATCTTCTTCTTCCTCCTCTTCTTCAGGTGTAGGCCTTGGTTGTGTTGTTGATTTTGTTGAATCTTCTTCCTCTTCTTCTTCACTTTCTTCCTCTTCCTTTTTCCCATCTTTTTCTTTCACAAGTGGCCTAGTTTCATTAATTTTTTGTTTATAATTAAAAAGTTCTTCAAATAAAGGTTCTCTTTCAGTTTCAAGATTACTTCCATTACAACAATCCCCACCTTTAAAACATGTAAAGATTATTAGAATTTAATTTTTAAAAATTAAAAATGGGGGAAAAAAGATCAAACAATCCCTTTTAAAGCTGAGAACCTCACTAATGAATTCGTAATAAAAGGATAATCACAACAAAGGATCTCTCCTCAATTTTGATTACTAAGATTTTTATGGACTCGACTCATGTCAACCTAGCTAATTGGTTAGAGAATCTGGTCCATAGTCTAAATTTGATGATTCATTACCAGAAACCCACAAAAAAGTCTCGACAGGAAATTTAATTTCAAAAAAATATACAAACAAACCATTAATAAAATATTCATTACAAATCGCACAAATTCCACCAAATTGTGGTGTTGGTAATCTTTTAATTCCTTCAACTTTTTGTGATGCTTCTAATGCCCCATGAATATATGAACGTAATTGTGCTGCTCCTTTTCCATTTTTATTAAAATTAAAATTTGAAGAAGTATTTGATAATTTATGTTGTTGCTGTTGTTGTGTTGATTTTCTTGAACTTTTTGTTGAAGAATTTGAATTTGATGATAATTTTTTAAAAATATCTTGTGAAGTTTGTGATGGTCTAGCTGTTAATAATGCTGAAAACCAAGGATTTTCTAATCTTTCAGAATGTCGCCTTAATTGTAAAACTGTTGATAATGGTTGTTTTGTTGGTAAAATTGAAGCATTTGATGAAGAAATCTTTAAAGAATTTAATTTTAAAAATTATTTTTAACAAAAAAAAACCTTTTCTGAAGTATAAAAAATTGAAAGCAATTGTTCACGAACTTCTCCATTTGAGAAAAAATGGGCAGGAAAACGTAAAGCATTTCCAATTACTGTCAAAACTGAGGCAAAGTCGGAGATAAGGCTATAAGAATTTTTTAATTTTTAAAAAGGATTTGGAAAATCAAACCGATATTGATGAGGATAAGTTCTTTGAAGAAGACCTGCAAAAAATAGAAAATTTTTAAACAAAGTAAAGAATTTGGAAAGGACTCCGAAACGCTAACAAACCGTGTGCGACACACAGACATTCCCAGACTATTTTTAATGACCAAAAAATATTCAAAAATAATTTTTACCAGGCTGTAGAAAGACCAAAATTGAAAGAAATAAATTGAGCAAATTTGAGATCAAATAGGCAGAAATAATAAAAAGTAAAGTATTTGTAGCTGCTTTAATATTTCTTCTCCGCACCTTCATAAAATCATGACCCATTGTTAATTCAGTAATTAATGAACGTAATTGCTGAAGGAAAATTTTTTTTAAATTCTCAATATTTTTTAAAAAACCTGAACATTTTGTTGTCTTAACATTAAAACAATTCCTCCATTTAAAAATACAAGAGTAGCAAAAGGAATTATAACAGTTAAAAGACTAAGAAAATTAGGCAACCAATCACGTCTTGAAACTTGTCCAGCAGTATAACGTTTGAATGGATCAATGTTTCGGCTATCAATCAGTACAACGACTTCCTTAAAATAAGTAAAGTACAGGATAAGCCAGCAAGATTAGAAAAATAAGGGTTTAATTGTAAGCCTGGATCAATTTGGGAAGCATTGAGCAATTCCAGATCCTGTGTCTATAGTTCAGGAAAAGGATGTAGAGAAAATGGAACCCAGAAAGCCGGCTCTGAAGTATAGGAAAATTTCACACCTCGACCCCCCCCCCCATTTAAAACAAAAAACAAACCACTGAAGTGCTGAAACGAATTGCAATCGCAAGAGTGAGAACTAATACAAGAAGCAACCATCTTGTTCTCTCTTCAAATCCTCCAAAAGTCCAATGTGAAGTTACCAAATATCTTTTTAAAAAAATTTTTTAAAAGGAAAAATTCAAAAAAACCTTTCAAAACTAGCAACAATTAAACAAAAAACAGAGGAAAGTTTGACAATTTGTCCCAACATATAAAGCCATTTGACATGTTGTAACCATAATAAATATAAATGAACAAATTCCAAATATTCAGAAAGTACTGGAGGTATCTATAAACTTTTTGTTTTGCAGAAGAAAAATTTAATAAATTTTTTAATTAATTAAAATATATAAAATCTATTACATTTTAGATTAAGCATTAAATTAAACAAAGAAAATAAATGAAAAGAAAATAAATATATTATCAATAATAAACGACTGTCGGGGAGAGAAGGGACATAATAATATATTCTGAATAACAATCAAAAAGACAATTAACAGAAAAATGAATGACTTTTTGGGTTTTTAACAATTATAATAACACAATAATCTTTATATTTTTGGCCATACATCACGGGATGGGCAGGGTTAAGAAAAAATGCATGAGATTTCGGATCGGAATTTCAAAAAGGTTTGGATTTTTTCCTAAAAAATTTTTCGGATCGGAATTTCGAGATGAGAAAAGACCGATCTTCAGATATCAGGTAACCCGGCCCACCCCTGTTACTCATTGAAATAATTAAGTAGAAGGTTGAGCGTTTAGAAATAAAATAAAAATCCAAAAATTATTTCCCAACCTTCCCAATTATTTCCTAAACTCTTTTAAAATAAATGAGAAATAAAACAATAATAAAAAAACAACCAAAAATTTATTGTGATGACGGAGAGAATTGAAATTCTTCAATAACTGAACTTAACGACTTATTTTGATTAAGCATAGTCCCTGTAATTGTATCAACAATATCAAAAGGATGTGGAGGAAAACGACGAGGCGATTGATAAATTGGAAACAAATTACTTCCATCTTGTTGACGATATTGTTGCTTTAATAAATGAATTTTTGAACACCAAGATAGATGAATTGATAATAAACATGGCAAATGATATAAACAAGTTTCACGTAAAGAATAAAATTTATTTGATGAACGCAAACAAAACATTTTGATAATTTCTTTATGTTCAATTGATTGAAGTAACAAATCACTAAAAATTTAATATTTGTTAAAAACACAGTAGACAGAACTTGCATAAGTTGGGAAAAATAGCATTTCTGGGATCCAAGATAGAAAAGGAAGGAATCCCGCGGGATTAAAAACGTAAATCGCTTAAACCCCGAAATTCCGTAAAGGAATCCTGTAAATCCTGTAATGGCCGGCCACGTGCCTAGACATAAATCAAAAAATCAAAATAAATTTTTTCCAGAATTTCTAAAAGACGGACCCTTCTACCCAAAGACAAAAATCAAAACTAAACCTATCATCCATATCAACCGAAGCCAAATATTCCGACCGCAGCTCATTTAATTCCTCAATTTTTGTCCACCAATTATTTAAAAACCCTTCTTCTTCATTATTAAAATCCAAATTTATTGAACATTTTGTCAATATTGAAATATTTTTCTCTCCATCAGGTCCAAAGGAAGCATCCAATTTTGAAAGAATTTTTGTTCGTTTTTGACATTCTGATAAACTTAAATTTTCTTCTCTTTCAATGCTGGTTGATCGACGATTAGAAAAAGAATCATTGTCTGAAATATCCAAATCCCAAAAATGTAAAGAATTTAAAACTGCACGAGGATCTTTGTTTTTGATAGTTATCAAATTATAAAATGAACAAGTTTTGTGGTAATGACTTGTAAAACCAAAATACCAATGCTTCAAAATTTAGAAAAAAAAAATATTTAAAATATTTTTAAAAAAAATACCCGAAGATATTGAGCAAATAATCTGTCTGATGGCCGTTCCATTTGAATAACAAAAAAATCATCTTTATTACCACCAAAATCTTTCCCAATTTCTTTCAAAACATATTCTAAATCATTACAAGTTAAAATAATCGGAATTTTTGATTCTGTACAAATTTGTCTAAGAGTTGACCAAAAATTTGAATCGGATGAATAAATAATATCACACTTTAAAAAATTAAGAATAAAGCTTTAAAAAATTCAAAAAAAACCTCGTCAATCAGCAAAAGAGAAAAATCATTTTGATTCTTTTTAGAATTATCAGTCTGTTTATTATTTCCAAAAAGTGAACGAATATCACTAGTTTTTCTACTTTGAACCTAAATTATTTCAAAATTACAATATTAAAAAATAAACAAACATTATGATTCTCCAAAGCTCCAGCTATTTTTTGTTTGAGGGATTGACCATCACGAGGAGAAGAGGAAGAAATTTCAATTACTTCAAATTTGCATTCTTTTGCTGCCTGATAGACCTAAAAAAATTAATTTTTAAAAATTCTTGGAAAAAATATTTTTTTGTTTAAAAATTTATTTTGCGTCAAACAAAAACAATTCTCAACGAGAGGTATCGAACCTTTGACCAGTAGCACTCAAAACCCAAAACCTTACCAACTACACCAAACCCAACTCCACCACAAATCTTAAAAAAATTAAAAACAAACCATCACAGACTTTCCACAACCTGTCGGACCACAAATAATAGCCGGATTTAACATATTTTCTTCAACAATAAATTCAAAATCATTATCTTCATCCTCTTCATAATCATCTGTCAATTCTTCTTCAAAAAATTTATTACTACTTCGCCTTCTTTTACGTTTATTATTTTCCTCTTCTTTCTTCTTCTTCTTTTTATTTTCTTCCAAATTTTTTTCTTTTTCAAAATTTATTTGTTTATACCATTTTTCTAACCATTCATTTAATTGTAAAAAATCTGCTTTTGATTTGCCAATAAAATCTTGTTGACGTTTTGGCATAAACAATTGACTCCACAAAAAACGATTGGAAGAAGCTGATTTTGATTTTCCTTTGAAAAAAAATTTTTTCTGACCTTTTAAATGATTTTTAATTTACCTTTCAAAAATGCATAATGTTCCAAATCATTTAATACATGCTGCTCCATTAATGGCAAAGACTAAAAAAATAAATTCTCAAAATTTAAAGAAAAATAATCACGTTTTCCAGTTCTTCATTATTTTCTGTAGACTTTTGAGGCACTTCATCTTCTTCCTAAATTAAATAAATGTAGATTGGCATCACAAAAAATTCAAAAAAAAATTCAAAAGTCTAATAGAGATCAAAAATTTTAAAAATATTTGACCTTGATTGAGGACCCTGGCCAACCTTGAGTCAAGGAAAAATCAAACAACAATGAAAAATGCCTTGATATTGCCCAGTAAAACTCAAGGTCTTGACAAAGGCCAATTTCTAAGGCCTAAATAAAAAAAACCCTTAAAAAACATTTTGCTTACCAATTGCAACAGAGGAATTGGACGATATCCTTTCGATGCATTTTCTTTAACTCTAACTGCCGGCGGTTTTGTAAAAGTCTGGGACGCGTCCATAACTTCAACACTTTGACGGCTATTGTTATCTTCTCCATTTTCATCTTTAACTCCTTTTCCCATTAAAGAATCATCTGCCAACAAAACAATTAATTGATCTTCTCTTGCTGGAGAAGCAAAATCTTGTTCGATTGTCTTCGATGGCTCAGGCATTCTAACCTGGCCTGTTGGTTTCTCAACAAGTGGAGTAATTTCAAGAATTTGCGGATTTGCATCAAATTGGACTTTTCTATGTGATTTGCTTCGAAGTCTCTAAAAAACAAGGAAAAAGAATGTTGAAATAATAATAAAAAAATAACCTTTATTGGAGGTTTGGATGACGAAGAATCTGGAGTTTTTTGCCTAGCCTTCTTTGCGTTTTCCTCTCCCGTCTTTTTGCCATTATTTGCCGCTCTTTTTGCAGGCATTTTAATAATTAAAATATTTTTATAATATGAACTACTATAGAAATTGGATTACAAATAGAAAGTTGAAAACAATTACTTAACAAGAAATAAATATAACAATAAAAACAAATTGAAAAAAATTTTAAACAAAGAAAAAAAAGAAGCTTTATAAAAATTCGACAAAGTGAAACAAATCAAAATGAAAAGTTGCGCGGAAAAAGAAATGTCAAAAGAGAAAATTCATAATTGGTCACTATAACGGAGGATGACAAAATGGTCAATTTCCTACAAGGGGAAATTTTAGTTATTTTGTATCTTTTTCTCCTAGTTGACATTTTGAAATTTGCTTATTTATTAACAAATTAAACACAACGGAATTAGAGAAAGAGAAAACAAAAATACAATGAAAAATGAAGAGAAATTATAATAGAGGCGTAAATAATTTATTTAAATGTCTATTTCTTTAATTTTTAAATAAAAACTAACCAAAAGAAAAACATAAATTGCATCCAACAAAGTGTCAAACAACGCAACAAATCCAAGAAAGAAGAAAGGCGAAAATCGAAAATTTGGACTAGACAAGAAAAGCCTTGTGAGCAATCCATTAGCTAAAATTCCAAACAGAGCACATAAACCACCCGTAAAAACTACTAACCAAAAACGACTTCTTTTTTTTTTAATTAAATTTAAAAATTTAGAAAATTTTTAAATTTTTTAAATTTTACCTTAATAATTCATCCTCACTCATTTCCTGATTATTTCAAAAAAATTTTTTTAATTAATGTAGAATTGCAGCATTTATTAAAAGAAAAATTTAAATATTAAATGAATAAATGCCACTCCTTTTAAAATAAAAATAATTTTAGAAAAAGTTTTTAAAAAAAAATTTTTTTAACATTAATCTCTGTTCTTTAAAAAAACTTTGCAAAGAATTTTTCAACAATTTTTTAGCAAATAATATTTCTATCCATGTCAGACTTGAAAAAAATTTTTCAGAAATCTCTCTCCCTTTATTTTTTAAATTCAACACTCTTAAGAGATCCTCCTCTTTAAAAAAAAGGTGAGAAGCTTTTTTTGTTAAAGCGAAGAATATTTTATTTAAAAAATGTTTATGTGTGTCTCTTTTAAATAATTAACAATCTAGAAAAAATTATTCAAAAAGGAAGTATTTTTCAGTAGGAAGAAAATTATATTTCTTTGTAGTAAACATAATAATAAGAAAGGGATATAAAAAATAAATAAAAGAAAATTAAAATTCTCAAAAATATTTTGTAGCTAAGTCGGTAAGGCCCCAGACTTTTTTATTTAATAGTCACAGGTTCGAACCCCACCAGCTCCCAAAATTAAAATTCAATTAAAAACAACTTTTTAGTAATTAATTTTTTAATTTTAAAAACTAAAAAAAATTTTTTAAAGAGGGAAGACTTTTAAATTGTTTCAATCTTCTCTCTTAGAAAAAGGATAAAAAGAAATTCTTTGCTCTGCTTTTTTAGCACGCATCTTTTCCTCCTCTTCCTCTTTTTTTTGTTTTAATCCCCCTCCTTTCAAAGTTTATATATTTTTTAAATCTTTTGGCCAACTAGTTGAAAATAAAAACGGAAAAGATTAGTTAAAAACACTTAAAAATTGACAAAATAAAAAAATTTTTTTTGAGGGATTTTAAAAGTTTTTTTTAAAGTTTCTGGCACTTTTCGTCACCAGAAAAATTCTTTGTGTCTGGTTTCCCCACCAAAATTATTTTCCCCTTTGTGAGAATCTCCCCCCTTCAATTCAACCAATTTTGTTAAGCATTCTTTCCCCCTTCCTTTTTTTTAAATTTTTTTTGAACCCAAAAAATAGGCTCAAAATTGTGTCTGAAACACTTATTTTATTATTATTAAATAGCTCCCCCTTTTCCCCTAAAATATTGTCCCAAAACACCTTTTTTATTCAACTCCATTCATCTATAAAAAATATAAAAAATAATCGTTTTGTTGTGCCAAAATAATTTTTAAAAAAATATTAAAATGGGAGAGATAATTTTATAAAAATTTTGAATAAAAAAAACGAATTATTAAATAGTAAATAGAAAAGAGAATATGTGAACAAAGTTCGAAAAAAAAATATTTTAAAATTTAAATAACCTAAAATAAATGAGTAGACTTGTAACAATTTTCTAAAATTAAAAAAGAAAATTTTTTTATTCATCTAGGGGGCCAAAAAATTTTTTTAATAATTTTTAAGGGTTCAAAAACTATTTTTCAACTAAAAAAAAATTTATAAAAATTGAAAAACTCAAAAGATGAATTTAAGAAATTGAGAGAAAATTCCTCTAAAAAACTTATTTTCTCCTTAATAGCCCTTTTCTCTCCCCTTTTTCAATAAAAATAAAATTAAATAAATTGAAATTTAAACGAAAGAAAATTGGAAAAAATAAATTTAAAAAAATTAAAAAGAAATTGGATTAAAGAAAAAAAATAAAATTTTCAAGGAAATTAAGTCTATAAAAAATTAGTAAAAAGTAGGGGAAGAACAAAAAACAAAAAAAAAATTTTTTCCCTTCCAGAAATGGATTTATGAATAGAAAGATAATTTTTAACACACAAAAAAATAAATAATTTAAAAAAGATTTTTTAGCAGAAAAATAAAAGAGAAAAAGAAATTTTTTTGAAATATTAATTTTAGAGAAGACACACTTTCGAAACTTGACCCTAAAAAAGAAATAAAAAAATTTTTTGAAAGACAAATTTGTGGCTAACATCAAAAAATGAGAGAAAAGGGGGAAATGAGGGGGAAGAAAAAGAAGACGAAAATGATTTGAGAGAAAGGATATTTTTGCTAAAAATATTTTTATAAAATATCAGATCAAATAAAACAAAAATATGCATTTGTTTTATTTTTAAAAGTTTATTTATATTGATTTTGATGGCTTTTTAAAAAAACTTTTTTTTTCAAAAAATGCAACAGAGATACTAAAAATAATTTTGATACTTAAAGGACCCTTTACTTGTAAAAATCTTACTTATAAAAAATGAAAAAAAATTTTTTTTAATTCTCAAACTTATTAATATTTAAAAAAATAAAACCTCAAATTCTCTCCAATATTTATAAACCAAAATACAAGCCAAATATATTTGAAATAAATTCGAAAAAATTCAAACAAGAGTCTAATTAATGATCACGATATTTGAGAAAACATCCATATTGGGCCTTCAATTTAATTGTATTATCTTCTGTTGGCAAAAGTAAATCGGCAAAAACATCAATTTCCAATATTGGGGGACTTACTAAAAAATTTTAAATTTCAAAATTTAACAAACTTTCACTAAAGGATGGGAATAGAAAAAACTGAAAGCGGAAAATAACCTGACAAGTCCTATGCCCCCACACCATTAAAAATTTTAAAAATCTAGCCTCTCCCAGTTTAAAAAATTTTAAAAATAAAAAACCTTTATTCTCTCCCAAGATAGATTCATTAATAATCCCTTTAATAAGGCGTTCAAGAAACTCAACTTTTTCTTGCATAAGCATAATTGAGATTTCATTTTCAAGAATATGTCGAATTAAACCAACTGCTAATGGCTCCTGCGTTTTGTTGTATTGAATTTTATGTTTAAGAAATGCTGGCACGATATGGAAGAACTTTAAAAAATTAATTTAGTTTGTTAAATTAAATATAAAACCTTAATAAGATTTTCACGTGCCTCATCACTTCTCAAAGCAGCAATAGTCAATGCTTTAATTCCTTTTTTCGGATTTAGCATTAAGCAAAATGAAAGTTGTCGACATTTTTCAAGTACATCATTATCAAAATCGAAAATATTCCCATAAATAATAAAATGCTGAACATTTTTAAATTCTTCCGAAAAACCCTAAATCAGAAATTATTATATTAAAAAAATTAGAATAAAAAAAAACTATGTAAGAATCCACCATCGTTTTTACTTTTTGACTCAACCTCCCAGTATCCAAAAGTTCTTTATTGCTAATAAAATGTTCTATTGATTCATTCAAGTGTTCAGGTTTGACATGGATAAAAAGTTGACGGAAATAGGGCCAAAAAGCTCTGAAAATTAAAAAATTGAGTTGGTAGTCGAGACGAAGATATCAACAAACTTACGGCATAGTGCGAATATCAGTAGTTTTACGTGCAGTCTCCAGAGCTTTGACTGCCCTTAAAATGTTTAAATAAACAAGAAAGTACTAAAAATTTGAAGCCTTACATTTTAAACGTTTGGAATGAAACCAGAGTGTTTTTAGCAACACCTTTAGCGAATTGATCAGTAAGACAGCGCATCAAATGAAGATTATATTGTCTCCTTTCTGTTATTTCCACAAATGATAAGGATAATCCATTAAAGACATCATCGAGAGTAACGTCTTCCTCATTCATCTTGTCAAGAAAGCGATAAATATAAACAGCCTTTTTTCCCTTTTTCTTGCTTGTAGTAACTGAAGAATCTTCTTTACTCATTATAGACATTGTTGCAGAAAAATTTTAAATACTAAATAACTAAAAAAAGATAAATAAAGGATTAAGATAAAACATTCAAATAAGTAAAAATGAGAAAAAATCTACCAAAATTTACAAAATAAAATTTGTACAAAACAAAAATTCAAAATGAAAAATAAAGCAAGTAAAATATCGTTTGATCTAAAATTCATTTCGTCAAACAACACAAAATAACACATTTCGTCGTAAGGGATAACAAAATGTTAAAAATCGCAAAACTTTTCATTTCACCTAAAACCAATTTGCCACACTAGGTAAAATCATACATTTTGTCAAAAATTAGTAAATATTAAACGGTGAAATGCACGAAATTTTTTTTCGAAATTTTTGAAATTTATTTCAAATAATTTTATTAATCTAAAAAACGTCAATTAAGTATTCATCATCCCGTTTTGATTTTTACTATTATTTTGATGATGTTTTTTATAGTTTTTATTATTCTCGTTTGCCTTCTCACTTGCAATTTTTATAGTAAATTTTTTTAAATGTTCTCTATCTGCATTATTATCAGGCATTTCATAGCTATATGAAAGTAGAAACATGCCTTTAAAAATTTAAATTTTAAAAGAAAACCCCTCCAAAAATTTTTACATACTTCGCTCTGAAAGAAGTGGAGAAAGCAACAAATATTGAATAAGAGGAGCAACACGAGAAAAGTGACATTCTGCAAGTTTCCATCTCTCCAATTGTGCCATAAGTGTTCCAAATTCGTCAAAAGCCTGAAAAAAATATTTTTTTAATTGAAAAAGTTACAAAATAATTTTTTTGTTTTTTACGTATCAAAATTTTTTGAAAATTTTGAGTAAAATTGGTAGTGTGCAAGGGGTGACGGGGTGTTCACGACCGGTTAATCTTTGCCTAAGGCGGCTCAAATAGAAAAGAATAAAATATAAAGAATAAGAGAAGGCCACAGATTAACCGGTCGTGAACAATCCTGTTTACAACTGAAAATGCCCACTCCCTCCCCTAATCTTACTCGAAAAAACCCTTTATTCTGTAAACCTCTGCTTGTTAGAAATAGTGGTACCGATTGACTGGCCGTGAATAACCCTCCCCCTAGATTTAATTATTTAAATTTATAAAAAAATTAAAAAGAAAAAAACCATTCTATTCAAATATCCACTAGGTCCAGGATGTCTACATTGACGATAATGCATAAACAAATCCCTCAATAAAATACCAAAAAATGGGATAACAACAGCTGAATTTGCACGAGGAGAACGTTCTTCTATCCAAATTGCTGCCTTTAAAAAATAAAGAAAATTATTTCCAAATATTTTTTTCTTACTTTTAAAGTCGCTCTATAAACAGCAAAATTTCCTGATGGATCTAATTGTCTTTGAAGTACCTTAAATATTTTTTAAAATGATTTTTTATTGAAAATTTTGATTTTTTTTTGGAAAATTCTGATTTTCTCTGAGTTAACTAAAAATTCGAATTTTCAGTTTCCCCAAAAATTCTTATATTAAAATTCCATTAACCTCCAAACGACTCTTATCCACTTTTGCCCAAGTCTTTCTCAATCTCGCAACTGGTTGAGCACTTAACCCAGCAATTATTGCAGCTAACGAATTAAAATTTCCAATAGCCAAACATTCTCTAGCAACTTCCAACAAAAATTCAACACAACGTGCTCTATGCCTTTTGTGTTGATGACTCAAAATTTCTGAGGCACTCAGTTGACTTAGTTGATTAAACCATTGGACATAATGTCTAATACATCCTGGGGGAGGTTGTTGACCCAAATGATCGAGAGAATGAGCATTTCCAAGCATTTCAACTAATTCATCTAACCCAACCATTGAAAGGCGTTCCTTAAAAAATTTTTTTCTTAAAAAAAATAAAAAAAGATTCACTAATTCAATATGTGCCAATTGTTGCGCTACAGCAAGTGCTGATCTTCCTAGAGCCAATAAACCATTAGGTGTTTCCCAGCGACGTTCCCAATGTTCTTCCAATTTTGGTTGTAAACTTCGAATGGCCTAGAAAGAAAAATTTTTGGTAAAATATTTTATTAAATTCCGGAAAAGTTTTTACAATTTGTAAAATATTTTATTAACTTCCGGAAAAGTTTTTACAAATTGTAAAATATTTTATTATATTCCGGAAAAGTCTTTACAAATTGTAAAATATTTTATTAACTTCCGGAAAAGTTTTTACAAATTGTAAAATATTTTATTATATTCCGGAAAAGTTTTTACAATTTGTAAAATATTTTATTAACTTCCAGAAAAGTTTTTACAAATTGTAAAATGTTTTATTAACTTCCGGAAAAGTTTTTACAATTTGTAAAATATTTTATTAACTTCCGGAAAAGTTTTTACAAATTGTAAAATATTTTATTAACTTCCGGAAAAGTTTTTACAAATTGTAAAATATTTTATTATATTCCGGAAAAGTATTTACAATTTGTAAAATGTTTTATTAACTTCCGGAAAAGTTTTTACAAATTGTAAAATATTTTATAAAATTCCGGAAAAGTATTTACAATTTGTAAAATATTTTATTAACTTCCGGAAAAGTTTTTACAAGACTACTTTTCCCCAAAGAAGAAAATATAATAGACTGTATTTTTTCCCCGGTTAAAGATATTTTTCTCGGAACAATGAAAGCTCCATTCCTTATTTATATCAATTAAAATCCCTAAGTTTAAGGGAACTTAAAAAATAAAATCTTTAAAAATCAAAAATACTTCCTCTCACATTTTCATAACATTCCAATCTTCCAAGAGAAACTCTCAACTCTGTCAACAATTCATCACATAAATTTTGTGCATTTGAATCTTTTTTGGTTCCACTTAAAGATAAAACAGCCAATAAACGATCACGCATTTGAGGTTTCTTAAAATCATAAGGTAATGAATGTATCCAATAACCACAAAATGAAAGGACATTATCAAAAAGTTTCCTTTGACTTTCTTTTGTAAAATTTGTTGAATTGTCGTGTTGTACAAACATTATATGCTTTGAAAAAAAAATTTTTGAAAGAAAGGGGTAAAAATTTAATTCCTGCAACTCTTGGCAGTGGCTCCCGGACCGTCAGTGGCATACAAGTAATTTGGAGGAATTAAGATGGGCACAGACCGAATCAACCCGTAAAGGCGCCTAGTAAATCTCTCTTCCTTCTTCCATAAAAATTAAAAAAATTACCTGAAGAAATTTTTGTAAAATTTCAACTGGCGATATAAACGTTCGAAGACATAAAAGTAATGTTAAAACTTGAGATTGTGTTGGACATTGCTCTACTGATGGAAAAAGAGAATTTAGGCAACGATTCAAATCTTGTGTGTCTGGCCACTAAAATTAAAAAAAAATTTTAATTTTAAAAAACTTGACAAAAAGATTAATTTCGTCAAATTTCCAAAATCGCCCATTTAATATAAAAATCTCCCTCACCTTTCCATTTAACGGAGACGATCCTTTTATTTGTTGTTTTTCATTATCAGACCGTAAACTACTTCCATTTTGTAATCCTTCAGTTCCATCAGCACTTCGTCTTCTCCTCCATTCTCCTCCTCTTTTATCAAAACTAACCCCACTGTTTTGTCGATTAGTAGTTGGATCTGGAATTGAAATTGGTGATGGAATTGGAGAATTTTGATTATCAAAAAGTAAAAGTGTTGGAATAGCTAATGAAGATGAAGAACATGGAGAATCTGAAGAACAACAAGAAGAATCATAAATTGAAGTCATTGGCTGAAAAATTTAAAAAAATTAAAATACCGTCACGCAACTATTATAAGCCCATATCTAATATAAGCCTAAGCCAAGTAAAAGACAAATATTAAAAGATAGAAGCCCAGTGCCTATATTAGAGTTATTCAAAGTAAATTTTAACAAAAATAATTTACAAGATTTTTAAAAATGAAAAATAAATTCTCTCAAAAAATTTTAAAAATCAAAAAATAAATACAATACTTGACAGTTAAATGCATTTTTAAAAAATAACAATTTAAGAGGAGAGAATAAAAGGATAGTCTGTAAGCGATTTTTCTCACTCCCCAAGATCCAAACAATAACTTTTTGTTGTTTGCTAGAGAATTTATCCACTTTACAAAAAAAAATATTTTTTGAAGTGAAAAGTGGACAAAAAAATATTGTTTTTAAATGCGCATCAAAACAGTAATTTTTGGTACTTGTTTTTTACTTAAATCTTAGCAGTTGTAAAATTATTCTAAAAAATAATAATTCAAAAAATGAGGAAAAATTTGGAAATAAAAATAATAGAGAGTACTTACAATTATTTTAATATTTAAAATTGAAAAAAAATCTAGTTTTTTTTTTGCGTGATGGCGAATTTATCTGCAATTAATAGAAGGGATGACAGTGTTTTATTTTTAATAGTGATGGACGGAAACAACTCAAATAATTTGTTATCTCGCAAGAAAAAAAAGCACGGCAGATTAATTAAAGATAATCAATTGATTCGGGTCAGATAAGAAGAAAAAAGGAAACAAAAAAATTTAACAAAACATCCATAATCTAATGTATATGTTGATCTCCAGGTTGATCTACTGATTGATCTCTTGGCTAGTAAAAGTAGTAGACTATACAAAAATTAGGACGCAGCACGAGATAGAATTTATGGGATCCCGTCTCGAAATCCTGAGTTTTAAGCAACAAAAATTTCATCCCACGGAATTCGTCGCATTCAAGATTTTGAGAAAACTACGTTACGAGATCCAGGGAATGCGAATAAAAATATAGGAATTTTAGAGGGGTGATTTTCTGGTAATTATTTCAATTATTAAAAGGATAAATAATAAGCCTTTAGCTAAAAGTTAAGCCTTAAAAAGCTCCCCTTTAAAGTTTTTTTCTTATTTTCACATGTCTGCCATATAAAGGTGCAGAAAAAAATATTGAAAGAAATATGCGCAATTAAAAATGCACCCCTGCAGCGCTGAAACACTCTCCCTCCGTTTTTCTCTCATAGCCAAATCAGAACACTCCACTTTTTTTCTCTTCAGTTTTATTCAATATTTTTATTTTTTTAATACTCTCTGACCTTTTTCTCACCCATCCCGTAAGTTTGCTCAGACTGATCTGGCCCAGGAGATCAACATATCCATTAAACAACCCATTAGATTTTTGTTTGACCGTTGTTTCCCTCTCTCTAATATACAAATATTGTGTGATATCTAGGACGGCCAATATAAGGAAGAAGAACCGCTACCTCTCTAAATATCCTTACATTTACACAGATTAATCATTGAATGAATCGTTTTTGTTGAGAATTATGGCCTTGTAGGGAGAATAGCGATTTATGTACATAGTAATGACCCCTTTACCATCTCGTTGAAGAAAATTTAAAAAAAGTGAAAAAAAGATAACAAAAAGGGGGACTTTCGGCGCTTTTTTCCCAAGATTATTCTCTCACCTAAAACTATTATTAAAAAAACCTTACCAACAAAAAAGAATTGAGTGTTCCAGTAGTACTTGCATTTGATCTACTTCCAATAGTACTCATCAATACGTCTTCTGATCTTCCAGAAAAGGTCATTCGAGAACTTAATTTGTTGTTATTGTTGTTTGCTAAACGCCATTTTTCATTCATCATAGCAGAATGTGGTCTTTGTTGAATTAATCCATTTAAATTGTTTTCATCATCAACAATACAAGGAATATCACTTTCTGATTCGATCCACCTTTGAAAAAGACAGAAAAAATATTTTTAATTTAAAATTCTAACCAGCATCTGTCAACAATAGGTTTATTACTGTTACTATTTTTTAGCACAGGTTTTAATCTACAAGTAGACTGACAACTTTTTGAACGTGTTATTATTGATTTTGATGATGATAGAGGTGAAGTAGAACATTTATTATTTCTTTCAGTTTTTGATTGAACTTTTGTTGTTGTTGTAGAGGGAGAGATTATGCTTCCAAAGAAGCGTTTCTAAAAAAGATAAAAATTTATTAGAGCTATTTTGAAACTTGACTCAAGACTTTCTGATGGTTTTTCAGTCTTGGTCTTGGAATAAAGTCTTGAGTCGAAGGCACGAAAAATAAAATAAAAATTTGTCCTATGGGATTTTTTTTATTAATTTTTGGTTCTGAGTCTTGGGATCATGTCTTGGGTCTGAGTCAAAATTTTCGATATTGGACAGCTCTAAAAATTATATTAAAAAATAAAATATAGATTTTACATAAAATTATTAAATCATTTTAAAAAACCCTGGGTGATCATGAATTATTCATTCAAGGCCATAACAAAACTTTATATTTTTTGGCTAGCTCTTGTCCTTAATATTATTTTCCTTTTTTTTCTTTCCTTATTTCCTTTCATTTTTAACTTTGTTTACAAACTTTAAAATTTATTTAAAAAATATTCACTGAAAAAAACGTCAAAAAAGTGTAAATAAACATCCCCTGCGTCAATCTAAAACTTTTAAATATTTTTAAAATTTCTTTTTAAATTTTAAAAAATGTATCAAAACACGCATGCTTGGATAAGCAAGAAAAAAGGCGACTTTTCTAATTATTTTTTGTTTAATCTATCCAATTATCTAACATTTTGTATAATCTTCAATTTATTATACAAACATATTTTCTTTAAAAAAATTTTTTAATTAGGTAGCGCACCTGCGTTTTAACTAATTCTCTTTCTGTTAGCAAAACAATTGGTTCTTCAAAAATCCATTCTCTCAATATATATTATCTATTTTATTTAATTAATACTGCTAAACATACAAAAGGCAATTGAAGTATTCTTATATTTTCTAATTTCAAGTGAATTGTAAAAACGGGAAAAGATCACAAAAAACCGCGCAAGAGTAAAAGGGTTCCAAAAGCAACACATTTTGAAACTGAACTTATGAAATATCGAATGCCCTTTTAGGGAAGTTAATAAATTTTCACGTGAATTTTTGCCCTATAAATGCCACACTTCATTTTTGGCCCTCTCCCCCCTGCTTTTCCTTCCCCTTCCCCGTAAATCGATTTAAAATGAAGATGTAAAGAGGGATATATTTTTGCCTGTTGAGTTGTCAGTCACTCACTTAATTATTCATATTCTCTTTCCACTTATTTGAGTTTTTTTCAAAATTTTAAAAATTTTCTCAATGTTTTAAAAACATTCTTTCTCTTTTTCAAATCAATTTTAACTTAAAAGTTTATAGCTCCGCTTCTCCTCTCACTTAATTATACGGCTTTAAGTTAATATTTATTAAATCAAAAGTTTATTCAGCTTTTCTCAAATAAAATCTGAATAGACACCCAACTTTTTCGATTTAATTAATTAATTAATTAATTTTTAAAAAATTTTTTAGAATGTTTTAGAAGCTACAAAAATCTACATGTTTTTTTAATAAACGGAAATTCACTCTAACACATTTTGGTTCCAATATTTAGCCATTTATCACACAAAAATACCATTTTTTGCTCTAAAACATTCATTCACTTTCAGTTAAAATTACATTCAATTTTCCTTTTACTCATTTACAAAATCAAGTTTACGAGAAAAAATTAATGGTGTGATCTGTGCAACTATATGTGGCCCTTTCTTTGATCTCTTATAAAATATTTTACTTAAATATTTTTAATCAAGTTGCAACGTTTAACATTTAATTACAAAACATTCTTTCTCCTATTTACTTGAATAATTTAAAAATTTTCTCCCAAACATTAAAAAATATTTTCGCAATTTTTCAAAAACTCCCCTATGCGCAACACAATTTCAAACATTTATAAAGATTAAAAACATTCATTAAACCTAAACCTCAACATTAAAATCGTAAAAACAAGGGAAGTTAAATCTTCTAAACAAAGGAAAAATTAAAAACATTTCAAAACTAAAACATGTTCAAACTTGTTTAAAAACACTGAAAAATACACTAATTGAACAAACACAAAAACACTGAAAAATACATTCATTAAACACACACACACAAAGATTAAAAACAGACACTTAAATATTCAAATTCCTCACTTTATCAAATAAAAGTTCCTTGTTCTTAAAACACCCACATTTTAAATAAATTTAAATTTTTATAATCCTCATTTTTCAGACTTTATTTTTAAATTTTTTATATTTACATATTATCATCCTATCAAAAATATGAGAAAACATTCAGTTTCAGCACAATTAACTCGAACAGCTCGTCGTTTCTCTACAGTTATAGCCCCTCAATTAACTAAATTAGAACCTGTCCCTACTTTGCAAAAACATCAAAAAGTTACAATTCGAATTGCAGATATTCAAAAATTAAATGAAGCAATTAAACAATATGTTTTACATGGTGGACGCCTTTTTGATCCTGTAGAATTTGAAATTAGAGCTGAAGATACTGACAGTAATGGGAATGGACGTGATCAAATTTTATTAACGGCACAATTTTACACAGAAGAGATTGTACTTTTTGAAGGAAATAAACGTCTTTTGAGTATCTCATTGAGTGATCCTGTTGGTGAATCAGACCTTTTAAACAGATTTAAGACGAATGGTAGCTCTTTTGATTCAAATAGTCCAGTGCTTGCCAAAGTTCGTCATCCAATCTCAGGTAAAATTTCTCTCAATAAACCCTCAAAAACTAATTCCCATACTTCAATTTAGGTATAAAAATGTTTGAAGTTGTCCAAAGCCAAAAACGTCCTCAACGTTGGCAAATAACTGGAGCAATGGATGAATTAAATAAATGTGAAGTAGAAGCACATTCAAATGTTTGGAGACAGATGCTTTCTGCTTGTGGATTTGTTTTTGCAGCAGAATGGTGGAGTATACAAAATGAAGGATTAAGAGTGGCTGAGGTCGGAATTTTTTAAAAACAAATTTTTTGAAAAAGAAATTTTCTTCAGATCTTTCCACAAAAAGCAGTTTGTGAAGAAAATTCTTTACGTTTGCAATGGTCAGAGCAGGTTAACAATTTTTTAAATTAAAAACATAAACATAGCAAACACTAAAAATAGGCCAAGAACCCAAAAGAACTTAAAAACACAAAAACATTAGAAAAACTTAAAAACACAAAAACATTAGAAAAACTTAAAAACACAAAAACATTAGAAAAACTTAAAAACACAAAAACATAAGAAAAACTTAAAAACACACAAAACATTAGATAAACTTAAAAACACACAAAAACATTAGAAAAACTTAAAAACACAAAAACATTAGAAAAACTTAAAAACACAAAAACATTAGAAAAACTTAAAAACACAAAAACATTAGAAAAACTTAAAAACACACAAAAACATTAGAAAACTTAGAAACACACAAAAACATCAGAAAAACTTAAAAACACACAAAAACATTAGAAAACTTAGAAACACACAAAAACATCAGAAAGACTTAAAAACACACAAAAACATTAGAAAAACTTAAAAACACAAAAACATCAGAAAAACTTAAAAACACACAAAAACATTAGAAAACTTAAAAACACAAAAACATCAGAAAAACTTAAAAACACACAAAAACATAAGAAAAACTTAAAAATACACAAAAACATTAAAAACTAATTTATAATGTTTTTAGGCGAGCAACGAACTTCGATTATTAGCTTTATGTTTTGGGTTAGTTCAGACCGTGCGCGAAGCCTTTCCATCGCTTCTTCACATTATGAAAGAAGCTAGACAAAGAAAAATGCAAATTCATCGCCCAAGTATTGTGCCAGGTTCTCCCTGATATTTTTTGTGTATGCTCAGACAACAAACAAAAACAAAAGTCATACAAAAAACATTTACATAACTACGCACATTTTCATTATTAATTAGGAAATTGTGCCGTTTTTTGCGTGACTTAGCGTTATACATTTTTAAGTCAACTCAAATTTTTAGTTTTATAAAACCGTTGAAACTTATTCGATTTACTGTTGTATTATTTTTCTTCAAATTTATAAATTTTTAAGAGTTTATTGTTAACCCACCCCCCTCCCTCTTACCTAAAATTAATTAATTTTTTCCCCACCTTTTGTCGGTCACAAATCCTTTCATCTTCACCACCACCAATAA
The DNA here is from genome assembly GCA_036172955.1 of Meloidogyne arenaria. Taxonomy (NCBI): domain Eukaryota; kingdom Metazoa; phylum Nematoda; class Chromadorea; order Rhabditida; family Meloidogynidae; genus Meloidogyne; species Meloidogyne arenaria. The sequence continues at coordinate 101,293 of JARQAB010000034.1, read as the reverse complement.
CAAGTTCTGCTGCTTTTTTTGTTGTTAAAATATTTGTCATTGACTTTGATGTTATGTTGCTTGAATAAGTGAACATTTTTTCTTTGAATTTTTAAAAGTTGTTGAGTAGACAAAATTAATTTTTAAAGACAAAAAATTCCAAAAATTAATTGTTGCACTAAAAAATAAAAATTTTAATAATTTTAAACAAAGAAAAAAATGCAAATAAAAGAGGAAAATTGTTTTAAAAAAGCAGAAAATTTAAATTTATTTTTCCCAAATTTCTCCTCTCTTTAAAAAACTTTAAATTGCACAAAATCTGTTAAAGCCAATTCTTAAGGGATAGATAATTAGGCCCATATAAAATGCCCACAAAGTTTAGTAGCTCTCCCCGCGGGAAATTACATAAAAATATTTGAAAAATAAAGAGGAGAAAAATAAATATTTTTAAAATTAAAAAAAAAATAAAAATAGCAAAAAATATTCGCGATCTCTAGTCTATAAAAATAGAAAAAATGCCAGAAATAAGGTCCAAATTTAATGGCCCTTCCCTATATTTTTTTCTTAAAACGTCTTTGTTAATTAATTGTTTCCTTATTCTTATCGAGCGGAATTGGAGAAGAAAGTCTGGCAAAATTCAAATAGGGGAGAGGAGACACGAAACTAGGACCAGAAATATAAGATTAATCTGTGGTCTACTTATTAGTGAAGAAACCGGTTTTACTTTTCTTAAAAGTCAGGCTTAAAAATAAACAGAAAAATAAACTTGCAAAGTATTAAAAAATATTCAACTAAAAGGAAATAGGAGGAGGAAAAGCAATAAGTAGAGAAAGCCAAAAAATGTGTTGGTGGTTGGTGTAAAAATAATTGTATGCGGAATAAACGGAAAATTAAGGTTTCAACGGCCAACACCAACCCAACTGGAAGCAATGTGTTTTTTCAAAAAAAATAATTGTGTGTTTGCTTCACCGTTAAAAAATTTATATAGTTGTTTAGTGGCTAAACCTCCCAATTTGAAAAAAGTTATTGTGACGTTTAGAAATAAAAATGATGAGGGAAGGACAAAAAAACTTCTAGGGGATGCCAAAATTATGAAAAAAATTAGGGATCATCTCAATTTTTGGGATAAAAATTCTATTAACCCCCCAATTCCTTAACCTTCTATAAAAAATTTTTTGGATCAAGTTTTGCATTTATTAAAAGTACCTTCAAAAAATCGCCACACAAAAACCAGTTGACATTTTCTCGCGCAGCTCTCTTTTATTAAACCACTAAAGATGCCGCTATCTTCTTTTTTTGAATTTTCTCGCCAAGCGTGAAGGACATCAAATGCCTTAGGGAGCATATCTAAATAAGCTTGAAGAGATTATTTTCAAGTTATTTTTGTTTTATCCTATTAAAGGAAGGCCCACCAAATGTGTTAAATTTTTACATAGAATGACCATTTATTTATTTATTTTTTAAATTAAATTTGTTTTTAACCAATATTTGGAAGATAATAAATTATTCTTTTATTTAATTTCAATTCTTTTCAATTTTCTTGGATATTTAGAAGGAAAGGGAATTTATTATTTTTTGTTAAAGCTGACCCAAATATAATCAGATTAGCAAGGATAGGATCAGTCAACACCTACCAAAAAATTATAGAAAACTATGAAGATAATAAATAATCTTTAGAAGGGCGGGTGATAATTAAAAAAATCAAACGAAAGTTAAAGAAGCTGACCAGGGAAATTAAATTTATGACTAGAAAGATAGCAAACCGCACATCTTTTCCCACTTATAAAATTATTATTACCCAATAAATTTTTTAAATTTTAGATTATGAAAAATATTAAACCATCTAGAAACTGGCCAGTGTTTATTATAGCATTTTCTGTACTTTGTTCGTTATCCCAAGGACTTCCATCAACTAGCATTAGAAAGCCGAGTAAGTTAATTGAAATATTCTTGATTGGAAGGCACCGATCACGCAAATAACTAAAAATTAAAATAAAAAGAATTAATCTCCACAGAAAATTTTTTAATTTTCTAAAGCTCATCATTTTGGCACCCCTTGTCAACTATGTGAATGTTTTGTTGAATATATCGACCGAGATATGAATATATACACACAGCCATATAATGTGGCAATTAATTCTTATGAAGCAACAGAAGATAGATGTTTAGCTGCATGTCAAAACGACCAAAACTGCAAAGCTGTTGTTTATGGCTATATTGGAGGGAGAGATGTTTTTACTTGTGAATTATATTCGGAATCAAATGTAAAAAGTCCTCTTTACACTCCATTCACAAATATTTATATCAAGAAAAGATCTGAATGCAGAAAATCGGGTAAATTTCCACATGAAGCTTTAAAAAATTCAAAAAAATTTTCAGCTCTCGGATATGAAGCACTAGACATGACAGACGTTGATGAAAGAGTAGCAGCAAGAAAACAACGTTACCTTCGACTTTATACAAAATTTAACTTTTTTGGATTTGGTTAAATATTAAAAAACCCCTCAAGTTATTACTGCCTATTTATAAAAATTATTTTTTAATTTTTAAAATAAAAATTTTTCTAATCCCTTAAAACTCTTTCAAATTATTTCTTCCTTTTATCCTGCCTTAAAACAATAGAGAACTACATTCATTTGGCTTTTCCCCCAAAACTTTTAACTCACACTTAAAAACTCTTTTCATCAAAAATATTGATTTTAGCAAGAAAAGCTACCAAAATATCAAATGGCCAAAGGCTGCAAAGTTTTGATGAAGTTTATTTTCTATTAGCTTACATATTAAGCAATCTTACCCTTAATTTTCCTAAATTTTATTGAAATTCGCCTAGCATACTACTTTTTAAAATAAAATCAAAATCCACCTTAAATCCACTGTTCACACCAAAATGCGTGAAGAAATGGCACTTCTTGACCAATATGTTGCACCAGGGTTGCGTCTCTGGATGTTGATTGGGCTTGTTTCATCCGTTCTTCTAACAATGATTGTAATTGTTTGTTGTTTTGTTCGTTTGAGAATTCCTCGCACAAAACGTCAGATTGAACTGTAAGTTCGAATTAGAATGGCTAAACTAAAAAAAGAAATTTAAATATAGCTTAGATAAATTAAAATAAAAACCGAGTACTTTTACAGACGAGCAGCAAAACGTAGGAAACGAAAAGCTGAAAGGGCAGGAACTGATTTTGCTGATCAACATGAACAAGTAGGTTCAATCATTTGTTATTTCTGGTTGAACTGGGGTAGCGTCCGTCCCCCAGTTTGAACCCCCCCCCCCCTCCTATAAAAACATTATTCTATAAACTTAAAAGGAACACTACAGAGGAGGTCAAACAATTGTACTCAATTCTTTCAATATGCCTACTTCCACTAATAATGGTGGGAGAGGTTATAGAAAAAATTCAGAAAATCATCATCATTCCTCAGCTGTTGCTGCGTGTAGTATACCAGTTTAAAATAATTATTTTTTAAAAATAAAACTTTATTTTTGTTTTTCAAGTAAATTAATAATTAAAAATTTTATTTTGAGATTTAAATTTAAATTAAAAAGAAGAAAATGAGATATATAATTTTTGGAAAGTGAATAGCGAAAAAGAGTAATGACAGGCATAAAGTAAAAAATAATAGAAATTTTTTTTCGAGGGCAACGAAAAATTTTAAATTTTTATTGTAATTAGAATACATTCTTAAATTTAATTGGGCGAACAGAAAAATAATATAAAAATTTTTTTGAATATTTTCGGGTTTTTAAGAGAAAAACATGTAATAAGCTAACAATTAAAGCTTTGAAAAAATAGCATAAAACTATTCTTTATAATTAAGAAAGAGATTGGCCAGAAATTAAAGTAGGTATATTATTATTGATATTAAACATTAATTTAGAAATTTGTGATACATGAGGGAGATAAAAATATTTTTCAAAAAAAATTTTAATTTAAAAATTCTAAAAAAGAAAACCTTTCATTTGAACATAACAACACTCTATCAGAGGTAATTTTTGAGAATAAACATCTTTAATTAATAACTTTTGCCATCAATTCCCACCTCCCCAAGACATCAAATCGTCCCAATAATGAGTCAGTTGATGAATCGGTGCAAATGGAAGACAGAAAAGATGTATAGAAACTTTTTGACCATTCGGTGGTAATTTAAATTTGCCCAATTCTACATTCTATTTTTAAAAAAGAAATTACGAGAGGTTATAAATTTAAAATACCCTGTCGAGATTAAAAGTTTTAGACTGTTTTAGAGTATCCAATAAAACAACTCCATTATCTGCACAAACAATACATCTATAAAATTAAATAAGAATATGAAAAAACGGTAATACCGAGTTTCATCCCCTCTTCTTTCATGACCACTAATCAGTCACAAATACAAAAAAAGGAAGGGCGAACTCGGTATCACCCAAAAAACTTCTTAAAAAACCTGTAATGTAATTTCATTATGTCAACATGTTTTACTGAAATTTGATGTTGTGTTGGAGCCATTGAGCCATTTCTTGCTAGACGCAAATAACTAAAAAGAAATTTAATTCCAATTTTGTAAAAAAGAAAACTAACCCCTGATCATAAGTCACAAGCAAATCAACCCCAAAGAAATATCCCAACCGACGCCAAGTTATTCTTGAAAGAGGACTAATACCTGCACGTCCAAAACGATAACAACTGGCGTAAAATTCGTTGTCATCTATTACTTCTGGGAATCTAAAATAAAAATTATAGATGATATTTTGTAGAAGCTAAAGCCTGGTCACCCCCTAAAATTTAAAATTTCAACTCCCATCACTAACCCTGTGGTTGTTTCTTCAGATCGAAGTAACATTTGCCATTGGTCACAGATTACATTCTTTAGTAATTTCCTAGGAATAATTCCATCGCTTCTAATCAATTTCAAATTTGCTTGAAGTGAAACTAGATGAGACACTCTTAAAAGTCTTAACAAGTCAAAGTATTTGTGCCGGTTAAAAAATGAAGATTCGAAGAAAAGAGCAATTGAATTTTCATCTCCTAAACGAGCATATGGACATTCAGTAAGAAAAATCCAATTTCTTATTGCACGATACAAATCCATTTCACTTTCGCGTACACAAACAAATTGTTGAGAAAATAAAGTAATAAGCCAAGATTTTTGTAATCCACGTAAAAATGTTTCATCCAAACAAAAATGGCAAAACATATATTTGAGAACATTGATAGCCTCTTTCATCCTTTTAACAAAGCCATAACGATCGGAAAGACGAAGACAAATCAAAAGTTTTTCTTTGTCACGTAAATAGTCGGCCAGTTGTATTTGACATTTTTCTAACACACTTTCCTGAAATAGAAATAATTATTCGGAACTACTCAATAAAGGAATGAGTAAAATCGAGTATATCCTAAGATTAAGAATGATATTGAACTTTATCAGAAATTCAAGAAAAACCTTGACTTTGATCTAGTTTAAGACCTTGAGTCAAGGAAAAATCAAGGAACACTGAAAAATGACTTGATCTCAACCCTGGATCCAATCCAGCCCGATCTCTAATATAAATTCAACTAACCAAATTCAACATTGAAGCAGCTCCACAAATACTAGCAATGTATTGTTCATCAATTTCAATTTCATTATTGTAAAGCGAAGCAAACACATTATTAAGACCTTAATTTTTAAATCACCAAATTAGTTAGAAAAGAAACCTTTAAAGCAAATATTATCATCATCAATTTGCATGTAATATTCATCTTTCCCAGAATCAGACCAATTTCCTTGAAAAAGTGCATGGAAATATTCACATTGCTCAAGATAAAGTTTGTGTAATCGCCAAGTATGTCCAAGAGCATGAATTTGAATGTCTGAATTGAGACCTTCAACAAAAAGCTAAAGAAAAAAGTAAATTCTTCGAGATTATAAATAAACCTTTTGATAAACATAATCGGGAGTATTTAATTTAAATCGTTTCGGTTCAATATCAGCGGAATTTTCGTTAAGTGAAGCTTTTCTTTTTCTGCTAGGCATTGTTGATGAAGAACCAGAAATATGTTCAATTACAGAAGATAAAGAGCTAATAGATCTACTAGTTGAAAAGATGCTGCCCATTCTATAAGATTAAGTTCTATAAAAAACAAATAAAAAGATAAACAAAAGATAAGGACAATTGATAAGAAATCAAACAACTTGACAAATTACAAATGCCAAAATGAAAGGAAACATTTTATAGTTGACTTTTTGAAGTTACCATTTTGAAATTTTTTAATCTTGATATTTGAGTCTCAAAGATTGAAAGCTTCGATTTTGGACAAATCTCGACTATTGTTCTTTGAAAAATTTGAGTGACTAGGGCTAGGATAAAGCGCTTTTGAAATCAGTTTTCTATATAATTGTTAATCATGTCTAAATCACCAGAAGAGGCGACAGCCAAATCTTCAAGCTGTAATTCTTCTCCAATTAATGTTGAAGATGATCGCAGACATTACGTGGCATCCCCTTTGGCGGCTGAATTTAATAAAGGTGATGATAATAATGCTTCAGATAATGTTGTCGACAATGTAAAGGATAATTCTAATGGAAATGATCAAGATGAGCAGACTATTCCAGTTTCAGGCAATTTATTTTTCATTTAATTTTCTGTTAAAAATCCTCTATAATATCCATGTCCTTTCTTATCGGGAGAAAGTCGACGTTAGGCCCAGGGAGTGGAAACCTACTTTTTTGGCGAGTCAAATCCACCAATTAGAGGAAGGCTTACTATTTAACAATTATATTTATTAAAATGTAGGGAAAGTAAAGATGGCCAACTTTCTAGGCCCGGCCAAAACTGATTAAGAACGATTTTTCCTAGTTCTCTCTCGCCTTTTATTAGATGCTAAAAATTGGCGTTAAATAATTATTCTTAACTATAACATCCTCTATTAATTTATCATTTCCTAGATGATGAGGAAACTTGTGAAGATACTCAACAGCAACAACAGGATCAAACTTATGATTCTTTTGGGCAACAAATAGAGACTCATCCTAATGATTCTTTCAATGAGATTGATGATATTTCCATTGCTGGAGAGATTAATGACGTTTATTTAAATTTTATTTAAATTTTTACCTTAACATTTCAGTATTTATTAAAAAATAACGTCAATTTTGCAGAATTTAATACCGTGGTGGATATGTGGGGATTTTGTGATGCAATCAGGTTTTTAAGATTAACTGCAGAATGTTGCTTTTATGGCACTTTTAGTTTTTACGTAATTCTATTTTTTAGTGCACAACATGGAGGTTTACCCGATTCTTTACTTAAGGATGCGTTTTGTATTGTACTTGAGGGTTTTTTAAATCATGCACAGAATAATTCGTGGCAGCGTCAACATCTTGATAATATGTTAAGAATGTGGAAGGTTCCTTTTTTTAGACATTACTTTTTGTTGAGAACCCTTATTGGCAAGATTCATGTCTTTCCTTTCTATAGACCCTATTTTTAGTTCTATAAAATTTTTCTTAATAGGTAGAAATGTTGAAATCGAAATCAACCCCACGTTCAACGAAGTTTGTGGCGGCACCATTTTCGGATACAATTGGAACAGAAAGGCACAATTTGGACAGAGAATCAACCTTAGAGAAACAAGAAGAACCTAAAGATGTAACAGCAACACCTGAACAATCCCAGGCGTCAGAAGAAGCCATAAAAACAGCTAAACGGCAAAAGAGGGAAATGCAAAGACGGAAACGCAAATTGGCTGCGATAATGGGGGTTGGACAAGTTTTATCAAGTGCTCGTCGTAAAATGGCTACTGAAGATGCAGAAGTGGAGGTAACTTTATACAAAATCAATTTAAAATAAAAAAAAATTTGGTACTCTTGTGTTATATGCCCCCAATTTTTATAGCCTCCATTTCCTTCTTTCCTTCTCTTTACCTTCTTTTCTACTTACTCTTTAAGATTACAAAATGGTCCGGAAAAGTTTTTACAATTTGTAAAATATTTTATTAAATTCCGGAAAAGTTTTTACAATTTGTAAAATATATTATTAAATTCTGGAAAGGTTTTTACAATTTGTAAAATATATTATTAAATTCCGGAAAAGTTTTTACAATTTGTAAAATATATTATTAAATTCCGGAAAAGTTTTTACAATTTGTAAAATATTTTATTAAATTCCGGAAAAGTTTTTACAATTTGTAAAATATATTATTAAATTCCGGAAAAGTTTTTACAATTTGTAAAATATATTATTAAATTCCGGAAAAGTTTTTACAATTTTTAAAATATATTATTAAATTCCGGAAAAGTATTTAAAATTTGTAAAATAGGAAATGGAGCTATAAAAATGAGGGCATATAACACAAGAGTACCAAAAATTCTGTTTAAGGTAAAAGAGGACGAATTTGGAAATTTTTCGATTGGCGGGATGCCATTAAGTTTTGAAAACTGGGGTCAACTTAACAGAATTAAAGAAAATGACATTGTACATGTTGGAATAGAACCATCTCCAAAAAGGTTACAAAAATTTTTTTAAAATAAATTTTGAGCTTTTCACCGCGCGTGAAAATTATTTTTTGAATTAAGTAATTCCGTTTCTCCTATACATCCAAATGGTTTTGTCTCTTCACAAAAACAACAACAGCGTGACCTAAGTATGGCTGAAAAATATCCAACTGTTAGCGAGGTAGAAATGCCTTCAAATGATATTCAGCCAACGACAACTAGTCGAATCCCTTCAACAGATGCTGGCACTTCAGGTTTTACTTTTTTGCTTTTTATCTGTCTTAATTGAAAACCTCAACTCATTTATGGGTCCTTTCATATTTTTATTTCTTTTTTCAGCTTCCAAAGAAGTCAAGGATTTAACTCCAGTAAAGAGTCCAATACCACCGCCTCCTAAAGAAAAAGATGAAGGCGAACTCAGCAGTACCGAACCTTCTGATAAACCTACCTCTTCGGAAGAATCATCTGATGATGAAAGCCAACAAAAATCTTTTGCTTTTAAAAGGAATGCTGCTTTGTTAAAGAAAAATATTGAAAGCCGACCTTCTCAACGTCCTCCACAACAGGAGAGAAAACGAATAAAGAAGGATGAACGCCAACAAGGAGGACAACAGGTTTCTAAATTTGAACTGAAAATCTGTTTTGATTTCTATTTTTAAGGGCGCTTCAAGTGCACAAAATCTTCAACAATTACTTCAGAAATGTTTTGATCTTCGTGGTCGAATTGTTAGAAAGTTGAGTATTCAACAAAAAGCAATGTTTATGGATCTATTAAAGGTTTTACTTTTTTTACATTTCTACAATCTTTTCACAAAAAATAAAATTAAGCAAAGTATGGCTGGGACACTTCAACAAGGAGTTCAAAATTTACAGCAACAACAAGCGATGGCATTATTAATGAATACAATTAATGCATCTGGAATTGGTAGTAGTTCATCATAAAAGTATTATTTTTTAGTCAATTTTAAAATGAAAACCGGCCATGCGTATATCAATAAATGTATTCTAATTGAAAGGATTGGAAAGATTTTTAAGAATTACTTTTTTTGTTAATAAGCTTGTTAATCCAATCCTTTAAAGATTTTAATAAATTTTAAATCTGTTATTTTTCTATTTCATTTTTCGATAAAATTTGTTCTATGGAAATATAGTTTAACTAAAAAGGAGCACTTTTAATTAGAAAATAAAATTATTTAAACCGTTTAGGCCTAAAAACTTTATACGTCGGCAATTCATAAAATAGAAGGGATTTTTGCGAAAAAAATAAAAACCGAATAAACGATACGCAATTAGGATGTCACGGGTCATCTTCCTTCATAATATCATCCACATTAATGTCAAGCTCCTTGCACAAATTTAAAACAAAAGCAATTTCGTTGTCAATAGTCTCAGTCATCTCTTTGTGTCGTTCTTTCAATTTACTAATTAAATCATCACTGTCGGCCTCCATTGGTCCGTTATACTTTAATGGGACATTACGAAGTCTAAATTAAAATTTTTTGATAAAATTAGAAAGTAGAGAATGTGGTGGATGTGTCAACAGAAAATTTGAAATTTTGAACTTTGCCAGTGAGCTTTTTTATGGGAAGCCGGTCAATAATTTATCCGTTACTTGTGGGTTATTTATTTATTTATCCCAAATCAGTTGTTTGCGTACTCATGTTTGGATATGAAAGACTCATAACGGTCAGCTACCACCCCCCCCCCCCCCCCCCCCCCCCGAATATAAAGAACGGCAAGTTATGGATTCTTTTACCATTATGAGACCATTTTATGATTAAGCCTGGGTACACACAAAAACTGGATAGGGATAACCCACAAGTACCCATTTATCATATAAGTAAAATAAACTAACTTTTTTGCCTCCGCAGTCTTTTCCTTTTCACGTTTAATACCATCTTGAAATTCTTTACGCTTAACTGCCAAATCCGTTGATGATAAACGATTACGAACAACTGATTTTTGCAGGTCTTTAACAAGTTTGTCAGCCTCATCGGAAAGTTTTTTCTCCTTCATTGCCTTCGTGGTATGAGAACGTAAAACGCGGTCACTCATCATAGCTTTAAAGAGAAAATAATAAAAGAAAATTTCTGAAATAAAAATTATAAAATTTGTCAATAAAACGGAAAATAAAAATAAAATCTTAAATAGAAAATTATCCCGCCTCAATTTCAAATGGGAAACTTTCAAATTGTCATTGTTCGAAATATTTTAATAAATAGCGGACTGTTGAGTCTTATTAAGTATTTTCACTTGAAAAAATCATTGTGATACTCAACTGTCAAAATCTTTAGTATTTAAAGGTTTTTTAAAATTTTTTCACGAATTTTTTAGATTTTAGAATTTTCAGAAAATTTTCTTGAAATTTTCTTTTTTATTATTTTTCTTCTCTCTTTATTTCTGTTTTAAATAATGTTAAATTGATTATTTTTGACGATTTGACGACTGATGATCCAATTTTACTTTTGTTATGGTCTTAACTCTTCAAGATGTTCAAAAAATTCGTCTCCATTCACGTTAAATTAAAAGTTTATGGAACTAAACTTAAATGTTTCAAAGGAGGACAGGTTTTTTTGTATTGGGGTGGTTTGGGATGTTAGTTTTAATAATTTAGTTGGGTTAATTTTTATCTCCCTTCAACTCCCCTCCTCTCCTCTCATCTATTTTTTGCAAATTTTACCCTTCTCTTCATCTAAATATTTTCTTCAATTTCATTTTCCTTCCATTTTTGTTAACTATTTTGAAATATAGGACAAAGACAAATGAAAGGAAAAGCTAAGAGGGAATTGGCACAGAATCATAAGATTGATTGTTATAAATGAGTTTTTTCCTTTCCAGAGTGTTTGTGCTGTTAGTTGACTGATTGGGCGTTTAGGATGAAAAAATTTTTCTTTGTCCAAAAGGTCGAAATTTCAAAACAATTTTGTCAACCTAACCAGACCCCTGTTTTTTAGTTTCCCCTCTAGCTTTTCTTTACCGTTGTCGCTGACCTTTTTCCTCTCAATTCTTGTTTTTATTTTGTCGATCTTTTGCACTTTTTTTCAAATTGCCCACGGCCATAGGCTATGTTTATGACACATCGGAGAGGGGATATAAGGCCAATGACTAGCACATATAAATAAACAAGAAGAAAGAAAGGATTTGTGTCACCCATAAAACGCCTTCTGTTCATTGGCCAATCGCCAGTCTTTTCTAGTTTGGTCAATTTTTTTTCTTTTATTTTTAAGTCAGGTTCCAAAACCATATTTTTCTCAAATAAACAAAAGAATACTTTTTTTGTTTCCGTTCTCTTTCCAAAAATCCTTTAAAAAGTCTTGCAAGTTCTTTTTTAATATTCAGTTGCAATTCTCAAAAAATCTTTTTAGTTTATTTGTAGAGCCCAGTTAGAATTTTCTCGGTTAATTTTTCTGTTAATATTTCATTTAGTATTTACTCATAAAAATCTTTTTCATTTCATCTTCTTTTTTCTCTCATTTCGGTGCCATTTCCCAATTAAATTTTTCCTCCTGGCTTTTTAACGACTTTTGACTCAGTTTTTATAGGCCCATCTTTAAACATAAAAATTTCTCATATCAGCATCTTTAAGTCTTCAAAAATGATTTTAAATTTCTTTAAACCCTAATATTGCAACTAAATATTTTTCTGATTTCTCAACTTTTTTTCTTCCTTTTCCCATCTTTGGTCTTTTGGGTTGACTTTTTGTATACACCACAAACTTATTTTTGTCTCCGTGCCCTGGGCAACTTATACGTCCATTTCTGCCATTTTTACCAGTCGTTGTGGATGTGGAGGACGTCCGTCAATCATCATTCATCCATCTACTTTTTACCCCCTCAATTTTTCTTCTTTCTTCCCTCAATTTTTCAAATCCATCAACTATTCTCTCCTTCCATTTTTTTCCTTTTCACCAAGTAGTAAAATACTCCTAAATAATACATAAAACCCTCATTTGGCTCTTTCATAGGCCACAAATCCTCTTCCTCCTTCCCTCCATTAGAGTTGGAGCATTGCTCTATCTCCATTCCCAACTTTTTTTCCTCTTTGCGCTAGGCCAATTTATTCACTTCAATGACTATTTTCTACCTTTTTTTTCTTCTTTTTTGGTGGTTGTTTCACCCCAATAAACATTAAAAACCTTAGTGTCATTGTAGGGGTTAAATAAAAAAATTTTCCAAGAATTCCCCTACAAAATGGGTTATTTTGAGCAATTTTTTTGTTTGTTCAATAAAAAATAAGCTAACTCGCAACAAAATAAAGGTTAATTATTTATTTCCCTTTAGGCACCCCAGTCTAGACACGAAAAATAACCTCAACCAATTTATAATTACATATTTTAGACACAACAGGGAAGGAAAAAAATTCGCAACAATTTTGTTTAAATAAATATCCTCTCTCTCTATTATTCCATCTTTTCATTCTCGTACCAAATCCTTGACATTCTCCACTAGATTTTCTTTTGAATTTTCTTTCAATGCTTTTTGTGTTGTCTTGGAAACCGTGCCAGTTTGTTGATGTCAATTTGTTTGTCTATATGTTTCATATTTTTGAAAGTGCCAATTTTTGACTTTTATTTTTCCCCCTCAACATTTTATTATTCAAAAATGGCATTAATCCAAAAATATTTATAGGTCCTTTGGGGATAGGAATAGAGTGGTACTTAAATGATTATTTAATGCTTTTTATTTTTGATTTTATCTTTAATTTATTTGGGATTTTTAAAGAGAGTTTGTTTCAATTTTTTCGTTTAATCCGGCCTATATCTTTGAACATATTAACAAACCAACTAAAATTTAGAAAATTTAAATTATATTTTTTTCTGCCATTGTCAGCACTACAAAATAAAAGAATTGAAACAGACATTCTATTATAATTGCATTACGCGGTTGGATTAACCAACGCCTAAAGCATCTGTGGGTTTAGACAATTAAGGATAAACATAGACAATTTATGGGTAAATTTCTTTCCATTTTCTTCCAAAAAAATATTTTTATGTTTCTTTCTCGATTATTTAGTGTTTCCCCTTTTCAATTTCCTTCTTCATAGAATCCTGATTCTAACTCTAAATACCTTTGTTTTAATTCTGATTTCATATTTTCTGTTTTCTAATTTTTAATGTTTAAAACAGGGGAACATCTCTTACCATTACCATTATTCATATTTTCATGTCTTCGTTTACTTTCGTTTTATCATTTTCATGGTATAGTCGTCATAAACATAATTAAGTTTGGTCCCCCAATTGTTTTCAACCTTCCATTCTTTTTTATTTTTGCCCTTTTTTCTAATTTCCTCACCTCTCCCATTCCAAACATTGCCTTTTTGTGTGTGCCTATCTTCTCCAAATATCTCTTCTTTGTTGCCCAGTTTTTAATATTCTCAAGGGGATTTACTGCTTTTGTTTTGAGGGATTAGCAATTCCTTCCTTTCAGTCGCTTCGTTTCCAATTTTATTAGATAGGAAAGAAAGAAATATGCAAAATAGGAAGCGGTAAAATGCTTTCAACAATAATTAAAAAATATAAATTTAATTTAGTCAATGTAAATTTTTTTCTTGAAAATACTTGAGAATATTAAAAATGCGCGGGTTTAAGTTTCATTAATTTAAGTTCAGTATCAGCCTCTGTGTTAGGTATTTATTAAAATCCTCCTCCCAATCCTCCTTCAAATTTTCCCTGTCAAACTTTTAATTTTTGCTCACTTCTTTCCTGTTGTTGTTCGAAACTAGGTAAGACTTCAAGGTGTTTATCTAAAAATTCTTTATGGGGGCTTATTGATGTGACCAAAAAATATTTTTAGCTGTAAATAACTTAAAAAGCACGTGAGCATTAAAAAAACAAGTACATTCTTTTTTTTGTTTTATGTACTTCTTAAGTTAGTATCAAAGATTATTTTCTATTTTTTACCTAAAAACCTGGATTTTTCACTCATTCCGAATTTTTTTTCGGGAAATACTTTTTAATAATTTTAATTTTCTCTCGACCACTTACTGGATCACACACTTTAATATTTTATTGCGTATACAATTTTCGATTTATCCCTTTCATTATTTAACAAAATTTTCTATATATATCCCCCAAAACACTTTTAATACCAGGGAATAATAACCTTTCGATCCTTTTTCTTTCACATTTTTGCGAAAAACACAAATTGAGGTTGCCAGCTGAAGATACTATTATTATATATTCCATATCTTATTCTCGCCAAAATATATTAATACACACACATCCATTTCTAACTAATAGTAAATAAAAAAAAGAAATGACCTTCAACAACACAAGAGTCCATTTTCCCCCACATTTCTATGAGGTATTGGAGAGGGGAGGGGAAGGCAAATGAGACCGGCAAAAAAAAGTAATTAATGATGATAGTAGTGCAGACTTGCCCTTATTCTTTTAACACACAAGGTTTTGTTCTTTTTTTTTATTCTCAGGGAGAAGAGCCCCCTGAATGAGTTTATTTTTTGGAAGAAAAATGAGACATACCAATGAGGGGAAGTAATGCCAGAGGGACTCCTTCCTTTCTACTCTTTCCTGTCCCAAATGACCCCTCTGTGTGTGTTCCATGTGTGTACTGCTGTTGGCCGAAGCCAAGCTTTAACGATTGAGAGATAAAATGAAAGATTTTTCCTCTTCCCACCGCCATAAGCGCAAATCGCCTTTCTCTTCATTTTTACTTCAATAGACCCTTCTGTTTACCTCATTCACAAATTTATGTAGGAAAAGGCGGCAACTCTCTACTGAAAGGCCTTTTCTCTCCCTCGGTTCATTCCTCATTTGTCCCACTCATTTGGGGGTTATTTTTGTTGGGATAATAAAACTTCTTGGGGTAGAATATCCAAACAAAACTATAAAAACTTTAAAAGCCAACTTGTTCATAATTATTTTCTGCCTTATTCCAGATTTTTTACATATTTTTTTTTATTCGCGAAAAATATGTTTGGGACTTAATCATATTTTTAAATTGTCCAAGATTGACCAGAAAACACTAAAAATCTTTTGCTCCGGGAAAAGTAAAATTGGATCATTAGTTGTCTGTTTTCTCCTGTTTTCTTTACACAAAAAATCTTCATTTATCCGCTTTATCCTTTCCTTTATTTTGATTCGCAACACTTTTTCCTTTACTCAATGGGCGATTTTATTATACACTTCATTGTTTCATTTTATTGTCCTTTTATTTTCACGGTTATTTTTTGTATCAAGTCACTTTACTTTTTTTTGAAATGAGATACGTAAATTACTTCTTTTTTTACTTCAAATGCGCACTTTAATTCATATTTCATATTATGTAAATCAAAATAATATTTTTCGCGCTTTTAATGTCACTCAAATTTTTTAATTGTTTTGGGAATTTAATTGTTTTTTTTATTTTTTTCTCCCGGATTGTTTTAATAAAAATAAAAAAATTTGTGGGGATTGGCACATTACCTAACTATTTTTTAAAAATCAATTGAATGCCGCTCTTTGATAGCCGGACCTGAGGGGCCTTTTTAGAGATCGGAATCGGACCTTGATTCTTAATTTTGGTTGAGGACCTTGACTAAATTCTTGGCCTTGAGTCAAAAAATTAAGGGACATTTAAAATTGCCTTGGTCTCAACTCTGGATCCAGGAAAGATCAAGGTTTGGATCCATATCCAGGCGTATCTTTTGTCCTTTTGCGCGTTTTTTTTGTTTAAATATTTAATCTTTTGCTAAATATTTATATTTTTCCGCACTAATTATCAAATCAGTTGATTTGTGATTGACATATTTATTATGTAGAAACACCCTCTTTTTCCTTAAAAGAGGGTTCAAAATATATTTATAGTAATTAAATAATCATTCAATTAATTTTTATTTTTATCAGAATTTATTTTACAAACAAAAAAATTTTTATTTATCTTTAACAACAAAGTATTAAAAATTTTGAGAAAAAATGGCATCTGTAGAAATGCAAGAACAAATTCCTTTAAAATCTGCTGAACATCCACAACCTGAAGGAGGTGCTGAAAGTGCTGCTGGTGCTCAGCAAAATGCGACGACTGATGGAAGTGGAAATCCCACTATTGAGAACAACAAAAAGGAAAAGAAAGGAGGATGGTTTTCGTCCAAGAAGGTAATAAAAATTTTATGTCGTAAGCTAGGTAATCCGTTTCTAGGTGTATCTAAAGGGCTGGGAGTAGGGATGTCACGGATTATCCAAAACTCGATAAATTTCTCTATTTTAAAATAGACAACAATTTTAAATAGACAATCCGAAGAAAATTTTGAAAACCAGAAACCCGATTTTTTTCTCAATTCGTGACATCCCTGGCTGGGAGGAGTGGTTAACGTCCCTTATTTTCTGTAAATAAAGAAGTTTTTGATTTCACCTCTAATAATAATTCGCCCTTGCTGGATTAATCTTTGTCTGTTTTGAAATAAGGAAATTTTTTTAAAGATAAAGATTTCCCTAGCGAGTAATAAAGATTTATTTTTAAACCCAACAAATATATAACCACAAAAATAGAATCATAAATAAATATTTGAAGATAAAAGTAAAAACATAAACTTATTTTTTTATCAAAAAAACTCATAAATTTTTTTAAAGAAAGCGGCAAATGCTAAAACAACAGAAATTGCTGCTACTGGTCAAGAAGGAGATAAGAACACAACTGAAGGCGGAGAAGATGGAGGAAATGCTACTGATGGAGGAGCAAATAATGTAAATGAGAAGAAACAAAAGACCAAAGGAACATCTGGAAAGAAATGTCCATTTAGTTTTTGTCGACCACAGAGAGGGGTTGCTGGAACTGATGGTGGAGCAAGTGATGGAACTTTACAGCAACAACCAAGTTTTCAATTAAATATGGTTCAGAGAGATGATCGAAAATTGCAAGAGGTATTTGAATTTTTAAGAGAATTATTATATTTAAATAAAGTTTTGGGAACTTTATTTTTTATGGATTTATAGATTCTAATCCCATTAAATTATTAAATACTCCTGACAGTGGTTTTTGAGATGATCATGTCAAAGCAATTTAAAAAAAATTTCAACTGTTCTATAAAATTAATATATTTACTAAAATTTATAGGGAATTGATTTTGGTTTTGAACAAATCTTCGGTGAGCCGGATGCTGTTCATTCAATTAATGGTGTTTGGAGAACCACAATAACGGTTTTTTCTTATTTTTAAATTTTTAATTTAAAAAAATTTATTTTTTAAAGGTTTTTTTGGCAGTTCGTAACTTTATTTACAAACTGTTTTCTCTCATTTTTGCTGTTCCTTTGGCTATTTTGTTTGGAATTTTGTTTGCTCTTATTTCAGTTTTGGGAGTTTACTTTTTTGTGCCAATTGGGCGTTTATTAAGTATTCCACTTGGATGGTTGGCGAAGGTATTTTTTAAAGAATTATTTTTTTGGGAAATGATGTAGTGGCCCTCCTCCTTTTCTAAATATTTTTCCTATCGGTAAATTAGTTCTCCTTGTCCTGGTAAATACTAGTGAGGGGGACGGGTTGAGGAAAAATTTGGGTCTGGTTCTGGAAATTTTTGACGATTCGGGTCTCGGATCGAGAAAAGCCCGGAGGTTTTGGGTAACTCATCTTATCCCTAGTAACTACCAATCCATTCTCTTTATTAATTTTTTAGGTTTGGTCTACTGTTATTGGTGCAATTCTTGATCCAGTTTGTCGTTCTTGTGGCCTCTTATTTGGCAATGTCAAAGTTAGCCGATATGGTAAAATAAAAAAAATTTCTATTTAAAAATTTTTTTTTCTTCTTAAAAAAGGAATCAATCATGACCCAACGGCTGTGATTTCCGCATAAATTGAGAAAATGATTATCTGGGGGAAACTTTTAATTTGAAAAATATTTAAATTTGTTTGAGGAATTTTTGATTTTAAAAAAGAAAACATTCGGAGTTCCGAAAAATTTTTTCTACACTTTTTTTGGAAAAATAAGGCTTTGATTTTTTTATTTCTGTGAAAAATTTAGTCAGAAATATTTTATTAAAACAAATTGACACCAAAATTTACTCAGAAATCAAAGCTTTATTTATTACATTTCAATAAAATTTTGATTTTAAAAATTTATTTGGCTTTTTTGAGATAACCTCTCCCTCTCTCCAATCATTTTGCTACTATATAATCAATGTTTTAACAATTTTTCAATTTTTTTCATTTGGTAAAATAAAGAAAAAAATCTTTTTTTTTTAATTTTATTTATACAAAGTATGTAATCTTTACATATATATGCTTATCATTTTTTCAAATTTTGATAATCCGTTTTTACTGTCTAGGCGTCGTGGGGTATCTTTTCATTACGTGTTTTGCTTTCTGTGTTTTGTATTGTTTTCCCCTAATTAGCGTTTCGTTTATTTGCTTTATTTACCTTTTTGACATAGACAATTTGTCTTAACAAATTAGAGAGTGTTAATATATTAGAGGTTGTTAGGCATAGAAAGTAAATTACATGATGAGGATTTGGTGTTCTGATTTATTTTGTTCTGTTTGGTGTTTTGTCCTGTCTGCCTTATGTAAATTTGGACAATTGGTCTATTTCGTGTCCCCATATTTTGCCAGCCTTATTTTGCCAATAAGTAAAAATTAGTAGTTTTGGTTCTTTTCCAGTTGTTACTTTTATAAATTAATTAAGATGTGCTAATTATTCTAATCAAAATTTTTTGTTATTAAATGCAAAATTCTGCTATACAAACCCCTTTATTGAAAAAATCCTTCAATTTTGCTTGGCCTTTTCCTGAACGTCAAACTTGGCTATATCGTCTACAATCAAATGTTGTCATTTTTGGTGTCTTTTGCTTTGCAAAATTTGTTCTCTGCGGTTATTTTTTAAATTAAATTTTAATAAATTGAAATTCATTTTTTAGGTTTGAATAAAATAAAAATCAGTTCTGAACACAAAAAGATTTTTTTGGATTTAATTGAAGACAAAACTCGGCCGCTAATTACAATGGCAAATCATAGAAGTGTAGTAGATGATCCTCTGGTGTGGGCTTTATTTAGCTTCAAAGAGTTCTGCGGTAACATTTCTCGATTCAGGTTATTTTTTTTAATAACGTCTGATTGATGGTATTGGCATGGACCCCGTCTGTCTGATTTGTCGAGGTTTAATGGGTCCCCAATTTTGGGTTATTAAATCGATTAGTGATGTCATGATGTCTGACTTTTTGTGGTTGGATTCCACAACTATTAATGATTTCCTGTGTATTTTTGTTTTAAGAGCTATGGGTTTTTCTCATTTTTTCATCAGAAACCCCACAAAAAACGAGGAAGGAGCACAACTTTATGCTGTCCTTCGTTTGTCCATTTGATTTAAGTCTTGAGAGGTCCCCAAATTTTTGCTAGATCTATGTTTGTTAGCTGACCCGTTTGTCCATGCTTGGTTTTTGTTTTCGAAACCTTTTTATATCTGTCTTTATTTTAAGATATATTTTGGCTGCCAACGATATTTGCTTTACAAATATTTTACATAATCATTTCTTCGCGTTGGGTCGATGTGTTCCTTGTGTGCGTGGCGATGGTGTTTTTCAACGTGGTGTAAATTTGTGTGTTGATAGACTTTCAAATAATGGGTAAATAATTTTTAATTCTTTTAACAACTAATTTTAAATATATAATTTTTAGTTGGGTACATATATTTCCTGAAGCTGAAGTAACTACAACGCCGATTAGAATTAAAGTTGGTGACCGACATGGTTAATTTTTAAAAGAAAATATTTTTTAGTTTATGTGGTTTAAATTTTTTTCTCTTTCTAGAAAAGATCCCAGGTTCGACACCTTGTTCTTTTAAGCTTCAAATTATTCATTTTAGACTTGAAAATATCTCCACATAAACTAGAAAAAGAAACTTCCATTTTTAAAAATTAAATTTCAGTGGGGAGTTGCTCGGATGATTGCTGATTCAAAATTGCCTCCAATTCTTTTGCCGATGTGGACTCGTGGCATGGCTGGGTGAGTAATCTTACATATACTCTTATATTTAAATAAATTTTTTTAAAGTGCTTGGCCAAATACTAGACCCTATTTTCCGAGGATTGGAAAGGTTATTTATTAAAATTTAATTTCTATTTGACTAATTTAAATTTTGTAGACAGTAGAAATTCATATTGGCACTCCAATCGACACAGCTATTTGGATTTCGGCTTCACCTATGGAAGATGAAACAGAATTACAACGAAGGAAACGACTGGCTGATTTGGTACAAGAGAAGCTTTATGCTCTTGGAGAACAGGTTGAAAAACAGAAATTTGTGATTGGAGAACGCAAGAAGAATAGTGAATCTTTAAAAAGAAAATAAGTATAATAATTGTATTTAAGGTCTGATTTTTTATATAGACATTTATTGTTTTTATAGCTGACGTAAATATTTTATTTTAATTTTGTTTATCTTTTAATTATTTTTCCATTGTTTTAAAACAATTGTTAACTTTTAAAAATTTTCCGTTCACATCTA
Organism: Meloidogyne arenaria; assembly: GCA_036172955.1. Classification (NCBI taxonomy): domain Eukaryota; kingdom Metazoa; phylum Nematoda; class Chromadorea; order Rhabditida; family Meloidogynidae; genus Meloidogyne; species Meloidogyne arenaria. The sequence goes on along the minus strand of JARQAB010000034.1, from coordinate 80,434 downwards.
TTTATTTGTAACTACCACTGTTTTCATCGTTTTTTTGGGGCTGATCCATCAGCATGTTTTCAGTTTGGATTGTTGCGCTAGAAAACTGTGGCACACTCTCTTTGTCGCACTTAACTGACTTGAGCATTTCGCTCGCACTGAACTGACCTCAACTCTAACTGTTTAATGTCTCTTTATTTCCCGCACTCTTTTTACATTTATTGATTTTTTCAGCGGCCATTGTTTAGACATGCAAAGCATGTACTGGTTAGAGAAAAAGAATTAATACTTTCCACGGTTGAGTAGCGAAAATGCATTTCTCTGACCACTACATGTTTTTTGGGTGTTGTTACTTCATGTGTTCTCAATATCCAATTAAAAACTAGAAATCCACAAATCTGTTTTAAAACCGCTATATCTTTTTACCATTTAAGAATATTTGTTTAAGAATTCAAAAATCTGCGGTATTTGGCATAATGCAAAACATTAAGAGTAAATGACACTTCATCCCAAAAATCAATAATCAATTTTTGATGTTTCATTTGGAGTCCTCTATTGTCCATTTTTAGCAAAGATGTTCTACAACAGAATGCGTGGCTTTTCATTTTTTGGGGATTAACCTTTTTAGGGGGGAGGGTAGAATTGAGTTGCGGACAAGACTTGCTTTTTTTTCAATTTTTGAAAAATGTATCCAATTTTTTCAGTCTTCAGCAGCAGCAACAACCACAAAAGCCCCATGGTTGCTTCGGCAATAGATGGGCAAAAGCCCCATGGTCGCTTCGGCGATAGATGGGCAAAAGCCCCATGGTTGCTTCGGCAATAGATGGGCAAAAGCCCCATGGTCGCTTCGGCGATAGATGGGCAAAAGCCCCATGGTCGCTCCGGCGATAGATGGGCAAAAGCCCCATGGTTGCTTCGGCAATAGATGGGCAAAAGCCCCATGGTCGCTTCGGCGATAGATGGGCAAAAGCCCCATGGTTGCTTCGGCAATAGATGGGCAAAAGCCCCATGGTCGCTTCGGCGATAGATGGGCAAAAGCCCCATGGTCGCTCCGGCGATAGATGGGCAAAAGCCCCATGGTCGCTTCGGCGATAGATGGGCAAAAGCCCCATGGTTGCTTCGGCAATAGATGGGCAAAAGCCCCATGGTCGCTTCGGCGATAGATGGGCATGACTTCACTTCATTAAACTCCAATGTTCTCGTCTACATGGTTAGCTTTTTTACTTTATTAAATTCGCAAGTTTTGTCCGCAAAGTTTCTCCCTTAAATAAGTTTATCCTTTCCCAATGTTAAAGCCAATTAAATGGTGGCCAAGTTCTTGTCAAACGAGAAGACGTACAGCAAATGTCCATTGGTTAGATGCATTGATTTGCTTGTTTTGAATGGTTGATCTTTTTATAGGTTGTTTTTATGTCTAAAGGATTTTTAATTACTTAATTTTCAGCTTTGACAAAGTATCCAGAAGCCTTAAAAATTTTTAAGAGGTTATTTTTAATTATTTACTATGGTCTTTTGAAAAAGATGAAAATGGAGGGGATTTGGCTTCAAATGAAACCTGGAAACTTCGAAATCAAATGAAGAGGAGAATAGAGCAAAAGAAGGTTTGTTTAAATTTAATTATTTTGATAAAAATTTGTAGAAGAGTCATAGTCATTAATTTTGGGAAATAGATATTCTCTTGTGTGGTGTAGTTGGATAATTCTAATTTTCCCCTAGTGAAGGTCCTGGGTTCGAATCCTAAGACTCCAAAATTCTTTTTTTAATTTTTATAAATACGAGATTGAAGCAAAAAATGATTTTTCTGCTGTATCCTTCAAAAGAAATTTTTTTTTTATAATTTTATGAATATGAAATAAGTCTTTAATAGCTTAAAATTTATTTTTTAATTAATTTTTTAATTATTTTATTTTTAGTTTCTTCAAATACAAAGGATGATGATGAATGTTGTAGTTCAGAACAAGATCCGTCATTGATGCATAGAAGGGTTTCTTTTTTTATTTTTAAATTAATTTTAATTTTTCATTAGAATGATGAGCCTGTACTAATTCATTTAATTCCTGGTACAAAACTTGATCCAATTGATCGTTCTTTTGTTAGATTGTCAGGTTTGATTTTCTTTTTAAAATTTTGTTTTAAATTTTGGGATCTCTGGTTTGTTTTCCCCGTCTTCGGATTTTTTCGAACAAGATTCCAGCAAAGGACAGGAACCCGTACATGATTTTACGGGATCCTGTTCCGAAATTCTGGGGTTTTAAGCGACAAATGGGGTTAGTGTTATCCACGGGATTTTTTAAAGAGAGCTATTTTGTGATGTCCTGTGATTCTGGACTTCAAGAAGATTTTCGTGAATTTGTGGCTTCCATGGGATTTTAGAGGGGATTTATGTTGACATGTTCTAGTCACAAAGCTTCCCTTAAATTAATCTAATTTTTATTTTTTAAAGGCATTCATAAGAAAAACTCGTTGGAGGAACAAACCTGAACCAGTTGTTTTAATGTATAAAGAACGACTTGATTTTTAATAAAAAGTTTTGTTTTTGTATAAAAATTTTTTTAAAAATGCTAGAATTGATGTTTTTTCTTATTGAGGCTAAAAAGCTTGTAATTTTTTACTTTGTTTTTTCCAAAGGAAACGATTTCCTCCCTTCTCTCCCTTTCTTCTACAAGTTATAACAAGACCGAAGCTTTTGCATAAGCCAAGACTCAAACTTATGTTTTCAACATTACTAGGATTTCAAGTAAATGGGACGGTTGGGTTTAGAGAAATGTTAAAAAAGAAATAGTACATGCAGAGAAAAAAATTAGATTAATAAATGACATTTCACCCCTAAAGTTAGAGAAATATAAAAAGGAAATAGTGTAGGTAGAGAAATAAAATTACAAAAAATTTTGGACGTTTCAGTGCTGGCTGTTGAGAGCGAACTGGTTACGGTAACTAATAAAAACAATTATCGACCAGTATTGATTTTATCGATTAGTATCGATTTTTGAAAATTCGTAATTTTACAAGTTTAGAAATATCGATTTTATCGATTGATATCGATTTATTGATTTTTTATCGATTTTTTGGAAAATACAAATAATACAAGTTTTGGAATTTTGCTTTCATCGATTTATTGATTTTTTATCGATTTTTTGAAAATGGAAATTTTAAAATTTTGGAGTATCGATTTTATATATATCGATTGATATTGATTTTATCGATTAGTATTGATTTTTGCAGTAACAAATTTCACATATTTAAATAAATTATATTTCTACCGTAGCCAGTTCGCTCTCAACATCCAGCACCGATTCGACCAAATAATTGTGGTAATTTATTTCTCTAACTACACTATTTCTCATTAAAATATTTCTCTAATCCTAATAGAGTCATTTACTTCAAATTATAGGGAACGATTGAGTCAGAAATGTACGACATAACGTAACATAGGGAAAGCTCGACAAAATGGAACATAGGGAAAGCTCGACAAAATGGAACATACAAAGGAGAGCGGACAAAATGGAACATAGTCAATTGATATAAATTATATTGCAAAAGTTTAAAAATTTTGTATTTTTATAAAATCAATATCAATCGATAAAATCAATATCAATCAATAAATATTGATATTTTAAAACTTTAGAAACTTTTTTCAAAAATCATACTAATCGATAAATTCAATGTAAATAATTATTTTTACAATGTACCGTAGCCAGTACGCTTTTAGCAAATAGCACCGAAGCGACCGGAACATTTGTTATTTTTTCCTCTACCTACACTATTTTTTTATAATTTCTCTGACTATGGGGATTAAATGTCATTTATTTGCAGTAATACACAAAAATTTTCATTTTATTCTAAATTTTAAGAAATTATGTAACACAAAGACCCGATTTATTGACTTTCAATCGTTCTCATTGTTCCGTAGCATGATGTCGGCTTCCTTGGCCTCCACTTACATTCATTGCTGATGTTGCAATCACGTAAAGAATTCCAACAAGTACAATCAGGATCATCAAGCTTAAAACAATTGAATTTTTTAAAAATAATGTCTCGACACCACCCACTTGACTGTAAGGATGATTGTGTTTTTGTCGATGCCAGCAGCCTCCGCTCTCTCAACCATAGATTGTTTTCTTCCCGAATCTTTTCGACTTCCGACTGATAATTTATGACTTCCGGTAGAAAGCTTGTGAGGATTCAGTTCGGACATTTTTCAGAAATTTTTGGGAGGAAATAATTTTAGAACAAAATAAGTTAAAGTTTAAAGTAAATATTTTCGTTCGGTTAAGCGTTCATTTTTAAAACCAGTGAAAGATCGAACATTTGTTCAAGGAAAAATAAAGGTTCAATTATAAAAAAAACAAAAAAAAGCATGTTATGTTCGCCCGCTTAACTAATCCAAAAAGATCAAAACTAAAAGGGCAAAAAATCAAAAGAGTTAATCCCTGGCCGTTAATCTTTTTGAGTGTTGATATTTTAGGGACCCATTAAGCTATTTATTAACAAAGAAGCTATGCTAAAAGTAAAGAGAATAAACAGCCTCTCTCCGATCTTTCTTACTTTCGATGAACGAAGAACGGGTGACGTGAAGAAAGAATAAAAACTATATCGAAAATTGTAAATATTTACCCAAAAACAACTAGAGATCGGCCTGGATCTGGATCCAGAGAGCAACACAGAATAAACCTATTCTGCGTTATCAAAAGAAACTTATCCTAGCCCAAACCTAAATAAACTCACTTGCCTAAGCAATTTATTGAGCAAAAAACAATAATAATAACAAAAATAAACCTAAAAATTATCCAACAGACATCTCAATATTTTCTTCTTCTTGTAAATCCTTTTTTCCTCTTCTCTTTCCCGAATATTTTTGTATAATTTCAGTAATTGCTCGTTTCTTAACATCTTCAGCCATTTTTAAATTAAGTACAATACAAAGACCAGGCAAACGTTCAATACTCCAAGACAATACTTTCAATTCTTGTTGAGCCAAACGATCAAAAAAGTTGGAATGAGAATGTAAACGAGCATATTCTCCTAGGTCAGCATCATTTAAATGCTCCACATCCTTTCGAGGTGCCTGTCTTACAAAGAGTGTGCCAAAAGTCTGTGAAAATTAAAAATACAATTTATCGGAGCAATTCAACTGAATCCCGACCCTATAACTCAAGAAGGGGTTGATAATTAATAACAATCAGTTATAGGGGCCGGAACTTCGTTGAGGTGTACCCATAATTTATAAAAAAAAATCTCAAAAAACATACACATAAAACAATGTCAATATCGTCTGAATAATCAAGCTTTGGCCAAATTTGTTTATCCAGAGATTCATCTAACTTCCATGGAACACTTTTATTAATCAATTTTGGAAGTTTTTGAAGCATTTTCCATTGCTGATTTGCTGCATCAGGGGCAAAAATCTTTAAAAAATTTGAAAAATAACATAAAAAATTACTAAATTAACCTGTGCCATTACAACAATAGCAAACAAACATCTTTCCAATTCTGGACTAGTTTGGGCCAAATCAGGATTGGTAGAAAATTCTTTGTGAACAGCCTTTGTCATATCAATTAGACGAATTAAGGCAGTATTGTGATAACGTAGAACTTCCATATACATACCTATCTTTAAAATAAATAATTCTATATTTCCTAAATAATTTAAAAATCTCTTACAGCTTTCACATGTTTATTATAAATATCTCGAAAGACAGTTTCCGTTTTATCAGAATCAATTGGTAGTGTTGTTCCATCATTATTATTTACATTTATTCTTTTATTAACATAACCATCAACAAATGTCTTAAATAATTCTAGCCATCTTTTTAAACTTTTAGCTTCTAAAAAATAAAAAAATCTGTTTAATAATTTAGAAAAACATACGAAAAGTTGGATAAGGATAAGGCCAGTCAATTGGCATATTTGGCCGAGCTTCAAATAAAAGTTGTAAACGAGTAAGATCCTTTCCATATTTCTCAATTAATTCTAAAGGATCCTAAAAAATTAAATTGAGAGAAAATCGGTAAGGGACTCAAAAACTAACCACTCCATTCAACTTCGATTTTGACATTTTTTCAAATCTAACGCGGGCCATCTCGCCAGTAGGTTTATGCATTAATAATTTGTCTGGAGAACCTATTAAAAACAAATTTGTATTGAAATTTATGTAAACAAACGTGGATCTCCTTCAACTTCATTAGCTGGTACATATTTTCCATTATTTACCAGTTGAAATGAACGTGAACGAACAACTCCAAGTGGAATAAATCTAGCAAAAGGTTCTGCGCAGGGAATAAGACCAATGCCATGTAGAAAATGACAAATAAATCGTGCAAAAAATAAATGCATTAATGCATGCTCAACACCTCCAACATAAACCGAAACTGGCTAAAATTTAAAGGAAATAAAGAAAAAATAATAAAAAAATAACCAGTTGACGATTAGCAATCCTTGGGTCAAAGGGCATCTTTTGATTATGTGGATCCAAAAATCGCAAAAAATACCAACTAGAATCAAAATACGTATCAAGCGTATCCTTCTCTATTTGGCCAAAACCGGAAGGAAGGCTGAAATGGAGATATTATTTTTATAAATTATCTTCAAATTTCATATTGCAAACTTCTTAATTTCCATCTTTTGGCCTCTCTGCTCGCCAAGAATTGGCAAACAATCTTCAGGTACTGGTGCTACATCATTTCCATCAATAAGCATAGGAATAGGAGTTCCCCAATTTCGTTGACGTGAAACTACCCAATCGCGAAGTTTTCGACTAGTTTGATAGCCACCAAGTCCAAGAGACTTAAATTTTTACGAATTAATTACAAAAAAGGAAAACAAACCTCTGCTAGATTTAAAATTTCTTGATCAGTCATTTCAGTATTTTTAGTTTGACCAAAAGCTAATTCCTTAGATATTGAACGATCCAAAGTGGATTTAGACAAAGAACTTCCCAAACGACAATCCATGTAGAAAGGAGGTTGGTCCTCATCCTTAATGGCAGATTCGTGAACAATTACTAAAGGCATCTGTTGATTTGTAACAAAATTGAACACAGTAAGGCCATCGATTGGTGCTAATATGTGAATATTATAGAGATAATCTTATCAAATTTATAAAAAAAAGTTTCTACCAAAAAGTTGAGAATCTTGCATTTTTTCGCCATAATGTCTTGCTAAATAATGACTCTCTTTCAGAAGAATAAATTGGGCAGAACACAATTGTGAAGGAGATTCTATCCGCAAATCTAATTGTTCATTTATTTGTTGAAACTAAAATATTCTTAAAATTGAAGAGTATCAACTTCCTTTAAAAACCTTAATAGGAAGTAAGAAACGATAGACATCACAAGTTCCAATCCAATCATTTTGAATAGCTGCTACACTTGACCATTCAAATTGTAAGTTGGGAAGACCATCAAGTAGACGCTAAATACTAACATAAAAATAAATTAATATAAAATGGATTTTCATTGAATAAAAGAAAGGAAGAATTAGAGCAATACAAAAAGTTGCCACATCAATTGTCTCTTTACCGATATTCTAAGATGAGGAATTAAGCACAAAAAATACCTTAGCATATCTAGGTGTGTCCACGACCCATTGGTTCAACCGACGTTTCTCTACCAATGCGTTTGAACGCCATGAACGACCATGTGCGTCCACCTGATTTTTACAAAAAATAACGATATAATTTATTCAGAAAATTACCTGTTCATCCGCAAGTACCGTCTTATCAACAGGATCCCAATTAACGTCAGAAAATGCTCTTCTAACCAAACCGTGTTCATACAATTTAAGAAAAATCCATTGAGTCCAACGAAAGTAATCTGGCTGGCATGTGTAAACTTCTCTATCCCAATCGAATTTAATCCCAGTTTGAAGTAGTTGATTCTTCATATCCTCAATATTTCTTCAAAAAAAATAATTTACAAAATAATTGTTTAATAAAAACCTGAACGTCCAGTCTGCCGGGTCTATTCCTCTTTGAATAGCAGCATTTTCTGCAGGCAATCCAAAAGCATCCCATCCTATTAAAAATAATTTTTTCTTTATTTTAATTTTAAATATAAATTTTACTTACCAATTGGGTGCAAAACTCTATATCCTTTTAGAGCATAATAACGACTTAGAGCATCAGAAAGTGTGTAGACTCTTAAATGTCCCATATGAAGACGACCAGAAGGATAAGGAAACATTGCTAAAATGTATTTGAATTCGTCTGATTCTGTTGAAATTGATGAAATTTGCTGGAAAGAACATATTAGTCGTTGAATAGGTTGAGGTAATTGAAAATGATGTCTTGAATTAAAATAATGAAATGCTGGACATGTACAATTAATTGTTGTTCTTCGGACAAATAACATTTTGTGCCTAAAATTTAAAAAATTCTGTTAAAAAATCAACAAAAATTTTAAAAAATTGATAAAAAAAATCAGAAATAAATTTTACAAAGCGACTGTTAACAAAACGAAATTTTACATTTTTCTTTTTGTCTCTCATTTTACCTAATTTCAAATTGTAAAATTTTAACTGACTAATATGACTTTCCGACATTGTAACTTTGTCAAAAGTCAAAACGCCACCTTACTGCAGATTGTACAAAATGCCACAAATTATAAATTTGTTCCAAGTTTCTTTGAAGAAGTCAGCATAGCGCAAATCAATTTTGGCTAAATTAGCGTTCGGCGATGACGCAATCGATTGCTAACTAACGCTGGAATGCTCAAATGATTTGTGGTTGTCTAATTTATTTTACATGTTGTTGTTTCAGCTTTTCCTATTCACAATTTAATTATCTTCCTTAATTATCTAAAACATCAAATTTCCTTAATTAAATAGTATGTAGCTTGTAGATTGTATTTAATGCTTTAATATTTTTTGTTCCTTTTTTAAACCTTTTCCCATTTTTCTCTCAATTTCTTTTTTGTTTGGTTTATTAAATTATTCAGAAAAAATTAGAAAAAAATCCCCCATATGGGAAGGTTTTTTTATTAAATTACAAATTTATTTGTTTTAATTGTAAAAATTCTCTCAAGTTTTTTTCTCTCTTTTTTAGATTTAATTCAATTTAATTTTTCAACTTTTCTGGTTGGCAGAATTTTTGGTTGACTTGGTAACGTTTTTAATAAAATATTCTTTTAAAATTCATGTAAAATGTCAATTAGTCTTTTTTAATGATTTTGACGCAATCTTAACGAGCAAAAAAATAAAGAAAAACATTTTCTTACTTTTAAATAATTTTTCAGAATTGTTTTTTAATGGAAAAGGGAGCTGTCGAATTTATTACAAATTCAACTTCAATTTTACAATTCTCAAACCGGTATGTTTTGGACAGAATTTTTGTTGTTTGTTTGATAAGCTTAATTTCTGTTTGTAATGTGCTTATGGGATGTGAGGTTAATTTAAAATTTTTTAAAGCTTTTTTTCTTGGAAAATTACTCAAAATTTTTTAGTTGAATTTACATGTTGTTTTATCGACCATTAAAAGACCTGTGGCACCAGCAATTGGTTTTTTCACTCAATTTGCAATTATGCCTTTGGTTTAATTTTTAAAATCTTTTAAAAAATTTTATTTTTTAGTTGGCCTATTCAATTGCTATTTTTGTACTTTCTAGTAAAGGAATGCATTTATTAGCCCTTGGATTGTTTGTCACAGGATGTTCTCCTGGTGGTGGGGCCAGTAATTATTGGACAGTTTTACTTGGAGGGAATACAAATCTTTCGATAACGATGACTTTTTGTAGTACAATCGCTGCTTTAGGTTTTTATTTTTGAATTATCCAAACTCTTAATTTTTAATATTTTTAAAGTTATGATGCCGTTGTGGATAAAGTTGTTGGGTACAAGGCTAATTAAAGCTGTAGCTCCAACACTTACCATTCATATTCCGTATAGTAAAATTGTTGCTTCATTGTTCACTCTTATTGTTCCGGTTAGTATTTTTAAACTCCTCAGACTTCATAATTAGAATATCTTCTTTTCTAGCTCTTCATTGGATTAATTATTGCCAAGTACAAACCTCATTGGGCTATTAGAGCACGCAAAGTATGTGAATCGTTGAAAAAATTAATTATAATTAATCTTAAGTTGTTACGACCTTTCATCATTTCGGTTTTGATAGTGCTCATCATTTTTGGTGTAGCAATCAATTTGTGGCTATTTAAATTGATCACTTGGCCTATCCTCTTAGCGTTAGTTTATTTTAAATTTTCTAAAATAGAACAAAAAATTCCCAAATTTTTAGTGGACTTCTCCTTCCTTGGTGTGGATTCATGTTTGGATGTTTCACTTCAATTCTGTTGGCACAAGATCCACCCGACGTCACTGCAATCGTTAGATTTTAAACTTTACACCCCTTTTTAATGTTTAAATTACAGGCAATTGAGACAGGCGTTCAAAATACAGGGATTGCAATTATGTTGCTGAAGCTTACCTTTCCTGGAACGGATTCAGATATTGCTAGTCTTCTCCCCATTACTGTTGCTTGTTTTACTCCAGCTCCACTTTTATTTGGTTATGCCATTCATACATTGATTAAACGATTAAAAGAAAAAAGAGTAAAACCCGGACTTTGCCCAGCAGACAGTTCAAGATCCCCATTAGCAAAGAATGAAGAGGAGGAAGTGCAGCAGAATTCAAGTACAGGAAATTCTGATGATGATGAGAGTGATAGGATAGAAATTGTTTGTCCAACGACTGCTTTATGATTTACAATCTCATCGTATAATTTTTAATTTTATAGGGTAAAAAAGTAGAGGTTTAATTCATAATAATTGTCCATTGTTTTTATAATTCGATCTCTACTAAAAGTGATTTAAATAAAGGCAAAGGAAAAAATTAATTAGATTCCCCATACCTGAGATTATAAACTAACTTATTGTTAGTTTTCGAAGGTACAAAAGGGACATGTTTTGAATTTTTCAAGACCTTTTTTGCCTTTATTTATTCATTTTATACCCGTACCATAGGAACTAAAAGTGTATGCCGGTAACCGACACAATATTATAGGACCTGAATATTTCTATTTATAAATAATATGGATAGTTTTAAAAAAATATTTGTGCCTTTCTTTCAAAAAATAAAAAATTTTGAAATTATTTTTAAAAATTTAAAAAGAAAGGCAAAAATAAATACTGCTATTATAAATATGTATTTTAAACGGATGTAAAATAATATTTTTGGTTTTTATTTTGAATTTAATTTTCTTGTAATTTTAATTTACTTTATTTTACATCCGAAAATCATTTTCTGTGCATTTTATTTAGACATGAGTATTAAATATTCCGACGATTTTTATTAATAATTTTATATGAAAATTTAAATTAAAAATTTCTGACAAAAAGTAGTGAATAACTTCATGTCTATTATAAATTATTGAAAAATTATAAAAAAAGATCACCGCAATGAGATCGCGCATATCCACATAAAGTTTAACAAATTATGTCAAGTTTATAAATTATTCTGCTGAGAGTTGATAGCTTTAACCATCGCCAATGGATAGAAAAATAGTCGAAACATTCTCATCTATAAATTTATTTTCATAATTAATAAATTAAAAGGCACACGGACATATCGAGATATTTCAATTTTCGAACAGCTATCCTATTGATTTCGGAACCTACGACCATTGGGTCTTGGATAATACATTGCCCTATTGAAGAAAAGTTTCACGATATGCCGTCCCGATGTCTCTCTGCCGTTAAAAAATATATATATTAAACCTTTAGAAGAGCATATTCAGGAGTTGCCCGGACTTTATCTTTAATATCGCTCCATCCATAAGCTTTATCTAGATCAAAAACTCGTGGAGTTTGCGTTGACGTTCCAGGCGCATCAGGCTCAAAATCACGATATGAGTTCAAATCTTTTTTTAATTGTTGTCGAATTGTTTTCTAATGTGGGGAATTAATTCATTAAAATTTTCAAAACTTACATTATAAAGGTCCATACAATTGACAGTTGCTACACATGGCGGTAACAGATTATTCAAATACATTTTCATCACTCTGTTTTGAATAGAAACAGTTGCTGCGTCTTTGACTGTTAAATCTTTCTCTTTCCTAACAATAAAAAATTAAGATTTTTACAAAAATTAAATTAATACTCGTGGACTGGTACAGAGATTTCTTGAGGTTGTTCTGATCGTGCAACTTCAGCTAAACTATTCAGTAACTTCGGTGGTACTTTCATTTGTATCAACTCTTTCATTGTCAAATTACGCCAATTTGATGGCAACACAAGTGGAGGTTGAGTTGGTGTAGGAGCAGGAAGCTTGATAGGCGGCGGTTCTTTTGGAGCAATAATGACTTGATTATGTACCTAAATTTGGATAGTGTAATAATATTCATGCTGTGGAGATGCATATCCCTTTAGGAGTTCCAGAAATTTCATCGAAAATAAAAACCTTGTTCACACGATCTCTCACATATTCAAGCATTTGTCGAAAAGCTTCGCCTATAAAATTTTCATCAGTTTTAAATTTTTTTATTGTAGAATGATGAATTCGATGACGAATAGCTCCACATAATTTAGCCATTAAATAATGTCTTCGTTCCTCCTAAATAGAAAAATTTAAAAAAAATTAAATAAATTTGAAGAAACCTGTGGAAGCTTAACCATTTCTTTATTCAAATCAATTAATAATTTATCTGACCATCTAAGTCCAATAATTCTAGTATTATCCAATTTGTCTATATTTGCAACAATTTTTTCAATATCTAGTCTTTCTTTTTTTTTCTTTTTTGGATATTTTCGTTGCTTTAAAACACCAATTTTTCGTGGACGTCTTTGATGTTTGATATAATAAAGAATATCACTTAAATTTAAAAAAGTTAAAAAAATTTTTTAAATCAACCATTCTCTTGGTGGTAACAATTCATTAATAGAAGAATAAAGTTGATCAACTCTTTCAGCTGTAAACATTTTATTATAAAAATCTACGCATTGTTTAGGATCTTCTGGTAATTCTTTTTCTTGTTCTAATTCAGCTTCAAATCTAACATCAGATTCTTTTAGCCATAATAGAGTCTTAAAATAAATGATAAGTTCTGACAAAATTGGGTACTCTTGTGATATATGCCCCCATTTTTATATCTCCATTTCCTATTTTAAAAATTGTAAAAACTTTTCCGGAATTTGATAAAATATTTTAAAAATTGTAAAAAGTTTTCCGGAATTTAATAAAATATTTTACAAATTGTAAAAACTTTTCCGAATTTAATAAAATATTTTAAAAATTGTCCCTTTATAACATCTTTTATTCAAACCTCTTCTCGCATTTTATCTGGAAATTGTTCTAATTCATGTAATAAATCATCATGGTCTTGTTCATTCGGATTTTTATATTGATGTTTCATCCATCTACCAGAATTCATAACACTCCAATCGTCAAATTCTTTAACACGCAATTTTGTTACATTTGCTATATAAGATAAATTTAAACAAAAATGTACTTTAATCTCTCACTATAATCCAAATGTACTCCTACATTAGACGTTGCAACAAAAGATCCAAGTCCAAGTCTAGCAGCCATTGAAGCTTTTTTATCATTTTGTTTTGTTTCTAAATATTTAGAAAATTCATCCAAAATATTCTTTCGGCGAGTTTTAAAGAAAGAATAATTATTCGCAAAATGACGGAAAATAACTGGTTTCTGTTTCATTTTAGCCTTCAAAAATTTAAAAATATAATTTTTTTTAATAAACAAAAACCTCAATTTGTAATTTGACCAAAAATCTAGTTCGCATTCGAACATCCATATTATTTCTTCCAGGTAATAATCTGGCAATTTTGGCACAATCATCCCGACCAAAAAGACGAACACCATAAAAAAGTCGCATGTGTTCTTCCCAAGTCCAAGGCCGATCACGCCGCTTATGATCGAGCACATGAATCCACCTATCCCTACATTGAAGAGCAGAACGTCCTCTAACATGATTAGAAATTTTAACCCAATTTCGTGGGCCATATTTATTGATTGCTTCTAAGAGAAGCTGAAATATAAAAAAACATTAATATAAATTATCCAAAACTAACAATGTCTTCAGCTTCTGTCCAACGTCCATGACGTATTTTTTCAGAAAGAGAACGAGTATAACGATATTCACAATTTAATTTCGATCTTCCAGGCATATAAAGAGCGACGAAAATTTTAAAATAAATAAAATGAATGAAAATAAAAATGCAAACCAACTTCGTTGCCAAGGGATTTCCTCTCCTACACGATGCATCAAAATCAATTTGCGCAATTTCTGATCTTCTACCGGGGTCCACGGCCTAAAAATATTGAAGATCGATTTTGCTGAAAATATCCAAACATAATTTACTTTGGTTCATGTTCATTCTGGCGTAAATAATTCAAACGTTGGAAGCATAGAAAAGGAGGTCGAGAAGAGTCAAGCATTTCCGAAATAACATCCCAATTTGAAAAGTCTCTGCTCAAGTCAATCAACTTTTCATCTTCAGAAAGTGTCCAGGCTGATTTATTATACAATGGGCACATCTCATTACACCATTTTTGGCGAAGTTGTGAGATTGTTCGAATACCTTTGAACTAGAAAATTTAACTATTCATTTCCAACAAGTTCATCCAAATACTTACATCACGTGCAGAAAGTTTTGACCAATCAACAGTATCGTAGTTTGAATGTTCTTTAAGAAAATCATTCACAGAGCGAGAACTAAAATGTGCTTTAATTCTTGTTATTTAGAAAACTAAATCCAAACCGAATGTAAGTTATACGTCTATTAATTCGTTCAACTTCATCAATCCAATTATGTCTCTGTTCGTTGGTTGTTTCCACACCAGCAGCTCGCAACTTTTTTTGAAAAATTTCTTTTCTGAATTAAACAGTAATTTTGAAAAAGATAAAGTAAAACCTAGAATCAAGTAATGAAATTTCGCCATCCTTCAGCGAAGCACAGACGGAATCCCGTAGCAACTCAAGTTCATTTGGAACCCCTAAAATAAAAATTTTTAGAGAAACAGAAACACTCAAATACATCGTTTTTCCTCTTCCACTAACGGGTCAGCTGAGCATATCCTCGAAATTTCTAAAGCCTCACTGTTCATATTAGGGGCCTACGAGTAAAGAAATCTAAAAATATTTAAAAATTAAAAATAACCATTCCATCAGAATCCTTAAAGTAGGGAGGCCAGCAAGGCACAGATATGTTGCTATATGCTCGAGACTGTGAAACATTTTCAAATGGCCGTGATAATTTCGCACGAATCTTGCCTTGCATTCTTCTGTTGGATTCAATTTCTTGGTCTACTTGAGAAATAAGTTGATCTAATAACTCCAAATAAGTATGATTGTTAGCCAATAATGAAGCGAATTGTGCCAAATCTGGGTTTGCTTGAATGAATTGTTGAGCCATCTCAGAGTCCAAAGTGAAACGTTCGTCATCTTGTGAGTCAGCATTTGAGACAGAAAAGCTAGGAAGAATATCGCTATAACTATCTGGACCCATTCAAAAAATATAAATTGCTAAAAAAAGTTAGGTTATAACGAGTAACTAAAAAATATCTAATTAACAAAAATAAATAAAAATCAAAGTTAAAAGAATTAAAATATATTTATGTTCTATAAGTCGAATTTATATGTGTCATGTGAAAACGTTAGTAAATAAAAAATAAAAATCACTAAAACATCCATTGATTCGAATATTGATTAGGAATGGACTGCGCTTCCCCATTTCTGCTGAATCCAAAATATCGTCTTAACTGGAAGCTGCGGGCCTATCAAAGGATTTAATTGATGAAGATAAACAATTAACCAAAACATATAGCAACAAACAGCAGTCAATACAATCATTGTTTGTATAATACCTGAAAAACAGGATTGAGAAAAATGGAAAAATTTTAAAATAGAAGTGAAATAATAATTTAAAAAAACCTCTATTAACACCACTAGGCACGAGAAAAGGTCCTCCTGCACCAAAACTGCCCAAAATGCAGTTACACCAAAAACTGCCCAAAATGCAGTTACAAAATGCAGTTATAAAAGGAATCCAAGCTGACATTTTCGAATATTCTCTGAAAAATTAAAACATGAAAAAACTAAACAAAAATTTAACAAAACATAAAGTAAAACAAAAACCATGTGAAACCAACATTTTCTCTAACATTACACTAAATGTCTAGCGAAATTGTCTTATCTTAATCTCGCTCTCTAACTTGTGTAAGTGAAAGCTAAAATTAAAGACGAAAGGTCAAAAATGGAAAATGAGACAAAATGCCAATTTTAAATAAAGACTCAAAATCTTCACTTAGCTTTCACCCAAATTTACTCATAAAAATGTTTCTAAAGTTCGGTCTAACTATTGTTCATTTTATTATTCACACTAAAATTTTATTAAAATTCTATTTTCAGGAACTATATATATTTTCTATTCATTCTCGCAAGATGAAACTCTGCCCAATATGTGGACCAAAACTTTCTGCATTTTGGTTGGTATTTTTTAACGAATTTAATAAAATTGAAAAAACTTTTTTAGTATGATCATGTCTGTATGGGGAGCCATTTTTCTTGGACTGCTTGGATTGTTCTTTTCATTACATGCTGTTACACTATTTCCTGATTTACATTTTGATAAAGAACAAGAATTAGCAATGTTTAACGAACCGTAAATTTTATTCACTTATAATTAATAATTTGGGTAGAAATTCAATTTCTTACCCCCCCCTTTTTTTTTCTTCTACAAAGTATTAATTTATTTTTAGGGATATTGTTAACGAAAAATATGATGAAAAAGCTAGACAATGTTGGGTGGCAGCTTGTATGTATGTCGTTACTCTTATTATTGTCTTCTGGCAAAATCGTTTCAATGATACGCAAATCTTTTGATATTTTAAAGTTTTTATATAAAATTCTTTAGTGTTTTTATTTTAACATTACCATTTCACGATTATATAAAATTAGACCGATATATTTCAGTTATATTGTCAAAAATAATTTAAAAATAACAAACATTTATAACCAATGTACTAAAGAGAACTTTCGTTTTCCCCAACAAATAAGAGAAAATTGGTTTTTTAACAAAAACTGTTCTACATCCAATTTCTGATCAGGGTCACTAATCCTTACACCATTTATCTTCAGTGCTCCCTTTGTCATCAGTTGTGCTCCACCTGGTTTTGTTATTTCTGCTACTTCACCAAGTGTTTTAACAGAATTCTTAGGGATACTGAACGTTGACGCTTCCCCAAATAAGCCTTTTACCGTCTCAGGTTCAAGCTTTTCGAGGTCGTCTAGTGATCCTAGAACAATTTTTGAAACAATTTCCCTATGTTAGAGATTTCAGATAAACTGAGGTTTAGGGCTCCCCTTTTTTTCTTCCCCAAGCTTTCACTCTATTACTCTCCCCTATGGTTTATCAATCGGGAACCCTGAACCTTGGTTTACCTTAGATTTCAAATATTACCATTAAAAAGTAATTGTGAACATCTCCTTGCTAATTCTAATCCTTCATGTCCATGTACCAAACTTGTCATTTCATCAGCCAGGTGTGTCTGGGCTATCCATTTCCCCAATTTATTGTTATGTTCTTCGATAATTTGCAAAATTTCTTCAACCTCTTTAAGAGAAAATTGTAAAAGAAGTTGTGCCGATATATCGTCTAAAATGAGAAAAATGTGAAAAACTTAGGATTCAAAACAATACCATGAAGTTGTCTAAAATATTGATAGAAAGCAAAAGGAGAAGATTTTTCAGCACTTAACCAAAAACCTGATCCATCAATTCCTTTAGCTGATTTCCCTAATTTATTGCCATTTCCATCAGTTAAAAGAGGAACACAAATTCCCAAAGATTGTTTTCCTGTTTCTGCTCGAACATTTTCAAAACCAGTTTTAAAGTTGCCTAATTGATCGGAACCTCCCAACTTAAAATAACAAAAAATTTTTATTCAAAGAAATAGGGCCAACCCTGAAGACCTATTGACTCAGAAGACCTGCATTGTAGGTCTTCATGATCAATAGGTCTTCAGGGTTGGACTTAAAGAAATTAACCTGAAAAAGACAATCATACTTTTGTGACAAAAATAACCAATCATTTGCTTGAAGTATTTGATAAGTAAATTCTGAAAATGAGAGCGTTTGATCATTGTCCATTCGATTTTTGACTGGTCCAATTCTGAGCATATCACTAACTCTAAATCTACGACTAGACATAAGAAAATCGAGCATTGTAGTCTGAAGACGTTACACTTCAATATAAAATTTAACGAAATTTTACAAAACCTCTTTATACCAGTTGATATTGTTTAAAATTTTGAAGGGAAGAGGTTTTGATCCAGACAATGTATTGGCATTTTCCATTATTTTATGCAGTTGTTCAGTCAAAAATCTAGCATTTTCGTTTAATTCATCTCTTGATATTTGTTGCCTATCTGAAAACAGACGTTTTCTCAACTCTAATAATTTAATTTTTAACCTCCAGTTTGCCCGCTCGGGTCACCTACAGCAGCCGTTCCTTCTCCAATCAATAATAAAGGAGTGCATCCAAATTGAGATGATCTAATCAATGATGTCAATATAAGCAAATTTCCAATATGTAAACTGTTAGCAGTTGCATCAAAACCAGCATAAAGGACATTGGGCAAAGATGAAGCATAGGATAGTATATCTGAATGTTAAATTTATGAACGAATGTGAGGAATTTTTAACTTAAATAATGACTCCCAAATATTTAAAAAAATAAACCTTGCTCTTTGAAAGGAAACGTAGGATGTGTCAGGACAATAAGATCTCTTTTTTGAAGATCATCAATGAAGCGTACAAGTGGTGTTGAAAAATATTTTGATGAAAAATATCGCCTAGTTAGCATCAACATAATATTTTGAAATAACTGATCTTTAAAGCTGAAAATTAAAAAAAAGATTAAGAAACACAAAATAAATAAATGTCATTTTTAATTTTTAACATTCTGTCGGCGACCATTTTTGCACTTATGACATTTTGTCGATGAACATTTTGTATTTGGACATTTTGTAATTAATACATTTTGTAATTAATACATTTTTATCCTTTGGTCGTTTGAGTACCGACCGCTGAGTCCCGCTGAGTCCCGTATTTGAGCCCTTTCTAAATCTCACTTTAATCTTCTAAATCTTATTTTTATAGTTTTAATGGATATCTCGGATACATCAGAGGAAGAATTAAGTTTTGATGTTGTTGAAGATATCATTGATGAGTTGGTCGACAAAATTTGTTTGGAGGAACGAAGACAGAAGCAACAAACAAAGAGTAAAAATTCTGGTTGTTTTTCAAATAATTTTTAAAAAATTTTAAAGGTTCAAAAAAGAAGAAAGCTAACCAAGATAAATTGTTTGATCCTGAATATTATTCACTTCCACCAATTGAGAATCTTTGTATAAGTGTTAAAGAAGATGCAAAAATGGAAAGATTTGGTGTTGTTGAATCACAAATAGATTTTATAGGTTTATTTTTTCTGTCAAAATTTTATTTAAGTTTTTCTTTAAGTAAAAATCAGACCGTTTGATGGTTCTCCACATCTTGGATATGATACAGTTTTATTTGACTCTGAACGACATCCATTGGGCGAAATTTTTGAAGTTTTCGGGACAGTAACAAATACAATGTATGCTGTTCGATTTAATAGTCCAGAAGAAGCTAAAGAAAAAATGCCTGTTGGAAAAGAATTATTTTATGCTTCTTTTGATGAAAATATTACAAAAACTGTTTTTCCAAATGAATTAGCAAAGTTTGAATTTTTGAAATTACAGAGTTAATTTTTAGGCTTAAAAATTGGGAACGTGTTAGAAGACAGGATGAATCTGACTCTGATGAAGTTTTTAGCGATGACGAAGCAGAGAAAGAATATTTAGCTAAAAAGCGTCAAAAAAATCGTGAACGAACAATTTCACAAAATACAGTTAATGGATGTTCAGGTAACATAATTACTATAAATATTTTTCTATATCATCTTCCCCTATTACAGCAAAAAAGAAAACTCGCAATGACATTAGAGGATCAGCCAACCCCTTCAGCCTGCATCATAGACAATGGGGACAAAACCGGAATAATTACCCTACAAATCAATACATGCCTTATCAACAATCTACTTCATTTTATGGACAACAACAGCCACAGTACCAACAACAACGACCTTCATATCCTAATTATATGTCACACTATAATCCACAACAATATTTTGGACAGCCCTCATACCCTCAATATTCAATGCATCCATCACATTATAATTCATATAATCAACCTCCTCAACCAACCCCCCTATTTCCTGTGCCATTTTATGCGTTACCAAATTATCTCAATGGTCCACAAATGCCTCAATCTATACCTTACCAGTTCCAACCTCCGCCGCCACCTCCACCTTCTAATGCACCTTTATCTCAAGATGTTATATTGTTAGAAAATTCCAACAATCCATAAATTTTACATAAATTGTTTTAAATTTTTTGTTAAATAAAAATAAACCTGTTTTGATCTTTTGTTTTATATAATTTATGCTTTTTATTGAAAAATGTTAAGTAAATAATGGCACACGTATTTTATAATTCCCAAAATAGGCAGTTAATATCACTCACAATCGTTAATATACACTAGATTCCAAACAAAGTTTTCTTAGAGCTTCTGTAAAACTGAATGGAGCAAATTCCTTTCCAGCTCCTTCGTAGAATTTGCTTTGAAATTCAACCCTAAAAATGGGGGATTATTCGAAGTTTAAAAACTCTGATCCTTAGAAGAAGCCTAAAAATTTAAAAATCCTTACCAATGTAACCGAAGTACATGTAGAAAAGCACTTAATCCTTCCATAATAACAAGTATAACAACAGTGAGAATGAAGAAACAAAAGAATGATATAAAAATGTGGAGAGGTGCCAGCGTACCTGAGGTATGAAAAGAGGGCATGAGAACCATATGCCAAAGTACTTCTGACAATTCTAAAAAAATAATATTAAAAAATTAAAAATTGTAAATAATCTAACGTGCATGTGCCAATGACAAAGCCCACAAACGAAGATATGAAGATGTGTGTGAAATACAACCCAAACAAAATTCTATTGTGTGAATTGCTTGATGAACTGATAAATCAGTTAATGACTAAAATTGAATGAATAAAATATTTAAAATTTACGTTAAAAAACCATTTGATCCTCTGCATTATAAGCAATAATATCCTCTTTAATTGGATTCTTTTCAGAATCAACTTCCTTCAAGTTTGTAATACTTTGAGTATTTGTTATTAATTCTGCTACTTCTGAATCCATCTTTATTCTGACTGACTAAAAAAAGTTAAAATTTAACGGTACTTTATGGATACCCCCTCCTAATTTGGTAGGTGGTCAAACTTCGTAGTCTCAATCTTTATTAATGTTCTGATTTGAATATGTCACAGAGAAAGAATGAAACTAGCAAGGAATTGGACAAAAGAAACAACCTTAACTCGACAAATATTTAAAACGAAAATCTGATGGTCGAGCTAGAGGGAGGGGGCTGGATATCCATAAAGTACCAACTTAATTAAAAAGAAAAATATTTACAATATTTTTAGATCTATTTTTCCGAGTTTCCTTTCTTCCTTTATTGCCAGCAGGTTGTGTTTTTTCACGAATAACTCGAGCAATCGGCTTCGAAAACAGCATTATAGGCATACAAAGAATTGCAATACCAACTAAAATAGCTTCTATTGTTGCCTAATTTAAAAAAAAAAAAGAATTTTTTTGTCTAATTCCTTATTCAACCTGTTCAGGATACCAAGTAGAAAGATGACAGTTTGGATATTCTTCTGTACTATTTGGTTTAAGAAAACCTTCTGGCCTTGATTTGTACATAAACATATTGATAAGCCCAATTAAAAGTGAAGGTGCACAATGACTACCTTTGAGTAAAATTTTCAAAAAAATTCCAAGAAAAAACCTGGATACAAAAAACCAAAAACAATTGATGGTTTTGTTGAGAAAAACACCCATTTTAGAATAATTAATACACAGAGGTAAACAAAAATAGAAGACAAAAATATTAGTGAAGGTATTGCTATTGTCCACAAGTTTATGGCAGAGCGAAAGAAACTGAAAATATTTTTTAATTTTAAAAACACTTTTTAAAGGTAACCTCGCATTTAATAATGAAAGAATTAAACCAAAAGCCATTTGAGTAATGCCAAAAATTACAGACATTTTCATCTAAATTTAAAAAATAAAAGAAAATTTTAAATTAACTAAACCTTCATTGAATTAATAAAATTTAATCTATTATCTGCCAAATTCCAAATTGGATCCATTCCAAGCAAATAAGGACCTTCCTACAAAACGAGAAAAATATTTGAAAATAAAAATATTTTCACCTCTCCCAAAAAAGCATCATTTGGGTCAAATATTAAAGAAGCTTTTTTTCTAATTGATAATGCCATTTTTTGTAAAACAATTAATTCTGTATGACTTAAAAAGAATTTTTAAAAGGAATTTAAAAAAATTTTTACTTGAACGGATTCCGCCATTTTGATCCAAAAATGTTAAATGATTTGGAGAATGTATCGTTGTATATTAAACCTGTATACATTGAAAAAACACCCATCATCATAATTATAAAACGGCCAGCAAAGAAAGTATTAAATATCTTTTGAACAAAATTTTTTAATGGAAAATTTAAAATTAAAAAACCTCTTCCTTAATTCTCATTCCTATTATTCTTTTTTCCGAAAGTATAAGAGTTATTCCTGCAAGAAACAACAATAGTCCATGTCCAAAATCTCCAAACATTATGCCGAAGAAGAAAGGGAATGTAATGATTGAGAAGGGTGCTAGTAATAAAATTTTTTCGAAAGAAAGAATTAATTTGAATTACCTGGATTTATTTCTCTATAAGAAGCAATTCCATAAGAATCTACAATATTTTGAAAAATTTGAGTAAATTTGTTAGTTTTGTTATAAGTTGGATGCATTTCACTTGTTTCTAATACATTAATTATTGGACGAATTGTATAGCCTGCTCTATCCTTTAAAATTAAAAAAATTAAAACCTCACTACAGACATCTAAATTTTTAAAATTTGATCTCTCAACTAAATCTCAAAAATAAAAAATAATTTAAACAACCACAGCACGATGCAAAATTTGTAAAACTGTATCCATTTCCCTTTCAAGAATCTTCAAAAAGTGTTCGAAAATTTTAAATCAAAAAAGGAAACAAACCCAACATTCAGCTACAAAAAAATTTCCACTTGTATCAAAAGTAAAACAATTAAGTGTATGAAAAATATATTTTTGTAAATGTATCTGACGAGTCCATTCTGGCAATTCAAAAGCAACACTTCTCAATAACTTGAAATTTTTTAATTCAAAAGAAAACAAAATTAAGAAAAACCTCCATTTTGTGTTTATTTGTTGTTTGTATTACTAAATCGAGATCATGAAGTCGTATAAGAATTTCAGCAAGTGCTAATTGTCTTTCTTTTGAAGTTCTAGGGCATGGAACTTGTTTGGCATTGAAACTGAAAAATACAAAAAATTTTCTAGTTTTTAAAATTTAAAAATTCCTACCCATCACAAACTCTGTTAATTATATCCTGTAATTTGCTTCCATTGAAAAATATTATAAAAACAGATTTTCGTGTAAATTTGCCCTGAAAATAAAATTATAATTTTTCTTAATTTATTAAAATTCAAACAGTATCAGGATCTTGAAAATCAGCATCAATTTCAGCAGTTCTCACAAAAGCTGTACGTCGACACGCTCGCCAGAGGACACGTTCAAATGAATGCCTTTTTTGAGTTTCTACTGTACCAGCGACAAACCATGGAGTTTCTGGGTGTCCATGTTCTAATAAAGGTTTTAAAGGCATTCCCTGAATGAAAAAATTAGTCAGAAAGGTTAGAGATTTTTTAGAAAGAATTTTCTTACCAAATCATTTTTCTCTTCCTGTTCACTTTCCAATTCTGTTTTTGCTGTGTTTTCAATATGCTAAAAATTTTAAATTGAAAAACTTTTAATTTTAATACACTGAATTATCTATAAAAATAAATACTTACCACTTTAAAGAATGCTTCAACCTTTTCATAGACACATTTGCATTGTTTTAAATCATTGTAATTTCTTTTGAGTTGTGCCTCATTTGCAAGAAATTGACGAAAATCTCGCTCGAATTCAAAAAGTTTAGCCTATAAAAAATTTTTTATGAGAAAATATAACAAGAAATAAACCTCCAAAACATAAATATCACGCATTGGTGTCACATCTGCATTTGAAATGTCAAGATTGGGAATATGATCAGTTGCACCACCTTCTAACACTTCATTTTCTAGATAACGAAGAGAACGTTCAATTTCAGCACAACGTCTAACCTCGCGGACATATGTTCTTTGGAAAGTTGTGAGTTGATGATTAAGCTTAAAAATAATTTTTTAAATTTTATATCTTCAAATTTTATGACAAATTTACATCTTTAAATTGAACAAGAGAATATTTTCCAAGTTCCACAACACAGGCATAAGCAGCATCTCTAAAAAGAAAAAAATGGATCCACCCCAGATTGATATTCACCTTAACACCCACAAATCCGTTTTAATCTGCAAAGATTGGATTTGACCTTCTGGGTTGATCCCAGAAAAAATAACAACATTTTATTCAAAATTTAAACTAACCTCTGTACAATTAATTGACATAACTTTAATGGCTCGCTTCGAAAATTCATAAAAATAATTAAATTAGTAGTTAAATATTTTAGTTAATTGGTCAATAATAGTTCACTAATAATTTTAAAATAATCGATTTAATTAGCACAAAATAATTTTGAGTAAAAATAAAATATACAAAAATGACCTTTTCTTCTTCTTTTCTTGACTCTGAAAAAAGAAATGATAAATTAATAGAGAAGTAAAGTAATATTTTACCTGTGCGTTCCATTAGATAATAATATATGAGAGGTTGAAATGATCAACATTATTGAAATGTACTGCATGTTCAATCAATTAAATAATAATTCTTTTTGAAATATTATTAAGTGCGTGAAATTTTTGGACAAAAATAGCTGCGCCTTAATTCGTCACACCTAGGATTCGTCCCATTGAACAAAAATCCCAATTCGTCCCATTGAACAAAAATCCCAATTCGTCCCATTGACAAAAATCACAATTCGTCCCATTGAACAAAAATTCCAATTCGTCCCATAGAACAAAAATCCCAATTCGTCCCATTGAACAAAAATCCCAATTCGTCCCATTGAACAAAAATCCCAATTCGTCCCAAAAATGTCCAACAGAGTAAAAATACTATATTTAAAATGTGGATTATCAATCTTAACATTAAGTTCTTTGATCTTGGAAGTAATAAAAATATTTTTTTATAAAATTAAGTCCTAAAACAATTTTTTGAATTTTAAAGCTTATGTTAAGAGCAAGTGTTACGGTTAATTTTACATTGACATGTTGCGATGTTCAACTACCGGCTGAAAATATGCAGAGTTTTTAAAATACTATTTTAATATTTTTACTAAAATTAAAAACTATTTTTGCCCACTTTTTTCTCAAAATAGGAAGCATATCCTTAAGCCATTCTTATTTTATCATCAATCATCTACCACCTTTTTACATTTATATTTATTTTCTTTCAATATATTTTTTAGCCACCTCACTTCTTCCTTTTATCCTCTTCCACCAGCCTCTCCAGACTTGGATTCCAATATGGGCTTGTTTTTTTTAGCTTTTTTCCTTTTACATATTATTTTGATGCAAAATTTTTAATGCAAATATCCCAGGCTTTTAAAAAACAAACACATCTAGTTTTTCCCTTACCAATATAACCAAAAAGTAGCTTTTTTTAATCGCCTTTTTAATTTTTTTGCATTCCAAAATTTTTATTCCTCATATACGTAAAAAAGTATAAAAAAGCAAAAAGTAGAGTGGGTTATTTGAGGTAGCCATCTCATTTTACGTAAATATTCCCACAAATTTTTACCACTTTGGCCGGATATGCTTTCCTGTAAAATTTTACTTACAAAATTTTTACTTCTTTATATTTTAAAAATAATAGAAAATTGAATTTTAGTAGTGAAAATTTCGTTGTTCCTTTATTGTTTTAATTTTTAGATTCCCTTCATTTACACCTAACAAAAACATCATTATTTTCTTTGAAGTTTCCGCCCATTGTCCACAAAATAATGGATATATTTAGACAATATGACAGTCGTTAATCCTTTCATGTGACTGAAAAAATTTATAAAAGGTAAAACTGCGCATCTTAGAATTTTATAAATTTAAAATACCTCCAAAAAACAATTTTTTGAATTATAAATTTTATAAAAATCCCAAAATTACATTTCTTTTACAATATTTTCTTCTCCTTTTAGTTAAAACACACCAATCTCTCCCTTTAAATCGACCGACTAATTGACAGCCGATCTGGCAGTTATGGACAAAATGATTTTTTATTATATATTTTTTCCTCATCTATATAATAAAACATCCCTTTTTCCTCATTTTATAACTTTTAATCCAACAAATCTTTTTTGCTGCGGCTATTTATTTTTTATTTTGGCATTTTTATATTTAGTCGTTTGTGGATGAAAAAAATAATGAAAATATAAAAATAATAAAAAAAAGACCTAAGAATGAATTGCTCCCAAAGCTGTTGGTTATGGCAGCTGTCATTAAATAGCACTATTTTAAATTTTATTCTCATGGAAAGTTTGAAATCCTTGCAAAAATTAGGAATGAGTCTTTTTTGGTGTAGTTGGTAATGTGTTAGATTTATTGCTTTTATCATACAGGTTCGATTCCTTTTGGTAGTCTAATATTAGTTTTTTTCATTTTTAAAGGTTTTTAAAAATTTATTTTCTCTAAAGATTATTTTCATTATTGTTAGCAAAAATAATTTCTAAAAGAATATTCATTGCCGATTATTAACAATTTTCCCACAGATGGGAAATAAAAGAAGAATTAGCAGTCCGCGCAGTCAATTCAACAGATTAAAGAGTGAATTGCTTTGTTAAAAATTTATCCTCTAAGACCACCACCTTCCAAGATTTTCTGGGAAACTGGATAAATTCATCGTTTATTTTTTAAATAGTCAAAATTAAAAAAAAATTTTTTTGACATGTTTTTAATGTTCTCTCAATATTTTTTGTTCGTTCAAAACACAAATGTTTGTTTTATAAAATCAAAGGTCATATTAAAAATCCTTTTCCCTCCCTCATTTTATTGCTTACCTCTATGGATGGATCAGAGTTCCATAAAAAGTTCCCCTCTTTCATAGGATATTCGCCCCGTTGATTGATCTGTATTTATAGCTTTTCCGTTTTTGCTTTTCCTTCTTCAATTTATATATTCCTTAGAAAAACATTTTGTTTTCTCTTTTTTAAACGGGATATATAAATAGTATATACTTTCCCAACCCCCTTTTACCCTCCAAAAGATTTTCTACTTGTTCTTTTGCAAATTTTTGGATCCCCGTGGGCAGAATGATTTATTTCTTTTGGTGGACCAATTTTTAGAAAGTAGTAGTCAATTGGCAATTGTCCGCCCATTTTTAACTTAGAAAATGAAGCGGTAGTTTAAAATAAGGACTAAAACAACAAACATTTTTTCCAGGAAGGGCGACAATGAATAAATACTTCTACATAATCCTCCTCTATTACTTTTTAAATTCTTTGACAACATTTTAGGATTGGGGATTTATTCTTATTGCTTAAATAAAGTCATAAATATTATTTTAATAGTATTAGATGGCTAGTACTACAAAAAATTATTAGAAAAAAATAATCTCGATTTAAAACCTGCCAGTCTTTGACAAAAAATAAACAATAAATTTATATTTACTGCCACCCAATAAATTCAAGAAAATTTTATTTTTACTTTGCGTTATTTTTTTTCTTATTTCGAGGAAATTTCCTTTCTCGTATACATATTATAAACTATAAATTGTTTGGAAGATTAGCAACTAAAAAATTTTTTTCAAAAAAATTATTCTGCTTCATTGTTTTTATTTATCGCTCAATTTCCTTTAAACTCCTCCCTCTCTAGCTTATAGAAAAAGGGCTTTGTCGGGGGAGTGGAGAAGAAACAGTCGGGCGAGTCGAGAATAACTGACCAAGTGACCACTGCCCACAACCAGCCCTCACTCATTTTCTCCTTTTCCTCTATCTCAAGACAGTCATATAAATATATATTTAGTCCTTTGTCTCCAGCCTTTAGCTTTTACTGCTTCAACAAACTAAGGTCTTATTCTCGCGCAGTCTTTTCTCTCCTTCCCCTTCACAGTTTTAAATAATAAGCCCCCTCGTTTTTATGTCCATTTTATTTTTTTCTTGTTAAAAAAACTAAATTTTTAAATGTTTCTTTTTATTAATTTATAGCTGACGTATGGCCCAATGTCCGAAATTTTTTCTTTTCACTTTTCTTTAATTTAATTCTTATCAGAAGCGACGATTAATGAATAATTAATCTTCTTTATTAACCAAGTAAAGTAATCGCAAATAATGTAAATATAAATTAGAAATTGTTTACTTTAAAGTTCCGTTCATTTTGAATTATTTAAAAATTCCTTCCCTTTTCCCGATTATTTACAAGATTATCATCTTTTTATTTGTTTCAGAAATGACAACAAATTCCCCTCCTTCCTCTATTGCTTCCAGTAGTCATCTTATGCGTTTTGTAGAACAACCCCAATCAGAATGGATTGTTAGATCTAGACCAGCACATTTAAGATGTATTGCAATTAATGCTCAAAGAATTAGAGTTAAATGCAATTCAAATTGGGTAAATTAAAATTTTAATATTTAAGCATTTTGCTGTTATTAGCAACTGCGCAAGGTCAAAGACTGTGTTATTGACAGCCGTCTTTATTAAAAGAAAAATAAGCATAACTAATTTAAGATAAAGGCAAAGACATATTTGACTTAATTTCTAGTCTGAAAATTAATTACTATTTTTAGCTAAAAAATACAAAAATACTAAAAAAAACTTTGCGCATTTTCTATGCATTGTGTGCTAGCCATCACGAACTAAGGATAATCCCCCCTTCACCTTTTGCGTTTTCGCTTTTCCTTTTTTCCTTCCATTTTTAGTAAAAGTTGCGGTCAATTTTCTTTGATGATGTGGTCATTTACCATGAATGATACTATTAATTTTCGGCCAATCAAAATTCTTTAAACAAATAATATTTTTGATAGTCCTTTTCCAAAAAAATTTTATTAGAAAAGTGCTTATCTTTTTTGGCGTGTGGATGCAAAATTAAAATTATTACTTTAAATAAATAACAGAAATGAGAAAAAGAGTTAAAAGTTAAAATATTAAAGATAAAAATTAGTAAAAATGGGGAATTATGATGACTAGAAATATTTTTTAAAAATTTTAGTTGAACGATGAAAGAATTTATTTGGAAAGATTTAATGATCCAACAAGCAACGAGCCTTCAATCCGTGCTAATGTTGAGATTCAACGTGCTGAACTTGATGCTTGGTTTGCAGATTTGGGAGAATTTGCATGTCAATGTTGGGCGTTTAGCGAAGAAAAATCCAATGAAGAAGAAACTGAAGATTTGGATAGTGAAGATGAGGAAGATGAAGAAGAAGAAAATGATAGAGATGAAGAAAATGAAAGAAAAACAAAAACACAAATACAATTGAAAGATACCAAACAGTCAATTATTCGATCGGATATTGCAAGGATAAGACTAGCATGTGAGTTTAAATATTTTTAAAATTAAGAACTAAAAAACAAGACCCGACCTATAAATTAAAAAAATATTTTGGTTAATGGGTCATAAATAAGTTTATTTATTACTATTAGTTTAATGCGCGCATTCTCATAAATACACGCCAATTTACTTTATTATATTCTCTTTTCTTATTGCCCCCGTTAATCCAACTCTTATTATTCTCATCTTTAAAACAAATATGGTGGCCTCCAGATAATTTAGAGGGAGAGATGATTTAGAGTCATCCGCTTTTGCTGTTCCTTTCCCCTTTCCTTAAAGGCAATAATTCCTTTATTTGATTTATGTGTTCCCGTTCCACTTATTTTATTTCTTTTTTTTTCCTTTCAAGTATTTCCGCAATTTTAATATTCGTAAGACTATTAAGGTCATTAATAATAATATTTTTGAATGAATTTATGAATACATCAGCCATAAATATTTTAAACATTTTTTCGAAAATAATTTTTAAATAAGAACCTATTTGGAACATCTATAATCTAATGAATAACTAAAATTTTCTTATTTTTTCTGACCGGAAAGAGCACAATTCTTGTAATTCTAGGCATGTCCAATTAATTCTAGGCACATTCCAATTAATTTTTGAACATCTGCCTTATTTTATTAAAAGAGGAAATTGGGTTTTTTTTCATGTGGAAATCTTGTCTCTTAAAAAAATTTTTAAACCAAATTAATCCAAATTTTTTGAACTTAATTATTTATCATCAAAAAATATATCAAAATTTAAAAAATATCCTTCCCCTACAAGGTCACAAATGTTTGTTGTTTACATCCATTTTACTTTTCTCTGCTAATCCCCTAAGGAAAAGAGGTTTTTATTGTGCGGATAACAGCATTTCCTCCCTCCCTCAAAGAAAATTAACGATTCAACAAGTGGCCAAATAAAATAATATGGAAGAGAATGGACCTCCTTCCTGATTGCGCGACTTTTGGCCATTAGCGGAAAACTGGAAAAGGAGCAGCAACTGTTTGAATTAAATGCATAATTGTCCTTAATTTTGAAAATTCATTGTGAGGCTTTTCCAGCATTTGAATTTTTGCTTAATTTAAATTTATTTCTTCCATCTAAAATTTGGGCATCCTGCTTGCTATTTTTACTCTCATTTTTTTTATATTTCTCGATGCCTATCTACCTTTAATTTTCCAGTAACTTAAAAAGAACAGCAAAAGCGAAAAATAGGTAGTTGCGCAATCACTACCCTTCATCAAATCCCCTCAATTTTTGTTCCTTGAGTCACTCAATCTATTTTTCATTTTAAAATTGGTTCTTTCCCCTACTCAAAATAAGACATGGTCATTCTTGGCGGTCATTTATCTTTGCTCAGATTTAAGTCAGGAGAGATTGTTTGCAAAGATAAGAATGGGACAAAAACGCAATATAGAAAAGTTCTGGCATTTATACCCAATCTCTTCCTCCCTTCTCTATTCTATCATTTTTTGCTCCTTTCCTCCAAATTCCAAGTGTATTTTTTACCCCTTCCTCATTTTTAGCTTCTTAGTCTACTCTTATTCATGTAATCCCCGGGGAACAATGTTTGCCCAACAACACATAACCCCCACTCAAAGATGAGGCAAAACACATTCCGGGGGACAAACATTTTTGTGGGAAATGGTTAAAGAGAAAAAGTCATCCTATCCTTTTGGAGACAAAATGCAAATTTGACCGATGGATAGAAGGAAATAAATGACAAATAAAAAAATAAGAAAATTCATTGGAAGATATAGCTTCCAAATTTAAAAATAAGAAATGACTGGATAGAGAAAGACTAAATAAGTTATGAATAATTAAATTATAAATTGGATTGGAAATGAATGGGGGGCTTAATTTAAGAAAATTTAAATATGCACGATGGCAATTTAAACATTTTTTAAACCCTTTTTATTTATCTTTTTTTGTTTATCTTCATTTTTGGCTTTCTCGATTTACAGGGCATACTCATTCACCTGTACAAACATCACCTCCTCTTCTATCATTTTTAACTTAGTAACTTTTCCGTCAGGTCTGGTGAAGAAGATTGAATTTATTTATAAAAATTTCAATGGAATCTTCTCCATATTTTATTTTTTGACTTAAAAGCTTCTGGTGTGTCCTTTTCTTCTTTTAGTGGGTCTACTTTCATCAAAAATATTACCAAACTCTTCTTGGTCGGATTCATAAAAGTTAACCCTTTTTTATTCTTCTTAATCTGTCAAACTAAAAAAATCTTTTTATAATTTCTGGGCCCATTTTTTGCCGCCAAATGACCAGAAGAGCTATTTAACTAGGTAAAGTGGCATGTGGTATACTTTTGAGGATTTAAGACGAAAAATGAAAAGGAAGGTCGAGATGGGTCATCTATAAAAATGAAAATAGGTGTGATTGTTTTCTTTTGTGACAAGAAGTGGTGGTGGTCTTTTAAAGATAAAACTAAATTATGATCAAAGGAAAAAAGAGGAATTATATTTTAAGTGATTTGATTAATGAACTATAAAGAAATTAAAAGAAAAAATAAGGATATTTTTTAAAGTTAAATAAATTATTTATTAAAATTAAAACCAAATTTTCCATAATAACCTCTGACCAAAAAAAGTAGCAAACAAAAATGCTATTTCCGTTGTTATGCTCTAATTTAGAATTAATTGCATACACGGAATTTCTCCTTTCTAATTTATCCCCTATGGGAGAACAGAAAACATCCCTTCCCCCTGTCCTTTACTGGCAATTCCTCCTTCATTAATTTTATCTAATTATAAAAATACAAAATTATGCAATTAAAAATTGCATCCAAATAACCTCAATTTTTAGTGAAAACCCTCTCCCCAACATTATATAGTAAATTAAAAAAATTTAATTTAATAAAATACTGAAAGAATTATAGAAGGGATATAGAAGCCGGCTGTCAATAAAGGGGCAACTCTAGCTCTAAAATGAGAGAAAATTCGCGACTTTTTCCTTCAAATCTTGGTTACCTCTAAGAACTCTTATAATTAATATACTTACTTAAAAACTAATCTCATTTCTACATATCTCTGATTTAATCAAAAAACCCAAAAGGATTGTCAACAAATGTCAGAAACTATTAAACTTAAAAATCTTATATTTAATATTCAAATTTTTCTTAAAACTAATATTTTTTTCATGGACAATTTCACTCTTTTATTAATCCAGTTTCTTTAGGACGCTGACCACTTGAAAAATTAGGCGGGCATTTTCACTTTTAGGCAAAAAAAGGAAAAAGGCACTCGAGAACCTAAAAATTTTCTTTTACTCGAATCAAGGGAAACTAAAGCTTTGATTGGGCCTAAAAAGAAAATTGGAAATGTTTAAAAATGAACAGACTAATGAGTTTTCTATGCAGAAGAATAAATGTATAGATTTAATTTTTTTGAAATTTAATTTGTTTTTGCTTTTGATACTTTTCTTTGTAATTAATAGAAAGAAAATGCTAATAATTATTTACAAGCTAGAAGGATTAGTTATAAATGAAAGCGAAAAATTTAGACAAAATTAGTTTAATCTCTCCCTAATTTTTTGTTTACCTTCTCTCAATAAATTAAAAAAACATTCTAATGTGCGGATAATCCTTAATTTGACTATTATTTGTTGTTGTTTTTAAGGAAAATATTTTCTACAATAAAAATTATGCAAATTCTTTAAAACAATCCTCTCATTTAAACCTAATTTTAACTAAACAGATTTACGTAAACACTTCAATCAAGTGCCTATCTCACAACGAGTACATGAAGGGAAAACTGTTCAATTACAATGTCATCCCCCAGAAGGAGATCCTAAACCAGAGGTATTTTGTATGAATTAGTGAGAATATTCCAAAGAAATTTAATTGACAGATTTACTGGCACAAAAATGGTCAACAGCTGTTTTTGGCAGATCCTTTTGGTGACGGAGAAAGAGAAAAACAGCAAAACAATCATCAAAACTTAATTCAAGCAGGGGACGGAAGCCTTATTCTTTCATCTACACATTTAAGTGACTCAGGAAATTACAGGTACTCATATTATTCCAAGAATAATTCAAAATAATTTTACAGCTGTGAAGCGCGTAATCCAGCAAGGTTAGGAATTGATTAGACTAATTAAGGGTCCTAAGTCATGAGTTCACGATTTGATAAATTAATTGATAAATTAAATTTAATTAGGCGTGTCTTCACTGAACCTGCGCACGTTACTGTCTACGGTAATCTAACTAATTAAATCCAACTAATTATTAAATTTAATCAAGTCGATGGCAGCTGGTCACCATGGACGGAATGGGAAGGCCACTGTACAACGATAGACAGTAGCAATAGTATTGACTGCCCTGTACTTTTATCTCAGGTATTTTCTACTAGTTCATAATCCTATTCATCCCAATTATATTTTATGTGGCAATGGTTAGAGGAGACGAGTACGCTGTCCGTCGAGTATTACCAAAACAAAGGAGAACACGCACATGCAATAATCCGGCGCCTATAAATGATGGTAATCCAATTTATAAATTATTTAATGTTTAAATTGTTCAGGTCATCTTTGTGAGGGAACTAGTGAACAATTCAAAGAATGCGCTCACTCATGCCGGCTGGATGGTACGTGGGGACAATGGGAGCCTTGGTCACGACAATGCGATGTAAATTGTCAACGAGAACGAAAGCGAAAGTGAGTTTGAAACAAAAAGGATTAACTAGGTGCAATTTAAAAGGTGTGCAGCTCCAGAACCATCAAACGGCGGCCAGGCGTGTGTTGGACCAGCACAACAATGGCAAAATTGTACAGCAAGTTCAAGAACAGAGGATATACCAGAAAATTGCTTGCCCGGTTCTGGTTCACGTTTTATATCATCCCTCCCTCATTCCTCGTTCTCCTCTTCATCACGTCCACTTTTTGATTCACAATTATTAGCAATTGCCTCACTTGGTTGTGTTGCTATTCTACTTTTAGTCGTTGCTTTACTCGCTGCTCTTCTCTTCTTTGCTCGTAAGAAACGCGCAAAAGGTATTTGCGGAGAAAACATTGGTGGAGTAGGTTCTGGAATGATTGACGGAATGACAACAGGAATATTTCTTGACAGCGAAGAGAAACTTTATTTCCCCAGTGTAGCAGTTGCTACAACAACAGAAGATGGTTGGTGATTAAATTAATGGATTAAATTCGATCTCATTTTCTCAGAAATGGGCAATGTTCGAACCGTTCTTCTCAGCTCAGACGAGCAAAAACATTTGAAGAATGGACTATTAGGAGCAGCCAGTGTAGGACCATCACCTGCACGAATTTACTCAGGCACAAACGCTCTTCATTCAACTGTTTCTACTCCTACACCTTCAATGCAGATGACGAATGGAAATGGTCATTTTATGACTACTTTCTATACACTTAGAAGCTGTGACAGTCGGAATGGATGTGATAGCCGAGAATCAGTTCAACCCTATGCAAGCGGCCATATCAGCGTTCAGCGGCCGTCAAGTCGAATGGTAAAACCAGCTCTCCGACAACGACAGAAAGATATTGCTGGTTAATCCAAACTCAAATTTAAAAAAAAATAAAAATTTCAGGTTCACGCACAGCACTATTGCCCGAATACTCATCTGGCTCTTCTTCTTCCAATGGTTCTCAGCGAGATAAAAATGCAGATCATTATCATAATGATAACCAGTCAATTCTTTCAATCAGAGATGAGGATAAGGAAGATGAAAATAAT
The DNA here is from genome assembly GCA_036172955.1 of Meloidogyne arenaria. Taxonomy (NCBI): domain Eukaryota; kingdom Metazoa; phylum Nematoda; class Chromadorea; order Rhabditida; family Meloidogynidae; genus Meloidogyne; species Meloidogyne arenaria. Next base: position 45,109 of record JARQAB010000034.1, on the reverse strand, counting down.
TATGCTACACTTTATGAGGAAGTAGTAGAACAAAATGCTAGTAGCAAAAAAGAAGCTTCTACTGAATTATTAGCGGACGACGATTCTTCATCAATGTGTACAATGCTTTATTATAATTCTCGTTTAAATTTTATACATTCATAAAATTCTATTTTTAATAAAGTATAATTATATATAAAATTTAAATTTTAAAATAAGTATTTTTGATGAGGGGATGATGAACCTGAGTATATAGACAATTTTAATAGAAGTGTTTTAAATGAAAAATTTAAAAGGAGACGGAAAATATAAAGCATTTGAGAGAAGATTTGAGACAAAGAAAAAGTAAATTGAATAATTTTTGGAGCTATAAATGCTGGATAAGGGATTGGAAAAATGCAGAGGAAAAAAATATTCGAATCATACGCAGAAATATCCGAATGGATAAAAAAAAATCGAAAACGTCTGAAAACAAAACTCACTAACCTGCCATATTCCATATCCCCAGATTGTTACGAATCATTTCCGTCTTCACCTGTGTTTTTCTTTTCATCATCGATAATATTGTTTTGAGCAAGTGGCTGCATTTCAACAAGTTGTGTTGTTCGTTCTGCTTCTTCAATCGTCTCAAGAAATTGTAAGCCGGAAGTTTCATGAAGAAAGAAGAAAACAACAAAGGCAGCGGCAAAAGCAAGAGTTGCGAAAGGATAAACAACCTAAATAAGTAATAAACGTTTTAATGTGAAAAAGATAAAAATACAATAGTTTTATCAAATTTTTGAACAAGCCACATCATCATAAAAGAAGCAGTAATTGCCCCAATACGAGCAATCAATGAACAAACCTAAACAATTGGAATAAAACATTTTTTAAATGGTAAGAAAATTAACCCCAGTAGCCATATTCCTAATCACTGTAGGGAAAAGCTCAGGTGTGATTGTATAGAGTGTTGCATACGTCGATGTAATCGCTGCTTTTCCAATGAGAAATTGGGCGATTGTGATAGAAACATGGGCTGAAATGCAAAAACAATTTAGAAAGCATAAAATAAAAATTTATGAAAACCTGTTTCGACATTCAACCAAAGGTTCGAAATCATGCAAATCGCAGCAATAGAATATCCACAACAAATAATTGGCTTTCGACCAATTCGATCCACAATGCTAAACATCAATATAAGCGCAGGAATTTCAACAAGTCCACCAAATATGAATGTTGTATACATGTCACCACCAAGAAAATCAGTCTAAAAATTTGGTTGTAAAAACTTAAATTAAAGATTTGTACCTTCATTGACATGCCATAGTAAACCATCGAGACAACTGGCCAGCAAAAGAATGTAGCTAAAGAAATTGTTCGTATTCTCGGAGTACGAACCAAATCGAAATAATTGTGTTTTCTAGCTGGCTTGCTTTCTTTTGAGTAATCATCAATATCCTGCCACCAACGTTCAGGTAATTGCCTGCCATTTATACGGGCAGCTGTGCGTAGAACCTTATCAGCCTCTTCGTACCGTTCCTGGGAAATGAGCCAACGTGCGCTTTCAGGAACAATCCTAAAATTTGAGTAAAATTTTCAAATGTTAAAATTCAAGAAAAACATACCACCAATAGGAAAGAAAAAATATTGCTAAAATTGCGACATAGGCATGCAAAAGTTGATAATCACGCACAAAATATGCTAGTCCTCCAAGTAGTACCTGACCCAGAGCAAAGAATATACCGGTGAATGCAGCCGCCATTTTTCTTTTTAAAGGGCCAACCATCTCCATACTAATAATTACAGCGATTACAAAAATTCCTTAAAAATAAAACGTAAGATTAAGAAAAATGAAAAATAAAAACCTGGATGTGCAAAGCCAACACAGATACGGAAGAGACCATAAAGCAACCAATGTGGAGAAACAGCTAATCCGGCTGTGCCAATTATTTGAAGTACAATAGCAATGAAAAAAACAGATCTACGTCCAATTCTAAAATAAAGAATAATGCTAGTAAGCTCTAAAAAAGCAATGTACCTATCACCAAGGAAGCCGAATATTAAAGAGCCTGCCATCTGTCCTATATAATACGCAGATTGAATGACTGCCTTCAGAACAGACCAATCGCATACAAATTCCCACTTAAAATAGTAAAATGTAAAAAGGTGAAAATGACAGATAAGGAAACCTACCCTCTCAACAGCTGAATAACTAACAATCGATCGATCAAAAACAAAGCCATTCCCAGTCTCAGCACACGTTGTTCCATTCTGAAAATTACATTCGTCGAAAGGACAACTCTTCCATTCAGGATGACTTTTGATGTTTTTGCAACTTGAGTTAAAAAAACCTTCAGGCGCATTCCAGTAATTATGGGTGTCGGATGTTTCTGTGTCGAGTCTACATCTGCACATGAAAAATATAATCATATGAAGAGTAAAACATAATACCTATGGAGAACATCAGCACCCGCAAAAGTCCAACTTAAAGCATTAATTGATGTGATCAATGATGGAAGACAAAGAAGAATAAGCTGAGTTTTCTGGTACAACTTAACGAAAACAAAATTCAATTTGCGTAATAAATAAAAATTACCCCGAATTCACCAATGTGGTTAACAATAACATCATCAAACTTCATTTGCCTGAGCCCAAAAATGCTATGTATACTAACAAATTAACTTGGTATTAATTAAGTAGGTATTAAGTATCTGAAAAAATCAAGATAAAAATTAATAGAAAATATCAGCCAAATCTCTGATTGACAATTTGATAAGAGATTTGACATTTTTTCATTATTTCGGTTAATCGAAGTTAACACTTTGACATTTACCAAGTGAATAATAACAGAATAAATTAGCGTAGCTTTTCAGTTCAAATATTTTTGGCGTCACTTTTTTTCTTAATTCTGGATTTATATCGGTTTTCGTAAATCTCCGGAGATTTCGTTTTTTGTTGTTTTTTATTTTATCATTTATCTGTTATTTATTTGTTTCATTCGTTTTTTATTATTTTTTATTCGTTTTCCCCTTGCTGCGAGCGCGCAAAAACTAAAAATAAAATTTTTTGATTTTTATAAAAAATTCTAATTTTTTCAAATTGAAGGCCCGCTCCTCTTGGACGTGCGAACTGGCTGGTTGGCTAAATTTTGTTTTTTATAAATTTATTAGTTTTGAATTTTAATTTTTTAGGCCCTAATGCGTGCTCTACAATGGTGGCAGTGTTCAACATTTGGTGGTGGCTTCCTCTAAACGGTGATTTTTTCCCTAGTTTATTTAAAATTTTTTAATTTTAAAAATAATCTTTTTTTTATTTTTATGTATGTTCTTCCTGTGGTGGCTTTTGGAGAATATGCTGCTGGTGCTCATGATCTTCATGGTGGCCGGTTTTTAAAAATTTTTAATTTTTAAATAAAATATTTTTTATTATTTTTTTTAAATTTTACTTTGCTGGTGGCTTCCTATGGTGGATTGGTGGCTTGCTATGGTGGATTGGTGGCTTGCTATGGTGGCATGGTGCTTCATGCTCTTGGTGGTTGAATATGGTTCTGGTGTGGTTTTTTTAAATAAAAATTTATTTTATTAATGATGGGAAGGGGGTGATTTTCAGCCAGGTTCCCCTCCAGGCTCTGTGCGTGCTCTACTATGGTGGCTCCTCTACATGCTCTTCCTCGTCTTCTACACTGCTCGCCTGGTAAATTTTCAAATTTTTTAAATGAAAAATCGCATGCTATAAATCTGCGTACGCGAAAGACCTCTTCCTTTTTTCACTTTCTTGTTTTATTGTCCTTGTCTTTATTGTACTTTGTTTTTTCAATTTTCTCAATTTTACGAAATTTTAGAAAATTTTAGCTCAACATGTGTGGCCTTGCAAAAGAGGATGTGCTTCAGTGGATGCCGAGTTTTTACAGGTTTTTTAACTCCCCAATGGGGGTACTGGAGGGGGGAGTAGTTTTTATTGATTTTATGATACTAACTTCTCATGTGTGTTCCTATAAATTTTATTTTTGGCATTCTGTTTAATGACAATTCATCCCATTAATTTTTTCCATTTGAGTCCTACACATACCTATTTTGAGTCACACTACTCTTCCTAATCAAAGGATATTTTTTGCGTTTAAAATTTATTTTTCAAAAATTTTAGCTTAAATTTTTTTACACAATTTAAATCATTAATTTTTGCATTCACAACTTACTGTTTACAAGCAGATTTGTTGCTTGCTTTTATGATGTTTGATCATTTGCCTGAACAAAAAATAAATAAAAAACGTTTGGAGAATCTTGAACGTTTGAAGAAGAAACAGAAATTGAAAACTTCTAAAAACAAGCAAAAGAAGTCTGCACAATTAGCCGCAAGGAAACATGTTAAAGAGACGGTATTTCAATATTTTTAAAGATATTTAATTAGTTTATTTTAGAGGGAATCGCTTTTTGAAAAACTTCAACTTTATCAATTGGATCAGGAATGTGCGAAACTACTTAATTCTATATCTGCAAAAAGTTCCGCTGATTCAGAAATGTAAGTTTTTATCCATACATAGTATCTTTATATTCCTAATTTAGAGGGAAAGAGCAGTCGTGTTTTCCTAGGAGATTGCGGTGCGTATCTGAAAAACAAATTAAAAATGGAGAGGCAAAGCAAAATGACTATATAGAAACTGATGAAAGCAGCTCTGAAGAATCTGGGAATGAACAAACCATTCAACAGGATATAGTTGAGTTATCGACAAGTTCAAAAGACATGGATGAGAAATCTGATGTAATTCTTACACAAGGTTTGTCTTATGATGTTTTTGTGAAAACTTAGTTATATCGCTTGTCAAAATTTTCTAATTTCAGAGGACGCACTTGAGATTGGACAAATGAATAATGAAAAATTACAAACTGCAGAGGAATTTTTACAGAAGGAGCAAAAGAGCAAACTAAATAGAAAACTTTTTTATGAAATCCTTTCTCGTATAAAAGGGACACATATTTTTGTACAACGAGCTGAGTGTATTCAGGAAATGCGTCAGAGGCTTCCCATTATTTGTGAAGAACAACCAATTGTCGAGGCAATAAATGAGAATCCTGTTGTTGTTATTTGTGGAGAAACTGGTTCTGGGAAGACGACGCAAGTGCCACAATTTCTTTATGAAGCTGGATATACATCTAATGGACATCTTATCGGCATAACTGAGCCTAGAAGGATTGCCGCAATTAGCATGGCAAGTCGTGTAGGTGACGAGTTGGGAATGTCTGAAATTTCATCCTATCAAGTATTTCCTTTTTTAACATTTTTACTATTTTACGTTAAAATTTTGCTAGATTAGATATGAAGGGAATAAAACTGATTTGACGAAGATATTATTCATGACTGACGGGGTTTTACTCAAGGAATTACAAGCAGATTGCACACTTTCTCGTTATTCTGTTATTATCATTGACGAAGCGCATGAGCGTTCAATATACAGCGATGTACTAATTGGTCTCCTTTCTAGGATTTGTATAGCCAGACTTAGAAAGCAATACCCGTTGAAATTGGTAATTATGTCTGCGACGCTCAGGTTTTCCCCTTTTTAGTTAAAAATATTGTTACTTATTTTACATTCAGGCTCGACGATTTTCTACAAAATAGGTTTTTAGCTTTTTAATTAAATTATTTAATTATTTTAGTACAGATTGTTTCCACATATTCAACCGAAGGTTATAAAAGTTGATTCTCGCCAGTTTCCAGTCGCTATATATTTTGAACGCAGGACTCCGGAAAATTATTTAGAAGCAGCTTTTAAGAAGATATGTAAAATCCATGAACAATACCCGCCTGGGGATATACTTGTGTTTTTGAGGTTTTGTTTTAATATTGGCGAATTTAATATTTTTTAGTGGACAACGCGAAGTAAACTATTTGATTAAGCTTCTTATGAAAAGGTTTCCTACAAAAGAACGTGGGAGCACAAAACATAAGAGTAGAATGAAAAGAAAGAAGCAACAAAGAATTCCCGATGAGGTTGTAGACTATGATGAATTCTCCTTTTTTGATATGGACGATGATTGTATGGATTTTGACGAAGTTCCTATGGAAGGCGACTCGTCAGATTTATCAGAGAGCAAATTCCCTCCCTTGCATTGTTTGCCTCTTTATTCAATGCTTCCAAAACACTTGCAAAGAAGAGTTTTTGAAAAGCGTTCTAACAAAGATGATAACGCAAGGTTTATTGTTAGCTATATTAAACTTAACGGAAAAATAATTTGTTAAAATTCTAGAATGTGTATCATTTCTACAAACGTTGCAGAGACATCACTTACTATTCCAAATATTAAGTATGTAGTGGATTCTGGCAAAGAAAAAAGGCGAGATTTTGATCCTATCACGGGTGTATCACGTTTTGTTGTTGATTGGTGTTCAAAAGCTTCTGCTAATCAGCGCTCTGGACGTGCAGGAAGAGTTATGTCTGGATATGCATTCAGGTTATTTATTAAGCTTATGCTCGATATACTTTAAATCCTGTTTAAGACTTTACTCGTCTTCCGTTTTTGAAGATATGCCGAGCTTTTCTACACCTGAAATTTTGAATAAACCTATTGAACAGCTTGTACTTTTTCTAAAGTCTATGGGCTTTACTAAACTTTCCAATTTTCCATTCCCGACTCCACCAAAGCCTGACCAAATTTCTCATGCAGAAAATAAGTTGATGCGACTGGGTGCAATTACACATAAAAATAAGGCATGTTTTTACTTTGATTTTTGAAATTAATTTTTATAGAATGATTTTGATCAAATAACTCCTCTTGGTTACACACTGGTTCAATTGCCTTTGTCACCTGCCTTTGCTAAAATGATTGTAATGTCTTTTCGTGAAGGTCTTCTACCTTATGCAATCACTTTAGTATCAGCTTTATCGGTTCGCGAGCCTTTAATTCCTATATCGACAATCAAAGAAACAACAGTAGAAGATACTCAAAGAAGAATGGAAGAAATTCTCAAGCAGAGGAAACTTTGGTGCTCATTTGGAGAAGCCAGATTATTTGGCGACCTTACTGTCTTACTTAATGTTATTGGTGCTGCTGACTACGAAAAGGTTTTATTTTATTATTAAGTAAGGGGAAAATAATACTTATTCTTTTTCAGGAAAATTGTAAAGCACTTTACACGTTTGGGCTTCGCCCTAAAGCTCTTGATGAGATAAACAAATTACGGAAACAACTTGTTTCAATAATAAACACTTCAAGTTCAATACAAAATAAGCTCAATGATAAATTCAAAATGGAGCCGCCTGAACAAGATCAATTGAAAGAATTAAGGTATTTAGAAAATCAGACTTTCCTAAATATTTTTATATTTGAAGAAAAATTATGATTGAATGCTTCCCGGAGAAAATTGCCAAGAAAGTATCTGAAACAAATGCAAAAAAAGGATCATATAAAACGCAGATGCTTGAGGTTTTTTCTAGCATGGGTAGTTTTTCATATACTTGTACTATTTTAGGAGTTTGTATATCTCGATCCTGGATCTATGCTTTTTAAAGAACAACCTGATTTTGTGCTATACCAAGAAATTATTCAGGTTTCGGAGAGGAAGGTTTTACAAAACATTATTGTTGTGGAGCCTGAATGGATACCTGATTTTGTCATTTTTAATGATTTTTAATTTATATTTTGTTATCGTTTATTTCGAATAGAGCAAAATATTGAATAAAATATTGATTATGAAAACATATAATTTTTAATTAATGATCAATGGATAATAATCCTATATTTTAATTCAATTACATAAATAACACCTAAAATTTATATCCTATGGGAGACCTCCGGATCAGGATCGTTCCTTTTTTATCCGCCATTAGTAGGTGCATTAGAGTCTTGGCTGGATCGTTTACTATTTCTGGAGTTAGGAAGTCACGGGGTGGCTTATTGTTAGCTAATGAGTTGGTATTGACTAGGACAAAGTATAAAAACCCAAAGATTACAAAGATGTATGTTTTTATGAACGAAATGATCAACGAATGCCAAGACTCTATCACTCTGTGGCTGAAGAGATAAAAACGGATATACGAGAGAGTTAAGGCGAGAGATACAGAAATGTCATGTTTTTATTTTTAGAATTTGTTGATTAGATTCGCGCATTATATTTTTTATCTGGTCATTAGGGTTGTCGGTTTCAAACCGAACCGAACAACCGAAGGTTTTCGGTTTGGTTAACCAAAAATTTCGGTTTCGGTCAACCGAAAGTTTCAGTTTATCGGGGCGGATTTAGGTTAGCCGATGAATCTGGTGAAACCGACAACCCTACTTACTCATCAATGATATCTTAACTTTCTAAATATTTAGGGATTCAGTTATTGTAAAAGGGATACCATCTATATTGAGAAATGTCTTCGTCGAGTGGTTCAGTAAAAGATAATAAAAATGGTGTGGTGCGTGCCGATGCTGGTGGAAGACAGGGAGAGGAGATTGCTAGCAAGTCTTTCATGATACAATCAAAGCGTTTCTATCTCGATTTAAAGCAAAATAATCGCGGACGTTTTGTCAAGTTAGCTGAGGTTTGTAATTAAATTTTATAAAGACCTCTGTCCGTTGTTTGTTATTTAAAGTGTCATCTTTAGTGTGTCTTTGGGTATAAGATTCTGGGTGTGGGCTTCTGAATACTTAAATATACAATTTTTTTCTCGAAGGTTTCGTTAAACGGTCGCAAGAATCGTCTTTTTATGACAATGCTTGTTTGCAAGAATCTCAAGGATATTTTGGACAAATTGGAGAAGGATGGGCGTACTGCTGTCGTACCTAGTTAGTTCTAATGTTTTTATAATTTTCAAACTTCTTTTAGAAGATACAACTGAAGGAAAAGACAACACAGGCGGAGTTATCCATACCGAGACTATTATTAATGACAGACGTCGCTATTATATCGATTTGCGTGAAAATCATCGTGGCATATTTCTTCGCGTCACTCAATTTGATATTCAAACTGGCAACAGAAATTCAGTTGCATTGCCACTACAAGGTGTCGGCCAATTTCGTGATGCACTTAAAGAAATTATTGATGAGTTTGGAGAAGGGTATATCGGTTTGTTTACATAGTTTTCCACTTCATTAATGATGAATTTTTTAGAAGAAAGTACCGACCTTCCACCGTCACACAACTTCCGAACCGACGGAAAAAACTTTTTCTTCGATCCTGGGCATAACTCTCGAGGAGATTTTTTGAAGATCACGGAGGTTTACTATCATTTTTTAAAATTTAGTCTATTTAATTCTTTTTAGCTTAAACCATCCGTTGGAGTTCGTAACACTATTGCTCTCTCCGTTGGGGCTATTCCACAGTTCACTCAAATTCTGAACAAGCTCCATCAAGACTTCCAAACTCTTCGAACACCAGATGGCGCTGAAAAGGCAACAAAAGAATTGGCAAAAATGGAGATTTGACGAAAGAAAAAATAAAAAGATTTTCAATAAAAAATACTCGTTCAACTGATTTGCCGCCACCTCAGTAATAAATGAAATAAGTGTTTTCATTTTTTGTTTAAAAATCCCGCTTTTTGCGGTTCATTATTTTTTATTATGATTATTTTTATATTTTTATTTTTAAATGATTTCATCATAAATTTGAAAATTACTTTAAAAAATAAGTTATTAAACGAAGAAATGGTTTGTGACCTTTCTACTACTACCGGAATTAAATCTGTGGATGAACAAGCAACTAATTTAATGAACAGTCAAACAACGTATAACAACAATAATGCAGAACAATTTGGTGGGAAGAGATGGAATGTTGAAGCACTTTATGAGAGCTGTCGATTAAAAGTTTCAATGACAAACAATGGACAGACTATGAGTAATTTTAAATAATTATAATTGAGTGATCTGTCTGAGTTATTGTTGGATCACTTTATCACATCTCCAATTAACTTTTCTAGCCGATGCTGAAGTTATTTCGAAGAGGAAGGGCTTAAATGGCCGCTGGAATTTTTATGTTCATTACTTGGATTGTAATCGTCGACTTGATGAATGGGTTGATGAAGATCGTCTTGACCTTAGGTATGCAAAATCACCATAAGAAATATTGTTTTTTTAATAAAAATTAGGACAGTTAGAGTGCCACAACGCGTACGGAAATCTATTTCTACTGCGTCTTTTACATCATGCCCATCTATTTCTGATTTGCAACAAATGGATCAGCAACAATCGAGTTTCTCTGTGTCTGATGAACAGAGGTTTTTTTGTTTTTAACAAATGCATATTTTTATTTTTTTAAAGCTCGAGAGGTTCAACCCCTGAAAAGCAGCTTGAATTATTTCGGTCTCCTGCTCGATCAATCACAGGAAGCCGCAAACGGAGGCATCATGGTGGTTCTGCTGCTATTCATTATGTAGATGCTAATTGTACTAACATTTCTTCAGAGCACTCAAAGCCAAGCGTGAGCAACGGAATTAATTCTTATAATCCTCCGCCAGGTATGCGAATCAATTGTAATTATATGTAAAGTTGGTATTTGTCAGCTCCAAGTTTGCGAGGTTCAATGTCAAAGAAAGGGCACAGTGAGGATGTTCTTACACGAATAAGAAATGTGGAGTTGATAGAACTTGGACGGAATATAATTCAACCTTGGTATTTTTCTCCATATCCAAAAGAGCTGACAATGCTGCCATGTATTTATTTATGTGAATTTTGTTTAACATATACAAAAAGCAGAAGTTCGTTAACACGTCATGTTGTGAGTTTACTTTTAAATTAAACAATTTCTCCTTTTTTTCAAGGCAAAATGTAATCTTTTTCACCCACCTGGCAACGAGATATACAGAAATGGCACCATCTCTTTCTTTGAAATTGATGGCAGAAAGAATAAGGTTGGTGTTTTATTTGTAATTTTATATTTTAATTGAAGATTTACGCTCAAAATCTTTGTCTCCTCGCCAAGTTATTTTTGGACCACAAGACGCTTTATTATGACACTGATCCGTTTCTGTTTTACGTATTGACGGAATATGACCAAAAAGGCTTTCGAATGGTTGGATATTTTTCAAAGGTTTGACAGATAGGATTTTTATTTATAGACTTTTGTAAGGAAAAAGAATCAGCTGATGAATACAATGTTGCATGTATTCTGGTTCTACCTCCTTTTCAAAAGCGTGGCTATGGTCGACTTTTAATTGAGTTCAGCTATGAATTATCGAAAATTGATGGAAAAACAGGATCGCCAGGTACATAAATTATTTAATTAAATGTGGGATTATTTTTTCATTGTTTCAGAAAAGCCTCTTTCTGATCTGGGATTTGTATGTTATTTTATACCCTATGTAGTGTGACTAAACATTCATATTTCTTTCAGCTTTCTTATCGAAGTTATTGGTTCCAAACAATAATGGAAACTATTTTGAATATTGTAAGAGAACAGGGCGATCCAATACCTTCACAAGGAGAAAATGGTGAGGAAGAGGAGGTAAGATATTTACTTTAATATGCTAATTGTAAATATCTTGAAATTTTAGGATACTCAAGTTTCTGTTTCAATTATGGATTTATGTGAACTTACAAGTATTCGGAAGGAGGACATCTTACAAACGCTTGAGGTAAGCGATAATTCTATTTCTATGCTGAACGCAGCATCTTTTTAGTTTTATGAAATCAACAATTATTTTCGAGGAGAATACGTGCTGACTTTAACTTATGAAATGATAGAAGCTTATCAGTAATTTATTTTACTTAAAAGACCCTAAACACTGTTAATATTAAGGAAATCCGTCGAAAAACGGCAGTTAAGAATTGACCCAAAATATATAAGATATGTTCCAAAGGACTGGTCGAAGTACAGACGTCAAATATAAATATTGTTTAACTAAATATTACATGTTTTGTGTAATTTGTATATATTTTGGAGTTATAATCATAAATACTTTTAACCAATTTTGTTAGTAACTTCCTTGAGCTGCTCATTTGTAAACGCAGTATTCTCCTCGTGTCCCTTATGTGGATTCAATTTTCCAGTCATCTTTAAATAAAGATACGAAAATAGCTTTTAGGTAATATGGTAATACCTGGTAATAAATCGCTACAATATCACCCCATTCAACCACAGTATCTAGGTTTAAATCTCGTGTTTTTCGATTTTCGTTTGTCAAAACTGAAAAAATCTTAACATGAATAAGATAAAACCGAACCTCGTTCGGCATCTTCTGTACCGACTTTGTACGTGGGGCTTTGACGTCCCTTTTAAATAGTAAATGTTAAAAGCAAATCAAACCTAAGTATCACCTGTTGCCCATCCATCGAGAAGGCATCTATATTCTCTTCATAACGAAGATCAAGCTGAGCCTTTTGTGTGCAAAACCGAACTTAAAAATATGGAACTTAAAAGTACGAGCTTAAGTATTTACGTTTATTCCTGTAGGCAACTTTGAGTACTACATAAAATTTAGTTAGCATATTGATGGGTGAGGGGGTGCCAGAGCGTTTATTCATTTGGCGGATAAGAATTGCTCGTCCAAATTTCCATTCTTTGTCTGATTGTGCCTGAATGCGCTGGTACGTATCGGACATCATTGCAATTAGTAAGTTGATCAAAACGATCAATGTTACCATCATGTATATAGTTATGCGCTGGACCTTCCCGGTCCAGGCACCTTCAGAGCGCCGTATGTGTGTGGGGGGAGATTTGGGAAGGGGTGGCGCAGAGGACTAAATTGACCAAGTAAAAACTAATTCATAAATATTTATTTTCATTTAAAGCATAATTTAAATGAGTAGTGTTTTAGTAATTGGACAGAATAATAACAGGGGAATATATTTCATGGACATTAACATTCGATAAAACTGAATAAACTGAGCTGGAGATGAAGACATAATGAAGTGGTTAAATAGAGGGAATAGTGGGTGGGATATAAGAAAGTTGATCGGACAATGTGTCTGGGAAAGATGGGAGGAAGTGTATAAAGTTGTTGACAAAAGGATAAGTGTAATTGTGATTAATGTTGGGAACGGAAGAAGGTGAACAATAATGGAGAAGAAAAGAGATAAAGTGTAAAGATATGCTGGGAAGGAATAAATGGAAGATAAATATAAACAGCTATGGGAAATATGGTCGGGGTCGGGAATAAATGATGGGGGAAGTATCGAGTCTCGAGTCCGGGGGTAACATCTCCCTGCCGCCAATAAGCGCGACCCTGCGCTTACGTAATGTTTTAATTTTTGGAGGATTGGGGGATTTGGGTTTAAATGGTGAGGTTATTTCGCCGTTAAAATGAGGGATTTTTAGGTGGGTGTTTATTTGGGAGTTTTCCGTTTGCTTTGGAGATCAAATGGTGTACTTACTTATTTAAGCACCCTTTGATGTTTAAATGAAGGGATATTGAAAGGGATCCATGGTTTTTAAAGACTCGATACTTTTGAATATTGGTAGAATTAAGTGGATTTGAGATAATATACAATAGATTTGAGAAAAATGATAAAATGTGGGATATTTGAATATAATCACAAAATTATTAATGTTTTATTTCGTATTTTCTTTCTTTGATTGGGCTTCTTTTCGATCATCTATTGTACTTCGCGTGGTTCCATATTTAGTTCATTGAAAGTTAGGCCATTTAATATTCTCCAACATTTTTAGTTAATCTGTAGTGCGAGATTACGCAATAAGTGTTTTTCGTAGTTAATGTTGAAGTAATAATTTATTTAGTTGAATGATGATATTTAGTTGAATAATATAATTTTATTGAATAATTTGCGGAATTTTTTGGAATAATAAGAGTAGGTTTTGGAAGTGGAAAATTGTTGAAGTGGAAAATCATTGGAAAATGAGTTTGGATAGTGGATTATTGTGTGGAAACTCATTATCCTAAGGTTAATCCTTTGGATAATGTGTGTGGTGATTGTGATTGTCTTATAGCTAGAACTCCATTGATTATTTTGTATCGATGAGAATTGGTTGATTTTTAAAAGGATTTAGAACTAGAATATTTCACTAATATTCGGAATTATTAGATGAATTGGTGTTTCATAGATTGGATCGTAGGCTGGGAGGTTTTGTGGTTAACAGGGTTTGAATTTCCTAATCAACAATTAGATAGAGAATTGGCTGATCTTTCTAATGGTATAATTGGATTTGTCAGGAAATAGGGATTTCAGAATTTAATGGATAGATATGAGATTAGGGGTGGTCTGATTTTTGACTTAGCTGGGATTTGGAAAGCTGGTCTGCCATTTTATAAAACATGAATTGTTTTATCTAATGGTTTATTTGGATTTGGTAATAGGTGGGTATTTTAGGATTAGATGGATTTAGAAATGGAAGTGTAAGTTTGGGATAATAGGGAGGTTTAGGGTTGGGATAAGCTCGAAATTAGATTAATTTCACAATTAATTCTAATGGAATGTTTTACTGGAATTATGGATGGATTGGAAGAGGATAAAAGTTAGTTTCGGGAATGTAGTGAAATGAGAATTTAGGATTTAATGCTGATGTTAATATAATTAACGTCAGTAAATTTCTAACGACAATTTGTTTAATTATGATTGATAATTAATTTGTAAAGGGGTTGGGATCAAGGGATTTATTGGAATTGCAAGGCAAGAGTGAAATAAAATAAGTGGGAAAATTAGGGAATAATTATCAATTAATATTAATACTGATTAATACTAACGATGTGTTTAATTTAGAAATTAATTGTCTTTGAATGTTTTTTTTAATTATAGGAAAAGGATGGATACTGATTTTTATTTAGGTATTATTATAGGATAATTCTCTATTGGAGTCGCAGCCTGAGGATTGATCTGAGAACGGACATGTTAATGTAATGGGCAGTTTTTACCCTAGTTAGCGCGCGCACAGGAAAATGTGTTTTGAATTATGTAAAGGACTATTGGATTTGTTTTATTTGCGCCGCTAAGGATTATTTTATAAAGATAGGAGCTTCTCAGGCTATTGGAAAGTGGACAATGTTTATTGGATGCGACTTAATGTTAAATGGACTTTGTTAATTTTAAAAAGGATTTTTTGATTTAATATTAAATGGATAAAACAGTATCCTTCCTTATTGTGTGAACATGGATTAAATTGGAAAAATTTTTGAGACTGCCAATTCACTTTCATTGAATATTTAATGAGAGGGAAGTAGTGATTTGTGTTAACTCGTACGGGGTTTTTGGTGGAGATAAAGTTGGAAGAAAAATTTTGTTCAAATTATATGTATTAGGGGGTATGTATTGTTAAAAATTTCAAAAATGGCGGTTCGAATCCTCCGTTAATGAAAATTCAACATTTATAATGTATAAAAATTTTTAAATTTTGAACTTTAAAATTAAAAAATTTTGGAAATTTAAATTTTTTGGGGAAGTTATTTTTATAATGGGGAGGGATAAAAATAAAAAAAATTTTTTTTATGAAAATTAGGTAGGTTAAAAATATGGATTTGATGAAAAGGGGAAGGAGATTCCAGTTGAACAGGATAGTGGTGGGTTATATAGGGGATAAATATTGGTGACTTTCGACGCCAATATCATCTTTCGTAATGGCTGTTATGGGATACGAATAATTTTTATATATAATTATTAGTGTTATGCTTGTTTTGCAATTTCAAAATGGTGGTTTAAGCCTCCATTAATGAAAGTTCAAATTTTTGTGAAATATTGATGAATCGGAATTATAGGAATAGAAAAATAAAAAAAACTTATCTTTCATAATGGATTTGTTTATTTGTTGAGAAGTGGTGATGCAAATACTGCGAGGTGAGAGAAGGAAATAAATCATCCATGAAATTAAGAATTTAAATTAAAAATAAATTATTAATTTGATGAAGGTGTGTTGATAAATAAAAATACGCCAGTAGTTGGAAGGGAACGAAAATAAGTAACAAGTGGCAGCAGGTGGATAAGAAGATAAAGACGATTCAATATTTCGTTTAGACAAAGACATTGGAGTCTTTGTGACGCCAATGTTTAAGTGGCGAAATAATGGAATTATGTAATTTATGATATTATGCAGGGGGTTGGGGAAAATTATTATATTGGACACTAAGGAAATAATTCATCCTAATATGTAGGATGAAGATGTGTTTATTCTTTAATGGGAAAGAGTAGGGAATAAGGATTAAAAATTTATCAAATGGAAAGGGAAGTGGGAAAATGAAAGCTAATTTCGGGGACGGAAACGGTGAATAGTGATAAATTGAAATTTGGTCGAATGGGAAGTGAGTTATATCCAAAAGGGAGAAAATCTTGGGAAAGGTAATGGGAAATACAGCTAAAAGTAAAAATTGATTGAAAGGGGGAGAAAGTCGGCGTTTAATTTTTCCTTTTGTGACTAATAGGACAATGGAGAAGAAAAGGAATTGGTGTTTCTCTTTAACGCCAATTCTGGAAGGTTTGGATTTAGGTGGAAAGGGAATGGGACAAAGACATTGGTGTTTTTAACGCCAATGTTCGGGTGTAGGATAAAGTAAAGGAATTTTGTAATTATTTTTGGAAATTAAGGCATGGAACACTATTTATTGTAATATAAATTTTAATGAATTATTTATCCTAATAGGATAAAGATTTGGTTAAATTTTTAAAGGAGAAGAGAAGGAAAAAATATGGTTGGAGAAAAGAAAGCATTGGTGTTTTTACAACGCCAATGTTAGAGTGGGAATTAAAGGGTGTAAAATAATGTGAAGAAAAATAATTTTAGATAGGTTTGGCGACGACAAATCATTAGTGTTTTTATAACGCTAATGTTTTCTATATGTTTTACTGGGAAAGTAACATGATGGGATTTATTGGAAAACTACTAATTATGTACATTGTAAAAATTTAACTATTGAAAAATTTCATACTGAAAGGATAAAGAGTTTTTATTTTCTGATGGGAAAAAGGAGGGAATGGAATTGAAAAAAAATATTAAAAGGAAGAGGAAATGGCGGAAATCAAAAATTAGTACTATTAACTTATGGGACAATGAAAGGAAGGAAAAATATGTTTTTTTATATGGGTGTAGGGGAATAGGAGAAGACAGCATTGGTGTTTTTTAACACCAATGTTGTGTGGAATGTTTAGCTTCGGAAAAGCGGGGAAAGGAAAAGAATTGATTATAAATGAAACTATTAAAAATTTTATTTTTTAATAGAGAATCGAAGAAATTAAATCTGGGGAAAGTAACGATGAATATGGATAAAAAGAAAAATTGGGCTGAGTGGGAGGGGAATTATAACCGGGGGAACTAAACCTTTGGGAGGGGATCGGGCTGTTAATAAAAGAAAAAAAGGGCTGGAAGGGGAACCATAGCCAGAGGGGGAAAATAAAACCATCCGGTGCTACCAGTTATGCGCTGGACCTTCCCGGTCCAGGCACCTTCAGAGCGCCGTATGTGTGTGGGGGGAGATTTGGGAAGGGGTGGCGCAGAGGACTAAATTGACCAAGTAAAAACTAATTCATAAATATTTATTTTCATTTAAAGCATAATTTAAATGAGTAGTGTTTTAGTAATTGGACAGAATAATAACAGGGGAATATATTTCATGGACATTAACATTCGATAAAACTGAATAAACTGAGCTGGAGATGAAGACATAATGAAGTGGTTAAATAGAGGGAATAGTGGGTGGGATATAAGAAAGTTGATCGGACAATGTGTCTGGGAAAGATGGGAGGAAGTGTATAAAGTTGTTGACAAAAGGATAAGTGTAATTGTGATTAATGTTGGGAACGGAAGAAGGTGAACAATAATGGAGAAGAAAAGAGATAAAGTGTAAAGATATGCTGGGAAGGAATAAATGGAAGATAAATATAAACAGCTATGGGAAATATGGTCGGGGTCGGGAATAAATGATGGGGGAAGTATCGAGTCTCGAGTCCGGGGGTAACAATATGCCGAAAATTGCTTTCAATACAATTTTGGCAAAATCAGGAACAAGATGTAATGGTGGCCTTTAATGTGTAAATTTTTCATAAACAAATAAGAGGAACATGCTATCTGGTTCAACAAGTCCAAAAAGCGAGAAAAATAGCATTTCTAATGTCTGACCCGGCGAGGCAAGTCTGAAATTTAATATGCCGAGTTTATAATAAAACGGTAGTCTGCAACTAATACCTCATCAACTCAGCACTGTCTTCATCAACTGGCTGATAGGCTGGCTGAACTGAAAAATAACAAAACGAAGAAAAAAATAGAACCTGAAAAATCGAGGTAACATGAAGCGTGAAGCCAGCAACAAAAAGCATTAGAATGACCAAAAATCTTGTTAGGTCATACATCAGATCTGATGAAATTATTTTGTAAAATCTCTAAACGTTACCGCGAATAATGATTGCCCAAGGACCGAATAAATGGTGAACTGTTAAAAAATCAAGAAACTCTACGAATGCGAAGAGTAATGCAAATGCTAGCAACTGATTCTTCTATATTTAAGTTGTTTATATCGCAACATTTTAGCTTAAAATACCAGATAGAGCATTGTGCGTGAAAAGTGCAATTTTTCATCACTATCCAAGTGTGTTAAATAGAAAGCGGGCAATAAAAAAGCCAAAATATGAACTGCAATGGCAATTGCAGCTAACACGAGTATCAATACCTTTAAACAATATTGTTTTATAATTCTCTCTACCATCTACCTTCACAATTCCCAGTCCTGAACCTCCACCTATTGTTGAGAGCTCTGAAACTAAATTCCCAGAAAGCCATAATAAAAGCATCCATTCAACAGGGTTAGGTACTACAGAAGTAACCTTAAATTAAGTTAAAATTGGCAGAAGGGGATTTGACCTATACCTCATACATTTTATGAGTAATATTAAGTACAACAATCGTGAGTAAAATAGTAAAATAAATATGAGAAACGATATGGCAGACAAATTTTATAAAAGGTGCTCGACCGATCCGACTGTCCAACGGTAACGAAAAGTAGAACCACGCGGGAGGGCAAATCAACACAAAGAAAGTAAATGCCAAAGTTTTCCCAAAGGACCAGTCAATGCCGCCCATCCTTTAATCTGAATATTTTCAGTTAAAATTTCCAATTTACCATATTTCCGTCAAATAGCGCTGAACTGAAGCGTAGGAAACAACTTCCTTCTGAACAAAAAATGTCAGCCTTATCTTTCGAAATAAACTAAAAATTCATTGCCTGTTCATTTTCTATCAGTACATCTAATAATGGTCTTCCTCTATGATCTTTTGCCTTAAGCAACAACGCAGCATTATATTTAGCTGCTGAAATACCAAGTAGCTCGACTGCCAAATTTTCCGCAAAAGTGGCAACGTTACTCTGCAATGTTGCTTACTTACATATCCCATTTTTATGACTTACTAAATCTTTAGCTCTTTCTTTTTCCTTTTCACTCATTTCACGATAAAGACTAGACAATTTCACTGCTGTATCAATAGGTGCCGGACTTTGAAGAATAAATTCCTGTAGCGGTTGATTCTCATTCCCTTTACCACAAACCATAAGATCGAAAATAAACTAATAATTTTAATTTTTAAATTCAACAATTTAAAGAATTTAATACCTTCCTATCTTCCATAAGTTGATGAGTATCATGCTTCTGCTTAAGCAGAAAATGCAAACATTCTATCTAGATAAATTGTTAATGTTATTAATGATAAATATCTCTAAACGTGATTGTTGGCTGCTGCAAAGCATAGCGGAACTTTTCCATCTTTTGTTTCGGCTTGAGCATCTGCCGAGCTGTTTACAAATAACTTGACAACGTCTAAATGACCAGCCTTTGTGGCATAATGCATTCCTGTCCAGCCATTCTGATGAATATATTAACAAATTTAAAAAAAAACATCAAAATTTTGATTAACTTGATCCATGACATTTATATTGGATCCTTGTGCGATAAGCAAGGAGACCATCTCTGAAATACTGAATTGCTTGAAGTTTATAAATAAAAATAACCTCTTTTTCCATTAACCGAAGCCAAATGCAAGGGTGTTCCTTAAAACAGTTAAAATTTATTAAATAAAAATAATCAAATTTACTTCCTCGCCAATCTTTTGCATGTTGCTGTTGAGTACTGCGTGACAGCAGCATTCCTACTACAGCAATATGACCTTAAAAATTTTTATGCTACAATTATGACTTAATAAAAACACCTTGTTGCGCTGCCAGATGAAGTGGGATTATGCTCTAAGTAAAATGAAGTTAAATGTTGATTATATCAAACCATAGTTGTCGTAGCTGCATCAACCTGAACACCCTGATTTAGCAGCATCCTGACTAGACCTACATCAATTTTATACTTAGTTAAAACTACAATTCGCTTATTAATATAAGACATACTGTCATGTCCTGCTTGAGCAGCCAGGTGTAATGGAGTGAACCCATACTAAAAATAATTCAAAAATTGCGAAAATACCTATTTCAACAATGAAAAATAACCTCTGTAGCAAATTCTTTAACTACGAAGTGATTAAAGGTAGGTGGTTCAGATCTGACACTTGCTTGTATGTGTTTTATCATCTCATTGATAAAATCCGAATGCCCCTTATAGGCTGCAACATGGAAAGCATTTAGGCCCGTCTATGTTTGAATATTAGAACAATCACGAAAATTTCTACCTTTTTAGAGCAACGTCGCCAATATTTCTTGTCAAAACAAGCCAAAATTGGTACATGACCATTCCATGCAGCTAAACTAAGAGGAGTCTGAAAAATTTATTTTAATTTTTTCATAAAAATTCTATCAAAATTTAACCATTCCGTTAGCATTCTCATCCTCTGGGCTAGCCCCATTCTCAAGGAGTATCTTTACAATGCGAGAGTGACCCCCTGATGCTGCCATATGCAGAGTAGTTGCTTCCAGTATTTTTGTTTTAGCATGTATAACCATAGCCTTAAGAGCTCATTAAATAAACACTAAAACTGATTTAGACCTTGTCTATCATCATTAACTCTCTGACCTAAAAATCAAAATACTTTTAATTACTGATTTAGCCATATAACCACTGCAAGACTGCCTTTCATTGCAGCAATATGAGCACAAGTAAATCCACTGTGATCAACTGCTGTTAAAACAGCATGATTGTTCTGTTTCATTTTCAGAAACAATTTAACCACGTCCGGATAGTCATTCTGACAATATTAAATATGTAGTATAAAATTGTAGTAAAAGCACCTCTGCTGCCAAATGTAACGGGGTCTGCCCCTTATCATCTTTGGCATTGGGATTAGCACCAAATGCTAAAAGTGTCTGTGCAACGATTAATTGTCCAAATTTGGCAGCAAAATGAAGTGCTGTTTGGTTGTTCAGTGTTATGGCTTCGAGGCTCGCTCCATGCTCCTTAAAAATACTATATTCTTCTAATAATTATTACTCTACCTGAACAAGCATTGCTACTAACTTTGCATGTCCATACTGTGCGGCTAAATGCAAGGGAGCTTCTCCGTTTTTCGCCTTACTTAAATGTTTGTGTATTCAGACCATATTTTCTTAACCTGTTAACAAAGGCCTTGTATTTCAACAACAGTCTTGTCAACTCTATATGACCATTTGCAGCGGCTAAATGTAATGCCTACAAAATCTGTTATTGAATAAGCTTGTTAATCGAACCGTACGGCCACACTCATCGAAGACGTCAATTCTAGCATGGTGTTGAAGTAGAATACGTGAAACACCGACATGTCCACGAGCGCAAGCTTCAAGTAAGGGCGACCAACCATTCTGACATATTATGGGAAATTATTTAAAATCAAACAGACAACTTTGGATTTTTTATTTTGTACAATCTGAACAGATCCAGGCCCGATTTTGTTTACCTATACGAATAAAATTTCCTGCTTTTAATTATAATAATACCATAGCCAAAAGAACACCTTCATTCCCTGAACGAGCACACATGTGCATAGGTGTCTCTAGATTCTAATAAAACGGAGTTAAAGTGATTTGGGATCTACTCACATTAAGTGTTTGTTTTTCACAATCCCCGCCTGAGTCCACAAGTGTTGAAACAATTTTAGTATCTTCTTCAATAAAATGATTCTGATCTGGCATAATCTGACTAGCATAATGGACACTGCTCTGTCCGTCCTTTATAAAGAAAAGTTAGATTCACGTGAAATTAACGACCTCTGTCAAAAGGTTTACATATTCTCGAATCTCATGACTATCTTTGCCAATCTTTTCTAATAGTAATAATACTACGGGAAGGTGACATTGTTTTGAGGCCAAATGTAGAGGTGTTTCACCTATCTAATGAATTAAAATAAACATTGCAAATGTTGGACCTTAGTACAATTTACCTTCGATTTCAATTTAGGATCAGCGCCCTCTGCCAGCAGCAAACGAACCATTTCTTTGTTACCTGTACGCGCGGATATATGTAACGGAGTCATCCCGTCAGATCGACGTACGTTCGGCTGCGCTCCGCTCTTTAAATATATTTGTAAATGAAAAAAATAAAATTTATTTTTTACAAATAACAACATTTGTGCACACTCAATATTTCCACTCGGCAAGCCAGCAGCTACATGCAAAGCTGTCTGAAAATTTACATATATGTAGTAAATTCGTATAACAATTAACCTCGCCAATCTGTCCTCCTTCAATGTGTACATCGGCTCCGAACCCAAGAAGCGTTTCTACAACCGCTGCTTGTCCGGATTGGACTGCTACAGTCAATGCGGTATAATTATCCTTAAAGAATAATTATATCAAAAATTTGTTCAGAATTACCCTAGTAGCAATATCCACTCGAGTACCCCTCGCTAACAGCATCTGAACATATTTGAATAAAATAAATAGGAAAGGCTAACCTTTACAACATCATTGTACCCAGCAGCCGCTGCTGCATGTAGCCCAAGCGCTCCATTCTTATTGGGCATATACAAAGGTACCCCACGTTCTAAATTATGATTCATTAAATTTCTTAAATGAAACCAACTTAGAAAAGCCAGTGCCGTATCAGCGTGTCCTTAATCGCTAGTGGATAATTTTATAGCCAACAATTAAAATAAACCTGCTGCAGAAGCAATATGCAAAAGAGTACTGCCATCACATGTTCTAGCTCTAATTGATGAACTGTTTTAATTATGATAGTTAAGCTATACATATTTTTAAATCACTGACCCAAATTTGTCGATGAGAGTTTCAACAATTTGAGTGTAACCTTTTTCAGCAGCAACATGCAATGGAGTTTTTTCCTCCTTAATTTGATACAGTAAAAAAAAGTACTACAAGTTTTTAAATTTAAAATCACACATTGTCTGCTATGTTTGCATTTCCGTTTAATTTCCACATCGTTTTAAGCATTTTTTCATCACCGAGCATAGCTACCTTATTAAGTATTAAAAGTTCCTCGCAAAATCAAATTAAGATACCTCATGAAGAGGTGTTCGACCCTGATTATTCTGTGTATTAACCTCCTCTCCACCCCCATTTTGCACAATAATTCGTACAAATTCATCACCTAAATCGTATGCATAAATAAATGAGACCTAGTTGATATTTTCGAATAGGTTTTAAAACATGAAAAAATTGCCTCTGTGTACTGCTAGATGTAGTGGAGTGTTGCCGTCCATGTCTTTCGCACTAATTTGGTTTTTCGATTCTTTTTGCAACAAAAAGTTCACGGCTGCCATATTTCCAGCACGAATAGCAAAATGTAGAGGAAGATTACCGTTTTTGTCAGATGCAGTTCTGCAGCCAGGATTTACATTGATCAACGTTTTCAGGATAGCAACTGCACTGGCTGAGCGTCTCTCAGATGCAAAATGAATCGGCAATCGGCCTGCCTGTTTAAATTTTTTAGAGAAAATGCCCATTTTGATTAATATAACCCCAGGTCTTGAACTATCCAGATTTTTTTCGAGAAGATAACGCAACATTGTTTCAGTTCCCCACATTGCGCAAACATGCAGTGCGCCCAGTCGTTCCTTAAATATATACATAATAATGTAAACCCATGGTCTTTGTTAGACCTTTGTAGTAACATAAATGTCAGCTCCCTGCTCAACAAGCATTTTTAAAACGTCCATCTCTCGGGATTTAATCGCTAATAGAAGAGCCGTATAACTTAAAATTAGTAATGTAAAAACGCGGACGCAATCTTGTCTACCCTTCTGCGTCAGCCAATGTTAGGTCGAAAATTTCTCCGCTTAAAAGTAAATTTTTAACAGTCTCCCATTCACCCTTCTTTGCTGCAAGCAGAAGACCTGTGCTACTGTCCCCGCCATGAATTTGCAAGGATTCTAGCTCAGCGATTTCTCTCATTTCCTCTTCACTAAAATTTTGTTTTCGTTGTCCGAAAACTACATCGTCTTCAAAACCATAGCTTTCTCTTAATTAAAATAACGTTAATTTATTGAGAAGGGAATGAACCGATTATTTGACAAGCCAATAGCTTCAAGGTTATCATCACTCCCACTAAAAATACCGATTTTAAAATCACCACTTTTTATTTCCTCGTCTTCACTATTCGTTTTATTTTTTGATTTCAGACGTATTCGTTCTAACGATTTTCCTAGAATTCCATAGCGATACTCCTCGTCTGAACTATCTACTATTGTGATTCTTCTCCGTTGACCATCAATTATTTTGCTTCCTTCTATTGTTTCTCTTCCTTTAGTTGAAGCATTCGTAAATGAATGTCTACGCTGTCGATTTCCACGTAAAGCACTAAAAATATGACTAATAAACTCTAACGTATAAAAGATACTTGCTGAGAATTCCATTCCTGTTACGAAGCTCCCACTCTTCAGGACTATATTTTGCACCATTATCTCGGTGAATCGTGAATGATCCCCTATGATTTGAAGGGATATTAGGTACGGAAACAAGTACAGCTGTTTCGCTGGCTGCCACAATTTCAGGATCAATTGTGCTAACCGTAACGTTAGGCAAATTCTCCATATGTAATAAATATTATTTCAAAAGTATAACTTTTATAAGCAAATCTTTCGTGTTGATATTGGTGAAAAAAATGTATTTAGTTAGGTAAGTGAAAATAAAATTTAAGCTGGATTTTAGTATATGAACAATTTAAATAATGGAAAACCAAAAAGTTTAACGCTCGATTTAACGTCCAATCCTCCTTTCAGAAATTGAAAAAATAAAAGTGTTTGGCACTTTTTAGTAATATTTGAGTTATTATTTTGACTAATAATAGCTGTGCCACATCGAATAAAAACACTATTGTCTCCATCCACCTTCACTTACAAAATGGACATTATTATAGTTTCACCCCTACCACAAACCAATTTTGAGCAGCAATTTTCTTCGACCAACTTTAAAAAATGACCAATAATGTAAAAATACTTAAATTATTTATGCTAATTTTTTTAATTTAAAAAGTATTAATCCAATCAATTTAAACAATAAGTATACAGCTGATTTGACCGACTTTTCACCCAAAAGAAAGGAATTCTTTCCATTTAGATTAAATATATAGCTTTAGTTATGATGATTGGATTTTATTACATTTATAAATTTGGGTTGTATTATGTGCTTGTGAGAATGCGACATCCTAATAAAAGCGAGCGCTACCTTTCGTTTAATCCTCTGACTATATATAGCCGGAAGAAAAACGAGAGAAAATCTCCTTCCAAAAATCGAGCAGATTCATCCACAACAGATAAAATTCCCTTCTATCCTCAAATCTCAACCAATCGCTCGCAATTTTTTCTTCATTTGTTATAGCAGTATGTATTTTCATTTCTCAATTATTTGTTATTAAATAGTAAAATTCTAGATGTTACGTTCACTACTTGCTTTTAGCAAGGTGTCCATAACAATTGTAATATTATTTTGTTCATTAGTCATCTCCAGATGCGCAATCCCCCAGAATGTTGACTTCTTTCGGGTTTGTACTTTTCTTGCACTTGTAAAACTTTGATATTTTAGTTTGATTTGGATGCAAATCGTTCTTTGCGTACACCACGTCAAGAACCTTCAACTGGTTCGCAAACTGAAGCTCAAATTCCAGGTTCATCAGTTGCTTCAGCTCCTTTATTCCAGCCTATCAACAATGATTTGCCTTCTCAGGTATTACTCAAATCTATTACATTTCAATTTTGCTTTATTTTTAGTTCAAGTTTTCTGAAAAAGACAAGGAAGCTGTCGACAAGGCTACAACGTTCACAAACTCTTTATTAGAAAGACTTGGCCTGGCGAGTAATCAAAAAGCAGATAATCAAAAGGAGCTCCGCAGGCATCCCGCACCTGCATTCTATCAGACAGATGATCTAACTGGGCTGGGTGCCGATTTAGCTTCAAATAGGATTGATTTACAAGTGCGTAATTTTTTTATTGTTTCTATTTTTAATTTAAGGGATTGGCAAGTGGACAAATTCCAGGCTTGGCGCCGGTAATATTAAAATATTGAAATATTCCAGAAACTATAATTTTCAGATTCCAGTACCGGGGTTTGCTGGTCCACAGGATGCTCCTACCGTTCCTGGTGTGAATACTATTCCTGGTCTAAGCAATTTTAACTATATTGTTGGGCAACTTGTACCTCAAATGATTCCTCCTACTAATACATTATTAGGTTCATTATTTCTACTCATCCGACATTACTAATATATTTTTAGGGTCATCCATTTCACGTCTTTTGCCCAAGGATGCAACAAAAAATCTGGCGAAGAATGTATTTAGAGCAGTTCATCCTGCTGCTGAAAATGTTGATGTAGCTCGAATGATGGGTCGCTGGTTCCAGGTCGGTATTTTTATTGTAAATCGTAAATTCAAAAACTACTAAGGTAATTACAAGTCCTCATGTTATTCGTGAAGCTTGTACTGTCTCACACTTTGGCGCCCTTACTAACAACACATATTCTGCAACATTTACTATTCTCAAGTTCTACAGAGAGGGAAATTCAAACGGGCCACCAAGATTCTCTCTGGGTTATGGTTTTAAGGCTGGGGATACAGGACAATTCTTACTTCATTCAAGTAATTCGCCTGACGTGAGTCATTTTATAATAAAACAGACATTAAACTAACAAAAATATAATTTCGGTAAACACCTTAATTTATATCAGGCTGAACCTTTTTGGGTGATCAAGCTAGGACCATTGAATGAGTATAACCAATATGATTATGCGGTATGTTAACATTAAAGTATAATCACACTTTCAACTTAACGGATATTTAAAGGTTGTTTCAAATTGGGTTCGCTATCCTGTTTTCGTGATTGCTCGTGATCCAGAACGATTTCATCAATCCCATATGAAGCAGGTAGCGCAAAAATTGAATTTTTAACCAATTCTTGATAAACTATTGTGTATTATCTATTTTAGGTACTTCAATTCCTAGAAGATAACAATTATATCAATGTTGTTACTAAAGCATTCAACTTGATCTCACCAGTTGACTATTCACAGTTAGTAAAATTATTAAAAAGATGTTTGTAATTTAAAAACAATTTAAACAGATGCCAGTATACTCCAACATTTTCTGGAGCTGGCTAACGAGAAGGCTTAACAATCCTGTTATGATAATTTATTTTTTATATTTCACTTTAAATTTGTACATTCATTCTAATCATGTATTATAAACGTGTTATCATATATTTTTCAAATCTCGCCTCAAAACCTTTCGATCTCGAGACCTTGAATCAGTCGAGATTTAAGAGTTATGATCCTGCTCTGAATCGGCTGAATGAGAAGCCAGGGCTGAACAAGTTCGTACTCAAATGTTGATACTCAACTGCCTCGCTCTGACATTTGAGTGTCGAAGTGAAATTTTCAGGGTTTCCGTCATGTCGTTAAAAATTTCCTTCTAATTTCTAGGTTTTTATTACGTTCTACATACTACGACTTTTATGGAACATTCATGTGTAAACTTTCGTGACATTGGCATTACTACTTGGTTGACAAAACAGCTCGAAGAATTAAATTTAAGACATCCTACGCCTGTACAAATAAATTGTATTCCTAAAATTCTTGACGGCTCTGATGTACTCGGTTGTGCTAAAACTGGTACTGGAAAGACACTGGCTTTTGTTTTACCAATATTGCAACAGGTTTCTTAATTTACTTTCATGTCAGAGATGCATATATCTTTCAGCTTTCTTCTGATCCTTTTGGCATTTTTGCATTGATTCTAACACCCACAAGGGAACTAGCTTTTCAAATCGGTGACCAGCTTAATGCTTTGGGTAGGCAGTTGAATTTGAAATGCAGCATAATAGTTGGTGGACGGCATCAAATGGCTCAAGCACAGGAATTAGTACGCAGACCACATATTGTTATAGCAACACCAGGTTTGATCAATAATCAGAAATACATACTTTCATTAATTTTATCTAGGTCGTCTTGCTGATCATCTACAAAGTGACCAGCTTGGAATAGCGCGCCTTTTGAGCACAATCCGTTTTCTTGTTTTGGATGAGGCAGATCGACTTTTAGATCCAGCTTATGCGCTTCAGGTTTTTATCTCCTTGATACATTTACTTCTTTAGCTTAAAAATATTTTGGAATCGCTGCCCAAAGAGCGACAGACGCTTCTCTTTAGTGCAACAATCACTGACGCTCTAGATAAACTTCATCAGGTTTTATCATTATCAATAATATTGACGTTCTTGTTATCTTAAATTTTATAGCTTTCCATTCAGAAGCCATATTTTTTTGAAGAGAAGGACCAGATACAAACAGTAAAAGGATTGGAGCAGCGTTTTGTTCTTTGTCCACACACGTAAATTTTTGGCTCTTAAATTTTATAAAATTTAACCTAAAAATCAATAATTTAAGATTCATTGATGCTTATTTAGTCTACATAGTCAAAGAGGTTCGATTTAATAAATTATACTAATTGTCAAGTAATATTCAGTTTTACACAAGCCGAGAGTCGTCTTCTATCTTAGTATTTGTCAAAACATGTCGTGAGTGTCAAACACTTGCTCTTATGTTTAAGAAGCTTGGATTCGAGGTGCTAAAAACTAATTTTCAAGATTTATTTTTACTTGGATTATTAATTTTCAATTGCCATTTTAGGTCGGTTCTCTCCATTCGGAAGTTCTGCAAAGCCTTAGAATGTCATCTCTAGCTCGTTTTAGATCTGGTCGAATTCGTATTATGATTTGTACGGATGTGGCAGCAAGGGGTTTGGACATTCCTCATGTAAGTTTAATACTTAAACTTGCCGAAATTATTTATTAGGCAATTATTTTTATAGGTCGACTTGGTAGTGAACCATAATGTGCCTCGTTGCCCCAAAAGTTATTTGCATAGAGTGGGTCGTTCAGCACGAGCTGGCCGTTTCGGAGCTGCCGTGACATTTGTTACACAACATGATGTGCTTCTTTTGCGGTCGATAGAGGTTATTTGCTTTGTTATTTTAATGTCTTATAGTTTTTATTTTTCAGCAAGTTATTGGGGAAAAAATGGAACAAATACAAGTGCCACATCACGAAGTAACTCTTTATGCAGCCAAAGTTTTGGCCACAAAACGAGAAGCAGAAATTCGTTTGGAAAATCAAGACAACAATAGTGATGAACGGAAAGAGAATTGGCGCAGGAAAGAGTTGATTTTGCAAGGAATGGATGATAAATTAATTGAAAAAGAGATTAGCCGTTGGAAGGATAATCGAAAGTCAAAGCCAATATTAAGAAGAAAAAAACAGAAAAAGCGATTGAATAAATGATTCCGGTTTGTTCTTGTTATTTATTTTTATTTTGTTCAAGTCATAAATTACCATTAAAATTCTTACTTTATTATTCCTTATATGTATGATAATAGTCTTGTACAATATTTTTGTTTTAATACACTAGGTCTTATGTATATTTTTATTTTTTACAACTAGAAATATCAGAACCTTTGAAGATTTCAAGAATGACCAATTCTGTTACAACTGCTCCAAGTGACTTTTATTTTATACGATCGAACATTGACCTTAACACAGTATTATTTTTACTTTTTCCATTGCTATTACTATAATACAATCTTTTTTAGATAAAGCCGATGGGGACGGGAGATTTGGTGAGGATATTCAACGATTTTTTGGTTACCTCGACTAATTTGTTGGACTCATTCTGTTCTAAATTTGAAGATAATGTTATTGCTTTGGAGGCTAGAATAGATTCTGTTGAAAGGTACTTACTTCTCCTAGAGCATAAACTGGCTCATGTCTCATTTGATGCAACACAAGACGTTTGTTATGTAGAGACCAAAGATGAAAATGAAAAGTCTACAAATTTCGATGAATTGTTAGACCTCAATGAAAATCAACAACTTAGCGAGTCATTAAAGACAAAAGAAGATCATCAACCTGTTGAGCCATTAAAGAATAACAGAGAAAATGAGACAAAAGCTAAGGATCATCCAATATTTGGAAAGTACTTTCGAATGTTGAAAATGGTAAATATTTCTTAATTAAAACAATTTTTAAATTTTAATATAGGGTGTTCCCGAGGCTGCTGTTAAACAGAAGATGCAATCGGAAGGAGTCGATCCTGAAATTTTGAGGTTTATTTTTCATTTAAGATTTTTGGGAATTGTTGAATTTATATTCTTTCATTTTAGTGTGCCCGATAAAATTTTCAATACAAATTAGGTTTCGTGATTAACATTGAGTGAAAAAAAATGAATCTATCATGCATGCATGTTTCACTTTAAATAATTGCATAAAACTATTTTTTCTTTTATAAAATTTTTAGAACTTGTTTTTATACTTATTAGTTTTTTGTTAATTTAATCAAAATGTTATATAATTATTTCAACTTTTTAGGAACAGACTATGGACAATATACAGCTAGCACAGAATATATCTACAATTTCAGCAGATTTTCCTTTCATTTATCTTCACAATGAAATGGTTAAGTACTTCCAAGAGAGAAATAAAAGTGTTGTTAAAGCCAGGGAAAGGTGGATGCAGCAATTGAAGCTATCAGATTCCTCGGACATTTTTACAGGATCGGATGTCTCAATATTACCTAACCAAATTTTTTCCCATGTAAGTATGTTGTTCTTTAAATGTTTTGATCCTTATTTTCTGCCAAAATTTAAGAAAAATGCAGAGACAAGATTGGAAGCTATGGGTTTCCGTGTTGGATTTGTATTGGCTGAAAAATTTTCCAAAGATATGTCACGGTTTGCCAATGAATTGGATAGGATGAAGTTTATCTGCAAAGAGTTTTGGATCTCAACATTTGGAAAAGGTATGATCAAATAATTTTCATAAAAGAAACAGGAAGCATTTAAGGTGTGAACAAACTCAGTACTAACCATCAGGTTTTTCTATTATTTTTTCATATTAGACTTTAATGCTTTTCTTTTCAGAGCATTTATATCATTCAAGATACTGATTTTTGTACACTTTCACCATTTTCTGATGGAGTTCAATACGTCTCTGACTGCATTCCTTTCATGGCGCTTCCGGTTGGAATTGTTCTTGGTGCTCTCGACAACCTAGGAATATGTGCAACAGTGACAGTACATGTGGAAAAACTTCCTAGTGTCAAATTCAATGTGCAAATGATTAAATGAAGTACTTGTTTTTATGTTTGCTTTTATAAAAATTTCATTTTTGAAGGTTTTCCCATTTATAGATATAAATTTGTTTTAAAGACATAAATTTAAAAACATAATTTTCGTCGGTCAATCTAATAACTTGGTATTATTTAGTTTAGAATTGCACTTTTTGGGTTGTCGCTATTTTAGTTTGGCATCTAAAATAATTAAGATATTTGAACACGCGCTATTTTAATTCAAACAGAACACACCTATAAGAATGTTACTTAAAAATATAGAATTTCTAGACCCTTCCACACCGTTAAATAAATGAATTTAACGTGAAAGAAATGTAAATAAACAAATGCTTTACGCGCACTGGCACAAGTTGGAGACCTCTTACAGAGAATAATTTTAGGTTGGTAAACAAATAAAAATTGGCAAGTCGGTGAATAGTTGAATTACTTAACTTCAATTATAATAAATACATTGATTAATTCAACCCCTTCCACACTAGTTGAAGCTTCCCTTCTTAAATTTTTATTATATATACAAATAGTGATTTTTTATTAGTTTTGAACGAGGATAAAGGTAAATGGTGAGAATTGGAAATTCAAAACTTTATTTTTGACAAAAAACTAAAATTAAAAATATTCCAGTTTTAAAAATTTATTGTCTTCATATTAATCTTATAAGTGAAGAAGTATTAGGACATGCAACGGAGTAACTCAATAACCAGAGAAAATGGTGGAAGCAATTTGCATGTTGGAATTGTTAACAACGACCCTCGACAAAGAAAATTCTCAATATCGGCGTGTCGACGACATTCTATTGAGCTTAATGAGAACCAATTCATGCTCATTATTATGTTCAGGTACTTCTGCTTATATAATGATGAATAGACGGAATGTCTGATATTTACAGTAATGCTGAGACAAATGAAAGGATTTCATACAAACAAGATGGTTCGCGTTTTGGCGCTTCGCAACTTACTCTTAAATTTGCGACGAACTCCCTCTACAAAATTTTCGTCAAGGCAAGGCCTGCACAGGATTTTGTGTAAGTGATACATATCAACAATATACGTAAATATTGCTAACAAAGGACTCTGAACATAGGTGGTAGTGAGCTTAAATTGATTCAAGTAGATGCAGATTTTGGCGAATATGCTGCTGTTTGGGTATGTCTTGTAAATACAGACAAACAACTTTATTGTATAGAACACTTCCGACAAGACACCAACAAAAAAAGGGACTCGACAGGATATTCAATTCATTCTCGTGGGCGTAAGTTTTACAGAAAATTTGAAAAATATCTTAAATTGTTTTAGGATGGACATAAAACTTTGAACAAAAATATACAAGTAAAGTTCTATCCGCGAAGCGATTCTCACGCTAGCTGGGGTCAGAAGTTGGACCAGATTACTTGGCACTGTGAAGTTGATGAATTTGGAGCGGTGAGTGTAACGGAGGAACAGACTGTTTAAAACATGAAAACAGATCAATTTTAAATTCAATGTTTATCGTTCAAACAATTATATCAATATTTGCAATGCCTCTTTCGGCAAAAAATCGGTGCCTTATCAATCTTTTTGTATGTTTCAGGTGTTGCTCATGTTTGTCTTCTCCCTCGGCTCTATTAGACGCCCAAATTTCTTTAAGAGTACGCTGCTTTAAAGAGTCATCATCAGTTCCCTGAATGTTCCTAAAATTGTCTATATAAAAATAATTTTCGTAATATTGAACTAACCAAAAGCACTTCACTGCTTTATTTCCAAGCAGTTTTTCTATAGTTCGCCAGCTGAAGCGGACTAACGGGGAAAATCCAAAGAGTGAGTCCAAAGCTTTTGAGATGTAACATTTCGTCATTGGATCTATGCAATGCGAAAATTGTCTTTCGTATCCCATTATATTTTTCTTTACCTGATGGATAACCAGAGCCAATTCCTTCTTCCGGTGAAGTAAAACCATCCAGAATCTCGTTAGAAACACGTCGGTCACGAGTCACTTTTGCAAAAATTGAAGCAGCACCAACAATTGGGAAGATCGAATCAGCCTTTTTTGAAACAGTTATTTTTACTGAAGGGAAGTGTGACTGTAAAAAATGCTGAAAAGTTTCTTCTTTGACTCCAACCAAGTCAACAAAAATCTATGAAATAAGTGAAACAAATTCATTTTAGGCAGAACCTCTTGTATACAAATCCTTTGAAGTGCATGTTGTATTAAACCAATGATGCAGTTATGAGATATTTCATTAAGCGATAGGCGCGTCCTACGTTGCATCTGAGCACTTATTGTCCGGGGATGAACAATGCGTAATGAGTATGTAACAAACTGAAACTTCATGTAAATAATAAAATAGCACAAAAAAACCTCAGATGCTTCCATTTTGGTAATAACTTTTTCCCTTTGTGATCTACTAAGTATTTTCGAATCATTCACGCCTAGAATGAAGCAATATTAGACTTCAAAATATGCTGAATACCCAAAGATTTGAGATCCTCCATCTTGTCAGCAGGTACAATAGCACAACCATAGACCATCGGTCCAAGAACTGACCCTCTTCCTGCCTCGTCGATACCTAGAATGCATGGTGCTCCGGTATTGAAATTCAAAAAATTGTCAGCATCAATAGCCTCAAAATCAAGAAAGGCTTCTCTCTCCATTTGTTTCTCGTAATACTAGATAAATTCCAAAAAAAAACAATATTAACCCCATAATTATCAAACAAAAATATGTAGGATCAAAGATAATAGGAAGATAGCTAAAAATAAACCATAAATATGAATAACAGCTTTAACAAATTTATTTTATAACCAAACAGAACATCAACAAAAAGTTCGGTTTAAATAATCAAATTAGAACAACGGCTCAGGAAATTCAAAAACCACTTCCTTTCCAGTCAAACGCTTGTAGAGATATGAGAACGTGTCGACCTTATGTTCCACAGTTGTCTGTTGAGCCTTATCCAAATGGACCTTATAATAAACATGTTTAAATGTCTAAAATGTAAAAAACCTTTATGATTTGTTTGCCATCCAATTTGACACGAGTCCTTTTACCCACGACTTCAGCAGGAAAAACAACATCCTGAAGAATCGCCTCGTGTACAGCAGTAAGAGTTCTAGAACGAGGACGTTTTTGACCAAGTGGCTTTCGATTCTTGCCACGTTGTGGCTTTTGCAAAATTCGACGCTAAAAAATATAATATTGACTATAAAATGTCTAAGTAACCCTAGACAAACCTTTGCAATGAAGATAATATGATAGCCACTCATTTTCTTCTCCAACTCTCTTACCAACTTTGGATGGATTTTCTGATAATCTCGCAACTGTGGAACAGGAATCCAAATCAGGATACACTTCTTGTTGCCAAACTCGAATTGCTTAAAATTTAGAATCATTAAAATTGAGAAATTAAGATAACAAACTTGAGCACCAACGAAGTATAATTCACTAAGTTGATTCTTGATTTCACCATTAGTTTGAGAAAGCTCAGTAATTGCAGTTGCAACCTGCTTCTCTAAATCGTCTGGAGCCTTTCCATCGGTTTTAACTAATTTTTCAAAAGTAGCAACCATTTTTATTAACTAAAAAATTCAATTTTGGAATAAAAAATTGAAAAAGAAACATTCAAGAATAAAGACTGTCTAGACTCAAATCGACTTGCGGTATAAGAGAACGGAACAGGTCACTAGAGTGCCAGACGACTTAGATCTAAAAATGTTCTTTGATTGGCCGAACCGAATGTTTTTTCCATTCCAAAAAATTCCAATCCCTCATTAAGAGGCATCTTTATCCTAACTAAATGGATCAAGTCTTCGAATTGGACCAAATTAGCCGATCAAAGGCGTGGCGCTCTAGTGACCTTAAGAAACATCTAGACTCAAATCGACTTGAGGTATGAGACTAAGCTTTTAAAAAGAGTAAATATAGAAAGAGGGGAAACATTGCAAAGAACGCGGAAGAGGGGAAACATTTTCGGTCGGCCGAGTATAAAAATTCAAGGGTCACTTTTATCTGGTAATATTGAACCGGACAGACCCCCCTTTTTTCTTAATTATTCCCCTACTTTTCCCTCCTTTTACTTTTGCAGGTACTTCACTCGTATAAAATTAAATAATCCTTTTTGATTGATTGTAGGCAAAAATTAGAATGGCAATTTGGATGGAAGAAAGGAAAATGTCTGACCATTTTCAAAAATATAGGGGGAAAATTGGGGAGTAATGGGGTCTGTCCGGTTCATATTACTCTTTATCTGTCCAATGCTTATTTGCTTGTGTTTATTTTGTCATTTTTTCACTATAGATTTTCATTTTTTAGATATTTTTTTTTTGTTACTTAATTTGTTTCTGAAATGACCGCTTCCTCGCGACGCTTACAAAAGGTTATTCTATAATATAATAAATGAATTTCACTATTAGCAAAAAATTTCAGGAACTGGCTGAAATGAGAAGCAACAGTTCTGGTACTGTTCGTATAGCTGAAGTGGATGAAGCGAATCTTCTGCATTGGGTTCTGCTCCTCTATCCTGTAAGCAATATCACCTATGGATTTGTTTGGATTATATTATTTAAGGATCGTGAGCCTTACAACCGTGGAGCCTTTCGTGTCACCGTGGACTTTCCAACCGAATATCCTTTCAAGCCTCCACGTGTTACCTTTGTGACTAAGGTTTGCATTTTCTAATGATTATGTCAGAGTTTTTTATTATTTTTAATATAATAGATATATCACCCGAACGTTGATGACAAAGGTCAGGTTTGTTTGGGCATCATTCAAGCTGAGAACTGGAAGCCGGCTACACGAACGGAGCAAGGTTTTTAATTTTTGATAATGGTTTATCTCCAAGTCTAGAAAACAATAATATGAGGTAATTTCTATTCAATAGTTATCAATGCGTTGGTTTCGCTTATTGCTGAGCCGGAAATTAATCATCCGCTTAGGGCTGACTTAGCTGAAGAATTCCAAAAGGATAAGAAGAAATTTCTTAAGAATGCTGGTAACTATTATTTAGTAAACTTTTTTTAAATTAAATTTTATTAAGAGGACTACACGAAGAAACATGCTGAAAGGCGTGATTGAGGATGAAGGTGGCTATAATTGGCAAGAAACATAATGTGTTGATCTTATCTTCATTCATCATCTCTTAAAGTTATATTCGGTTTTCAATATAAATTATTGTTGAGTGTGGGGAACCGCCAATTTATGAATTCTATTGTGAAATAAGATGACATTATAACTGGACTAATTAATAAGAGTAGGGTCAATTGCGGTTTGCGTTTGCTTAAATTTCAAGGGTTGCACCCATCCATGCTTAAGGCACTAGTAACTATTCCATGGCTTATTCTGTTCTGTATCAAATTTGCGGTTCTCCTAATACTTCTTGTAGTAATGTAAAATACCTATTTATAAAGATCGAGATTCTTGAATGTTGATTTTAAATTATTTAGTATTTTTTGTAGTTGACGGTATATTCCTCATCTACTTATTTTTAATATTTTAAGTTTAATTAAAGAAAAGTATGTTGTGCATTTTAGAGATTACAATTTCTTAAAAATGCCTGCGCAGGATGAAATTCTTCGAAATATTCGTGTAGTTGCCCAGGGTTTGGATGGATGCATTACGAGATGAACATGAAGCAAAAACAAGCTGACTGGTGGTATTGATCTGGTTACGCCGGATGAACGTCATCTGATTGACGAGAAAACTTCAATTGCTGATAGGAATTTGGAGAATATACTTTTAGGCGTTGAGGAGGCTCAGGTTTTCTAAAATAAATTTATTTGATGTTTTGTGTTACAGGTCATGGTTGCACTTGCTTCACATTTTCAAAATTTGGAGGCTGACAAACAAGTATAAAGCTTAAGTTCGTCGTCTATGTCAAGAAAATCCGTGGATTCGTGATGAGGTTCTATAAGCTATTATTTTCTATAACAAGTTGTTTTAGTTGACTCAACAGCAACTTCTTACAGCACGTCTGATTGGTGACGCTGCTAAAATTCAGGTGGCAATGAATCCGTCGAACACTGTTTTTGGTATTTTCTTTTATTTTTTGATAAACAAGTCAAAAATCATTTTCAGACGCGAAACGCTTATTGGACGCAAGTTTGACGATCCAGCCGTTCAATCGGACATGAAGCATTGGCCGTTCAAGGTTATCCAAGGAGAAGGTGCTCGTCCAAAAATCCAAGTGGAAGGCGTTCTTCCCTGAGGTTTTTTTAAGTTTACTTGCTTGAGCTTAAGTTTTTCGTTTTTAAGGAAGTTTCGGCAATGGTCTTGACTAATTGTAAGATGAAGGAAACGGCTGAGGCATTTTTGGGTCAAACGGTCAAAGATGCTGTCATCACTGTGCCTGCTTACTTCAACGACAGTCAACGCCAAGCCACAAAGGATGCTGGAACGATTTCTGGACTTAATGTTTTGCGTATCATCAACGAGCCAACTGCTGCGGCCATCGCTTATGGTTTGGATAAGAAAGGCCAAGGCGAGCGCAACGTCTTGATTTTTGACTTGGGCGGTGGAACTTTTGATGTGTCTATTTCGACTATTGAAGATGGTATTTTTGAGGTCAAGTCGACTGCTGGAGACACTCACCTTGGAGGCGAAGATTTTGACAATCGAATGGTTTGCGAGTTTTTAAGGGATTCTTAACTGAAAATGTCTTTTTAAGGTCAACCATTTTGTGGCTGAATTCAAGCGTAAGCACAAGAAGGATCTTGCCACCAATCCTCGTGCTCTCCGTCGTCTTCGTACTGCTTGTGAACGCGCTAAGAGGACTTTGTCTAGCTCCACTCAAGCGAGGTTGTTTTTAACTTACTTGACCTTAACTTGAATCGATTTTAGCGTTGACGCTCTTTGATGGAATCGACTTCTACACCAACATCACGCGTGCTCGTTTCGAAGAACTCTGCCGATTTGTTCCGCGGTACTATGGATCCAATTAAGAAGTCAATTCTTGATGCTAACAATAAGATGGACAAGTCTCAGATTCATGACATTATTTTGGGTGGAGGCTCAACTCGCATTCCAAAAGTCCAGAAGCTTTTGTCTGACAAGGTTTGATTTTGAGGGTTAAAGCTGGGCTTGGGTGTCTTGGTGGTGGGCTTTCTTGTTTAAGCGATTGGATGTTTTGTTTGGGGATAGGATGGGTTGTTTTGTTATTCTCTGGGATGAGAGACTGTGTTTGGGTAGGCTCGGTAGTGGAGCGGATGTTTTGTATGGGGGATTGATTAACTCTCTTTGAGTATGCTGTGGGCGGGACACGCTTCCGTCTTTTTCGAAGACGACAATTTTTGCATTTTTAATTTAAAGGTATTATTCAGATGCGTGGTGCAACAACAAATACTCTTCGTACATGTGAGGCTGACAGCTCTGCAACAACAACAGCTACACTGAGACTTTTTATTGCAAGAAGTGTTCAAAATGAGCATTGGATTGCAACTAATTGATGATGAACTACAAAGATGAGAGAAGCTAAAAATGTGGCAATGATGCTTCCGCCACATTTTAAGGTCTAAAGATATTTAATGAAATATGTTATTATTATTTTTTAGTGCTTTTCCGTTTGCGTCGAATTTTTTGTTTTATTTTTTTTTCAAGCACAAAATGTTATCAAAACAGCAGAATTCTAAGATGCAAAAACGGAAAAGCACAATTAAGCCACTTGTAAAAAAAGGATTTTTGCGGATTCGTTTAGAAGAAAGCAAAAAGGCCTTTTCTTTACAAGTGGTATTTTTTATCACATTATTTTTTTGTTGGTTAAAAATGGGTTTGGGGTGGGTCCCCTCTCACGACCACGGGTTACCCAACAATCCAACTTCCAAGCTCCGAGAGCTTCAGACACTCCTAAACTCCAAACCGATCCAACTTGACACTCCCTTTTTTCTAAAAATTCAACTTTTTCTAGAACGAAATTCCCAGATGAATTCCAGTTCAGGCTTTCATACCTCCGAGTTATATCCAAAGGCAGGGGTTGTTATTCAATAGGTGTAGACAGTAGGGCACTTAGACCTTAGATTTGATTAGAACCCCCCCCCCTTCCTGCACTTCAATGGTCCCAAGTCTGACTCAAATGTAACTCCTCAAAATGCCCCGGACAAAACGTCACTCCCCAATTCGCCCCGGACAAAACGTCACTCCCCAATTCGCCCCGGACAAAACGTCACTCCCCAAAACGCCCCGGACAAAACGTCACTTCCCAAAACGCCCCGGACAAAACGTCACTCCCCAATTCGCCGCGGACAAAACGTCACTCCCCAATTCGCCCCGGACAAAACGTCACTCCCCAATTCGTTCCACAGACAAAACGTCACTCCCCAATTCGTCCCGAAAATAACCCGCACTGAAAATCCCGCACTGAACTGACCGACCCCCCTTTTTCAAGAAATCCTCTCCATAGGTTCAGGCTTTCATACCTCCGAGTTATATCCAAAGGCAGGGGTTGTTATTCAATAGGTGTAGACAGTAGGGCACTTAGACCTTAGATTTGATTAGAACCCCCCCCCCCTTCCTGCACTTCAATGGTCCCAAGTCTGACTCAAATGTAACTCCTCAAAATGCCCCGGACAAAACGTCACTCCCCAATTCGCCCCGGACAAAACGTCACTCCCCAATTCGCCCCGGACAAAACGTCACTCCCCAATTCGTCCCACAATGAAAATAACCCGCACTGAAAATCCGGCACCGAACTGACCGACCCCCCTTTTTTAAAAATATCTCTCCAT
This sequence comes from Meloidogyne arenaria, assembly GCA_036172955.1. Classification (NCBI taxonomy): domain Eukaryota; kingdom Metazoa; phylum Nematoda; class Chromadorea; order Rhabditida; family Meloidogynidae; genus Meloidogyne; species Meloidogyne arenaria. The sequence goes on along the minus strand of JARQAB010000034.1, from coordinate 5,090 downwards.
AGGTTCAGGCTTTCATACCTCCGAGTTATATCCAAAGGCACGGGTTGTTATTCAATAGGTGTAGACAGTAGGGCACTTAGACCTTAGATTTGATTAGAACCCCCCCCCCCCTTCCTGCACTTCAATGGTCCCAAGTCTGACTCAAATGTAACTCCTCAAAATGCCCCGGACAAAACGTCACTCCCCAATTCGCCCCGGACAAAACGTCACTCCCCAATTCGCCCCGGACAAAACGTCACTCCCCAAAACGCCCCGGACAAAACGTCACTTCCCAAAACGCCCCGGACAAAACGTCACTCCCCAATTCGCCGCGGACAAAACGTCACTCCCCAATTCGCCCCGGACAAAACGTCACTCCCCAATTCGTTCCACAGACAAAACGTCACTCCCCAATTCGTCCCGAAAATAACCCGCACTGAAAATCCCGCACTGAACTGACCGACCCCCCTTTTTCAAGAAATCCTCTCCATAGGTTCAGGCTTTCATACCTCCGAGTTATATCCAAAGGCAGGGGTTGTTATTCAATAGGTGTAGACAGTAGGGCACTTAGACCTTAGATTTGATTAGAACCCCCCCCCCCTTCCTGCACTTCAATGGTCCCAAGTCTGACTCAAATGTAACTCCTCAAAATGCCCCGGACAAAACGTCACTCCCCAATTCGCCCCGGACAAAACGTCACTCCCCAATTCGCCCCGGACAAAACGTCACTCCCCAATTCGTCCCACAATGAAAATAACCCGCACTGAAAATCCGGCACCGAACTGACCGACCCCCCTTTTTTAAAAAATATCTCTCCATAGGTTCAGGCTTTCATACCTCCGAGTTATATCCAAAGGCACGGGTTGTTATTCAATAGGTGTAGACAGTAGGGCACTTAGACCTTAGATTTGATTAGAACCCCCCCCCCCTTCCTGCACTTCAATGGTCCCAAGTCTGACTCAAATGTAACTCCTCAAAATGCCCCGGACAAAACGTCACTCCCCAATTCGCCCCGGACAAAACGTCACTCCCCAATTCGCCCCGGACAAAACGTCACTCCCCAAAACGCCCCGGACAAAACGTCACTTCCCAAAACGCCCCGGACAAAACGTCACTCCCCAATTCGCCGCGGACAAAACGTCACTCCCCAATTCGCCCCGGACAAAACGTCACTCCCCAATTCGTTCCACAGACAAAACGTCACTCCCCAATTCGTCCCGAAAATAACCCGCACTGAAAATCCCGCACTGAACTGACCGACCCCCCTTTTTCAAGAAATCCTCTCCATAGGTTCAGGCTTTCATACCTCCGAGTTATATCCAAAGGCAGGGGTTGTTATTCAATAGGTGTAGACAGTAGGGCACTTAGACCTTAGATTTGATTAGAACCCCCCCCCCTTCCTGCACTTCAATGGTCCCAAGTCTGACTCAAATGTAACTCCTCAAAATGCCCCGGACAAAACGTCACTCCCCAATTCGCCCCGGACAAAACGTCACTCCCCAATTCGCCCCGGACAAAACGTCACTCCCCAATTCGTCCCACAATGAAAATAACCCGCACTGAAAATCCGGCACCGAACTGACCGACCCCCCTTTTTTAAAAAATATCTCTCCATAGGTTCAGGCTTTCATACCTCCGAGTTATATCCAAAGGCACGGGTTGTTATTCAATAGGTGTAGACAGTAGGGCACTTAGACCTTAGATTTGATTAGAACCCCCCCCCCCCCTTCCTGCACTTCAATGGTCCCAAGTCTGACTCAAATGTAACTCCTCAAAATGCCCCGGACAAAACGTCACTCCCCAATTCGCCCCGGACAAAACGTCACTCCCCAATTCGCCCCGGACAAAACGTCACTCCCCAAAACGCCCCGGACAAAACGTCACTTCCCAAAACGCCCCGGACAAAACGTCACTCCCCAATTCGCCGCGGACAAAACGTCACTCCCCAATTCGCCCCGGACAAAACGTCACTCCCCAATTCGTTCCACAGACAAAACGTCACTCCCCAATTCGTCCCGAAAATAACCCGCACTGAAAATCCCGCACTGAACTGACCGACCCCCCTTTTTCAAGAAATCCTCTCCATAGGTTCAGGCTTTCATACCTCCGAGTTATATCCAAAGGCAGGGGTTGTTATTCAATAGGTGTAGACAGTAGGGCACTTAGACCTTAGATTTGATTAGAACCCCCCCCCCCCTTCCTGCACTTCAATGGTCCCAAGTCTGACTCAAATGTAACTCCTCAAAATGCCCCGGACAAAACGTCACTCCCCAATTCGCCCCGGACAAAACGTCACTCCCCAATTCGCCCCGGACAAAACGTCACTCCCCAATTCGTCCCACAATGAAAATAACCCGCACTGAAAATCCGGCACCGAACTGACCGACCCCCCTTTTTTAAAAAATATCTCTCCATAGGTTCAGGCTTTCATACCTCCGAGTTATATCCAAAGGCACGGGTTGTTATTCAATAGGTGTAGACAGTAGGGCACTTAGACCTTAGATTTGATTAGAACCCCCCCCCCCCCCTTCCTGCACTTCAATGGTCCCAAGTCTGACTCAAATGTAACTCCTCAAATGCCCCGGACAAAACGTCACTCCCCAATTCGCCCCGGACAAAACGTCACTCCCCAATTCGCCCCGGACAAAACGTCACTCCCCAAAACGCCCCGGACAAAACGTCACTTCCCAAAACGCCCCGGACAAAACGTCACTCCCCAATTCGCCGCGGACAAAACGTCACTCCCCAATTCGCCCCGGACAAAACGTCACTCCCCAATTCGTTCCACAGACAAAACGTCACTCCCCAATTCGTCCCGAAAATAACCCGCACTGAAAATCCCGCACTGAACTGACCGACCCCCCTTTTTCAAGAAATCCTCTCCATAGGTTCAGGCTTTCATACCTCCGAGTTATATCCAAAGGCAGGGGTTGTTATTCAATAGGTGTAGACAGTAGGGCACTTAGACCTTAGATTTGATTAGAACCCCCCCCCCTTCCTGCACTTCAATGGTCCCAAGTCTGACTCAAATGTAACTCCTCAAAATGCCCCGGACAAAACGTCACTCCCCAATTCGCCCCGGACAAAACGTCACTCCCCAATTCGCCCCGGACAAAACGTCACTCCCCAATTCGTCCCACAATGAAAATAACCCGCACTGAAAATCCGGCACCGAACTGACCGACCCCCCTTTTTTAAAAAATATCTCTCCATAGGTTCAGGCTTTCATACCTCCGAGTTATATCCAAAGGCACGGGTTGTTATTCAATAGGTGTAGACAGTAGGGCACTTAGACCTTAGATTTGATTAGAACCCCCCCCCCCCTTCCTGCACTTCAATGGTCCCAAGTCTGACTCAAATGTAACTCCTCAAAATGCCCCGGACAAAACGTCACTCCCCAATTCGCCCCGGACAAAACGTCACTCCCCAATTCGCCCCGGACAAAACGTCACTCCCCAAAACGCCCCGGACAAAACGTCACTTCCCAAAACGCCCCGGACAAAACGTCACTCCCCAATTCGCCGCGGACAAAACGTCACTCCCCAATTCGCCCCGGACAAAACGTCACTCCCCAATTCGTTCCACAGACAAAACGTCACTCCCCAATTCGTCCCGAAAATAACCCGCACTGAAAATCCCGCACTGAACTGACCGACCCCCCTTTTTCAAGAAATCCTCTCCATAGGTTCAGGCTTTCATACCTCCGAGTTATATCCAAAGGCAGGGGTTGTTATTCAATAGGTGTAGACAGTAGGGCACTTAGACCTTAGATTTGATTAGAACCCCCCCCCCCTTCCTGCACTTCAATGGTCCCAAGTCTGACTCAAATGTAACTCCTCAAAATGCCCCGGACAAAACGTCACTCCCCAATTCGCCCCGGACAAAACGTCACTCCCCAATTCGCCCCGGACAAAACGTCACTCCCCAATTCGTCCCACAATGAAAATAACCCGCACTGAAAATCCGGCACCGAACTGACCGACCCCCCTTTTTTAAAAAATATCTCTCCATAGGTTCAGGCTTTCATACCTCCGAGTTATATCCAAAGGCACGGGTTGTTATTCAATAGGTGTAGACAGTAGGGCACTTAGACCTTAGATTTGATTAGAACCCCCCCCCCCTTCCTGCACTTCAATGGTCCCAAGTCTGACTCAAATGTAACTCCTCAAAATGCCCCGGACAAAACGTCACTCCCCAATTCGCCCCGGACAAAACGTCACTCCCCAATTCGCCCCGGACAAAACGTCACTCCCCAAAACGCCCCGGACAAAACGTCACTTCCCAAAACGCCCCGGACAAAACGTCACTCCCCAATTCGCCGCGGACAAAACGTCACTCCCCAATTCGCCCCGGACAAAACGTCACTCCCCAATTCGTTCCACAGACAAAACGTCACTCCCCAATTCGTCCCGAAAATAACCCGCACTGAAAATCCCGCACTGAACTGACCGACCCCCCTTTTTCAAGAAATCCTCTCCATAGGTTCAGGCTTTCATACCTCCGAGTTATATCCAAAGGCACGGGTTGTTATTCAATAGGTGTAGACAGTAGGGCACTTAGACCTTAGATTTGATTAGAACCCCCCCCCCCTTCCTGCACTTCAATGGTCCCAAGTCCTGACTCAAATGTAACTACTCAAAATGCCCCGGACAAAACGTCACTCCCCAATTCGCCCCGGACAAAAACGTCACTCCCCAATTCGCCCCGGACAAAACGTCACTCCCCAATTCGTCCCACAATGAAAATAACCCGCACTGAAAATCCGGCACCGACTGACCGACCCCCCTTTTTTAAAAAATATCTCTCCATAGGTTCAGGCTTTCATACCTCCGAGTTATATCCAAAGGCACGGTTGTTATTCAATAGGTGTAGACAGTAGGGCACTTAGACCTTAGATTTGATTAGAACCCCCCCCCCCTTCCTGCACTTCAATGGTCCCAAGTCTGACTCAAATGTAACCCTCAAAATGCCCCGGACAAAACGTCACTCCCCAATTCGCCCCGGACAAACGTCACTCCCCAATTCGCCCCGGACAAAACGTCACTCCCCAATTCGTCCCACAATGAAAATAACCCGCACTGAAAATCCGGCACCGAACTGACCGAACCCCC